>WPIO01000082.1:0-600000 GCA_009760855.2 Cristatella mucedo
TAGGGCTGTACCGGAATTCGGCTCCGGCTCCGGCCGAATTCCGGCCAATTTACAAATCCGGCTCCGGCTCCGGCTCCGGCTCCGGCCAAAACTTGGCCGGATTTGGCCGGATTTTTCGAATTTTGGTTGAATATATTACTCGTTCCATTTATAAGAGGAAGGAGCTGGCCCGACGTCCCTGCGCTCTGCGTCGGGAGAGGGGGGGGAGAGGCCGAGAGGACGTTCTGACGCTGATTGAGCACTCCGACGTCAGGTCGTAACGACATGGTTTTGACCTCGGCTCTCGCGGCGGAACGTTTCCGAGCGCGGTTAGATTCTCAGACGTCAGAGCGGAACGCTGCGAGCGGCAGCCCGTCGTCGGTCAGGCCGCACCATAGATTCGTTCGCAGTGCATTTGGTCTCACGAAGCCGCACTTGGCGGAAGCGTGCGGAACTTCTTCACGGTATACCTTCATTGCAATAGCAGTCACTCTGCAGCCAAGGCGAGACAACTTGCAAATCCGTGCAGGTAACAACACCACTAGCACTGTATATCTTTTGCGCTTTTTTCCGAAATTTGAGTTTTTTGCGTAGTGCGCAGTGTTGCTAGCGCCAGACCGCGTCACTACAGAAGTCACTGAACACATTTTGGTTGGTCTGGTGTGCCGCGACAGCTTTTGGCAGTTAATCGCGCCCCGCTGAAGTACGTAACCTAAAACGGGGCTGCATTCACGTATTTGAATTCTGTACATAGGACCAGGTCAGTGTGACTGCCGTGGAGAATGCGTGTGTGTGCGTGCAGTGCGCATAAATTGCTGGCTATACGCGTAAAGGGCGGCCTTATAAATAAATCCAAAAGTCTTTTAATTGTGTTTTATTTTTAACTAGATGACAGACAAAATGAAAAACAGTCCAGTTTGGGAATACTTCAGAGAAAAGGACGGTGACAGCTCAAAATCCCAGTGTTTGCTGTGTCCAAGCATCTTGTCACGTGGTAAACCAGATGAGCCCAAAAAATTTTCAACTTCGGCCATGCTGACACATCTTCGCTCAAAACATTATAAAGAATACAACGAAATGCAAACCAAAATTGCTAATGCAAAGAAGAAGGCTGAAACTGCAGCACTGCCGAATGTTACACCTGGTGCAATAGGCAAAGTCATGATCCAGAAAACGATTCCCGAACAAGTTGCATGCATGAAAGTATGGGATATCAATAACAGCTCATCAGTGAGAATTCACCGTGCCATTGCTAAGATGATAATAACAGATATGCAACCGGTTCAGATTGTTGAGAAGGCAGGCTTTGTTGAACTCATGGGAGTTTTAGAGAGGCGTTACACTGTTCCATCACGAAAATATTTTGCAGAGAGAGTCATTCCTGAAATTAATGATGAAGTTTGCACCCAGCTGTTGGTAATACTCGATCCAGCAACTACTCCGTTTCTGTCCTTTACCACTGATACATGGACAGCAGACAATACTGTGCAATCATTCATGGGCTTAACTGCCCATTGGCTGACAGAGGAGTTTGAAAACATGAGTTTTGTGTTGGATTGCATGCCATTTGCTGGTCATCACACTGCTGCTGGACTGATGACTGCCTTTCAGCAGATGCTTGACAAATGGAACATTAGCTTTGGACGCTGTCATGTCGTACTTCGAGACAATGCGGCGAACATATCAAAATGTTTTCGTGATGCCAACATAAAAAGCTTCGGGTGCTTTGCACATACCATGCAGTTATGTGTGCATGACGGATTGCTCAGTCAGCGGGGAGTATCAGACATAATAAGTATCGGAAAGAAATTAGTTGGTCATTTTAAACATTCTTCATCTGCGAGTGGTCGGTTCAAGGAGTTGCAGGCTGAACTGGGTTTGCCAGACCACCAGCTGTTACAAGACGTGAGCACAAGATGGAACTCAACGTTTTACATGCTGCGTCGTCTATGTAAACAGCGTCGTGCATTAACCCTCTACTGTTCAGAAGTCGTTGGCACTTCCTGCCCAACTGCACATCAGTGGTCCGTGGCTGAAAATGCTGTGTCCGTGCTTGCTCCGTTTGAAGAGGCAACAAGAGAAGTTAGCCGTGAAGCAGCACGTATATCACTAGTTATTCCTATTGTAACAGCTCTGCGGAACCTGTTGAAGAAGGACTGCACAGATGCAGGTGTAAAGACTATGAGGTCAACCCTAATCAACTCATTGAATGAACGCTTTGACAGTATCGAGCAGGAAGCCCTGTATACAGTGGCGACAATGATTGATCCACGATTCAAAACAAAATTCTTCTCATCAGAAGCTACACTGACAGCTACAAAAGCAAGGGTTCTGCTTGCATTCAATGAATTGACCGGGCAGATAGAAACTGTGCAAGATGGAAGCCACAAAAATCAGTCTGAGCGGCAGGTTGACACAAATGAAGAAATTCCAGCCAAGCAAGCCCGGCTGGATAATTCTTCTCAATCATCAGTACTTTGGGAATGTTTTGATGACATTGTTCAATCTACTGCTGGTACCACAGGCAGTGAGCAACAACCAGACATTGACAGTCAGCTGAACAAATACTTGGCAGAGCCATTAATAAACAGAGAGGCTGATCCACTACAGTGGTGGAGACAGAACAGGGAACGACTGCCAGCTCTGGCAACAGTAGCTCGCGTTTATTTGGGTGCTCCACCAACAAGTGTACCTTCAGAACGTTTGTTCAGTGTTGCTGGGGAAGTCCTCAGTGATCATCGAAGTTCACTTCTGCCAGAGAATGCAGCTCGACTGATATTTCTCAAATATAATTCAAAACTGATGAAATAAATTTAAGAAACAAATGTATGAAAAATATATAAAATTACAGTACTTATTTTTGTATTTTTGAATTTTGAACTTTAGTCTCTTTTCATTTTTTTTGTGTTATTACCAATATTATGATGTAAAAAATGTTTACTCAATTTTTTAATAAAATGTCACTGCTATACGATTATCACTGAGGTCTCCCACAGCAACACCTATTACACAAAAATAAACAAACAGCAAAAGACAATGATGCTACTTATTATTAATAATATTTTTTTTATTAAATATTTATTGTAGTATATATCCTCAAGTAAAAACTTGGTAGTACAAATGGTAAAAATTTGTCCGATGAACAAATCCGGCTCCGGCTCCGGCCGTATTTGTCATCAAAAATCCGGCAAATCCGGCTCCGGCCGAATTTGAAAAAATCAAATCCGGTACAGCCCTAATACAGAAAAGTCTGGACCTTTGCCATTCATTAAAATAATAATAATAATAATAATGCACTTGATAAAGTGCCCTCAGAGAACTTAATCTCTTTCTAGGCACTTTAAATTTGCTGCAAAAGAAAATGCAATTGAATTGTAAGTAAAATCATGCTTGAAAAACAAGCGAATGAATAATATGATTAGGGGTGACATGCACAGGGTCAGCATGCAAATGTGGTTAGTGGCATCATGCACAGTGCCAGCACGCATAAGCACATCAAGGAAAAATCACAGGGAACCACTAAATGCTGTCCTAAATAGGTGTGTTTTTAAGTTCCTTTTAAATGTGGTCAGGTCAGGGGATATTCTGACGCAAGTCAGGAGGGAGTTTCAGGCTTTGGGAGCAAACGAACTAAATGCACGGTCTCCAAAGAATTTAAGGTTTGTACGAGATATTTCTAGACTGTTGGATTCCGAAAAGCGGGTGGTACGATGCTTGGCCTGATGGGGTAGTATATCAGAGAGATAGGCTGGAGCCATAGAATGAAGGGACCTAAAAGTGAGTGACAAAACCTTGAAGTCAATCTGTTCCTTGACTGGTAGCCAGTGCAGATCGGCGAGAAGTGGAGTAATGTGGCAACTGCAACGCTCACGACAGACAAGCCTAGCTGCGGAGTTTTGCACCAGCTGCAATCGCCTGATCGCACATGCTTGTAGGCCAGTAAGCAGTGAGTTGCAGAAGTCGAGACGGGATGTCATGAATGCATGGACCGACTGTCCATGGTTGTTTGTGTTCTGTCTGCTACAGATAACAATCCGGCTTACTCTCTTTAGAAACTTACACGGAGCGAAAAAGGATAAGTGCAGCTATTTGAGAGGATACAGTAAATTAAAAAGAAATTAATCAGCACTCACCACAGCGTAGCGAAAGCAGAAGTTTCTGTACATCGGATTGCCTTGGCTGTCTTAATTATTTCTCCACATTTTTTTCTCGCACGGTTTGCAAAGCAAGAAATTATAAACTGAATGCATCGACCATATCCGTGAGAAAGGTAATAGTGATAATAATAATATTAACACACCTGATAAAGCGTGAGAACGTCTTTCAATTGATATGCAAATGAACAGTCGTGCTACCTGTATTTATTTAAGTCGCAGTGCGTACATCAGCGCTATTGCCGGACTCTTTGGGTCAAGGCTCCATCCTTGGAATAAAAAGTGTACACCTGGTAATTATTGAGATAGATAAAATGTAGTTCCCATTATTGTGCTGCTGCTAGTGCATGTCTGGCTATGCACTTTAGGTCGGCGAGAAGTGGTGTAATGTGGCAGCTGCGACGCTCACGACAGACAAGCCTAGCTGCGGAGTTTTGCACCAGCTGCAATCGCCTGATCGTACATGCCGGTAGGCCAGTAAGCAGTGGGTTGCAGAAGTCGAGACGAGATGTCGCGAATGCATGGACCAACTTGGACGTGGAATCCTTATCTAAACAAGCCCAAATTTTAGCAATGTTATGAAGCTGAAAATAGGCAGATTTGACTGTGGAGCTGATATGGTCGTCTAAAAAAAGGTCGCTTTGAAATATGACACCTAGATTTCGAGCTGGTTCAACTGGAGATATGCTGGCAGAGCCAATTTTGAGAGTCAGCCTTTCCAATCTCTGAAGCACACTGGGTTTGCCCATAACTAGTAAGTTAGTTTTATCATCGTTTAGTTTTGGAAGATTTGCTGCCATCCATGTGCGGATGTCTTCAATGCATGCAGCAAGCGAGTTGAGAGAATTCGAGGTGCTCGAATGCTGGGAGGGATCAAAGCAAAGGTACAACCGAGTGTCATCCGCATAGAACTGAAAGCCAAGATTGTGCCTGGCAATCACATCAGCAAGAGGGAGAGTATAAACTGTGAAAAGAACCGGACCCAGCACGGAGCCCTGAGGTACTCCATATTTCAGAGGTACTTCAGATGATCTTTGTCCATTCACGTCAATACTCAAATCATTTTGTATTATTATAATTGGAAGTCAATGCTGTAAACAATTGAAAGATAGTGATTCCGTCATAGCTTGTCCTTGTAAAGTTTTTGTCTGATTCTACTTTTTTGCCTGTATCGTTGTGCTAAACATGTAAACACCGTTGCTTATGAGTGCGTATTCCAGGGTTGGAGAGCAGTGTATTAAAGCCTATGCTAAAATTAGGCATTGCGATAAGCAGAAGTCGTGCACTAAGCCACATGTTCTTGTAGCGGATGCATTCTTTCAGACTTCTGTGGCAGGATATTTTTTTGATTATGAGTGACGGTTTGCGTTTCAGTTGGCTTATAAGATTTTATCAATTCCAATGTTTAAGCCCTGGGCATGCGCTTGTTCAGACAATGTTGTTCCGAATACGGCAAGTTGTTGAGAAGCACTTTCAGTTGAAACGCAGTGAATAAGAGCTTAGAATCCTGCTTCAGGCGGAACTACCTTGCTTACTATGAGCGAAAATTAAAAGAGTCTAGTCAGGATCTACATCTTAAACGTTTATCTTTTTTCCTGAGATTGTCCTCACCTTAGTGGTGCTTCGGTGCTGCAGCATTCTTTCGGAGGTGGTTTGCATTAGCGCATTCGTTGGTGTTAATGTTTGTAGATATACGTATTAAGTTTTAGAGTTAGCGTCTCTGTGTATGTGTGTGCTATGTCGCTGTTTAGTACTGTGTTGTACTGCAAATGTGTATTCCCACAAGTGACATTGGGATTAGCTAATGCTGCAACATTTCAATGGCAGGTGTAGGCGTGCGGTAACCCATTACAGTTTAGGACCGGCACACGGCTAGGGATTAAGGGTTAGCCAGCTGTTGCACTGGCCGTTTCTCGATTGCAGGAGCAAAAGCAGATGCTTGTCTGGCGGCAGCTACAAGAAGGTGGTGCTCACTTTCTCAGTGTTGACGACGTGCCTGTTAGTTTTGATGTCAATGCCTCCTGATTGCCTTGCCGCATTACTGAATTTACCGCGTAAAATGACTTGCTGACTTGCGTGTACTCGAACCTATCAGCAAAATATTGTGACCGATGGGCAAGAAGAAGTTGAAGTGGATCGCGAAGAAATCTGCTCTACCGGACAAGACACTCACTGATAGAATATTACAAATGTTTGGCCGTATGTGGCAATTCCATGTGATGGCATCTCCTCCCACGTTTAAATTCTTAAGTTAGAAGAGAACGCAGTTCATGTAGACCATGTAAACACACCCTATTACTGGAACAATGCTCGAAGGAGCTAGTCAGTGAAGTGTTCGCATCCAAGAGCAGTTCTTGGCTATTCTGAACTGCACTCAATTGTTATCTGCCAGCCAAACGCATGCTCACACTAGAATTTTGACGTTCCCACCAAACCCAGATGCTACAATCATTTGCTCTATAGAACGAATGGTACTCACAATGAGCACTGAGGTAAACCAACGTACTATGGCCATACAAATAATCCGTCCGTCAAACCAACCCTAACAAATAGCAAGATGTTAATGCCATTGCACCTGCGGCCCAATGATGCATAAGTTAATAGAAAAATGGCATATATTTATCGGATATAGTGTGCAAATACGTCAAGTCCATCATATCAAAAGGATTGTGGTTAACAGTGGCGCTAATTACCTGAAAAACTACGCCAAGCACACTCTGCTAATTGGCCGCTAAGTATGCCATCCAGCCGAAGTACCCTTAGCAAAAATCTGGTGTGGTGAGTAACTGGAATCAATATAGATATCTTGTTCGTAGAGGCCGGCAATTTAAGTCAAATATGATGATAAATATAAGGGGATCGTAAACGTTTCTGGAAACCCGTTTATTCTGCAGTGGGACAGCTCTCAGGTTAGCCGTGATGCGAGCCCTCTCCTTAGTGGGTTCGACTAGGGCACTGGGTACAGGTCCGGCTCCTGGTCCACCCTAGCTTAGGGTAGGATGGAGGCTTGTGCAGTCAATGCACTTAGGAGATAGACCCACTAACGTGCTTCCCGTAGTGGGCTCGACTAGGACACCGGGTGTAGACCCACTACAGTTAGAATGGATCCTGGTGCAGACGATTCGGTCAGGATGTGCACCGACTGATTTGCTTAAGTAGAAATAGCAGCTACGCGAGGTCAGGGTGATAGATCGGAGAAAATACAACGAGACGACTGACAGAGCTCGGGCTGAACCTTCCGTAGTTAATGCGAGACTACGCTTCGAGAGCACGAGAGTCGAAACTAAAGCGACGAACAGCTCAGTGCAACTTGGACTTCGCAGTTGTGTTCTGCTGGCTACTCAGTTAGCTACTCGTACCACGGGGTGCTGTACCGGTCTTCCTTCTGGGTCGGGACCACGGCAAACGATGCGCACAGGGCAGTCTATACTCGGGCTTCGGGAGGTCGGACAGTTAACTCCGTCGGTCCGGTGCGCACCGGGTAAAGCGCTTGCGCCGTAACCGCTACTAACAGGCCCAAAATAAACTGTCGCTTTCGGCACCCAGTTGTGGCCGCTTGCGTTTTAAACCGCACTGCAGCACGGCAGCACTGCGTCCCCCAGCTCACCGCTAGAGAACCGGAGGATGAGCGTCTCCGAATGGTTACAATTACATACAGATTGTTTGCTTTTGGTGCATTGAGATTTGTGATGCAGATTGAGCGCTTATAAAAACACCTAGTTCAAACAGAGTGCAGAAAAGACGCCATAACATGGTACAAGAACATGCTTACAAGAATCACGCTTTTCATTGTACGGACAGGTGGAGGCACATACTACTTAAAGCCTTTAGAAGTACGTGCGCCGTCCCGGATGCTGCCCACGGCTCCGGGAATCGAAGCGGACTAGAAAACGATTCACGAGGACGTGCTACGTCAGCAATAAGAATACGTAACCGATAGGAGATGCAAAGCATCACTATATTTTGCGCAAAAATACGTAAACAGAACAGCCGTACAACCTTTGAATTAAACACTGCCGCGAATTCTATAGCGGCACGATCATGCAAGTGTAACCGAGTTCCTGGGGTCAAAGGCTATTTCCCGCCAAACCCCGCCATACTCCGGCCACGCTGCCGCTCGCCATGCCGCCGAGCTAGGGTAAGACGAGCGGCCGTCCGGTTAAACCTCTATATTAACGCATGCGCCAACAACAACAGAGCAACTAAACAAGTCTACAGGGAGGGTCCTATACACAGTACACTACGGGGGCGCAAGACGACGCAGCAAGCGCGAACAAACGTGTCAGTTGGGGTCAGTCGGCTTCTGCAGTCCTGTCGTTGTACCGACTCCGAATCCAACAGTACGAGCGTACGCCGTCCAAAACCCGGCTGGCTGAGTAACTGCTGGCTAGTCAGAGTCGACAACTACCACAGTCGTAAGCTTCCACCGAAAGACGCCAACACACGGGGGGGGGGTCACGAACACACTACACGAGGGGAACGCGGTATAAACAAGTCAACAACGAGCGAGCTATCCAGCTCCACTCGGGCCTTGGGTACTAGTTCCCTTGCGTGCGTGGCAGCATCGCCGGAGCACGCCTGCACGAATCCAGGTGCATAACTCGGCGAGACCGGGAGCCTCCAACACCACGACTTACTTGGCCAACTTCCCGTACCCAAGAGCCCCGGTGACCTCACGTCACGGCATACATCCGGCCATGCCGTAGGGTCCGACCCCGGCCTAGCCGGTGACCCAAACCCTCGCTTTAGCCGTCCAGTCACAGCCAACCGAACCCAGCCTGGGTACACAAGGATCGTCCGATGTCACTATTGTTGGCGCTAACGGCCGCTGCATCTCATAGCCAGGTTAGCACATAGCTGCGAGTCTGTCTATTGAAAGATGCTGGAAATTTGGCTTACGGCACCAAATGCTAAAATGAAGTGACAATTTCTACAGCGCCTTTCCGGAGTTTTATGCAAGAATAGAGTAGTTCACTCGCCCGTAAAGTTTGGAATTAATACTTTCATGTAAGCATATAGAATAAAAAACACCCTGAATAAAGCAGAGCAAGCTCTTGTACCATTAAGCATTCGTATTTACAACACAGGGTCAGCATAATGTGAACTACGAAAGAATAACGAAAATACGTGATTGATTCTATGACGGTACCCACGAACTAGCGGTCCCTGGAATTGCAGCATGGCGTCCGTGCGTTCTATAACTCACTCCTTGCAGGTCATCCTGCAAGGTCAATAACAGATCTACAGTTCCTCTCGAACATCTTTGCATCAAGGCATGTTTACGAATATCGTTAACATGGTCGCCGTTTCAAAAATGCTTGCGTAACTTGCATACAATGAAGATACACTCTCTTTCCGGTTTCAGCGACTGTAACACTATCTTCTGATCACTAATCTTTCTCGAACTACGATCGTATGCCTACGCCTCTAACGAGCCTAGAATCACTTGGTTTTCAAGGAGTCGGGAATATAAAAAAATTTAGTAATGTTTTTATAAGTAAATCATTAAGAATTTACAGATGGACCGGAACAAACCTGTGAGGTACAAGTGGGCTTCCTGCGTCCTCTAAAACGTCTACGTCACGATTTTACTCGTCCGCGAGTTTGTTGATGTTGAGCCTTTTATAGCTCCCACCTCGCAGTGAGCGAGTACGGTGTAGTTATCACTGCATATTGTATCAATCTCCAAATAACTTGGTTCAGTTAGTATACATTTAAAATGCCTAGAAAAGAGTTAATTATCTTTGTATGAAAAGAAAAAATATTAATATGTTCGGGCTCCGTAAGAAATGCATAGCTTCAACCAGAGGACAAGCTATTTGTAGCCTATATTTCATGCAAGGAAATGTAACTGGATATACATAAACGCTGTAGCGCTACCGAAAGTCGATTGCATTTGATAGCAGAACATGACAGGTGCACAACATCCACACAAGTCGTCATCAAGAGACGGGATTGCGTTGTATGCTTGAAATTTACTTACACTTCAAGGTCGTCATGAGCTGAGAAACTACAACGTTCGTGCAATTGGACCTTTTCAGTTAATTTCAAGACCAACCTTGTTCTTGAAGTGGAACCCTCAGTCTGGACTAATCTGAAGATGCGACTAGAAACTAGGCAGCGGTGCTTGAAACAATTGCTTGACATTCGACTACGCGAGAAGACAGCAAAAAACCTGCCTCCGAAAGCAACAAACTAGACAATACTCTGACCCTTACTGCTTTCATCTGCCTCCCGGGCCGCCTTTCGCTCTCGCACTCTCTGTCTTTTCGCATAAGCAGACGCATTTGTTGACGCCATTTTGCAACTGTATTCTACAGCTTCCCCGATTAAGAAGCCAACCTACTTCTTCCTCGTGAGAGAGTTCCTTATATAAAAAACTTACTGAATATTATTTATCAATGTAAAAAACGTTCCGTCAGAGTCTCGTAAAAGCCTGCCTACAGGAGGCGGCAAATTTATCGCTACGAGCACGGTGCTCATAGCAAGCTGCCTAGTCAACTGTGTGCACAGTGTATGGACCTAGCCAGCTATGGGCGTAGCGCCCATACCAGGACCTAGTATTAGCCAAGAAAAAAGCTCCCGAAGAACGTCGCCTGCCGGCCACCAACTACGAGCGCGAAACCACCCGGTTGCTTGCCCGTGCAGCCGGCGCGGCGACCGGCCTACGCCGTCCAACGTGACACGTCTTTGGCCGAGGCAGGTCAGCTGAAACGCAGGGCCTGCCGACAGGAATGTTCAAACCGCTACGTGCCGTCGAGCCAGCTACGGCGCCGAAAGCTTGACCGAGTGGCATACGCGCCCTCGCCGCTCTTTGGGGGCGGAAAGGGAGGTAGTTGTAGTGCCACGAACTACAGCTCTGCTTCTTTGACGCTTTCAGGCGCGGCAGCGTGTCGCCGCTGCTCTTTTGTGTAATTCGGCTCCTTCGCGATTTCACATTTGCTTTTTGAGTTAAGCTTTGCTTTGCTTAAACCGCCTTTGCCGTCGCCGTTAGTTGCCGGGCAACAGGCGGCTAGAGGTTTCGGTAAGCCGGCGAGAGAATCCACAGTACGAGGATCGAAATCAGTTTGCTTCTGTTGGCAGCGGGGCAAAAGCCTGGACGTGAACCTTCCGAAGGCGAAGATCAGCCATCTAGCGATTTGGGAATTAGAGAAACCCAAGTCCATTCTCATTAAAAAATTTAGCCTTCCCTCGAGTATACTTTTTTGGGTTCCATAATAGCCCGCACCCCCGTCTTACCTGGGCCTAGCGGACCTTGTAATATATGTATTGCACAATGTCTTCGATCCCTCGCACCGATTGTAGCGATTCTCGACAGCTTGAAAATAAGATAGAGCAAACTGGTTGGGTGAGAGAGGTAAACTGGTACGTGACTACCTAACTACTTTATACTCCAAATATATAATTTATGTTCGGGCCCCCTGGTCCAATAGTATCGCTCAGTCGATAAAACTCAAAATGCAGACCACGCTTAGCGACACACCGGTGTTTGCGGCAACCCTTACCACCTCTTGGCTTCGGCTAAAAGACAATGCTCCCACGTCCCAGGGTCTTGGGTTGCACACCGGCATGTAAGTTTACACAGGCTTGGGTGAGGGCCAGGTGGCAGTGCATGGAATGTGTGCACAAGATCGAGGCCGTGAATGCACATCAAGGCATAGCATATAGCCCCGCCGATAGCACAGAGACGCGTTTATTATCAAACAACATAGGGCAACAGCTAGGAAACTGGACAACTCGGTGAACAAGTCATCACGCTGCCCAGCGACCAAAGCTTAAGCCATCTATCGAGCCTCATCCACGACATATGCCGGTGATATATCAGCAGACGGAGGTCATCAACTCAAATGTGGCACCAGATAGTGGTTTTGTGACTTGATAGAGTCGGCGGCTGATAAAGCAGCAGTCAACTCTGCTAAACCGAGGTTTGTTGTATGCGTCGAGCCTGTGCCGCCGTGCATCAGCTCGAAGTGCATTCACCATCAGTCGGTCGAATGAGGAGTGTATGTCGAAGAACTAGCTCTTCACCCTCATGAGGTTGCGAGATTCACTGATGATTTTGGATTCGAAAGAAAGCAGACACTGTAGACTGAATGACATTCCCATTTTATTGAATGAACAGAATTCGGTAATAATTGACAATGACAGCTTACTGTT
Source organism: Cristatella mucedo (assembly GCA_009760855.2). Lineage (NCBI taxonomy): Eukaryota > Metazoa > Bryozoa > Phylactolaemata > Cristatellidae > Cristatella > Cristatella mucedo. The sequence goes on from WPIO01000082.1 coordinate 12,291, forward strand.
GTGGGATAATATTTGATCAAGTGTCTAACCCCTGTCGTTAGTAGGGTCACGAACACGTGCTACAAGAAAAGATGTCAGTTATTTCACAAAGACCGGCACTTAAGGCATCGGTTTAGTATCCAAAATAAATGTTAAATCAGCCATATCGAAAAAAGATCAATTTCTTGCTCTCAGAATCGAAATGTAATCACAAATACGTCGGATTAGGAAGGATTTGGTACCAAGAGGGTGATACATTACCGCTCTCATAGATAGTTTATATTAGGAAGGACTCAAAACGAGATTCGAAAAACTGCTTCGAGCAAACTTCAAACGGTTTGAAATTGAGAAAGGGTAGTATGATAACAATAAATCAAATTGTTAAATAAATAAAATAAACAATTAAAATAAATCCTAGCTGATTAAACAGCCTCTTTTTGTATAGCGACAAAAGAGCCTGTATGGCTATCATCACAGCTTGCAGTGGCGATAAAAAATTCCCTACAGCAAGAATCGAATCCACGTCCTCGGTGTAGTTTGGTTGCACAGCAGAGAGCCAGCCAATGCCCAAGACCGACAGTTTATTCCCAACAATGGGAGCCCAAGAGCGAACGGCTTCCCTCAGCCCCTGCCCTCACAACTGGCCTCCCCTGGTCGACTCCGATGACTCATCGACCACAACTGTGCACCGGCCGACCCTGATGGTGAATCCACCATCTGGCCACCAGCTGGTCCATGCCACATCAAAGACGGACCACAGCAGTGCACTGGCCGACCCTGATGGTGAATCCACCATCTGGCCACCAGCTGGTTACCGGCCTGCGTCCATACCACATCACAGGCGGACCACAGCTGTGCACCGGCCCCTCTCGGTGGTGCTTCTAACAGCTCACCAGTAGCTTATCAGAGGAGCCTGCATACGATACATACATACGAACTACACGCTCCCTTGACCTTACGGTCACAAGTCAGGAGCCGGCATACAATACATACATACATACGAACTACACGCACCCTTGACCTTAAGGTCACAAGTTTGCAGCACCAACACATGTAGCTGCAAGGTACAGAGCAGCAATGAGCAAGTCTATCCGGTCAGGATATAGTCGTCGTACCGGCGGGGAAGTGTCACAGCGCGCCTGGGCCGCTGTACTGGTTCAGCTCTGTCCCCTTCAGGTGCAGGGGGCGCCTCTTCCTGCCCTGGTACGAGGCGCAAGTCGGACACGTGGCGACGCACACCGTTGATCTCGATTCCCACGCCCTGCCCCTCACTTGTTACCGTGCCCTCGGGCCACTCGGTCGTACAACGTGTGCCGGCAGGCTTCACAAAGACTCGCTGGCCGACAGCATATTGAGCAGTCCTCGGGCCCTGATCTGTCTGTGCTCTGAAGAGGGGGCTTTTTCACTCATAGGAGAACAGCCTTCTGCAGGGCACCGATTCCTCGTGCAACGCGGCTGTTGGCGAGATGTTGTACCAATACACCATCATCAGGACGTTCTTGCCCGTGCGAGCCGCCATTCCCTTGATGGTCCTGTGGTTTCGCTCAACGATGCCGTTGCCGGAGGGTTTATAGGCGCAACGGTATATGGGCTCCACGCCCCAACGGTCGCAAAGACTGCGAAGAGCTGTTGAGCGAAAGCTCGCACCGTTGTCCATGAGCAGCTGCTGCGGAGGGCCACGCTCCCTAAAAATTTCGCCCAGATTTTGCACCAAAGAGTTTTCTCCCTCGTCGGGTATTCGCCTCCAAATAGCGAAACGGCTTGGTCCACAATCTACCACGGTCAGATATTTTTGGCCCTTGAAATGCGTTACGTCGCAGGCCAGGTGCTGCCAATTCTCGCTTACATCCAGCACGCCTGCACTCCATGCGACTGGTGCAGGATCGATCGACTTGCATCGAGGGCAAGCCTTCACGATGACTTCGACGTCCTTCCGCCGAATAGTAGCTTTCGGATGGCACATTCTGGCAAGGTACAGTGTCCTGTCAACTCCAAAGTGGTGAAGGCTGTGGAAACTCTTTAGGTCGACGCCGACCCCCGGCGAAGACGCCTGCTCTGGAACAGCGAGACAGCTTACATTCGCCCTCGTCCATTTCTGAGAGACGCGGGTCAGCTGGTCGGCTTTATTGTTGGATGATCGCACTAGGACTACGGAAGCCTTCAGTCCACACTCTGACACCGTGTCGGCTATCAGTGCTAGCCTGCGTTTGATAAGCGCCTCTCCCATGCCGTGGGCTCGTACAGGCTTATCTCCAACCAGCAGTGACTGTAGCCATCCGTGAACAGTTGCTGAATCTGTCCGAATCTCCACCTGTCGTAATGACCAAGAAATGGCCAGATTGAGGCCCTTGATGATAGCCTCCAGCTCCGCAAGATTGATGTGGGCTACGTCGTCAGCTTTTCGCAGCCAGGAGGCATCCTCGATGATTCTTCCTCCTATATCCAGGCATGTGCCGATAGCAAGGCTGCTGGCATCACACCAGATGATGCCACTATCCAGATTCGGCACATTCCAAATGCCTGAAACTGGATCGTAGGCATGCAATCGCTGCATCAACTCACCCGCCATGGCTATGACATTTTCACCAACGACCGAGTCCCAACCGACATCGCCAGCAGCTCGCTTTAGGTAGCTGCAGGCCGGGCGAAGCCAGCCTGCGATTGGGAAATGCCCGATCAGCTGCCCGCACCACGAAAACAGCTGGCGTCGCGATGGGGCGTTAGGCAATGCGCTCACCACGTTATCACGGCGCCAACGAAGCTCCTCACCTTCCTTTGGCCTGCATACTCGAAGGCCAAGGACCCTTCCGCCAGCGAGGCTTTCTGGCGGCTTAGCCTCCAAACCAAATGTTCGTAGCAAGTCGATTACCTCACCATTCGAGACGACGCTGTTATTGACAACAATATCGTCGACAAACGAATCGGTACCAGCACGAACTCGCTCATCCATGGACAAGACCTTTGTCAGAATCGCGGTCATTATTTTCGGGGCGACATTAAGTCCGAAACCTAGTCGTGTGAGGCAGTACCGACGGCCTTTGTACTCCACGACCTGATATTGCCAGAGAGCGGGATCAACATGCACCTGCAAGTATGCTTTTCGCAGGTCAATTATGCTCACGCTCTCGCCCAGCCGTCGCCACGCTCTGAGCTTGGTGCTACACACATCACCACCAGCCGTGTGACTCGAGATAAACTGATTAAGTTCTCGGTAGTCCATCACGATCCTCACTTTGCCCTTACTTGCCTGTACGACGGCCATTAGAGGGACCAGGCCACCACAATGACCAGCGAACGGCTGCAACCAGCCTTCCTTGATCCACTCATCCACCTCCTTTTCGTAGTCGGCACGAATTTCCTCTCCCACATGATAAGAAGCGAAATGGTTAGTCAATTGGGGGACGACACAACGATTCGTCCACTCCCACTTGACTGACCAGCGCCCCTTATGGAATACTGCCTTGAAGTCCTTGTCATCAATCAGTACGTCAGCGGCCGACGATGCTACAGCACGTTTGACACTAGGAGACGCCACTACTGCTGCCTCGGGACGGTGTGTGGCTCTGGAACTCCCCTTTGGCACATGAACTCAACTTGACCAGCGGAGGGACCGATAATCACGCCACCTAGGAGTTCAATGGCATCCATACCGAGTAGTAACCCAAAACCAGGAAGAACATCTGACACAAGGCAGTCCAGCACTATGGTTCGTCCGCAAAGGGCTACCGTAGCGACGCACGTGGACTTGCAGACAGCCGTGGCTCCATTCATCATCACAACTTCCTCGCACGCTCGCCTCACCCTCGCGGGGTCCGCAAGCGTCGCCGAAATGATGGACCTCGAGCACCCAGTATCCACGAGCGCAGACGCCTCGGAGTTTTCGATGAGGACACGTACCGAAGGAAGGCGCGCCATAACGGAGGGGAAGCACCGGCGCAGTAATGCGTGCTCTCCCCTACTCGTTTGTTGGCCAGTTTGGTAAGACGGCCCGATCCGAGCAGTTAGCAGCGAGATGTTGAATGCTCCCACAGACGTAACAGTGCCTCCCGCGACCACGGCGCGCCGCTTTAGAAGGACAATCACGGCGTAAGTGCCCGATCGCCTTGCATAGGAAACACACAACATCTCTGTTATTCGGTGCCTGGGGAGGCCATCCCGAACGAGAACCGGATGCGAAGCAACTTTCTGCCGCCTTCGGAATGCTGACGCTTGCCTTCACTATGACCCGAGCCTTCTCGACAAGAACATCCGCAGGCATTTCCGCGAGGTTGCATGAGGCTTGGAGGTGCCTCTTTGCGGCCTCCGGCAGCCCAGCGATAAAGGCACATTTGACAAAATCACCGGCCACCAGCCTAGCCAACCGATTCAAGTCCGCCCAAAAGCCATCCACATTTTCACCTTCAGCAAGGCGACGCGAGGCGAATTCCTCATAGGCATCGAAGCGATTCGGCGAGAATGCTGCCAGCAGCGCTTTTCTTACCGTGGCGTAGTCTTCCATAGCCGCCTCGGGGACGCCATCGTATACGGCGCATGCCACACGTGTAAGGAATAGCGGCAGGAAATTTTGCAATTCATCAACCCCTTGCATCTTGGCCAATCTTTCGAACCGATTTAGCCATTCAGCGAAGTCTCCGCTGCCGTCGAATTGCGAAATTTTTCCTTCCATCAGTTGTACTTTCAGACTCATCTTTATACGGACCACCCAGTCGCTCCCGCCGAGAAATAGCTTGTAGTTTGGTTGCACAGCAGAGAGCCAGCCGATGCCCAGCATCAACAGTTTATTCCCAACACTGGGAGCCCAAGAGCGAACGGCTTCCCTCAGCCCCTGCCCTCACAACTGGCCTCCCCTGGTCGACTCCGATGACTCATCGACCACAAATGTGCACCGGCCGACCCTGATGGTGAATCCACCATCTGGCCACCAGCTGGTCCATGCCACATCAAAGACGGACCACAGCAGTGCACTGGCCGACCCTGATGGTGAATCCACCATCTGGCCACCAGCTGGTTACCGGCCTGCGTCCATACCACATCACAGGCGGACCACAGCTGTGCACCGGCCCCTCTTGGTGGTGCTTCTAACAGCTCACCAGTACCTTATCAGAGGAGCCTGCATACGATACATACATACGAACTACACGCTCCCTTGACCTTACGGTCACAAGTCAGGAGCCGGCATACAATACATACATACATACGTACATACGAACTACACTCGGGACCTCGGTCTTTATAGCAACCACCTTACCTAGTGTGCTATCACGGCTAATGACGACTCCTCCGTTAGTTTTACACGATCGAATGGTATGGAAGGACGAGAAACCTGCTGAGGTTTCGTCGCTTAGGGTAGGACAGTCAGTCAATATTAGCCGGGTCTTGGTCCACAGATAATGAGTTTGTCGTCAGTAATCGCGTCGTGTATAATCAGCGATTTATTTCGCACTGAGCGAGCATTCTAAAGACAACCTTTGAGATGGGCCGCCGGGGTTATAGTGGGTCCGGTGACCGTAAAGTGAGCAAGGCTGCTGTCCAGAGTATTATTGCCACCACTTTGTTCATGGCCTCGCGACTTTTGTAAAAAGAATGACGTCAGGGTCAGCAGTGGGGAGAGCTCGGTGCCGTACGCACAAAGTCCTAGTGGGGAGAGCTCGGTGCCGTACGCACAAAGTCCTAGAGGAGTAGGCACACAGGGCTCTTCTCTGGTTTTGGCGGTAGAATTAACACAGCTCGAATGGCTTCGTCAAACACCGTCTCAAGGCCCTTCCGTGTCAGAGCAGAGCATTCCAGATATTTCACGGCGCCGATTTCCTTCGACATTGCCAGACCTACAATGTTCGACAGGCATGAGCAGCCATTTACGAGCAGTGGATATGCACACATCTGCCACAATAGACAAGAATTTCTAGTTGCATTTAGATAAGTAAGATGCTGTCCTCTCACGTGTACCTACGTACGACCAACCGCTGAATCGTTCTAAACATTCCTTGAATTGGCTCAAAAACTTGCCAATCATTCGATTTCAATGACGACGGTGAATTGGCACTGGTACTAGCTGACAAACAGAAAAGCTATCTGCTTGTTCAGCATCTTTTATTGCTGCATTTCTGAGTCTTCGGCCAGAAGATAAGACGCTCACTCTTCACGAGCCACGCAGTCGGTTTGAGGCTCTTCTGCAGCTTATAAATGCAGCTCTTAAATTGACTTTGCTTTTCTTTTTTTTCCGGGAGGAATTAATCTCCTTACTCTACACAATGCTATTCTGCCAGTTGGAAGGATAACTTACCGCGATTTTAAGCCACACTTGCAGGCTATGCTCATTTCATGCTAGGAAACATTTCACAATTTCACTTCAGCTGCAATCTCTAAATTTGGAAACCTTAAGTTTTGACAACGCTAAACGACCATTTCTAGGAAATGCACATTAATGAAAAAAAAGAGGCTTCATTCCCATGCGAATGGCTTCTAGATAAAACACGTGTTTTTTATTTCTAGGCAGTTCACAAATCCCTTCATTAAATCAAAAGGAGGCCACCATTCGCCGGACAAGCAAGGTAACTTTAAGCAGGACAGAACGAAATTTGAACGTATAGATCAATCATGTCACAGCTCAGAAAGCACTTCAAAGCTGCAAGCACTTTAAACGAATGTGCAACACCAAATAGAAGAGAAAACCGCTAGCAGAAAACAGTCAACTAGACAGACTACAAGAACCAGGAGCACCCACCTTGCGGATAGCTTATAGGAGCGAGGCACTTCTCTTTGAGCCTCTCCACGGTCTCCTTGTCTTCTCGCAGGTCTAGCTTAGTGCCGACGAGGATGATCGGCGTTTTTGGATAACGATGGCTAACTTCAGGAAACCACTGCAAAAGCAAGCGTGAATTTACGCAGCCTTGGCTAAGCACATGGAGACAAGTGACTGGCTGGTCAACCGAGACTAATCTTGAAATGAGATCACATTAGATTGCAAATACCAGAATTGATTCGGAGCTAACCCTTGAGGCCTGAGTGATATGCTCAAGGGGGGGGGTGAGATGCAGTTGGTACACCGGTCAGAAAATTCGATGGCACAGCAAGACCCTGACCTGTCACGGGTGTGACCAACAGACCGTTGTGACCTTGGGCAAGCTTAGGCCACTAGCCCAAGCTGCACTACTCACTCGGATGGGGGCAGAGGAGAGAGTGGAACACAAGCCACACTAAGAGCCAGAGAGCTGCATTCTTATGTAGCATGTCTAGTACATGAGTTTCAAATTAGACAGCAAAAAGTTACTATACCAAAGAGGATAACACGACAAACAAGCAGATACACTCAAGCAACAATGCCGGGTACAAGTACTGCTGAAGAACTACCGTTGCTTACTTAAATGACACGGTGCAACCTAAAACATCGTTACGCTTTTACACGAGGGGTTATAAAGATTCTTACCTTAGCCCTCACGTTTTCAAACGAAGCTGGGCTGATGAGTGAGAAGCAGATTAGAAATAAATCCTGCAAATAAAAGGAAGCACGTTTAGAAATACAGGTATAGTGGAAGCACATTTCAACAATGTGTACAAACCACGTTAACCAGGAGCGAGAACACACTGGTAGCAAATAGTGCCTAATAATCAATACTTGCGTATGACTACGGCAAGTGCTTCACTCGTTTCCAGTCTCACACCCCAAATGGAGTACAATGCTTTGCAGACACAGTTGTCTTCATATCTAGATGCAGCTACTGCACTCCAGACTAAGCCATTCAACCACTATGCGAATTACTCTTTCTGAAAATAAGCTAACAGATAATAGAAAAGCTGAATAATCGCAACATACTAACTGGTGGTGACATGTTATATCCGCCATACTTAGCATAATTTTCTAGATGACGCATGATCAACATCGATCTGAATGTGTTTACTGCTGCCACGATGCACTGTCTCGGCAGAATAGCAATACTAATACCATTCAAAACTTGGCACAATGGAAGACTGCATTGACAGCTCAATTAAAATTTACTAGAACATTAATAGCGCCAACCAAAATGACTTACTTACTTACGTTGGTACCACAGCTTTAATAAAGCGCCAGCACACAATCTTGGCAAACTTCTAAACTCCCCAATGAACAGTTAGGAAAGACACAGTAGCTCACTCAGATTGATAAGAACAAGAATGTGGTAAGACAGACAGCAAAAGAGAAGAGTGAGCGAGAGACAGACCAACATAAACCATTCATATAAAAAGCTATCTTGACAATATTAAAGTGCTAAAGAGTATCACAGGCTTACTTCGGTTGCAATCATTTGTGCTAATGTCTTCCATTTGGCTATACATACAAAAACCAACAGGTTGTTAAAAAAGGAGAAAGGCAGCTAAAATAATGCTTGATAAACGCAGTTAGCACTAGCGATCGCCATCAATCGACCCAGTTTGAACTCTCATTCCACTGCCGATGAGACAATCACTGCTTGCATTGACAATTCTGATAAGGAAGGCCATTAAGTCGATACCAATGCACGTAAATAAGCTTCAATCTGAGCACGAGTACTACTTACAGTCTGAGGATATGACAGAGGTCTGAGTCGATCATAATCCTCTTGGCCTGATGTATCCCAAAGGCCCAAGTTGATGGGCCTCCCATCAACCATCGCATTTGCTGAGAAATTATCGAACCTGCGAGAATTGCGATATGACTATGAAGCAATCGAAAGCAGTCTGCAGCGTCCCACGACGGATGCAGCTAGTTCGCTTGACAACTTACACTGTTGGTATGTACTTCTCAAGGAACTTATTCGTCGTGTAGCTGATCACAAGACATGTTTTACCGACCGCTCTACGGATAATAATATACTTGATAAAGTGCCCTCAGAGAACTTAGTCTCTCTTTAGGCGCTTTACATTTGCTGCAAAGGGAAATGCAATTGAATGGTGATAATATCATGCTTGATAATTAAACAAAATGAATAACATGGTTAGCTGTGACATGCACAGGGTCAGCATGCAAATGTCGTCAGTGGAAGCAAGCACAGTGTCAGCATGCATAAGCACGTGAAGGACGAATCACCTGGACCCAGTAAATGCTGCCCTAAATAGGTGCTTTTATAAGTTCTTTTTAAATGTCGTCAAGTCAGGGGATGTTCTGATGCAAGTCGGGAGGGAGTTCCAGGCTTTGGGAGCATACGAACTGAATACATGGTCTCCAAAGGATATGAGGTTTATACGAGGTACTTGTAGACTGTTGGATTCCGAAAAGCGGGTCGTACGATGCGTGGCCTGGAGGGGAAGTAGATCTGAGAGATAGGCTGGAGCCAAAGAATGAAGGGATCTAAAAGTGAGCAACAAAACCTTGAAGTCAATCTGTTGCTTGACTGGTAGCCAGTGCAGGTCGGCGAGAAGTGGTGTAATGTGGCAACTGCGACGCTCACGACAGACAAGCCTAGCTGCAGAGTTTTGCACCACCTGCAATCGCCTGATCACACATGCCGGTAGGCCAGTAAGCAGTGAGTTGCAGAAGTCGAGACGGGATGTCACGAATGCATGGACCAACTTGTTTGCATGCTTTTTCAAGCTTTCGCTTAGTAGACTTGGCTAGTTTAATGTCTGCGGTAAACCAAAGGCCGTCTGGGTGGGGGCGCACAGTGCGCTTTGTCAGAGGTGCACACTCGTCGAGCGTATCGGCTAGTGTTGTGTTGTAGCTATCTACCAATGATGACAGATCGGAGGGAGGACTGAGCAGCAGAGGTGAAGCAGATATTCTCGCACGGACGGTATCGATGTCAATGGTCTTAAGATTTCGCGATTCACAGGTTATTTTAGAGGAGGAGGTGGGCACTCACTGCAGATTGAACTCACTGTAGATTGGAGATCTGCACATGGTCAGATAAGCAGGATTTGGTAATAATTGGGGATGACAAAGTGCAGTTGTATGAGAAAATCTGGTCGAGTGTGTAACCCTTGAAGTGAGTAGGGCCGTGCACATGAGCCAAAAGAGACAATCAGTTGGTCTATGCACGAAATTTGGTGCTGAAAGCGTCAGATAAGTTATCAAAGTGAACGTTGAAATCACCCATAACGAAGAAGGATCGATTTCTTGCACACAGAATCGAATCGAGATCGGATAAATCTGAGATAACGGAGGATTTGGTACCTGGTGGGCGATAGACTACTGCCACTATCGGTAGCTTCGATTCGGATGAGACCAAGGCAATTGATTCAAAAACTGCTTCGAGGGTACTGCAAATGGCTTGAAGTTGAATTTCGAGCGCACGATAATTTTTAACTCCATCTCCAGTTTTGATTGATCTAGGGGTGTGAAAGAACGAGAAACCAGATGGAGTAGCGTCTTTAATTGTCGGGCAGCTAATCAATTTTAGCCAAGTATCACTTAGGGCGAGCAGGTCGATACCATTTTCAGAAACAAGGTCGCTTATTACCAGAGAGTTATTGCACGTTGAGCGGGGTTTCCAAAGGCAAGCGTTAAGTCTGGCCGATAGAGTTACAACAGGCCTGATGACCACTAAGTTAGAGAGCTTTACAGTGACGCATGAGGGGGAGTGTGCTGAGCGGTTCGAGACAATGCTAGGAATACCAAACAAGCGGGTACTCAGTTCGCACTTCCCGCCCAACGAGCGGCGTCTGACCTGGCGGTTCCGGCCACCGCGGCGGCTACTGGGTGCTTTTCTTTTGTTAATGCATAGTTCACGAATCTTAGCCACAAAATTAATATCTAGGAATGCATTTGATCTACGATGATGAAGCGATAACAGCTGCTGACGATCATAACTAACATGCAGGTTACTAACCGCCGGCGTAGCTAAGGCAGCCGCCGGCGTAGCTAAGGTAGCCGCCTGCGTAGCTAAGGCAGCCGCTGGCGTGGGAAACCCAGCAGCCCGAAGCGATAAGCGTTTAGATATCCATAGGCACGTAATTTCTTAAATAATATAAATAGACAACGAATGATGCTAACGCATGCGCAATTCCGTCAATCGCTCCGAACTCACGTCTGTGCAGGTGAAGTGTGATGCAGGGAACACACAGCGTACAGTTTGCAGGGAGTAAAACGCGAAGAAACGTCGGCAGGACTGAAGCTGCACTTCTCAAACAGCTCCCTTCCACCCGCGTCCGTCATTGAGCAGCCACAATAAACAACATCAAGTTCAAATGCCAACGCAACGCTACCGACGTCTAATTTCCGGTATGCGGATGCAAAGCTGGATCGAGGAGTTATATATAATTCATTTGTATAGCGCCCCAAGAGAACTTAATCCCTATATTCAGGCGCTTCACATGTGCCTCCGGGCTCGAGCCCACGACCTCAGCCAGACCGTGGTCGGGCTCGAGCACCTTGACCGCTGGAGTTCTCTCCAAGTGCAAGCCTCTCACGAAGAAAAAAGTGATGGCCCGAAGGGCAAAAGGTGGGACAGCGAGAATCGTTAGATAAGTTACTAATGGGTCTTCTGGGGACATGCACGAGCTTCACAGCGCCGATTCAATTCACAGCGCCGATCGCGGGTCGTCAGGTCGGACTAGAAACGACGACGAACGGGCACAGAGGGGGGGGACACAGGTGCTCGCACAGAGGCCAAATGCAAAATGAGACGAAAAAAGGTGGCTAGCCGCTACGCTTACCCATCGCCAACAACGACACCCTTAATGGCCAGCATAGCCACTGGCTAGATACGGAATCAGCTGGGCCCGTACGCAGAACGTTAGAACCCGGAAGAGCCGTAACCACGACGGATGTCTGGGTAGCATGCGACCATGGTTGAGGCGATTACGTAGAGCCAAGATTCTAAATAATAAGTTTTTCTGATTAATTACCTAAGATAAAATAAGAAATTGTTCTATCGTCGTTTTTAGTTGAACTTACATGCAGCGTGTTGCGGGCTCGTTCGTAGTGCCGTGTTGCTGCGTGTCGCTGCTGCATTGCGCCATGACCGCACGGCGTGCTTCCAGCAAAACGCTGGCTGAGACCGCACGCCTCGATCTGGGCGGGCCCGTCGCGACCTCGAAGGCCGCTGCGGCTTGTAGGCGCAGGCGGTTCGTTCTTTCATTACGGTCGCGGAATGATCGGCCGAATAGTATGTGGTTTTTCCCTATCCCTCACGCTCAAAGAGGACATTTTTTCATTCGATCTCGCTTCTACTCGATCTCATTACAAAATGTTCTCTTTGAGGGTAAGTCTGCGATAGGGAAAAACCACTTGCTACTCAACAGTTGCAGATTCTAGATTTACTAAATAATAGTAAAAATTTTCTGCAAACTTTACTCAACTAAATATTAAAGTAAAAATTATCAAATTGAATACAATTTAATGCATATGTAAATGCCGCTGTCATATATTTCTAGATCGTTTCTTAGAAGAAAAGGAGAAAAAGCAATTAGCTGGAAAAAACGAGTTCTAAATATATTTGATAATTATTTTATGCATAGTGTTGGTGTACCGACTAAGGTTAAAGAACTAAGCTCATTCATTACAAAGTATACGTTTTTAGAAGATAATGCATGTTAGTTTGATAACATTTGTAGCGTTTATAAATTTGATCATATTTTAAAACATGTCTCTAAAGCTGTTTATTTTTTAGAAAAAAAAGTAGAAAAACATATTAAGAAATGTAAAGAAAAAAGAAGCTCTGATATTAGGAAAATGAGTTGGTCTGAGAAATATAAGGAGATTCTATCAATTAATTCAAAATTACAAAATGGGGAATATACTAAATGCAAACATCATACTAATTATTACAATAATGTTAGTGCAGATGATTGTTTTAGAGATAAAGATGAGTATTCATGGTAGAGTAATGTTGATTATGAGTTAGAACTTAAAGAATTAGGTGTTCCAGAAATTAGAGTAACAGATTATAATTATTATATGGAAAATTATGATGATGATTGTGATTGTATGTTTCCAATGTGTCGTCATAGTTCATTTCTTTCACCTTGTCAGACACATGGATTTAAAATTTAAAAAATAATTATATAGAAAATGCCAGATTTAAGAAAAGACTTTGTAATTAAAAAAATTGAAGAAACTATTCAATATAATAAAAAAATAAGATCATCTCTAACAAAATTAACAAGAGCTAGATATGCAATTGAACTTATAAATATAGTAATAGCATTAGGAGTAACTGTTTCCAGTACTTATATTCAAGCAATGCCAGATATCAGTCACGTAGTCCCTTTCTTTTCAGCACTATCTGTAATATTTGTAACAGTTGATGGCGTACTAGCAGAAATAGATAAACTTAAAAGAAATGCTTTATATTCTAATTCTGAAGTTATCTCAAAGATTACTAATGCTTTATCTGATGAGGAAATTACAAAAGAAGAATTTGAAGGACTTGTATTGGGAAGTTCACAAAATGAAACTAATGTTGTTTAATCACTTGTAACTCTTCTCTAACAAAACTTCTCTTAACATCATTTACGAAATATCTAGCTGGTTGTTCTCGCAATACAACTATTCTAACAATAGTATGTTTAGACAAACTCCATATTGCATCTGTAGCTCTTCTTCTTTTTTCATTTTCTCCTTCACCTGGTTCTAATAAATATATAACAGTTGTGCCTAATTCTAATAACTCTTCTTCTTCTCCTACGTTTCTATTGTATTTCGGTTTCTTTAGTTTTACTTTTTCTTTTTTTATTGCTTGAACAGGTTTCTCACCAATTGCTCTTGTAGCACTATTATTTAAATAATCAATAATCTTTGGTAAATTATTAATCCACTCTTTGTTTCTAGTATAATCTCCTTTATTAATACTTTCTAACTCCTTTTCATATTGTGCAATAAATGCTCTCTCAGCTACTGTTCTACTCATTCTTTCAACTAATGCAACACTCTTTTTGTAGTACCTTCTATAACACGTGTTTCATGTCTTTTCATTTCTTTAGCAAACTCTCCTTCAAACTCTGATCCTGGATCTACTGTTATCTTCTTTGGCCATTTCAAAGGAACTTTACTATAAATATCTATTATTGCTTTTGTTACTTCTTTAGAAGACTCTGTTTTAAGCGGTCTTGAATCTTTATATCTACTAGCAACATCAATAACACTCAAAGCATATTTATATCCAGAATCATTAGGCATATATAGAATATCTGCTTGGTGGTTTTCATTAGGTTCGACTACATTAAAGAAACCTTTCGGAATATTCTTTGGTCTTGGTTTGAATACTTGACTTATATCTGAATCAGCATTGAACTTACCTTCTTTTTTTTCTTTCTTTTAGAGTTAAAAACGACATTCTATGGAGAATGGAAACATTTTGCGATACGTGTTTAAATACATTTAATGAAATTAAATACCTTGAAACAGGACATCTTTATTCTAAACCTCCTAAAAGAAAAAGACCAAAACAAAAGTATGAAATCCGTTGTGATAAATGTGATTTAGATATGAGTGAAACAATCATTTGTTCATACTGTAACATAAATTCTAGTTATTATAAAAAAACAACTAAATTATATTCTTTAGTAAAGAAAAATTTTAAAAGTGGATGTTATCCAACTTTAGGTATACATAGATTCTTAGAACATGAATCAATATATGCTATTTCAAAATATTCCCTCTTGTTAAAGGTAAGCATAAAGCAACAAAGTTAAAAGAGTTAATAGTTTTGATAGTTCACTTATACTTTTCTGGAGGGTACATAACTGACTAAGAGGTTTACCTTTAATTTCCCAAGGTTATCAATGAAGTAATACTCAGTTGGGAATCTACTGAAATAAGCATAATACTTTAAGTCAACATCACTTGGAGAAGTATTTATTGCACGTATTTCACCTGAAACCACACTAGTATCTAAACTAGATCTAAGGAATACACACATACTTGCTCCAACAACCATAACATTCAGTATCATTATTGGTGGTGAAGTCTTATTTGTCCATGAATAAGGCGTTGATAAATTTAGTATTGAATTTATTGCTTTAGGGTCCATTGAGATTGATATTACTTCTGTTATTTTTTTAACTGCTTTATCTACATAATTCTTTGTTGCAACATCAGAAGGCTTAACAGGCTCTGCAACACTTGTTATTGAATTTCCACCCATTATAATATTTGTTGTTAAAGGAAATGCTTTCAATAATACATCTCTTTTCATTCCACCATAAGTAACACAATAATCATCATTTAGTACTACCGGATTGCTATTACCTGAATTCCAATAAGTAGATGTTGTAGCAAAGCTATTCATGTTTAAATCTCATAGCATTGTATCACCAGTTTTTTAACATAATTATTTACTTGAATAACATTTACTCCATCAGTAGGATTAATACGTGCACCAAGATTAGTAATAGGTTTACCAACAAGATTCATTGTTGTTCCTGAATTAACAACAAAGTTTGCATCAGCATAAGATTTTGTTACAGCATCAAAGTCATTAACAGGATCAGCTTAATATATAATTATATTTCCATTTGCATCAAGATCTGAAAGAATGAATCCATTATTCTTTAATACATAGTTTTTATTATGAAACTTTCTGCTCATCTATATAATTATTTATTAATATTTTAGATCTTTCTAATATACTTCTTTAACTATTGGAATAATTCTTGCAAATCTAAAGTGATCTTCCCCTTCAACTACTTGCATTTCTACTTTTATATAGTATTTTATATCATACCCAGAGTCTTTTATATTATTAAATCTTCCATAATCAGAAATTATATTAAACTCAAAATCAAAGTACTTTTTATCTTTAAGTAAGAACATAAAAAGTGGTTCTCTAAATGGCATATCAAATTCAAACTTTGTAGGTATTCTAACATTTCCTGCTGCTATGTAATCTATAGGTGCGCCATAACAATTCAAACCAGGAATACAAATTTCGAATTCAGAATATAAGCATCTTCTTAGTTTTAACACATGCAATCCAAGTAAACTCTGTGCTAAATATTGTTTTGGAATAAACTCTTCAACTATCTTTCTCCTCCATAGACATTTTATCTCAATCAATGTATCTTCATCTACAATTCTATCAGGAGAATATCTATACACTTCATCACAAGTAAAACAGTCATTTGCATTCTTGATCTTTCTATTTAATTTCATTTCTAGAAATTTAGCAGCAATAGGTTCAAACACCTTTCCGAATAACATCTGAGGAAATCTCATTGGTTGAGAATTAGCAATATATATTTTTAGTTTTCAATTTGAAATAAATTCTATATCGTAATCTGTTTGTGAACCAAATATCATATCTTCTCCTAGAATAGAATAAATTTCTGATCCACCAATATTTAACTTCATAGACTTTCTCCATTCATCTGAACCTTGTATACAATTTGTATTTCCATTATATCTATGAATCACAATTTGTTAAATATCTAATGGATTGTAAACAGATATTCCTTTACAACAAGTAAAAGGCGTTCCATTTCCATTAGATTTTAATTCAGCTGTGTTTTCACAGATAGTAATATAATGTTACACAATTGTTGTAATAGGAATTTCTATACTATTAGCACCACCTGCATCTGCACTACCAGCAGCAGCAGCATTAGGTATTATAGAATTGAATTCAACACTTACATCAAGTTTTGATGTTTCTCAAAGAGGTTCATCATTGTATTGAAGATCAACAACATGAATGAGATAAAGAGATAGACACTCAGGATATGTAACACCAACAGGTTCAGTTAATTCATTCAATCCAAGAAATTGTTTCCTAAACGTAGTAAAATCTAGATAGGCAGTTTAACATTTTCCATCTTTTGGATAACTACTTCTTGCAACGGCTGGATTTTGTTTTGATCCATTAGCAAGAACTATTACGTTTTTAATATCACAATGGTTAAAAGTACGAGGGTTTCCAGTATAGCTATTAAATTTAATCAAATTCTGTGCAGCAACAATTAACCATCTAATTTTATAAATGGTATTTTGTACAGATAGACTTTTTGTAAATTTAAGACCTTGATTGAAATTTGTTACGGTTACATTCTCATATCGCCTAACTCTGTAATAAAGTATGATTTTCTTTGATCTTTCACTTGAGATTTCACAAGTGCCTTTTGAACACTTTCTCTTGGAGAAATACATGAGACCATTAATCTCATTTTGTCATATTAATTTTAAATTAAGTCCAAACACCATTTGCGGGGTCACCAGCAACTCCTCTAGTCATACTTATATTAGTCTTTCCACTCGCCCCTGTCATAATAGCATATTTATCATCTCCACCAACTCTAGGAATTTCAAGGGAAAATTGGGTATTGTAAATGACTCTATTCATATCTGCACAGAATCCAGAAATTCTTGATAAAGGTAGTGAAATACTGAACGTACCAGCGTTATCTGCAACACTAGATAAACCCCTTCTATACACAAATCCAATATTTTAATCACTTGCTGATGAAGCAGCAAGACTTGCATAAGAATAAACTTAAGGATTAATATTAGCATACACTAAACATAAATTATAAATTGAACTACCCTCATCTTTCTTTCTAACCTGTTGCAAGCCCTTCTGTTCTATTAGAATCATTTGGATACCATAGAAGCCCCATAATTGTTGAAACGGTTCCTATATTTTGTGTTATACTTTCAAGCTCTTCAGCACCAAGTCTAACTCTCATAGAACTAAACAACCAAGCACCAGCGTTGTTAACTAATCCAGCAGCAAGATTACGGTTAGGAGTTTCATAAGGAACAATACCATTAACTGCAGCACCTGTAGGTACTTGTATTTGTCCTTCAAGTGGAAGGTAACCATCTGACAAAACATAGCACGTTTGTTGGTCAGCAGGAACATTGAATGTAACTATTTTATCCGGAGTAGCATTAGCTTCATTTCCATTACTTTGGTAAAATTCTTTATATTGATAGTCCTTAATTTTGTAATCAGGATCACTCATATTGTGTATAGTATTGATAGGTGCGCTCGCCATTCTTTATCTATAGAAAAAACAAAAAATTAATGTTTACTTTTGAATATATAATCCAGCTCCAATTTTCTTTCTCATCATTCCACCACATCCATCAGGTCTTGTTCTCTCTCCAGTAGGTATAACTGATTTGATTACTTTCTCAACTTCTTTATGTTTTTGGGTTATTTTCTTTAAGAGTGTCTGAATAGTCTTCTACTGCTTCTTCAATTTTTACTTTACGACTTTGTTTAGTTTTTGGTTTGAGTTTCTCAAGCATGGATTCTTTAATTTTAAGATCCAACTCTTTAATTTTTCTTTCATAATCTTCTTTCTTCGTTTCTCAAGTTCATATTCTAATTGTTTCTTTCTTTTTTATTCTTCAAGTTTATCATCCATATCTCTTCGTTTAATAGCATATTCTTGATCTATTTTTTCTTTTTTAGTTTGCAATTCAACTAGTTTTCTTGCTTGATGCATTTCAATTCCTTTATTAGCAATATTCATGCTTAGACCAGTTAACCCAGTTAAAACAGGTGTTACTTTTCCAACACCATCTATTACTTTATCTAAAACTCCAGCTCCATAATATTTGCCTCCTCTTACATTTCCATAGCAAATCCTTGCATAAAACCCCATTTCTCTATATTACTTTGAGATTTCTATAGTAGCCACATCTTTTATTGAATTAATTCTTCTTCCGTTTTGGTCTGTTAAACTAATTTTAAAAGTACTCAATGATTTTATATCGCCCTTTGTTGGTAAGTATAATATATTTGGAATATGTAAATCAACCTTTTCACCAGGTGCAATATCACCAATGTCAATAGTATATAAAGATAAAAATTGTTCTAAAAATCATTCTTTTATTTCTAAATAATTTATTTCTGGATCAACTAAATCGCAATCAACACTTATCCCTTTTATATCACTATTCTCATCTAAATTCGTTTTATTCCATGCTTAATAAGTACCAGCGAAATTGTGTGCTTTTTCATTTAAGCTTGATTCTCTGCCGCTAACATAATCATAATCAGGAGAAAATTATCCTTGTTCGTTTGATTTAAACCCTAATGTATCTCCAATGCTATTAACAACACCTGGTATATCTTTTCCTAGTAAAACAACATATTCACCTACTACTTGCATAACTATTTTATCACCTTCTCCAACACTAAAATATATTCCGGTACTATCTCTTTTCGAAGAATTGTAATAAGATCCCATAGTAGCTAGTGATTTATTTAATGCTGTAGTAATCCTAGTAGTATCCTAATATCTTCCGGAATTGAAACAGAGAAGTTATTCGCTGTAATATGATTTTGTTTAAACCAAAGCATATCATTTTTTAGAAAAACAGCACTTGACATGTTTTTATTTGGATAAGTAAATTCTACTCTTCTTAATCCAACTTTTGTATACCCAGACTTAGACCCATGCATTATAGGATAGTACTTTTATAATCTGTGTTACTAGTTCTTGTTAATCTTAAAGTCATTTTTATATAACTTTACTTTTTTAACAGCTAATGTTGCTACCATATCTGTTATTGTATTAAATTTTCCCCCACTTTGGTCAATACAGTAATTTTAAAAGTACTCAATGAATCTATAGCACCCTTTGTTGGTAAGTACAACACATTTGGAATATGTAAATCAACTTTTTCTCCTTATGCAATATCATCAGCATCAATGACATATAAAGATGAAGATTGTTCTATAAACCCTTGTTTTCTTTCTATATAATTCAGCTCTGGATTAACTACATCACAATCAACACTTATTTTACACCACTATTATCGGGTAAAACCATTTTGTTCCATGCTTTATCAGTTCCAGCGAAATACATTGCTTTTTCAATTGCTTCGTAAGGTGTTCCACCAACTATACCACGATCATTGTTCTTTGTTCATTTGAGATAAAAAACCTAATGTATCTCCAATACTATTAAAAGCAAATCCAACAGGTTTATTAGGAACAGAATTAGCT
Organism: Cristatella mucedo; assembly: GCA_009760855.2. NCBI lineage: Eukaryota > Metazoa > Bryozoa > Phylactolaemata > Cristatellidae > Cristatella > Cristatella mucedo. The sequence goes on from WPIO01000082.1 coordinate 32,117, forward strand.
CCAAGACAAACAACAGCGTCACCTCTTACTTGCATAGTTATTTTATCATCTGTATCAACACTAAATTCTATTCCATATGGACTTCTTGGGGTAAGGAGTGCTGATGCACTAGTAGGATTAGACGGATCTTTTTCTTAGCTGTTAAAGCTGTGCTTAAAGCAAAACCAATTTTGTTACTATCATAATTTCCTGAGGTTTTAGGTTTTCCATCAGAATCTGTTCCAAAATCAATTGTAATATAAGTAAGATCACCACCATCTGTCATAGAAAACTTAAAACCAAAGCCTGTTTGAGTAATATAATTATTAATTCCATCAACAATGCCAGTATTTAGGTCATCACTATCCACAGTATAAATTCCTGGTTCTGTTGTTACAGTTTGTTCTGATCCACCCGCATTTCTATAAACAAAAGTATTGTTAGAAGTAGTAATATTTTTTATAGAGTTAATTCCAACAAACCTCCTAAACAAAACTTTAAAGTTTTGTTTCTCAATTAAATAGGAGTATTAATATGTAAATTAAGTGGATTAGAATTTCCAATATATTAAACACAGACCCCTCTTTACTCAATTGGTTAGTTTTTCTAATAACTTCAACATTTTTAAGTATATCTTGCGCGACTTTCAAAAGATCACTCATTTCTATATATTAAATAAAAGTTTTTTTATATTTGCAACATAAGATTTTGGTGCTTTTCTAGATCTGGCTAAAAAATCTACGGCAGCACTGATTGAATGTACCACTCCTTTATTTCCAGCAGCAAGCTCTTTCAACGATAAATCAATCTTATTAAATACGTTTTTTATCACTCTTAACAAACAATGGAACAATTTCTAATCCTTCTTCAGATTTACCTTTTAATCCTTTATATAATCAAGAATGTTTTGTTGTTTTACACTCCTATTTTTTGATTCTCTAAGGTTTCATAGACACTGTTAACTCTCTCTTCAATATATTTTCTGTAATTCCTTTCATATATTCTTTCATTACAATACGCATTCCTTCTACACCTTTTTCTTCACTAAATTCAATTAATTGTTGCCTACTAACTCACGGGTGTTCAAATATTGTAGGTAAACTAGCTTCTATAGCCGTTTAAATGAATGTGAACTAGCTTCTGCTCCACTTGTTGTAGGTAAACTAGTTTCTGTAAGACTTACAGCAGGTAAACTAGTTGTACCTTTTTTATTTACTTTTTACTCTTTGGAGTACTAGTATCAATTGATGGGAAACTAGTTTCATCTTCAAATTCTTTTATATTTGCTTTTTTCCTCTTTGGAGTACCATTAGATGGATTCATTTGAAGACTTTCTGCTACTGATTTTTGAACACCATCAAGAATTTCTCTTATTTCTGGATTAGCTGCATGAGTCTTTGCTTGATTTACTCTGTTAATTGCTCTTTTAGGTTTTCCAGATGCAACATCATTAATTGCTTTTTAAAAAAATTAGAAATATCTTGAGGTGCTTTAGCTTCTACTGCCTTTTCCATTAGTTCATTACTTTCCATTGAATTGCAAGTTTTGGTCTTATTACTTTGAGTTTTTCAAAATCAACCTTTCCTAAATCATTTTTTGATTCTTCTAACGCACGTTCATTTATTTTATGTTCTACTTGATCTATTGCAGCCATTTCAGCTTCAATTCTTGCCATGTCTTTATTGTTGCTAAGTATACTTGCCTTACGTAATTTTTCTAAGTTATCAAGTAAGTTTTCTAAATCAAGTGCTTCTCGAACACTTCCTCCATACGGTCTATTTCTCCTTTGATATAACTTTCCGTTTATCATTCCTTTCCTATTAAGTATTAAAAATAGGTATTAGTTGCTTTCCTTCTTCATCAACAGACCAAAATCTTCCCTCATCCTCAGTTTTGGTTGTCTGTAACACAATATCCAAATCTTTTCCTAGTACTAGAATCAACCCAATCTTTGAATTGCTTTCTATCTATATCACCAACATATGAATCACGAATATATTCAATATCATTATTGTTTTGTTTGAATATTACAATCAAATTTATATTATTCCTAATTTCTCGCTTAGTTATTCTTGTAAATCCTTGAGTAAGATAGAATACATTCATTCTTTTATGCCTTCCTCTAGTAAAATAATCTAATATCTTTGTTTGATCTTCTGACATAAGATCATCTAATACAATAACATTTCTACAATTCTTATACAAGTCAACATCTGGCATTTCATCTATTCCATTAATCCAAACGAAAGAAGGATTATCTTTTGTCATTTTTATAAATCCACGATATAATGGTTGGTCTAAACTTGTTGCGATAATAGTACAAGCACCATACTTTAACCTTCCTAAAAATACCCAATTTAATATTAACTGAGATTTACCACTTCCACTTAGTCCTAAAACTAACGCTCTAATTGGTACTTTAGGTAAGGGATCTTGGTTTCCAGTAACAATATCCTGCCCGAAATTAAAAGCTTTAACTTTTAAAGACATTCTATATTAAATTTTTTATATTTATAGATATGGAAATGTATTGTATGAATTGTAAGAGACCAACTGATACAATCCATTAAAAGTATGTTGAAGTAGATAGCACAAAAGGATTAAGAGGAATGGAAAAAGGAATTTGTACAATCTGCAATAAAAAGAAATCAAAATTTGTTAGACTAAGAAGTACTCCAGTTGCTGTTGGTGAAGGATCTTTATCTCAAGGAAGAAGGATTGGAAGAAGTGTTGGTGAAGCATCTTTACCTCAAGGAAGAAGGATTGGAAGAGGAGCAAATGAACAACAAATAATTAGTGAGATTAAGAATGAAATAGACCAACTAAAAAAGTAAAATATTTTTTCACATTCATCGCCAATTTCCAAAAGAGTAGTAATTTTTGGATTATTTAAGGACAAAATAAATTTATAAAAATTATAATTATGAGAATTGCGAGTATTGAACCCATACAATTTTTATAAATTATTAAAGTTTTATCACAACAAAGAATTCTAATAACTTTCCATCTATTTTCTATATAAAAATAAGAAAACTAAACGCAAACATTTACTAATTAATTCTATTGCTATATCACTATACTTTTCATAAGCCCGTCTAGCATCACAAGCATAAAAAACAACGTAAATAAAATTATTTTTTACTTTTACGATAGTACTTTTTGATAAGTCAGCATTAAAAATTTCACAAGTTATTTCAGTAAATTCCTTATGAGTTGTGCATACTATTTTCTTAATTCCATATACATTTTTTGTTTAAATTTACAAATTGTCTCATAAGAATCAGCAATCTCCAAAAGAATGTCAATAATTGTTGAGTCTAATTCTTTTAAAACTTGATAAGATTTATAACTAATAAATTCATTACGATTAGAACCTTTTACTTAACGTTGACAAACAGAAGACACACACGGCCACATATCATCATATTTAATAATCTTTTCAATTTTCTTTATCAAAATCCATTTTCTATATAAAATTAAAAATTTATTTAATGCAACTAATTAATTTGCATACCCTGTTTTGTTTTTGGTGTTTTTGGTTTTTTGCTGCTTCTTCAAGCATTTCATTTATTTTACCTCTACACTCCATTAGTTTATCAGAAGCTTCACACATTTCTATAAAAACACTAACAAATGAACTATCTTAATCTGGAATAAGTTTATCAAGTAAGTGGTCTAACTATGCGTTGATCATTACCTTTCAGTTTTTGAAGGCAGATTTTTACTGCCATTTCTTTAGATTGTTCACAGCTTAGAATTCTTGAGACGTCCATTTCTATATAAGTATAAATATTTTTATAATTCAGTTTCTTCATTTACATAATCACTTCAAAATGGTGGTATATCATCATTACCATATAAAGAGAAGTCATCTTCAGCTGATTCAGACTCAGATTCAGGATCAGATTCTGGTTCAGACTCGGATTCATATTCTGGTTCAGTATCATGTTCAGACTCAGATTGTGTATCTGATACTGTCTCCTCTTCTTCAACTTTTGAAAACTCTAGATTTTATTTTTCGATTTCATATAATAATGGATTTTTTATTAAGTCATATTTATTTTCTCAAGACTCTTGAACAGTTCTTCAATGGTTTTGGTTTAGTATCTTCATTCTTCCTTTTTGGCATCTAAATCAATATTACAAATTTCACAATGACCTGGATTAGTTCCTCCACTTAAAGCTTTATCAATCTTATAATGACCGTAAGCGTAACTAAAACATCCACAATCTAACCAATACAGTTTTGATTCAAATGGTGATAGTGCAACTTTATTTTGCCTTAGTATACATTATATGTTTTTCACTTCTAATCAATGATTGCTCACAATATTTATCTACTTTTTTATCTAGACATGATATGAAATCAGAATGTTTCAAGCTCCTGTCAACAGCACTTGTATTTACTCCTTATGCCTTCTTAGATTGACCTATTTGTTTTCCTTGTTTATCATATTTCTCATTTATTTCACATACAACCCTAGTTTTTTCTATTTGTTTTTCCTCTTTATCAAGAATATCTTCATACTTACAGATAGTATAAGAATAAAGTTCTGGTCTTAAGAAAACACATTATTTAGTGTTGCTGTTTTAATTTTATCTGATATCTCATCTTTAAACTTTCCAGCGATCTTATTATTACTCTTTAGAATCCTTTTTGCTCTTTCATCTTTCCAAAATGGATCATCATCAGGAAAAGTATTTATATCTAGTGTTTCTGGATATTCAGTAAAGTCTTTATAAATATCTTCTGTAAAATTCTCCATAACAAGTTAATCAGTATCAGTATATAATAAGTTTATTTTGAATCATATCTTTTTTCATTATTAGATAATAGATCTTTTGCATCGGCATCTTTGACGTATCAAGAATACAAAATCTAACATAAATAAGTTTATTAGGTGTTACTGATTCCTTATTACTTTCTATACAAACAATGTTTTTATTAGGTGTTACTGATTCCTTATTACTTTCTATACAAACAATGTTATTAGATAATCTATTCCTATCAACAAATCTAGGACTTCTATAAATCTTATTCATTCTAACCAAGTCTCCACTTAATTCACGATTTACAAAATCAATACTTTTTTCTTCCCCTAACATTCTCCATTGTTTTTCCAAAGAAAGCATTATTTAGTAGTTTAAAGAATTTTTCGAAATCATTTGCTGCTTTATTTCTAAGAGCTATATTATTATCAATATATTCTTTTAACCAATTAAATTGATCAAACTCTAATACTCTATGTATTTTTGTTAATTCATAACCTAACTCAATACAATTCTTAAGATTAAGATAGCGTATAACATATTTTTCTTTTGGTTCTAAATCTAATACAAGTTTTTCTGCAGAATCACTACCCTTACTAAACCTGTTTTGGTATTTGGAATATTTGCTCTTAGTTATACGTTTGTTTTCTGAAAGTAAAGGATAATCAGAGAAATAATCATGTTTTTCCCTTGGACAATGTATATCAACTTCAAGAACATAACCTTTATTTGAATATGCTTTACACTTTTTAATTAACACATTTTTATTTTCATTCCATAATTTTACTTTTTGTTTTGATAAGAAATTAAATCCACCAGTAGGCAAATTTGGTTTCATTGCCCACTCATAAAGATTAGTTGCATCAAAGTATAATAGATATGAAGTTAATTTCTTAGGATTGAAATCAACACACCTAGGATTATTTGCTTTAGCTTTACGTTTTGAAACTTGTGTCATTCCTCCTCTTATTCCTTTTTCAGAGAATAAATACATATCTGGATCAATTAGTAATTCAAGAACAACACCAGTCTGTTTTAAACCTGCAGTTCAAGTTAATTGTGGAGTTGTTAAAAACTTTGCAGGATCTATTTCATAATTATTATATATTAGATCACGAAACCTTTCAAAAACATCCACTAAACCTAAAACATCAATCTTTAAATATAAATCATGATATTCCTGTAAGTTTTTCTTTTCAAATGCTCTCCATACTTTATTTGCATGTTCATAATCTTCTTTGAAATATATGTCCACTAAGACTAGAGTAAAACTTATCAATGAGTGGTAAACTTGTTTCTTCAAATCTAGCAAAATAATCCATGTACTCATAAGGATAAACCCCTTTTCTTGTTAGGAATGCTATTTTTTTATAATCATATTGTTTGAATTCAAACTCATTAAAATGTTGCCTTATTGCAGCAAATTTATCATCAGCCTTTGATCAATTTTTCATTAGATTAGGTAATGAATCTTTGAATTGTTGACATGAATCTCTAAAACAAATATCTCCAAAATCAATAGTTAAAGATCTTTCTTTATTATTAGCAATTACTTGTTTTTATTGTTTTTTTTATCCCCATCGCATTTAAGTGCACTAAAAATTAAATGTGAATCATATCCTCCAAGATTATGAATGCATCCTGGAAGTTTTAAAGATTTTACAGAGATTTTTAATTTTGAGTTGCATGATCAATGTGTTGCTCCTCTGTATTTACCAGTTAAATGATGAATTCTTTCATAGATGATTTATCATATATTTTATATTGTTTAAGTACTTTTCTAAGTTCATCTTTCTTATTTTTGAAATCTTCCTTTAAAGAAATAATGAATTTATCAACGCAATCAACTCCGAAAGTTTAGGTATATCTTGATACTATTTTACCTTCAGGATTTACAATTACATATGCACCTGAGCATGGTTTGTGTTGGTTAAAGGAACCCTTTATTGATTCTTCTGGATTATCAATTGTTCTTAGTAAACATTCAAGGTCTGCATATGCAATAAATGGTGCTTTAATCATTTTATTATAATCTCTAAACCCAACTAGGTCACAGGTTCCATCCGTATTACTATTTGCATGTGGCATTTTTATTTTAGATGTTCCACAGTGTTCTGAATCACAGTCAATAATATGTTCATCTAATTTTTCTTGTTCATAAAATCTTGAAAGACATCTCTTACTAAATAATCTTGTTCTGCCACTATCTTTCTAAGTTCTACATAGAGAATTAATTTTTTTATTAACACATAATGAGATTTTCCTTGATTAGTATTTATAAAAAGATCTATATGTTTTTCATTCTCTTCGGAATTAATAATTAATAGTGATATAGAACAAGTATATTCATAAACATTTATTGAAACATTAAATAGTCTAGCAAATTTTGGAATATCTTTGATTTAATAGGAACACTATAAATAACAATAAAGTGATTTCTTGAATCTTCCTCGTCACTTGAAGAGAATAACCCTTTTACTAAATATAGGATATCCGAATACTTTTCATTCAATATTTGCCTTAAATCATGTATTGATTCTGGATGATTATCTCTGGGGTTTATTGCAAATAATAAACACCACAATGCACACAAATTATCATAAGTATTCTCTATATTCATAATGCATCTCTTATTTTTTAATTTATCTGGAAGAGCAACGTATGAACCTCCAATTTGAGGAGTAAATCGAGTGAATTTTGCATGAGCACTAACAATGCCAACAACTATACATGAAGATCCTCCCTCATTCCAAACATCAACTGTTCTATTTATTACAGCAAAATGTTTTCCAATTGTTGATTTGAAGTGAGAAATCCTATTTAGTATTGTTGATGGAGAACCAGCTACTAGAGCATAAATAATTTCTTTCTTTGCATTAGCTAATTTAAGATGTATGATAAGGCTCGTTTTTACATTATTAACACTCGATGAAACATTATTCATAAAATCAATTAAACCGGGAGTACAATTTTCTTTGAATGTATTAAGATCTGCATTTTCTACTTTAAAACCTTCATATTCATGGTCAATCTCATTAGCATTTGCCGTTTTTCTTCCTAGAAACCTTCCACTTGCTTCAATCTTACGAAGACGTTTTGATTCTTTAAAGAAACTATTTTTTTGAGGTTATCTTTTTATGTGCTGATAGATTTTCAACTAATTCTTTTATATCAAATGCAAAAACTGGATAATGAACCATACGAGAAGATTTACCATACTTCTTTTTAAAAGAAGGTTTAACACCAAACTTTAGTTCATTAGAAGATACTAGCCTTTTCGCATGCTCATTAAATGATTCACCCTCACACCATGAACATTTATTTTTCTCAGACATATATATTAAGGAAATACATTGTATTCAATTACATAATTTTTACTATAATATATAGTAATCTCAGTACAGTTTTCAGAGATTTTTTCCTATTGTATAGTAAATCTAGAATCTGCAACTGTTGAGTAGTATGTGGTTTTTCCCTATCACAGCCTTACCCTCAAATAGGACATTTTGTAATGAGATCAAGCAGTAGCAAGATCGAATGAAAAAATATCCTCTTTGAGGGTGAGGCTGCGATAAGGAAGAACCACATACTACAGGCCGCCGGTAGAGCGGCGGTTGCGCTGAGCGCTTGTTCAATGCGCTGCCATACACCTGGGTATCCCTGAGGCTGAATTTATTTCTCTCGCGGCGGCTGGTACGCGGCCGAGCAGCTGAAATTTACGAGCTGCAGAAACTTTGCCTGTGCTGCAAGGCTCGTGACAGAACGCTTTCTCGGCGCAGCGTCGAGCCAGTAATCTCTCGTTCGGCTCCGCAGCTTCCAGCTCGCTGCCCGATACCGCAGAATGGCTGTGCGGGATTTTGCGGTGGCTGCGCCGAAGCAGGCCTCGCGCGCACGGGCCGTCGAGGCGCTCCGCCTCCCTGCTGCGTGCGCGGAGCCTGACAGGAGGGGAGGAGGATGAGAAAAGCACCTGAAGGATGACTCCCGCTAACCACCAGCAACGAGTGGGAAACTAGGGTGTCGATTGCTTGTGCGGCTGGCGCGGCGGTCCGGCGCCTGAGCACCGGCCTACGTCGTCCACCGTGGCATTTAACTGGCCGAGGCAGGTCAGCTGAAATCCAGGGCTCAGCCGGCGGGCCTGCTCAACCCGTTACCAAAGCCCACAAAGCCAGGGTCAGGATCAGCCCGCTTATGTCGGCGGTGGATCAAAAGGGAGAAGAGCCCGCATCTGAAATGTTCTTGAACGTCTTAAGGTGAATATTAGCTGATCGACGATTTGGGCAAGAGCAAGAGAGAGAGGGAGAGCGAGAGAGAGAGTGAGAGAAAGAGAGGGAGAGAGAGCGAGAAAGAGAAAGAGAGAGAGAGAGAGAGAGAGAGAGAGAGAGAGAGAAAGAGAAAGAGAGAGAGAGAGAGAGAGAGAGGCGAGAGAAAGAGATACAGAGCGTGGCAGAGAGAGTGAGAGTGAGATGGGGTCGAGAGAGACAGAGTGAGAGAGAGAGGGAGAGAGACAGAGACAGAGAGAGAGAGAGAGAGAGAGAGAGAGAGAGAGAGAGAGAGAGAGAGAGAGAGAGAGAGAGAGAGAGAGAGAGAGAGAGAGAGAGAGAGAGAGAGAGAGAGAGAGAGAGAGAGAGAGAGAGAGAGGGAGAGACGGAGGACCCTAATCCATTCTAGACATAAGAATTCAGCCTTGCCTCAATTATGCTCTAGCGGGTCCTACAATAGCTCAACCTCCCCCCACCGTCGCATCTAGGCATTTCGGAGCTTGCAAGTACTGCAAAGGGTCTCTGTACGCTCGCTCCGACGATAACCATTCTCGGTCTCTCGTAAGTAAGATGAGCGTCCTGGTTGAATCAGAGTGAGAAATTTAGTTTATGTTGATTCCTCAATTATTTTGTACTCCAAACATATATTTTATATCCGGGCCCCCTGGTCCAAATAGTACCGCTCTGTCGATTGAACGAAAACACAGAGCACTCTGAGCTACCCCATTACGGTGAATGTGGCTTTATGGTTGCTGCCGGCGTGGCTGTAAGCGCGGCAATCCTAATCGGCTTCGGTTGAGAGACGATGCTTGAGGTCCACATGGTCCCGGTTTTCGCACGTCCGGCATGTAAGCTTACGCAGGCTTGGGCATGGGCCAGGTGGAAGTGCATGCAATGTTTGCACAAGATCGGTGCCGTGAATTCACATCGAGGCATAGCAAATAGTACCACAACTAGCATACTGACGCGTTTAATCAAACATCATAGGGAAACAGCTAGGTAGCTGGACAACGCCGTGAACAAGTGATCACGTTGCCCAGCGACAAAAGTCAAAGCCCGGCATCGAGCCACATCTGCGACATATGCTGGAGACATATCAGCGGACGAAGGCCACCAAATTGAATCTGACCGACCAGATAGCGGTTTTGTGACCAGCATGAAAGCAGAAGGCGTCAAAGCGGTCAACTCTGCTACTGGTTCCAATCATCGGAACAAAAGGCACAAAGTAGTTAGCCTAGTCCAGTAACGTTCGATGGCATCTGGCAAGCTTGTCATTAGCCACATAACATTCTACATATGACGCCTCCATCTTTTATTGATGTTGCTTCCGACCATCGTTGTACTATGCATGCCATTACGCTAGGCATTTAAGACTCGATCTAGATACAAGGACTGCTCTCAGCGCATGGATGTTGACTAGATAGGCCCGCCCTCGGTACGGCTCGTGGAATCAATGAGGGGCGTCGCATCCGGATGTTATCACATTATTCTCATCGCAAACCTTCCTGGGATTTTTGTATTAGCCTTCAAGTGCTCTTCCAGGGCTCTTACAGTGGATTAATCAAACAATTCCGGCACAGCAGCACATCTCCAAAACCTCAAGAAGCCGTAGCAGCCTGCGATCGTTCTTGATGCCATACAGAGTCAGCGAGGTGTCATGATACTAGTAGTTGCCATCAACTTCAATTGTTCTGGATGAGCAGAGCCTCCTCGGCAGACTAGAATGGAAAAAGAACAAATGCTGGCAGAAATTGTACATTCTTCGTCGGGGTACGCTAGAAACGTAGTTAGACATGTTCGCACGTCATAATGCGCCAGAAATTGAGGCACGTTTTTGTAAATGCTGGGTTGATTTTGCACACTTCGTAAAATAACCAACGACGCATGAAAAGCATGAACTTGCAACATAACCAACGACGTATGAAATGCATGGAAAGCTGACTGATTCACGCCTCTGACAGTGATAAGCGACCTTAATGATTGCAGCATCTGACAACATTACGACGCTAAGCCCGTTCGAGGCGCAACAGTACGCCCACATGATGATCAGATGAAAAGGGACTAATAGTATATGGGAAATAGCTCTCAAATGTATAGCACCCTAAGAGAACTACTTTCCCATCGAGGCGCTTGAAACATGCTGACACAAGCGCTAGCCAAGGAGTTTGTGGTACGAACTGTAATGCTCATATACAAGCCTAAAAAGTAGATAGCTAGATGTTCGCGACGGCTCATGAGTGTAACCCTGGGGTTAGTTTCGTGATCTTGCAGTAGGCAGTGCCCCCTTTCAGCACAAAATGTTCACAGACCAGAGGTACGAGTGGTACTCTTGCTTCCAAGCAGAGCTCAAGCATTGGTAGGCCGTCTCAATGGACGGCGCCACCTTCGTATCACCAGCTGCCTCTCAATTCTTTCGGTTGGCTCAGAAATAATTAGTCAGCTGTCCTCGGAAAACTGATCGGACGTGACTCTGCAGCACTTATATTGAATAACAGTGGCTCCGGAGGTGGCTGTTCTTGTGGAGTCTCACGGAGACACGAGCGCGGAAGTGAGGGCTAAACGAGACTTAATCTTTATTTCTCTCAACACGTACATATACGAGCTGGCTGACTCATCACTGATGGGGGACTGTGCAGCTGTGGCTGGCAACGTCCTTACATCAAGGGCCGGACGTATTGCTGCGCCAAGTCAATTGCCCAACCATCTGCTGCAGACTGGGCATACATTAGTAGCCGGGTGCTGCTGCGATAACTACAATAGCAGAATCAGCAGGCGCACACAACACTTATCGTGCTTGAGTTTGTCGACCATTTCACCGGCAAGAGTGAATGCGGATGTGGCAGTCGGTCAGGCGATTCCGGTGTGAAAGGCTCTTCACGTGGGTTAAAAAGCACAAACTTGCATTCGGCGCACTCTCCAGCGCCCCAGGAGCACTAGCGGTGCTCGTCATTTAGTATCGAATCTTACCGTTCGGTAACGCATCGTCAATCTGCACACGTTGCCATATTTAAAAAGGGCACATTTTGCCTAATCAGTTCGACCAGCGTCGTCCGATAGTCGACGAAACTCTCTGACGTTCTAGGCCATATTCCTTTGATGGTCTGGCTAGTTGGAGAAATGACCATGCACAAGTGTATAAAGTATCTTTAGGCTCCGCTTTATTCTTTATAGACCAGTTTATTCAGTTGGAGTTTACGGGCCAAGATGCGATGACACATTTCTTTTCAGGTGCATTAATGGGCGCTATATCTTGAGCGCATGGTTTCCAAGTGCCCCATAAGCAGCATCGTCTCCCGTTAGCAGCCTCGTCCCCCGTATGCAGCACCGTCCTCCGTCAGCATCATCGTCCTCCGTCAGAAGCATCGTCCTCCCTCAGAGGCATCGTCCTCCGTCAGAAGCATCTTCCTTCGTCAGCAGCATCGGCCTTCGTCAGTAGCATCGTCCTTCGTCAGTAACACATTCCCCGTAAAGTTGGTGATAACAGCGAGAGCGAGCCGGCTGCTCTCGCGGACATCCTGGTCTCGAATGAAAAGTCATCTTTTCGGATCACGAGGATTGCCGAACTTGCTTAGTTTGTTTCGCAGTTGTCTGCAGCCGCCGAGATGAGCTGCCACCGCCGCCTGCCACCGCCATTCCTGCGACTTAGTCGCCAGTCTTGAGGTCGCGTTCGAGCTGATCCTGTCAGAGAGCGACTGCAGTCAAGGTCATCCCGTATATGATGGCAAGATAATAGTTCTTACAATAATCTCAATCATACTTAATAATTCATTGCCAGCTGCAAAGCCTCGGCTTATTTCGGCTATTTCGCAATCGGCTCTTGGTTATAATCCAGCAGTCTGGATCATAGTTTGTAATTGAGATTGAGCCGTCAAGCTCACAGTTTGAGCAGTCGCAGGTCGTTGCAGCATGCCTGTGGAGGTGCCAGCTGGTGAGGAAAACTGCACTCATTTCGGTTTGCACGCTTTTGTGCGGTGCGTTTTAGAATATTAACGAATCCGATGCTGACGTCAGGCAGCAGTGGATGCGCCTGGCCGCAACGAGCTCAGTGTGCCCAACGGAAACTGTCGTGTGTAACGTGAGCGAACGGAAGCCATGTCGTAGCTATGCGGCATGGTTCAAGCGATTAATTCTCTCGAGCGTGTCCTAAGCCACAACGAGCGTGTGTGGGATTAGCGGTTACTATTGCTCTTTTTTCAGTTCGCGAGAATAAAAGTAAAACTGGTTGATGCCAGCAGGCGGATCAAGAACCAAGCGAAGCTATGACAACCTTGTAAATCTTACACAAATAAATGCATGCTTCACTACAAATTGAACTCTTAAGACCAATGCAAATCGTATCAGCTGCAGTACCAAAAGAGCCCAGCATGTTGTGAAACGTCGACCATTAGCCGTTACTAAGGTCAAATTCAAACTCGAAGGGCCCGAGTCCGCCGGGCCGGATACACGCCGATGTGAATACAAGCCGTTCATCACCGTCGCCCAGTTGTTGGACAGCCTATTAAATTCCACCTACTAAATGTCCGCTCGCTAAAACCCAAGGGGTTTCTTATCCGAGATCAGGTCACCCAGGATGTAGATTGATTATTTTTTATTGATTGCCGTCGCGTACTGCACAAAACACCATCCGACGAGCAACACCTCCAGTTTATTCTACCACGCACCGAGCCGGCGGAAGCGTCACTGCCCTCCAGCAGACGTTCGTCTGCTTCTGTCGTCTGCTGTACAGGAACGCTGCACTCTGATTCGTTTGCCTTGTTGCTAACGCCTAGCTGCGCTCCGATTGGCTAGCCGGTGGTCGGGTGGGCCTCCCAGCCTAGTACTGGCAGATAACAACATTTAGGTGCTGTCGCAGACTGGGGTATACATAAACAAAACCACATGCCCGCCTGATCTGGAGATCAATCTACGGTGCATTCTCCACTTTTTGGCAGTAAGAAGGCCAAACAGTAAGCACGTAGTCCTCATAGCGTGCCGGCGGTCTCAGGCCAAATCTTGGCCGTAGCTGTCTGCCGGGCTCGTCGGCTCTGGCCGTATCACCAGGGCCAGCATCGGAGTGTTCGTCAAGGAGTTTGTTGGCGTTCGGTACTGGTCTGATGTCCGCTAGGTGGCGGCGGGCTCCATCAATTTCAATGCCAACTCCTTCCGCCGGGGCAGTAACTGTCCCCTGAGGCCACTGAGTGGTGCAACGGGTTCCGGGGGGGGGGGGGGTTTATGAAAAACCGCTGACCATGAATCAAGTTATTTCCGTCAGAGCTCTCTGTGCGAGGCTCTCGAGCCATCGGAGGTTTCCATTCGTACGAGAAAAGCTGACGGTAAGGCGATGAGCCGGCGTCCAATCCGGCGGTGGCAGAGAGATTGTACCAGTACACCATCATCGTTATGTCCCGCCCACTTCGGGCTACCATTCCTTTTATGGTTCGGTGGTTTCGCTCTACTATGCCGTTTCCAGAAGAGCGGTAGGTACGGCGATACATTGCGTATATCCCCCAACAATCACAAAGCTGGCGAACAGCGTTCGATCGGAACTTGGCGGAATTGTCCATTAAGAGCTGCCACGGCGGGCCCCTTTCTTTGAATATCTCGTCCAAGTGTCGGACCACCGAGGTCTCGCTCTCGTCGGGTAGACGCCGCCAGATGACAAACCTGCAGGGGCCGCTATCGACAAGTGTCAGATACTGGACCCCGTTGAAGAAAGTAACATCAATAGCCAGGCGGCGCCAGTTGGAATCTACGTCCAAATGCCCATGGCTCCAAGACACTTGTGCTGGATCCACAGACCGGCAACGCACGCACGATTTAACAACGCGTTCCGCTATCTCCTGCGTTACGGAAATGCCGGGGAAGCAGAGCCTAGCCAGGTACAACGTACGGTCAACCCCTAGGTGATGCAAATCGTGGAACGCTCGCAGGTTTGCTTCTTGTGCTGGAGTAGCAGCTGCGACAATCGAGATTGGCTTAAGCCACGGCTGCGGTACCCGCGTTAAGTGGTCTGCTCTGTTGTCGGCCGAACGCACCAGCTGTATTCTCACCCGAAGGTCGTACTTACGTCGCGTACTATTGCTGTCCGTCGTCGAGCCAACGCCTCGCATAGACCTCGCGTACGGATAGGCTTATCGCCTTCGACAATCGATCGAAGCCACGAGTGCACAGTGGCCGATTCAGTAAACAATTCGATCTCTCACAGGCCCCAGGCCAGGGCTAAGTTTAGGCCCTTTATGACAGCCTCTAGTTCGGCCAGATTTATATGCGCTGCGTCATTTGGCTTTTTAAGCCAAGAGGCATCCTCGACTGTCTGCCATCCAATTCGCAAGCAGGCGCCTATCGCCAAGCTGCTTGCATCACACCATACCTGTCCGCTGGGTGACGACGGCACACTTCATACTCCGGAAACTGGATCCTCTTTTATCACGCGTCGGCTGATCCCCTGTGCCATCCGAAGGACGTCCTCCGTGACCTCGGCATCCTACGACAGGTCTTTTGCGGCTCTCTTTACGTAGCTGCAGGCTGGTCGAAGCCATCCGGCAACGAGAAAATGGCCCGTTAATTGTCCACGCCACGAGAAAAGCTGCCTGTGAGTCGCGCACTGAGTTAGCGGTTCAACATCGTTATCTCTGCCCCACTTAAGGTTTCCTTCATGTCAGTGACGCGAAGCCCTAGTACGCATCCTCGTCCAACTTTTCCGGGGGCTTAGCTTTGAGCCCAAACTGTCGTAGGAGAGAGATAACACGCTCATTCGTGACAACGTTATTGTTGGCGATTATATCGTCCACGTATGAGTCAGTGCCTTCGCGCACCTGTGGGTCTATAGAAAGCACCTTATTTAACACGGCGGTCATTATCTTAGGCGCTACATTTAATCCGAAGCCTAGCCGCGTAAGGCAGTACCACCTCCCCTGGTAGGCGACAACCTGGTATCTCCACAGGGAAGGGTTAACATAAAGCTGTTAATACGCTTTTCTGAAGGTCCATAATGCTGAAGTTACTTCCCATGCGGCGCCATGCCCGAAGTTTCTTGCTGCAAACGTCACAGTTGGCAGTGAGGCTGGAAACGAATTGGTTCAGCTCGCGGTAGTCTAAAACGGGCCGCACTTTGTCTTTATTACTCTGGAACACTGCCATTAGCGGCACGAGGCGTTCACACTCCCCTTAGTAGGGCTTCAGCCAGCCGAGTTGGATCCACTCTTGGATCTCATTATCGTAGTCGGCCTGCAAGTCGGCGGGCACGCGGTAAGCCTCGACGCGGTTTACCAAGGTGGGAGAAGTCACGCCATCGGCCCAATGCCACTTTACGACCCATTTTCCATCACGGTACACCGCCGAAAAGTCTCTGTCGGAAACACTGACGTCGCTCGACAGTGCCCCGATTGCACTGTCCCGCCTATTGAAGGTTACTACACCACCTTAAGGGCCTATCACCACGCCTCCCAGCTGTCGCACAGTATCAATGCCAAGGAGCATATCATACCCCGGTACGATCTTGGATACGAGGCAGTCCAGCTCCATTGCGATGCCCTGCACAGAGCATGTCATGCGTCACGCCGACCGGCTACGAGCGACTGCTCCGTTAAACGTAATTACTGGCTCGTTAACCGGATAAGACTGCGCCGAGGTGGCACGCAGTACCAAAGAATTAGTCACAATCAACCGAGAGCAGCCAGTATCAAGGAGCGCCTTCATAATACGACCACCATTGAAAACATTTATTGTTGGCAGTCGAGTTGACAAGCAGGGGTACGCGCCGGCGCTATAACATGCGCTTCCCCTAACTCGTTTTTTGGCTTCGCATCGGTGCGACGCTCCGGACATATTGCTGCTAGGTGCGAGTCGTCGCCGCATACAAAACACAGCCTTCGCTGCCTTTGTGACGAACGATAGTCGCGACTTATGTGCCCTTCCATTTTGCAGAAAAAAAACGCTTCTGTGGAGTCGGGCGAGAGCCTCTAGCTCCCAGTGCCTCAGCAGCGGCCGCGTAGCTCGGCTCCTGGCAACTCATAAGCGCTCGAGCCTTCTCATAAACCTCATAAATCGCCATCTTGTCGAGTGCACACGCCGCGCTTAGCTGCTTTCGGATGTCCTCTGAAAGCCCGGTGACGAAAGTGCATTTTAACAAGTCATCCTTCGCCGCCGAACTCACCAATCCGGTCAGCCGGCCCAAAATCGATGCGTATACGTCCACTGGTTCCCAGCTTGGAGCCGCCGTGTCGTGAGATCCTCATAAGCTTTAAATTTATCCGCCGAAAATGCAGCCAGAAGAGCCTCTTTTACGATGGTATAGTCTGTCTTCGCCTGTCCATCGATGCCTCTTTTACGACGGTATAGTCTTTCTTCGCCTGTCCATCGATTCTTCGGTACATGGTGAACGCTCCGCCGGTTAGAAAAAGGGGCAGGAATTTGTGGCGGTCGGCAGCGACAATACCTTGGATCTCTGCCAGTAGATAAAACTTTTCAACCCAGCCCGCAAAGTCTCCGCTGGCGTCGAATTGAGTGACGATGTAGCTGAACTATACGTTCTCCATTACCGCCGAAATAGGTTGTGGATTGATTGCCGTCGCGCACTGCACAAAAAAACAGCCGACGACAAACACCACCAGTTTATTCTACCACGTACCGAGCCGGCGGAAGCGTCACTGCCCTCTCGCAGAGGTTCATCCGCATCCGTCGGCTGCAGTACTGGAACGCTGTGCTGTGATTCGTTGGCGTTGCTGCTAATGCCAAGCTGCCCTCCGATTGGCTAGCCCGAACACCCAGCCTAGTACGGGCAGATAACAACATTTAGGTGCTGTCGCAGACTGAGGGATACATTAACAAACCCACACAGGTGAAGCTAGATGCATTTCTGCTTACCGAAACCTGGATGACGCCTGGTTCCAGTTGCTGTATTTCTGAAAAAACTCCACCCGGGCTCTCATTCTGTCAGTCCATGCGTTCTGACAAGGTTGGTGGTGGGGTTGCAATTGTCGATCGCAAATCGTTTGGCTATAAGATGTGCAGTTTCTCGCATGGGCCATCGTTTGAATCGGTTGCAGTTAGCTTTTCATCGAAGACAATGCCTCTCACTGTTGTGATATACCGGCCTCCTTCTGGCTGTCTTAACTTGCTTATAGAGGAGTATTCAGAGTTCCTTGCTAAAATAATAATAATAATTCACTTGATAAAGCGCCCTCAGAGAACTTAATCTCTCTCTAGGCTCTTTACATTTGCTGTAAAGTGAAATGTAATTGAAAATATTTGTGTGTGACATGCCGTTACTGATTGTAGGAGACTCTAATATTCACATTGACAACCGTAGCAACAGCCAGGTCCGCTCATTTCTTGACTGTCTGGAGAATTTTGGTTCGGTCCAACACGTTAGTCATACCACCAACGTCGGTGGCCATATTCTTGATTTCGTGATCTCCAAGAATGTCCTCCCAACTGACGTTACGGTGTGCCCACCAACCTGCTCGTATCATTGATCGGTATCGTTTTCTGTTCCTGCTCCATTGTACGTATAGGGTAGTGTTGAACTTGTCAAACGACGTAACTTACAAAGCATTGACATAGACAAGTTTTTGAAATCTGTTTGTGATGCAGGTCTGCTTGATCTGCATTAAGACTCGACCGGCAGTTTCGATACCCTCACTAGTCCTAGCTGTTAAACAGCCTCGTTTTGTAGAGCGACAGAAGAACCTTTATTGCTATCACCACCGCTTGCAGTGGCGATGAAGAATCGCCCACCGCAGGAATCGAACCCACGACCTCGGGACCGAGGTCGTAAATGCAACCGCCTTGATGCAATGAACATGACACTCAGGAGTGCTCTTGACAAGCATGCTCCCGTTTTTTCTATCCGTGTTCAAAGTCGTAGACATTCCTTTCAATTTTCAAAAAAAACTCCTAAAGGTGCGCCGTGTTAAGCACAGGCTTGAACCTCGTTTCAAGAAATCGGGGTCTGAACCAGATTTAGTCGATTTCAAAGACTTCCTTCGAGTTTACATCCGGAAGCTTAAAAAGGCCAGGGCTTCTTTTTTTCATCCGAAAGCTGAATTCATGCCAGTCGGACCCTAAACAGATTTATATGACAGTAATAAATTTACTGGCCAATGCCGAGAGGTTATACTCCAGATATTATTGACTCGGCCAAAATGTTTTCAACCTTCTTCACTGAAAAATTTTGCTCATTCGTGCCTCTATTAAACCCCTCCGACTAAAGCAATCACGGGTCCACATTCTGTGACCTTCCTTACAAGGTTCTCCGAGGTTTTTGCATACGATGTGGCTACCTTAATAAGATCAAGCAATAAGAGCTCGTCTCCTGAAGACCCTATACCTTCATCTCTGTGATCATCACTAGCAGACCAACTTAGCCCTGCCATAACCAAGATTGTAATGCTTTTCTGGGATAAGGGGTCATCCTCAAGTCCTTCAAATCGGCAATCGTTAGACCCATACTTGAAAAGCCTGGATTAGACGCAGAGGTCCTCGAAAACTATCGCCCTGTTTCCCTTCTTCTTTTTTCCAAAAGATTCTGGACGAAATTGTTGCTAAGCAGCTGGTTGAACATATTGTAAACAATGACATGTCAGAAACATAGCAATCAGGGTTCAAGAGGCAGCACTAAACTGAAAATGCTCTCCTCCGTGTTAACAAAGATCTTCTACGTGGCAGCGACGACGGAAATGTCACTGCCCAAGCTCTGCTAGATCTGTCTGCTGCCTTCAACACCATGGATCACGATGTTCTGCTTGAACGATTAAGGACAACGATCGGTCTGGCGGACGAAGCACTGGCGTGGTATAAATTGTACTTGGCTGATCGTGTTCAATCCGTTAAGTGTGGGGGTCAGGTCTCACACACGAGAAACGTCACCTGTGGAGTCCCTCAAGGGTCTGTACTTAATCCCTTGCTGTTCTCCATTTATACACAACCTCTGTGAAAAGTGATAAGGGCCCATGGAATAGGATTTCACTTTTTTGCTTACGATACTAAGTTGTAATTGTTATTCAAACCGTCGGATTATGCTGCAGCAACTGAAAAATTGAACGCTTGTCTTGAAGATATTCAATCCTGGATGTTAGAAAACTTCCTGAGATTAAATGAGGGTAAAACCGAACTACTGCTCATAGGACACCCTAAGCGTGTGGCTGAATTAAAGGGATTTGCTCTTCTAATAGGTGATGCTGTTGTGCGACCATCACCACGTGGTCGAATATACAGTTTCGTTTTCGACAACTGCGGCAATTTTGAATGCTTCATTCAGAAGAAAGCTTCTGCAGCTAGCCATCACGTCCGATCCCTATCCAAGATGAGGAGCTATCTTCCACAGTGGCTTGCAAACAATTTACCTGGCTCCTTAGTTGAATCTCAGTTTGATTATTGCAATTCCCTATTGTCTAGGCTACCAAAAAAAGCAATTGGGCTACTGCAGCTGACTATGAATATGGCTGCAAGGCTAGTCTTCAAGTCCCAGAAATTAGACCAAGTGTCTTCTTTGCTAACAGAGCTAAGATGGATGCCGGTTGACCTACGGATTCAGAGCAAGGTTCTTACGCTGACCCACGAGGCCCGCCACGGCTTGGCTCCTTCGTACCTAGCTGAACTGCTGTATCAGTTTCAGCCTGTTCGCGAACTCAGGTCCTGTGTGGACAATAAATCAGCTTTCCTATTCCTCCTCTTAAAGACCGTTGGCGACAAAAGCTTCAGCTCTGCAGGTCCTAGACTGTGGAACTCGCTCTCACTATTCTTGCGCAACCACAACTACTCTCCTACTGCCAACTGTGGCTCATCCTTTTCAGCAGTCCTTAGCTGGTACTTTCATGCTACTCACTACCTCAACTGCTCTCCTGACTCTGCTATGCTCCCCTCTTTCACTTTGTTGCGTGAGACGAAGTTTGTTGGCTACCAAATGTGTACCGAAAGCCGCTTAGGCTGTGGGAGCGCTATTCAAAACTCTCCGGTGTAACACCAACATGGTCTTTATGACTTTGTAGAGTTACAGACGGAGATACATTACATTACCATGTAAACGCGCCCTATTGCTAGAACAATGCTCAAAGGAGCTAGTCAGTGAAGTGTTCGCTTCCAAGAGCAGTTCTTGGCTGTTCTGAAATGCACTCAATTGTTATCTGCCTGCCAAACGCATGTTATCAGTACAATTTTGACGTTCCCACCAAACCCAGATATTACCATCATTTGCTCTGTAGAATGAATGGTACTCACAATGAGCAATGAAGTAAACCAATGTGCTATGGCCACACAAATTAGACGTACGTCGAACCGACCCCAAATTATAGACAGATGTTAGTGCCATTGCACCTACTGCCAAACGATGCATAGCTTAATGAAAAAAATGGCATACAATTATCGGATATAGTGTGCAAATACGTCAAGTCTATCATATCAAACGGATTGCGGTTATAAGTGGCACTAATTAATTGAAAGCTACGCCAAGGACAGACTGCTTATTGGCCGCTAAATATGGCATCCAGCCGAAGTACGCTTAGCGAAAAACTGGTGTGGCGAGTAACTGGAATCAGCATAGATACCTTGTTCTTGAAGGCCGGCGATTTAAGCCAAATATGGTGATAAATATAAGATGATCGTAAACGTTTCTGGACACTCGTTGATTCTGCACTGGGGCAGCTCTCAGGTTAGCCGCGATGCGAGCCCTCTCCTTAGTGGGTTTGACTAGGGTACTGAGTACAGGCCCGGCTCCTGGTCCACCCAAGCTTAGGTTAGAATGGAGACTTGTGCAGTCGATGCGGTTAGGAGATGGACCGACTATCGTGCTTCCCATAGTGGGCTCGACTAGGACACCGGGTGTCGACCCTCTAAAGTTAGAATGGAGCCTGGTGCGGACGATTTGGTCAGGATGTGCACCGACTTATGTGCTTAAGTAGAAATAGATGCTAGGCAAGGTCAGGATGATAGATTCGAGAAAATATAACGGGACAGCTGACAGAGCTCGGGCTGAAGCATCCCTAGTCGATGCGAGACTACGCTTCGAGAGCACGAGAGTCGAAGCTACGGCAACGAAAAGCCAAGTTCAACTTAGACTTAAGGTTGTTTTCTGCCGGCTACTCAGTTCACTACTCGTATCACGGGGTGCTGTACCGGTCTTCCTTCTGGGTCGGGACCACGTCAAACGATGCGCACAGGGCAGTCTATTATACTCGGGCTTCGGGAATTGGCACAGTCAACTCCGTCGGTAAGGTGGGCGCCGGGTAAAGCGATTGCGCCGGCGCGTAACCGCTACTAACAGGCCCAAAATAAACTTTCGCTCTCGGCACCCAGTTGTAGCCGCTTGTGTTTTAAACCGCACTGCAGCACTGCATAGCCCAGCTCACAGCTAGAGAACCGGAGGATGAAACGTCTCCGAACGGTTACAATTACATACAGATTGTTTGCTTTTGGTGCACGGAGATTCGTGATGCAGATAGAGCGCTTGTAAAAACACCTAGTTCAAACACAGTGCAGAAAAGACGCTATAAAATAATACAAGAACATGCTTACAAGAATCACGCTTTTCATGGTACAGACAGGTGGAGACACATACTACTTAAGGCGTTTAGAAGTACGTGTGCCGTACCGGATGCTGCCCGTGGCTCCGGGAATCGAAGCGGATTAGAAAACGATTCACGCGGATGTGCTACGACAGCAGTAGGAACAAGTACCCGATAGGAGATGCAAAGCATCACAATATTTTTCGCAAAAATACGTAAACAGAACAGCCGTACAACCTTTGAGTTGAACACAGCCGCGAATTCTGTAGTGGCACAATCTCGCAAGAATTATCTTACGGCACTATTGTTGGCGCTAACGGCCGCTGCATCTCATAGCCAGGTCAGCCCATAGCTGCGAGTCTGTCTATTAAAAGAGGCTGGAAATTTGGCTTACGGCACTAAATGCTGCTATGATGTGGCAATTTCTACAGCACTTTCCGGGGTTTATGCAAGAACTGAGAAGTTCACTCGCCCGTAATGTTTGGAATTAATATTTTCATGCAAGCATATAGAGTAAAAACACCCTGAATAAAGCAGAGCAAGCTCTTGTACCATAAAGCATGCGTATTTACACAACAGGGTCAGCCTAATGCGATCTAAAAAAAAACGAAAATTTGAGCCTGATTCGATAATGGTACCAACGCCCTGGCGGTCCCTGGAATTGGAGCGTGCCGTCCATGCGTTCTACAAGTCACTCCTTGCAGGTCATCCCGCAAGGTCAATAACAAATCTACAATTCCGTTCGAACATCTTTCCATCCAGCCATTTTGATGAATATCGTTAACATTGTTCGCCGTGTCAAAAATCCTTCCACTAACTTGCAAATGACAAAAATCAACGCTCGTTCTGGTTTTAGAGACTGTAAGACTTCCTTCTGATCACTAATCTTCCTCGAACTACGACCGTATACGTACGCCTCTAAAACGCCTAGAATCAATTGGTTTTCAAGGAGTCGGGAATTTCAAAAATATTAGTAATGCTTTGCTAAGTAAATCACAACGAACATACAGATGGACCGGAACAAAGTTGCGAGGTACAGGTGGGCTTCCTGCATCCTCTAAAATGTCTGCGACGTCACGATTTCAATCGTCCGCGAGTTTGTTGATGTTGAGTCTTTTGTAGCTCCCACCTCGCAGTGAGCGAGTACGGTGTAGTTATCACTGCATATTGTATCACTCTCCAAATAACTTGGTTCAGTTAGTATACATTTAAAATGCCTAGAAAAAGATTTAGTTATCATAGTATGACAAAAAATAATTATATTTTGGGGCGCCGCGAGAAATGCATAGCTTCAACCCGAAGACAAGCTATTTGTAGCCTATATTTCATGCAATGAAATGTAAGTGGATATACATAAAAGCTGTCGCGCTACCAAAAGTCGATTGCATTTGATAGCAGAACATGACAGGTGCACAACACCCGCACAAGTCGTCATCAAGAGACGGGATTGCGTTGTATGCTTGAAATTTACTTACACTTCAAGGTCGTCGTGAGCTGAGAAACGACAAAGTTCGTGCGATTAGTCCTTTTCAGCTAATTTCGAGACCGACCTTGTTCTTAAAGTGGAACCCTAAGTCTGGAATAATCTTAAGATGCGACTAGAAACTAGGCAGCGGTGCGTGAAACAATTGCTTGACATTGGACTAGGCGAGAAGACAGCAAAAAACTGCCTCCGAAAGCAAAAAATTAGGCAACACTCTGACCCTTACTGCTTTCATCTTCCTCCCGGGTCGCCTTTCTCTCTCACACTCACTGTCTTTTCGCATAAGCTGGCGCATTCGTTGACGCCATTTTGCAACTGTATTCTACAGCTTCCTCGATTAAGAAGCCAACCTACTTCCTCTTCGTGAAAGAGTTCCGTATATCAAAAACCTACTGGATATTATTTATCAATGTAAGCAACGTTCCGTCAGAGTCTCGTAAAAGCCTGCATACAGGAGGCTGCAAATTTATCGCTACAAGCACGGTGCCCGTAGCTAGCCGCTTGGTCAGCTGCGGGCACACTGCATGGACCTAGCCAGCTATGGGCGTAGCGCCCATACCAGGACCTAGTATTAGCCGAGAAAAAAGCTCCCGAAGAACGCCGCTTGCCGGCCACCAACTACGAGCGCGAAACCACCCGGTCGCTTGCCCGTGAAGCCGTCGCGGCGACCGGCCTACGACGTCCAACGCGACACTTCTCTGGCCCAGGCAGGTCAGCTGAAACGCGGGGCCGACAGACAGTTCAAAGTTTGAACAGGCCTGCCGACAGGACTGTTCAAACCGCTGCGTGCCGTCGAGCCAGCTACGGCGCCGAAAGCTTGGCCGAGTGGCGCACGCACTTTTGGTACCAGTTTTTGGCACCAGTGGTGCACACACCTCGCAGCTCTTTGGGGGCGATATGGGAGGTAAAGTTCCACGACCTACAGCTCGACTTCTTCGAGGCTTTTAAGCGCGGCAACGGGTCGCCGCTGCCGCGCTTTTGCGCATTTCTGCAACTTCGCGATTTCTCATTTGCTTCTAGAGTTAAGCTTTGCTTTGCTTAAACCGTATTTGCCGTCGCCCTAGTAACCGGGCGACTGGCGGCTAGAGCTTGCGGTAAGCCGGCGAGAGAATCCACAGAACGAGGATCGGAATCAGTTTGCTTCTGTCGGAGGCGGGTTAAAAATCCGGATCTGAAGCTTCCGAAGGCGAAGATCAGCCATCTAGCGATTTGGGAATTAGAGAAACCCAAGTCCATTCTCATTCAAAAATTTAGCCTTCATTTGAGTATACTTTTCTGGGTTCAATAATAGCCCCTCCCCCGTCGCAACTAGGCATAGCGGACCTTGCAAGATATGTATTCGCACGGTGCCTTCGATTCTTAGCACCGATTGTAGCGATTCTCGGCCGCTTGAAAATAAGATGGAGCGAACTGGTTGAATGAGAGAGGTAAACTGGTACGTGACTACCTAACTGCTTTATACTCCAAATATATATATTATGTTCGGGTCCCCTGGTCCAATAGTATCGCTCAGTCGATAAAACTCAAAAGCAGACCACGCTAAGCGACCCACCGATGTTCGCGGCAGCCGTTATCACCTTCTGGCTTCGGCTAAAAGACAACGCTTGCACGTCCCCAGAGTCTCGGGTTGCACACGTTCGGCATGTAAGCTTACACAGGCTTGGGTGAGGGCCAGGCGATAATGCATGCAATGTGTGCACAAGATCGAGGCCGTGAATGCACATCAAGGCATAGCATATAGCACCGCCGATAGCACAGAGACGCGTTTAATATCAAACAACACATTGCAACAGCTAGGAAACTGGACAACTCGGTGAACAAGTCATCACGCTGCCCAGCGATCAAAGCTTTACGCCAGCCATCGAGCCTCATCCACGACATATGCTGGTGATATATCAGCAGACGGAGGTCATCAACTCAAATGTGGCAGACCTGATAGTGGTTGTGTGGCAGCAGAGAGTCGGCGGCAGGTAACCAGTAGTCAACTCTGCTACTGGTCTCGGTTTGGCCGCTCCACTTCCGAGTAAAAGGTACCTCGGCCTCGCCGACAATTTTTACCTAGCCGGTTGGAACAATCAAGGCGATTCCCAACGGACTGACGGAGCATATCTAGTTTACTGTGACCAGCACGTGAAACTTGCGGTCATGAAACTGAGGTGCGTTGTACGCGTCGAGCCTGTGCCGCCATGCTCCAGCTCAAAGTGCTTTCAACATCGGTCGGTCGAACGAGGAGTGTATGTCGAAGAACTAGCTCTTCACCGTCATGAGGTTGCGAGCTTCACATATGAGTTTGAATTCGAAAGAAAGCAGACACTGTAGACTGAATGACATCCCCATTTGATCAAATGAACAGAATTCGGTATTAATTGAGGATGACAGTCTACAGCTGTGGGAGAATATTTGATCAAGTGTCTAACCCTTGTGTTTGGTAGGGTCACGAACGCGAGCTCCAAGAAAAAATGAGTCAGTCAGTTATATCACAAAATCCGGCACTTAAGGCATCAGCTCAGTATCCAAAAAGAATGGTAAATCAGCAATACCGAGAAAAGATAAATTTCTTGCTCTCAGAATCAAAATGTAATCACAAATATGTCAGATAAAGAAGGATTTTGTACCTAGAGGGCATTAAGTTACTGCTCTCACATTTCCTATTAGGGAGGACTCAAAACAATAGATTCGAAAAACTGTTTCGAAAGAACCTTCAAACGGTTTAAAATTGAGGAAGGATAGTATAATAATGACTCATCTACTAGTTTTACACGATCAATTGGTATAAAAGAACGAGAAATTTGCTGAGGTTTTGTCGCTTAGGGTAGGACGGTCAGTCAATTTTAGCCAGGTCTGGTCTAAAGATAATTGAGTCGAGCATTATCCGGGATTTATTTCGCACTGAGCGAGCATTCTAAAGACAAGCTTTGAGATGGGCCGCCGGGGTTAGAGTGGGTCCGGTGACCACAATGTGAGCTAGGCTGCTGTCCAGAATATTATAGGCACCACTTTGTTTATGACCTCGCGGCGTTTGTAAAAAGAATGACCAAAGGGTCAGCAGAGGGGAGAGCTCTGTGCCGTATGCACAAAGTCCTAGAGAAGTAAGCACCGAGGGCTTTGCTTAGGCTTGTGCGGTGGAATCAACACAGCTCGAATGGCCTCGTCAAACACCGTCTTAAGGCCCTTCTGCGTCAGAGCAGAGCATTCCAGATATTTCACGGCACCGATTTCCTTCAACATGGCCAGACCTACAATGTTCGACAGGCATGAGCAGCCATTCACGGGCAGTGGATATGCATGCATCTGCTACAGCAGAGAAGAATTTCGAGTTGCATTTAGATAAGTAAGATGCTGTCCTCTCATGTCTAACTAGGTATGGCCAACAAAGAAATCGCTCTGGTCATTCCTTACGGTCACTCGTGCTACACAAAGACAACGAAGACGTTAGCAGCCGACATAACAGGACTACGGGATTTGCTCAAAAACTTGCCAATCACGGAGTATTCGATTTCAATGACGACGGTGAATTGGCACTGGTACTAGCTGACAAACAGAAAAGCTATCTGCTTGTTCAGCAGCTCTCATTGCTGCATTGCTGGGTCATCGCCCAGAAGATAAGACGCTCACTCTTCACGAGCCACGCAGTCGGGTTGAGGCTCTTCTGCAGCTATATAAATGCAGCTCTTAAATCGACTTAGCTTTTCTTATTTTTCCGGGAGGAATTAATCTCCTTACTCTACACAATGCTATTCTGCCAGTTGGAAGGATAACTTATCGCGATTTTAAGCCACACTTGCAGGCTATGCTCATTTCATGCTAGGAAACATTTCACAATTCCACGTCAGCCGTAATCTCTAAATCTGGAAACTTTAAGTTGTGGCAACGCTAAACGACCTTTTCAAGGAAATGCACATTAATGACAAAAAAGAGGCTTCATTCCCATGCGAATGGCTTCTAGATAAAACACTTGATTTTCTATTTCTAGGCAGTTCACAAATCTCTTCATTAAAGAAAAAGAAGGCCACCATTCACCGTACAAGCAAGGTAACTTTAAGCAGAACAGAACGAAATTTGAACGTGTAGATCAATCATGTCACAGCTGAGAAAAACTTCAAAGCAGCAAGCACTTCAAACGAATGTACAGCACCAAATAGAAGAGAAAACCGCTAGCAGAAAACAGTCAATAAGGCAGACTACAAGAACCAGGAGCACCCACCTTGGGGGTAGCTTATAGGAGCGAGGCGCTTCTCTTTGAGCCTCTCCACGGTCTCCTTGTCTTCTCGCAGGTCTAGCTTAGTGCCGACGAGGATAATCGGGGTTTTTGGACAATGGTGGCTAACTTCAGGAAACCACTGCAAAAGCAAGCATTAATTTACACAGCCTTGGCTAAGGAAAAGGTGACAAGTGACCATTTTCTGGCTGGTCAACCAAGCCTAATCCAACAATGGGATCAGTATTGATTGCATATACCAGCATGGATTTATTAGTAATAAAAGTAATAATGCACTAGATAAAGCGCCCTCAGAGAACTCAATTTATTTCTAGGCGCTTAACATTTGCTGCAAAGGGAAATGCAATTGAATGGTGAGTAATATCACTCTTGATAAACAACATAAATATAAACAACATAAATATCAACAACATGAATAACATGGTTAGGGGTGCCATGCACAGGGTCAGCATGCAAATGTGGTTGGTTACAGCATGCACGGTGTCAGCAAGCATAAGCACATGAAGAACGAATCACAGGGACCCACTAAATGCTCTCCTAAATAGGTGTTTTTAAGTTCTTTTTAAATGTGCTAGAGTCAGGGGACGTTCTGACGCAAGTCAGGAGGGAGTTCCAGGCTTTGGGAACATACCAACTAAATGCAAGACCTCCAAAAGATTTCAGGTTTGTACGAGGTATTGGTAAACTATTGAATTCCGAAAAGCGGGTGGTACGATGCTTGGCCTGGTGGGGGAGTAGATCTGAGAGGTAAGCTTGATCCACAGAATGAAGTGACCTAAAAGAGATGCCAAAACCTTGAAGTCGATCCGTTGCTTGAATGGCACCCAGTGCAGGTTGGCACGAAGTGATGTAATGTGGCAACTGCGACGCTCACGACAGACAAGCCTAGCTGCCGAGTTGTGCACCAGCTGCAATCACCTGATCGCACATACTGGTAGGCTAGTAAGCAGTGAGTTGCAGAAGTCGAGACGGGATGTCACGAATGCATGGACCAACTTAGACGTGGGCAGATTTGACAGTGAAAGTAGGCAGATTTGACTGTGGAGCTGATGTGGTCGTCTAACAAGTGGTCACTTTGGAACATGACAACTAGATTTCGAGCTGATTCAACAGGAGATATGCTGGCAGAGCCAATGCTGAGCGGCAGCCTTCCAAATTTCACAATCCCACTGGGTTTGCCAATAACTAGTAAGTTACTTTTATTATCGTTTAGTTTTAGAAAATTTGCTGCCATCCATGTGTAT
The DNA here is from genome assembly GCA_009760855.2 of Cristatella mucedo. Classification (NCBI taxonomy): domain Eukaryota; kingdom Metazoa; phylum Bryozoa; class Phylactolaemata; family Cristatellidae; genus Cristatella; species Cristatella mucedo. The sequence continues at coordinate 61,552 of WPIO01000082.1, forward strand.
ATGTCATCACTACATGCAGCAAGTGAGATGAGAGAATTTGAGCAGCTCGAAGGCTGGGAGGGATTAAAGCAAAGGTACAACTGAGTGTCATCCGCATAGAAGTGAAAGCCTATATAGATTGTGCTTGGCAATCACATCAGCAAGAGGGAGAGTATAAACCGTGAACAGAACCGGACCTAGCACGGAGCCCTGAGGTACCAAATATTTCAGCGGTACCTCAGATGATCTTTGTCCATTCCCGTCAATAATCTGGAGTCTCCCACTGAGACAGGACCAGAACCATTGCAGAGCAGTGCCAGTGATGCCCAGGGGAGATGAGAGGCGCTCTAGAAAAACTTGCTGATCGATAGTATCAAAAGCTGCCGAAAGATCGATCAAAACAAGTAGAAACACTACCCATTTCTGCATTCCTATGTAGGTCGTTGTATACCCTAAGCAATGCTGACTCTGTAGAGTGATTAGCTCTGAAGCCAGACTGGAAATTACTAACAAGGTGTAACGTTTCGATATATGAGTTGAGCTGGTCCTCCACGACCCGTTCCAGTGTCTGTGATAGGAATGATAGAAGGGAGACTTGGCAGTAGTTGCTTAAGTTCTCTTGGTCTAGTGTCGTTTTCTTGAGAAGTGGCCTGACTACAGCTTTGTTGAAAGATGTTGGGATTTGGAGTTAAGACTTAAGGCCTGAGCGATATGCTGTGGGGGTGAGATTGCAGTTGGTACACCGGTCAGAAAAATCGATGGCACAGCAAGACCCTGACCTGTCACGGGTGTGACCAACAGACCAGTGCGACCATGGGCAAGCTTAGGTCGCTAGCCCAAGCTGCACTACTCACTCAGATTGGGGCAGGGGAGAGAGTGGGACACTAGCCACACCAAGAGCCAGAGAGCTGCATTCTTATGTAGCATGTCTAGTACATGAGTTTCAAATTAGACGACAAATAGTTAACATGCCAAAAAGGATAACACGTCAAACAAGCTGACTCACTCAAACAACAATGCCGGGTACAAGAACTGCTGAAGAACTACCGTTGTTTACCTAAATGTCACGGTGCTACCTAAAACATCGTCATGCTTTTACACGAGGGGTTATAAAGATTCTTACCTTAGCCCTCACGTTTTCAAACGAAGCTGGGCTGATGAGTGAAAAGCAAATTAGAAATACGTCCTGCAAATAAAAGGAAGCACGTTTAGAAATACAGGTATAGTGGAAGCACATTTCAACAATGCGTACACACCACGTTAACCAGGAGCGAGAACACACTGGTAGCAAACAGTGCCTGATAATCAATACTTGCGTATGACTACGGCAATTGCTTCACTCATTTCCAGTCTCACACCCCAAACGGAGTACAATGCTTTGCAGACACTGTTTTCCTAATTTGTAGATGCAGATCCTGCACTCCAGACTACGTCGTTCAACCACTGTGCGAATTGCTTTTTCTGAAAAGAAGCTTAGAGATAATAGAAAAGATGAATACTGACAACATACTAACTGGTGGTGATATGCTTTGGCCGCCATACTTAGCATATTTTTCTAGATGAGGCATGATCCACATCGATCTGGACGTGTTTAATGCTCCCTCGATACACTGTCTCAAAAGAATAGCAATACTAATACCATTCAAAACTTGGCACAATGGAAGACTGCATTGACAGCTCAATTAAAATTTACTAGAACATTAATAGCGCCAACCAAAATGACTTACTTACTTACATTGGTACAACAGCTTTAATAAAGCGCCAGCACACAATCTTGGCAAACTTCTAAACTCCCCAATGAACAGTTAGGATGGACACAGTATCTCACTCAGATTGATAAGAACAAGAATGTGGTAAGACAGACAGCAAAAGAGAAGAGTAAGCGAGAGACAGACCAACATTAACCATTCATATAAAAAGCTATCTTGACAATATAAAAGTGCTAAAGAGTATCACAGGTTTGCTTCGGTTGCAATCAATTGTGCTAATCTAATGTCTTCCATTTGGCTATAAATAGAAAAAACCTACAGGTTTTTATTAAAGGAGAAAGGTAGCTATAATAATGCTTGACAAACGCAGTTTAGCATTAGCGATCGCAGTCTATGGGCCCAGTCTGAAATGACATTCCACTGCCGATGAGACAATCACGGCTTGCATTGACAATTTGGATAAGGAAGGCCATTATGTCGATACTTATGTACGTTACTAAGCTTCAATCTGAGCACGAGTACTACTTACAGTCTGAGGATATGATAGCGGTCGAAGTCGATCGTAATCCTCTTGGCCAGCAGTATCCCAAAGGCCCAAGTTGATGGGTCTGCCTTCAGCCATCACATTTGCTGAGTAATTATCGAACCTGCGAGAATTGCGATGCGACTATGAAGCAATCGAAAGCAGTCTGCGGCGTCCCACGTCGGATGCTAGTTCGCCTGACAACTTACACTGTTGGTATGTACTCCCCAGGGAACGCATTCGTCGTGTAGCTAATCAGAAGACAAGTTTTACCGACCGCTCTACAGATAGACAACGAATGATTCCAACGTATGCGCAATGCCGTCAATCGCTCCGAACTCACATCTGTGCAGGTGGACTGTGATGCAGGAAACAAACAGCGTACAGTCAACAGGGAGTAAAACACGAAGAAAGGTCGGCAGGACTAAAGCTGCGCTTCTCAAACAGCTCCCTTTCACCCGCGTCCGTCATTAAGCAACCACTATAAACAACATTAAGTTCGGATGCCAAGGCGACGCTACCGACGTCGGATTTCTGGTATGCGGATGCAAAGCTGAATCGAAGAGTTCTCGCTAAGAGCAAACGCCTCACGAAGAAAAAATGATGGCCCGAAGGGCAAAGGGCGAAACGGCGCAAATCGTGAGAGAAGTCACGAACGGTTCTTCTGGGGACATGCACGACCTTCACAATGCCGATTCAATTCACGGTGCCGATCGCGGGTCGGGGGCCGGCCAGAGACGACGACGAACGGGCACAGAGGGAGGGCACAGGTGCTTGCACAGCGGCCTAATTCAGAAGAGATGAGAAAAGGTGGCTAGCCGCTACGCTTACCCGTCGCCAACAACGACACACTTAATGGCCTGCATAGCCACTGGCTAGATACAAAATCAGCTGGTCCCGTACGCAGAACGTTAGAACCAGGAAGAGCTGTAACCGCGACGGACGTCCGGGTAGCATGCGACGATAGTTGAGGCGATTACGTACAGCCAAGATTCTAAATAAGTAAAGTATTTTCTAATCAATTGCTTTAAATAAAACAAGAAACAGTTTTTTTTCGTTTTTAATTGAATTCATTCTCTACCAACCGTTTTCATTAATACGTCAGATGGGCGTGGCGTCTATACGATCGCCAGCTCGGCGCCCGGCCGCACGTTTATCTGCAGCGTTTTGCTCGCTCGTTCGCAGCGCTGTGTTGCTGCTGGTCGCTGCTGCATTGCATCATGACCGCATGGCTTGCTTCCATCAAAACGCTGGCTGAGTCCGCACGCCTCGATCTGGGCGGGCCGTCGTGACCTCGAAGGCCGCTGCCGCCAGTGGGCGCTGGCGGTTCGTTCAGTCATTACTTTCGCGGAACGACCGACCGCCGGTAGAGCAGCGGTTACGCTGAGCGCATGTTCAATGCGCTGCCGTACACCTGGATATCCATGAGGCTGAATTTCTGTCTCTCGCGGCGCCTGGTACGCGGCCGAGCAGCTGAAATTTACGAGCTGCAGAAACTTTGCTTGTACTGCAAGGCCTCGTGACAGAACGCTTTCTCGGCGCAGCGTCGAGCCAGTAATCTTCCATTCGGTTCCCCAGCCCACAGCTCGCTGCCCGATACCGCAGAATCGCTGTGCGGAATTTCTCGGTATGTGCACCAAAGCAGGCCTCGTGCGCCCGGGCCGCCGAGGCGCACCGGCTCCCTGCTGCATGCTCAGAGCCAGACGTGAGGGGAGGAGAATGAGAAAAGCACCTGAAGGATGCCTCCCGCTAACCACCAGCAACGGGTGGAAACTAGCGTGTCCCATACCAGGACCTAGTATTAGCCGAGAAAAGAGCTCCCGAAGTACGCCGCTCGCCGGCCACCAACTACGAGCGCGAAACCACCCGGTCGCTTGCACGTGCAGCCGTCGCGGCGACCTGCCTACGCCGTCCAACGCGACACTTCTCTGGCCGAGGCAGGTCAGCTGAAACGCGGGGCCTGCCGACAGGACTGTTCAAACCGCTACGTGCCGTCGAGCCAGCTACGGCGCCGAAAGAACTGAAGGGTGCATCCCGCTAGCCACCAACAACGAGTGGGAAACTAGCGTGTCGCTTGCCTGTGCGGCTGGCGCGGCGGTACGGCGCCTGGCCACCGGCCTACGTCGTCCACCGTGGCATTTCACCGGCCGAGGCTGCTCAGCTGAAATGCAGGGCCCGGCCGGCGGACCTGCTCAACCCGTTACCACAGAACCCACAAAGCCAGGGCGGCATCAGCCCGCTTTGTCGGCGGTGGAGCAAAAGTGAGAATAGCCCGCATCTGAACGATCTTGAACGTCTTAAAGTAAATATTAGCTGATCGACGATGCAAGAGAGAGAGAGAGAGAGAGAGAGAGAGAGAGAGAGAGAGAGAGAGAGAGACAGACAGACAGACAGACAGACAGACAGAGACAGACAGAGAGACAGAGGGAGGGATGGAGGGAGAGGGGGAGAGAAAGAGACAGGGAGAGAGAGGGGATAGAGAAAAAGACACAGAGTTAGGGAGTGGGAGTGAGAGTGAGATGAGGTCGAGAGAGACAGAGTGAGAGAGAGAGAGAGGGAGGGGGAGAGAGAGGGAGGGAGGGGAGAGAGAGGGAGGGAGGGGAGAGAGAGACAGAGACAAACAGAGAGAGAGAGAGAGAGAGAGAGAGAGAGAGAGAGAGAGAGAGAGAGAGAGAGAGAGAGGGGGGGAGAGAGAGAGGGGACCCTTATCCATTCTAGACATAAGAATTCAGCCTTTCCTCAACTGTGCTCTTGCGGGTGCTACAGTAGCCCAACCTCCACCCACCGTCGCATCTAGGCATTTCGGACCTAGCAAGATGTGTGCTGCAAAGGGTCTCTGAACACTCGCGACGACGATTGCCATTATTGACCTCTCGTAAGTAAGATAGGGCGTCCTGGTTGAATCAGAGTAAGAATTTGAGACTGTGTTGATTCCCCAATTATTTTTTACCCCAAATATATATTTTATTGGCCTCCTGGTCCAATAGTATTACTCTGTCGATCGAACTAAAACGCAAAGCAGATCGGTCTGGCGGACGAAGCACTGGCGTGGTATAAATTGTACTTGACTGATCGTGTTCAATCCGTTAAGTGTGGGGGTCAGGTCTCACACACGAGAAACGTCACCTGTGGAGTCCCTCAAGGGTCTGTACTTAATCCCTTGCTGTTCTCCATTTATACACAACCTCTGTGAAAAGTGATAAGGGCCCATGGAATAGGATTTCACTTTTTTGCTTACGATACTAAGTTGTAATTGTTATTCAAACCGTCGGATTATGCTGCAGCAACTGAAAAATTGAACGCTTGTCTTGTAGATATTCAATCCTGGATGTTAGAAAACTTCCTGAGATTAAATGAGGGTAAAACCGAACTACTGCTCATAGAACACCCTAAGCGTGTGGCTGAATTAAAGGGATTTGCTCTTCTAATAGGTGATGCTGTTGTGCGACCATCACCACGTGGTCGAATATACAGTTTCGTTTTCGACAACTGCGGCAATTTTGAATACTTTATTCAGAAGAAAGCTTCTGCAGCTAGCCATCACGTCCGATCCCTATCTAAGATGAGGAGCTATCTTCCACAGTGGCTTGCAAACAATTTACCTGGCTCCTTAGTTGAGTCTCAGTTTGATTATTGCAATTCCCTATTGTCTAGGCTACCAAAAAAAGCAATTGGGCTACTGCAGCTGACTATGAATATGGCTGCAAGGCTAGTCTTCAAGTCCCATAAATTAGACCAAGTGTCTTCTTTGCTAACAGAGCTAAGATGGATGCCGGTTGACCTACGAATTCAGAGCAAGGTTCTTACGCTGACCCACGAGGCCCGCCACGGCTTGGCTCCTTCGTACCTAGCTGAACTGCTGCATCAGTTTCAGCCTGTTCGCGCACTCAGGTCCTGTGTGGACAATAAATCAGCTTTCCTATTCCTCCACTTAAAGACCGTTGGCGACAAAAGCTTCAGCTCTGCAGGTCCTAGACTGTGGAACTCGCTCTTACTATTCTTGAGCAACCACAACTACTCTCCTACTGCCAACTGTGGCTCATCCTTTTCAGCAGTCCTTAGCTGGTACTTTCATGCTACTCACTACCTCAACTGCTCTCCTGATTCTGCAATGCTTCCCTCTTTCACTTTGTTGCATGAGACGAAGTTTGTTGGCTACCAAATGTGTACCGAAAGCCGCTTAGGCTGTGGGAGCGCTATTCAAAACTCTCCGGTGTAACACCAACATGGTCTTTATGACTTTGTAGAGTTACAGACGGAGATACATTACATTACCATGTAAACGCGCCCTATTGCTAGAACAATGCTCAAAGGAGCTAGTCAGTGAAGTGTTCCCTTCCAAGAGCAGTTCTTGGCTGTTCTGAAATGCACTCAATTGTTATCTGCCTGCCAAACGCATGTTATCAGTACAATTTTGACGTTCCCACCAAACCCAGATGCTACCATCATTTGCTCTATAGAACGAATGGTACTCACAATGAGCAATGAAGTAAACCAATGTGCTATGGCCACACAAATTAGACGTACGTCGAACCGACCCCAAATTATAGACAGATGTTAGTGCCATTGCACCTACTGCCAAACGATGCATAGCTTAATGAAAAAAATGGCATACAATTATCGGATATAGTGTGCAAATACGTCAAGTCTATCATATCAAACGGATTGCGGTTATAAGTGGCACTAATTAATTGAAAGCTACGCCAAGGACAGACTGCATGTTGGCCGCTAAATATGGCATCCAGCCAAAGTACGCTTAGCGAAAAACTGGTGTGGCGAGTAACTGGAATCAGCATAGATACCTTGTTCTTGAAGGCCGGCGATTTAAGTCAAATATGGTGATAAACATAAGATGATCGTAAACGTTTCTGGACACTCGTTGATTCTGCACTGGGGCAGCTCTCAGGTTAGCCGCGATGCGAGCCCTCTCCTTAGTGGGTTTGACTAGGGTACTGAGTACAGGCCCGGCTCCTGGTCCACCCAAGCTTAGGTTAGAATGGAGACTTGTGCAGTCGATGCGGTTAGGAGATGGACCGACTATCGTGCTTCCCATAGTGGGCTCGACTAGGACACCGGGTGTCGACCCTCTAAAGTTAGAATGGAGCCTGGTGCGGACGATTCGGTCAGGATGTGCACCGACTTATGTGCTTAAGTAGAAATAGATGCTAGGCAAGGTCAGGATGATAGATTCGAGAAAATAAAACGGGACGGCTGACAGAGCTCGGGCTGAAGCATCCCTAGTCGATGCGAGACTACGCTTCGAGAGCACGAGAGTCGAAGCTACGGCAACGAAAAGCCAAGTTCAACTTAGACTTAAGGTTGTTTTCTGCCGGCTACTCAGTTCACTACTCGTATCACGGGGTGCTGTACCGGTCTTCCTTCTGGGTCGGGACCACGTCAAACGATGGGCGCAGGGCAGTCTATTATACTCGGGCTTCGGGAATTGGCACAGTCAACTCCGTCGGTAAGGTGGGCGCCGGGTAAAGCGATTGCGCCGGCGCGTAACCGCTACTAACAGGCCCAAAATAAACTTTCGCTCTCGGCACCCAGTTGTAGCCGCTTGTGTTTTAAACCGCACTGCAGCACTGCATAGCCCAGCTCACAGCTAGAGAACCGGAGGATGAAACGTCTCCGAACGGTTACAATTACATACAGATTGTTTGCTTTTGGTGCACGGAGATTCGTGATGCAGATAGAGCGCTTGTAAAAACACCTAGTTCAAACACAGTGCAGAAAAGACGCTATAAAATAATACAAGAACATGCTTACAAGAATCACGCTTTTCATGGTACAGACAGGTGGAGACACATACTACTTAAGGCGTTTAGAAGTACGTGTGCCGTACCGGATGCTGCCCGTGGCTCCGGGAATCGAAGCGGATTAGAAAACGATTCACGCGGATGTGCTACGACAGCAGTAGGAACAAGTACCCGATAGGAGATGCAAAGCATCACAATATTTTTCGCAAAAATACGTAAACAGAACAGCCGTACAACCTTTGAGTTGAACACAGCCGCGAATTCTGTAGTGGCACAATCTCGCAAGAATTATCTTACGGCACTATTGTTGGCGCTAACGGCCGCTGCATCTCATAGCCAGGTCAGCCCATAGCTGCGAGTCTGTCTATTAAAAGAGGCTGGAAATTTGGCTTACGGCACCAAATGCTGCCATGAAGTGGCAATTTCTACAGCACTTTCCGGGGTTTATGCAAGAACTGAGAAGTTCCCTCGCCCGTAATGTTTGGAATTAATCTTTTCATGCAAGCATATAGAGTAAAAACACCCTGAATAAAGCAGAGCAAGCTCTTGTACCATTAAGCATGCGTATTTACAAAACAGGGTCAGCCTAATGCGATCTAAAAAAAAACGAAAATTTGAGCCTGATTCGATAATGGTACCAACGCCCTGGCGGTCCCTGCAATTGGAGCGTGCCGTCCATGCGTTCTACAAGTCACTCCTTGCAGGTCATCCCGCAAGGTCAATAACAAATCTACAGTTCCGCTCGAACATCTTTCCATCCAGCCATTTTGATGAATATCGTTAACATGTTCGCCGTGTCAAAAATCCTTCCACTAACTTGCAAATGACAAAGATCAACGCTCGTTCTGGTTTTAGCGACTGTAAGACTTCCTTCTGATCACTAATCTTCCTCGAACTACGACCGTATACGTACGCCTCTAAAACGCCTAGAATCAATTGGTTTTCAAGGAGTCGGGAATTTCAAAAATATTAGTAATGCTTTGCTAAGTAAATCACAACGAACATACAGATGGATCGGAACAAAGCTGCGAGGTACAGGTGGGCTTCCTGCATCCTCTAAAATGTCTGCGACGTCACGATTTTAATCGTCCGCGAGTTTGTTGATGTTGAGCCTTTTGTAGCTCCCACCTCGCAGTGAGCGAGTACGGTGTAGTTATCACTGCATATTGTATCACTCTCCAAATAACTTGGTTCAGTTAGTATACATTTAAAATGCCTAGAAAAAGATTTAGTTATCATAGTATGACAAAAAATAATTATATTTTGGGGCGCCGCGAGAAATGCATAGCTTCAACCCGAGGACAAGCTATTTGTAGCCTATATTTCATGCAATAAAATGTAAGTGGATATACATAAAAGCTGTTGCGCTACCGAAAGTCGATTGCATTTGATAGCAGAACATGACAGGTGCACAACACCCGCACAAGTCGTCATCAAGAGACGGGATTGCGTTGTATGCTTGAAATTTACTTACACTTCAAGGTCGTCGTGAGCTGAGAAACGACAAAGTTCGTGCGATTAGTCCTTTTCAGCTAATTTCGAGACCGACCTTGTTCTTAAAGTGGAACCCTAAGTCTGGAATAATCTTAAGATGCGACTAGAAACTAGGCAGCGGTGCCTGGAACAATTGCTTGACATTGGACTAGGCGAGAAGACAGCAAAAACCTGCCTCCGAAAGCAAAAAACTAGACAATACTCTGACCCTTACTGCTTTCATCTTCCTCCCGGGTCGCCTTTCTCTCTCACACTCACTGTCTTTTCGCATAAGCTGGCGCATTCGTTGACGCCATTTTGCAACTGTATTCTACAGCTTCCTCGATTAAGAAGCCAACCTACTTCTTCCTCGTGAAAGAGTTCCGTATATCAAAAACCTACTGAATATTATTTATCAATGTAAGCAACGTTCCGTCAGAGTCTCGTAAAAGCCTGCATACAGGAGGCTGCAAATTTATCGCTACGAGCACGGTGCCCGTAGCAAGCCGCTTGGTCAGCTGCGGGCACACTGCATGGACCTAGCCAGCTATGGGCGTAGCGCCCATGCCAGGACCTAGTATTAGCCGAGAAAAAAGCTCCCGAAGAACGCCGCTTTCCGGCCACCAACTACAAGCGCGAAACCACCCGGTCGCTTGCCCGTGCAGCCGTCGCGGCGACCGGCCTACGCCGTCCAATGCGACACTTCTCTGGCCGAGGCCGATCAGCTGGAACGCGGGGCCGACAGACAGTTCAAAGTTTGAACAGGCCTGCCGACAGGACTGTTCAAACCGCTGCGTGCCGTCGAGCCAGCTACGGCGCCGAAAGCTTGACCGAGTGGCGCACGCACTTTTGGTACCAGTTTTTGGCACCAGTGGTGCACACACCTCGCAGCTCTTTGGGGGCGATATGGGAGGTAAAGTTCCACGAACTACAGCTCGACTTCTTCGAGGCTTTTAGGCGCGGCAACGGGTCGCCGCTGCCGCGCTTTTGCGCATTTCTGCAACTTCGCGATTTCTCATTTGCTTCTTGAGTTAAGCTTTGCTTTGCTTAAACCGTATTTGCCGTCGCCCTAGTAACCGGGCGACTGGCGGCTAGAGCTTGCGGTAAGCCGGCGAGAGAATCCACAGAACGAGGATCGGAATCAGCTTGCTTCTGTCGGAGGCGGGTTAAAAATCCGGATCTGAAGCTTCCGAAGGCGAAGATCAGCCATCTAGCGATTTGGGAATTAGAGAAACCCAAGTCCATTCTCATTCAAAAATTTAGCCTTCATTTGAGTATACTTTTCTGGGTTCAATAATAGCCCCTCCCCCGTCGCAACTAGGCATAGCGGACCTTGCAAGATATGTATTCGCACGGTGCCTTCGATTCTTAGCACCGATTGTAGTGATTCTCGGCCGCTTGAAAATAAGATAGAGCGAACTGGTTGAATGAGAGAGGTAAACTGGTACGTGACTACCTAACTACTTTATACTCCAAATATATATTTTATGTTCGGGTCCCCTGGTCCAATAGTATCGCTCAGTCGATAAAACTCAAAAGCAGACCACGCTAAGCGACCCACCAATGTTCGCGGCAGCCTTTATCACCTTCTGGCTTCGGCTAAAAGACAACGCTTGCACGTCCCCAGAGTCTCGGGTTGCACACGTTCGGCATGTAAGTTTACACAGGCTTGGGTGAGGGCCAGGCGGAAATGCACGCAATGTGTGCACAAGATCGAGGCCGTGAATGCACATCAAGGCATAGCATATAGTACCGCCGATAGCACAGCGACGCGTTTATTATCAAACAACACATTGCAACAGCTACGAAACTGGACAACTCGGTGAACAAGTCATCACGTTGCCCAGCGATCAAAGCTTTACGCCAGCCATCGAGCCTCATCCACGACATATGCTGGTGATATATCAGCAGACGGAGGTCATCAACTCAAATGTGGCAGACCTGATAGTGGTTGTGTGGCAGCATAGAGTCGGCGGCAGGTAACCAGTAGTCAACTCTGCTACTGGTCTCGGTTTGGCCGCTCCACTTCCGAGTAAAAGGTTCCTCGGCCTCGCCCACAATTTTTACCTAGCCGGTTGGAACAATCAAGGCGATTCCCAACGGACTGACGGAGCATATCTAGTTTACTGTGACCAGCACGTGAAACGTGTGGTCATGAAACTGAGGTGCGTTGTACGCGTCGAGCCTGTGCCGCCATGCTCCAGCTCAAAGTGCTTTCAACATCGGTCGATCGAACGTGGAGTGTATGTCGAAGAACTAGCTCTTCACCGTCATGAGGTTGCGAGGTTCACATATGAGTTTGGATTCGAAAGAAAGCAGACACTGTAGACTGAATGACATCCCCATTTGATCAAATGAACAGAGTTCGGTAATAATTGAGGATGACAGTCTACAGCTGTGGGAGAATATTTGATCAAGTGTCTAACCCTTGTGCTTGGTAGGGTCACGAACGCGAGCTCCAAGAAAAAATCAGTCAGTTATATCACAAAATCCGGCACTTAAGGCATCAGCTCAGTATCCAAAAAGAATGGTAAATCAGCAATACCGAGAAAAGATAAATTTCTTGCTCTCAGAATCGAAATGTAATCACAAATTTGTCAGATAAAGAAGGATTTTGTACCTAGAGGGCATTAAGTTACTGCTCTCACATTTCCTATTAGGGAGTACTCAAAACAATAGATTCGAAAAACTGTTTCGAAAGAACCTTCAAACGGTTTAAAATTGAGGAAGGATAGAATAATAATGACTCATCTACTAGTTTTACACGATCAATTGGTATAAAAGAACGAGAAATTTGCTGAGGTTTCGTCGCTTAGGGTAGGACGGTCAGTCAATTTTAGCCAGGTCTGGTCAAAAGATAATTGAGTCGAGCATTATCCAGGATTTATTTCGCACTGAGCGAGCATTCTAAAGACAAGCTTTGAGATGGGCCGCCGGGGTTAGAGTGGGTCCGGTGACCACAATGTGAGCAAGGCTGCTGTCCAGAATATTATAGGCACCACTTTGTTTATGACCTCGCGGCGTTTGTAAAAAGAATGACCAAAGGGTCAGCAGAGGGGAGAGCTCTGTGCCGTATGCACAAAGTCCTAGAGAAGTAAGCACCGAGGGCTTTGCTTAGGCTTGTGCGGTGGAATTAACACAGCTCGAATGGCCTCGTCAAACACCGTCTTAAGGCCCATCTGCGTCAGAGCAGAGCATTCCAGATATTTCACGGCACCGATTTCCTTCAACATGGCCAGACCTACAATGTTCGACAGGCATGAGCAGCCATTCACGAGCATTAGATATGCGTGCATCTGCTACGGCAGAGAAGAATTTTGAGTTGCATTTAGATAAGTAAGATGCCGTCCTCTCATGTGTAACTAGGTATGGCACAACAGCGAAATCGCTCTGGTCATTCCTTACGGACATTTGTGCTACACAAAGACAATGAAGACGTTAGCAGCCGACATAACAGGACTACGGGATATGCTTAAACACTTGCCAATCACGGAGTATTCGATTTCAATGACGATGGTGAATTGGCACTGGTATTAGCTGACAAACAGACAAGCTATCTGCTTGTTCAGCACCTCTCATTGCTGCATTGCTGGGTCTTCGAACAGAAGATAAGACGCTCACTCTTCACGAGCCACGCAGTCGGTTTGAGGCTCTTCTGCAGCTTATAAATGCAGCTCTTAAATTGACTTAGCTTTTCTTATTTTTCTGGGAGGAATTAATCTCCTTACTCTACACAATGCTATTCTGCCAGTTGGAAGGATAACTTACCGCGATTTTAAGCCACACTTGCAGGCTATGCTCATTTCATACTAGGAAACATTTCACAATTCCACGTCAGCCGTAATCTCTAAATCTGGAAACTTTAAGTTTTGGCAACGCTAAACGACTATTTCAAGGAAATGCACATTCATGACAAAAAAGAGGCTTCATTCCCATGCGAATGGCTTCTAGATAAAATACTTGATTTTCTATTTCTAGGCAGTTAACAAATCTCTTCATTAAATCAAAAGGAGGCCACCATTCACCGTACAAGCAAGGTAACTTTAAGCAGAACAGAACGAAATTTGAACGCGTAGATCAATCATGTCACAGCTCAGAAAAACTTCAAAGCAGCAAGCACTTCAAACGAATGTACAGCACCAAATAGAAGAGAAAACCGCTAGCAGAAAACAGTCAATAAGGCAGACTACAAGAACCAGGAGCACCCACCTTGGGGGTAGCTTATAGGAGCGAGGCGCTTCTCTTTGAGCCTCTCCACGGTCTCCTTGTCTTCTCGCAGGTCTAGCTGAGTGCCGACGAGGATAATCGGGGTTTTTGGACAATGGTGGCTAACTTCAGGAAACCACTGCAAAAGCAAGCATTAATTTACACAGCCTTGGCTAAGGACAAGGTGACAAGTGACCATTTTCTGGCTGGTCAACCAAGCCTAACCCAACAATGGGATCAGTATTGATTGCATATACCAGCATGGATTTATTAGTAATAATGCACTAGATAAAGCGCCCTCAGAGAACTCAATTTATTTCTAGGCGCTTAACGTTTGCTGCAAAGGGAAATGCAATTGAATGGTGAGTAATATCACTCTTGATAAACAACATAAATATAAACAACATAAATATAAACAACATGAATAACATGGTTAGGGGTGCCATGCACAGGGTCAGCATGCAAATGTGGTTGGTTACAGCATGCACGGTGCCAGCAAGCATAAGCACATGAAGGACGAACCATAGGGACCCACTAAATGCTCTCCTAAATAGGTGTTTTTAAGTTCTTTTTAAATGTGCTAGAGTCAGGGGACGTTCTGACGCAAGTCAGGAGGGAGTTCCAGGCTTTGGGAACATACCAACTAAATGCAAGACCTCCAAAAGATTTCAGGTTTGTACGAGGTATTGGTAAACTATTGAATTCCGAAAAGCGGGTGGTACGATGCTTGGCCTGGTGGGGGAGTAGATCTGAGAGGTAAGCTTGATCCAAAGAATGAAGTGACCTAAAAGAGATGCCAAAACCTTGAAGTCGATCCGTCGCTTGAATGGCACCCAGTGCAGGTTGGCACGAAGTGATGTAATGTGGCAACTGCGACGCTCACGACAGACAAGCCTAGCTGCCGAGTTGTGCACCAGCTGCAATCACCTGATCGCACATACTGGTAGGCCAGTAAGCAGTGAGTTGCAGAAGTCGAGACGGGATGTCACGAATGCATGGACCAACTTAGACGTGGGCAGATTTGACAGTGAAAGTAGGCAGATTTGACTGTGGAGCTGATGTGGTCGTCTAACAAGTGGTCACTTTGGAACATGACAACTAGATTTCGAGCTGATTCAGCAGGAGATATGCTGGCAGAGCCAATGCTGAGCGTCAGCCTTCCAAATTTCACAATCCCACTGGGTTTGCCAATAACTAGTAAGTTACTTTTATTATCGCTTAGCTTTAGAAAATTCGCTGCCATCCATGTGTATATGTCATCACTACATGCAGCAAGTGAGATGAGAGAATTTGAGCAGCTCGAAGGCTGGGAGGGATTAAAGCAAAGGTACAACTGAGTGTCATCCGCATAGAAGTGAAAGCCTAGATAGATTGTGCTTGGCAATCACATCAGCAAGAGGGAGAGTATAAACCGTGAACAGAACCGGACCTAGCACGGAGCCCTGAGGTACCAAATATTTCAGCGGTACCTCAGATGATCTTTGTCCATTCCCGTCAATAATCTGGAGTCTCCCACTGAGACAGGACCAGAACCATTGCAGAGCAGTGCCAGTGATGCCCAGGGGAGATGAGAGGTGCTCTAGAAAAACTTGCTGATCGATAGTATCAAAAGCTGCCGAAAGATCGATCAAAACAAGTAGAAACACTACCCATTTCTGCATTCCTATGTAGGTCGTTGTATACCCTAAGCAATGCTGACTCTGTGGAGTGATTAGCTCTGAAGCCAGACTGGAAATTACTAACAAGGTGTAACGTTTCGATATATGAGTTGAGCTGGTCCTCCACGACCCGTTCCAGTGTCTGTGATAGGAATGATAGAAGGGAGACTGGGCGGTAGTTGCTTAAGTTCTCTTGGTCTAGTGTCGTTTTCTTGAGAAGTGGCCTGACTACAGTTTTGTTGAAAGATGTTGGGATTTGGAGTTAAGACTTAAGGCCTGAGCGATATGCTGTGGGGGTGAGATTGCAGTTGATACACCGGTCAGAAAAATCGATGGCACAGCAAGACCCTGACCTGTCACGGGTGTGACCAACAGACCGGTGTGACCATGGGCAAGCTTAGGTCACTAGCCCAAGCTGCACTACTCACTCAGATTGGGGCAGAGGAGAGAGTGGGACACTAGCCACACCAAGAGCCAGAGAGCTGCATTCTTATGTAGCATGTCTAGTACGAGTTTCAAATAAGACGACAAATAGTTAACATGCCAAAAAGGATAACACGTCAAACAAGCTGACTCACTCAAACAACAATGCCGGGTACAAGAACTGCTGAAGAACTACCGTTGTTTACCTAAATGTCACGGTGCTACCTAAAACATCGTCACGCTTTTACACGAGGGGTTATAAAGATTCTTACCTTAGCCCTCACGTTTTCAAACGAAGCTGGGCTGATGAGTGAGAAGCAGATTAGAAATACATCCTGCAAATAAAAGGAAGCACGTTTAGAAATACAGGTATAGTGGAAGCACATTTCAACAATGCGTACACACCACGTTAACCAGGAGCGAGAACACACTGGTAGCAAACAGTGCCTAATAATCAATACTTGCGTATGACTACGGCAATTGCTTCACTCATTTCCAGTCTCACACCCCAAACGGAGTACAATGCTTTGCAGACACTGTTTTCCTAATTTGTAGATGCAGATCCTGCACTCCAGACTACGTCGTTCAACCACTGTGCGAATTGCTTTTTCTGAAAAGAAGCTTAGAGATAATAGAAAAGATGAATACTGACAACATACTAATTGGTGGTGATATGCTTTGGCCGCCATACTTAGCATATTTTTCTAGATGAGGCATGATCCACATCGATCTGGACGTGTTTAGTGCTGCAACGATGCACTGTCTTAAAATAATAGCAATACTGATATCTTTCAAATCTTGGCACAATGGAAGACTGAACTGACAGTTCAATGAAATTCACTTGAACATTAATAGCAGGAACCTAAATGACTTACTTACTTACCTAAGTACCATAGTTTTAATAAAGCGCCAACACACAGTCTTGGAAAACTTCTAAACTCGCCAGGAACAGATACGATGGACACAGTATCTCACTCAGATGTGATACGAACAAGAATGTCGTAAGACAGACAGCAAAAGAGAAGAGTGAGCGAGAGACAGACCAACAAAAACCATTCATATAAACAAAAATTATCTTAACAATATAAAAGTGCTAAAGAGTATCACAGGCTTACTTTGGTTGCAATCAATTGTGTTAATGTCTTCCATTTAGCTATAAATAGGAATAACCTACCGTTTGTTATTAAAGGAGAAAGGCAGCTATATTAATGCTTGACAAACGCCGTCAAGCATTAGCGATCACATTACATGGACCCTGTCAAAAGTTTCATTCCACTGCAGATTACACAATCAAGGCTTGCATTGACAAATCGGGTAAGGAAGGCCAATAAGTCGATACAATGCACGTAACTAAGCTTCAATCTGAGAGCGAGTACTACTTACAGTCTGAGGATATGACAGCAGTCGGAGTCGATCGTATTCCTCTTGGCCAGCAGTATCCCAAAGGCCCAAGTTGATGGGTCTCCCGTCAATCATCACATTTGCTGAGTAATCATCGAACCTGCGAGAATATCGATGCGACTATGAAGCAATCTAAAGCGTCCTGCAGCGTCTCATGACGGATGCCGCTAGTTCGCTTGACAACTTACCCTGGTGGTATACACTTGCAAGGGAACTTATTCGTCGTGTAGCTGATCAGAAGATATGTTTTACCGACGCATCTACGAATAGACAACAAATGATGCCAACGCATGCACAATGTCGTCAATCGCTCCGGACTCACATCTGAGCAGGTGGAGTGTTATGCAGGAAACCCACAGCGTACAGTCAAATGGATGGCAGCAAATTTTCTAAAACTAAACGATGATAAAACTAACTTACTAGTTATGGGCAAACCCAGTGTGATTCAGAGATTGGAAAGGCTGATACTCAAAATTGGCTCTGCCAGCATATCTCCTGTTGAATCAGCTCGAAATCTAGGTGTCGTATTCCAAAGCGACCTCTCGTTAGACGACCATATCAGCTCCACAGTCAAATCTGCCTATTTTTCGCTTCATAATATTGCTAAAATTCGGGCTTGTTTAGATAAGGATACCACGTCCAAGTTGATCCATGCATTTGTGACATCCAGTCTCGACTTCTGCAGCACACTGCTCGCTGGCCTACCGGCATGTGCGATCAGGCGATTGCAGCTGGTGCAAAACTCCGCAGCTAGGCTTGTCTATTGTGAGCATCGCAGTTGCCACATTACTCCACTTCTCGCCGACCTGCACTGGCTACCAGTCAAGCAACGAATTGACTTCAGGGTTTTGTCGCTCACTTTTGGGTCCCTTCATTCTCTGGCTCCAGCCTATCTCTCAGATATACTCCCCCATCAGGCCAAGCATCGTACCACCCGATTTTCGGAATCCAACAGTCTACAAATACCTTTTACGAACCTTAAATCCTTTGGAGACCGTGCATTTAGTTGGTATGCTTTCAAAGCCAGGAACTCCCTCCTGACCTGCGTCAGATCTTCCCCTGACCTAGCCGTATTTATAAAGAACTTGAAAACACACCTATTTAGGACAGCATTTAGTGGGTCCCTGTGATTCGTTCTTGATTTGCTTAAGCATGCTGACACTGTGCATGTAATGTAATGTATCTCCGAAAGTAACTCCACAAAGTCAAAAAGACCATGTGGGTGTTACGCAGGAGAGTTTTTTATAGAGCACTCACAGCCTAAGCGGCTTTCGGTACGCATTCGGTAGCCAACAGACTTCGTCTCACGCAACAAAGATAAAGTGGGAAGCATAGCAGAGTTAGGAGAGCAGTTGAGGTAGTGAGTAGCATAGAAGTAGCAGTTCAGGACCGCTGAAAAAGATGTGCCATAGTCGGCAGTTGGAGAGTAGATGTCGTTTCGTAAGAATTGTGGAAGCGAGTTCCACAGTCTAGGACCTGCTGCCACTTACCACGTTTGCATGCTGACCCTGTGCATGTAACCCTTAACCATGTTATTCGTTTTTTTTGTTTATTAAGCATGATTTCACTTACCATTCAATCGCATTTCCCTTTGCAGCAAATGCAAAGCGCGTAGATAGAGATTGAGTTCTCTGACGGCGCTTTATCAAGTGCATTGTTTTTATTATTATTATTAACAGGGAGTAAAACGCGAAGAATGGTCGACTGGACTGAAGTAGCGCTTCTTAAAAAAGCTCCCTTCCACCCGCGTCCGTCATTGAGCAACCACTATAAACAACATTAAATTCGGATGCCAAGGCGACGCTACCAACGTCTGATTTCCGGTATGTGGATGCAAAGCTGGATCGAAGAGTTCTCTCTAAGAGCAACCCCCTCACGAAGAAAAAAATGATGGCCCGAAGGGCAAAGTGCGAAACAGCTCAAATCGTGCGAGAAGTCACGAAAGGGTCTTTTGGGGAGATGCACGACCTTCACAACGCCGATTCAATTCACAGCGCCGATCGCGGGTCGGCAGGTCTGACTAGAGACGACGACGAACGGGCACAGAGGGGGGACACAGGTGCTCGCACAGCGGATCAATTCAGACGAGATGAAAAAATTGCTAGTTGCTACGCTTACCCATCGCCCACAACGACACACTTAATGGCCTGCATAGCCACTGGCTAGATACGGAATCAGCTGATCCGTATGCAGAGCGCACGACCAGGAAGAGCCGCAACCACGACGGACATCCGGGTAGCAGGCGACGATAGTTGAGGCGATTACGTACAGTCAAGATTACAAATAATAAAAGTATTTTCTATTTCCTTACTTAAAATAAAATAAGAAATGGTTTTAACTTTGTTTTTAGTTGAATTCATTTTCTACCAACCGTCTTTCATTAATACGTCAGATGGGCGTGGCATCTATGCAATCAAGCCCTAAGTGGCTACCCGCGTGTGTACCTGCAGCGTGTTGCTGGCTTGTTCGTAGTGCTGTGTTGCTGCTGGTCGCTGCTGAATTTCGCCATGACCGCACGGCGTGCTTCCAGCAAACCGCTGGCTGAGACCGCACGCCTCGATCGGGCCGCCGCCCGCCGTGACCTCGAAGGCCGCGGCCGCCAGTGGGCGCTGGCGGTTCGTTCAGTCCTGACAGTCGCGGAACGACCGACCGCCGGTAGAGCGGCGGTTGCGCTGAGCGCATGTTCAATGCGCTGCCGTACATTTGGATATCCATGAGGCTGAATTCCTGTCTCTCGCGGCGCCTGGTACGCGGCCGAGCAGCTGAAATTTACGAGCTGCAGAAACTTTGCCTGTGCTGTAAGGCCTCTTGACAGAACGCTTTGTCGGCGCAGCGTCGAGCCAGTAATCTCTCGTTCGGCTCCGCAGCTCCCAGCTCGCTGCCCGATACCGCAGAATCGCCGTGGGGGATTTCTCGGTGGCTGAGCCGAAGCAGGCCTCGCGCACACGGGCCGTCGAGGCGCTCCGCCTCCCTGCTGCGTGCGCGGAGCCTGACGGGAGGGGAGGAGAATGAGAAAAGCACCTGAAGGATGCCTGCCGCTAACCATCAGCAACGAGTGGGAAACTAGCGTGTCGCTTGCCTGTGTGGCTGGCGCGGCGGTTCGGCACCTGACCACCGTCCTACGTCGTCTACCGTGGCCTTGTCACTGGCCGAGGCAGGTCAGCTGCAATGTAGGGCCCAGCCGTGGGGGGGCTGCTTAAACCATTACCAAAGAACCCACGAAGCTAGAGTCGGGATCAGCCTGCTTATGTCGGCGGTGGAACAAAACGGAAAAGAGCCCGCGTCTGAATGTTCTTGCACGTCTTAAGGTGAATATTAGCAGGTCGACGATGCAAGAGAGAGAGAAAGAGAAAGGAGAGAAAGAAAGAGAAAGGGAGGGTGAGTGAGAATGAGATGGTGTCGAGAGAGAGAGTGAGAGAGAAAGAGAGAGAGAGTGTGTGTGTGAGAGAGAGGAAGAAAGAGAGAGAGAGAGAGGGAGAGAGAGAGAGAGAGAGTTAGGGAGACAGAAAAAGACATGCAGAGAGAAAGGGAGAGAGAGAGAGGGTAACCCTGATACATTCTAGACATAACAATTTAGCCTTGCCTCAATTATGCTCATGCGGGTGCTACAATAGCCCAACCCCGCTCCCCCCCCCGTCGCATCTAGGAATTTTGGACTACGCAAGATGTGTACTGCAAAGGTTCTCTGAACGCTCGCTCCGACGATAGCCGTTCTCGGCCTCTCGTAAGTAAGATAGGGCGTCCTGGTTGAATCAGATTGAGAATTTGAGTTGATGTTAATTCCCCAGTTATTGTGTACTCCAAATATATATTTTATCGGACTCCCTGGTCCAACAGTATTGCTCTGTCGATCGAACTAAAACGCAGAGCACTCTGAGCTACCCACTTACGGCGAACGGTTAATGTCGCTATACAGTTGCTGCCGGCGTGGCAGTAAGCACTGAGTCGCGGCAACACTTATCGGCTTCGGCTAAGAGACAATACTTGCGGGTCCACGGGGTCTCGGTTTACGAACGTCCGGCATGTAAGCTTACGCAGGCTTTGGCATGGGCCAGGTAGTAGTGCCCAATGCTTGCACAAGATCGGTGCCGTGAATTCACGTCGACGCACAGCAATAGCACCACAAGCATACTGACCCGCGTTTAATCAAACATCATTGGGCAACAGCTAGGTAGCTGGACAACGAAGTGAACAAGTGATCACGCTGCCCCACGACCAAAGTCTGAGCCAGCCATCGAGCGACATCTGTGACGTATGCTGGCGACATATCAGCGGATGAAGGCCGCCAAATCGAATCTGACAGATCAGGTAGCGGTTTTGTGCCCAGCGTGAAAGCAGAAGGCATCGAAGCGGTCAACGCTGCTAATGGTCTCGGGTTGGCCTTTCCACTTCTGAATACAGGGTTTCTTGGAGCCTTAAGCTTCGTTTTTATAACCGTTCATCCACGGCCTAGAATCCCAGAAAGACGGGAGAAAAGGCACGAAGTAGTTAGTCTAGTCCAGTAAGGTTTGATGGCGTCCGGCAAGATTGTCATTATCCACATAACGGTCAACATATGAGCGCCTCCATATATTTTTGATGTCGCTTTCGACCATCGTTCGACTATGCAGGCCATTACGCGAGTCATGTAAGACTCGATCTGGATCCAAGGACTGCTCTCAGGGCATGGATGTTAATTAGATAGGCCCGCCCTCAGTACGGCTCTAGGAATCAATGGGAGGTGTCGCATCCGGATGTTATCACATTATTCTTATAGTAAATCTTCCTAGGATTTCTTTATTTGCCTTCCAGTGCTCTTCCAGAGAATTATTATGGATTCCGGCACTGCAGCACATCTCCAAAACCTCAAGAAACCGTAGCACCGTGCGATGCTGCTCGATGCCATACAGAGTCAGCGAGGTATCACGATATTAGTAGTTTCCATCACCTTCAATTGTTCTGGATGAGCACTGCCTCCTCGGCAGACTAGAAAGAAACACCGGACGTATTCTGGCAGAAATTGTACATTCTTCATCGGGGTACGCTAGGAACTTAGTTAAAGATATTCACACATCATAATGTGCGCGAAATTTAGGCACGTTTAATTGTACATGCTGAGTTGATTTTGCACACATCGTAACATAACCAACGACGCATGAAAAGCATGATTTTTCAACATAACCAACGACGTATTAAATGCATGAAAAGCTTACTGATTCACGCCTCTGACAGTGTTAAGCGACCTCAATGATTGCAGCCTCTGATAACATAATGACGCTAAGCCCGTTCGAGGCACTTCAGCACGCCCACATGATGATCAGATGAAAAGGTGCTGATAGTACATGGGAAATAGCTCTTAAATGTATAGCACCCTCAGCGAACTACTTCCTTACCAGGGCGCTTTAAAACATGCTGACACAAGCACTAGCCAAGCAGTTTGTGGCACGCACTGTATAGCTCATATACGAGCCTGAAAAGGAGAAAGTAAGATCATCACGACGGCTCATGAGTGTAACCCCGGGGTTAGGTTCCTGACCTTGCAGTTAACAGTACACCCTTTCAGCACATAATGTTCTCAAAACAGAGGTACGAGTGGTACTCTCACTTCCAAGCAGAGCTCAAGCATTGGTAGACTGTCTCAAATCACGGCGCCATCTTCGGATAACCAGCTGCCTCGAAATCCTTAGGTTCGCGCAGCAATATTAGTCGGATCGTTAATTAGTCCTTGGAAAACTGATCGGACGTGACTCTGCAGCACTTATATTAAGCCGTGATGGCACACTAGGTAAGGCGGTTGCTTACGTGGGTGCGATTCCTGTGGTGGGTGATTCTTTATCGTGACTGCAAGCGGTGGTGATAGCCGTAAAGGCTCTTCTGTCGCTATACAAAAAAGAGGCTGTTTAATCAGCTAGGATGTATTAATTTATTCATGTTGTAAGCAGTGGCTCCGGAGGAGGCTGTTCTTGTAGCGTCTCACGGAGACAAGACCGCGGATGTGAGTGCTAAACGAGACTCAATCTTTATTTCTCTCAACGCGTACATATACGAGCTGCCTGACTCATCACTGATGGGGGAGAGTGCAGCTGTGGCGGGCAAAGTCCTTACATCAAGGGCCGGACGTATTGCTGCGCCAAGTCAATTGCCCAACCACCTGCTGCAGGCTGGGCATATATTAGTAGCCGGATGCTGCTGCGACAACTATAATAGCAGAAGCAGCAGGTGCACACAACACTTATCGTGCGTGAGTTTGTCGGCCATTTCACCGGCGAGAGTGAATGCGGATGTGGCAGTCGGTCAGGTGATTCCGACATGAAAGGCACTTTGCGAGGTTGAAAAGGCACAAACTTGCATTCGGCGCACTCTCTAGCGCCCCAGGAGCACTCTCGGTGCTCGTCATTTAGTATCGAATCTTACCGTTCGGTAACGCATCGTCAATGTATCTAATGTAATGTAATGTATCTCCGTCAGTAACTCCACAAAGTCAAAAAGACCAGGTGGGTGTTACGCAGGAGAGTTTTGTATAGAGCACTCACAGCCTAAGCGGCTTTCGGTACGCATTCGGTAGCCAACAGACTTCGTCTCACGCAACAAAGAGAAAGTGGGAAGCATAGCAGAGTTAGGAGAGCAGTTGAGGTAGTGAGTAGCATAGAAGTAGCAGTTCAGGACCGCTGAAAAAGATGTGCCATAGTCGGCAGTTGGAGAGTAGATGCTGTTGCGTAAGAATTGTGGAAGCGAGTTCCACAGTTTAGGACCTGCAGAGCTAAAGCTTCTGTCGCCAACTGTCTTTAAGCGGAGGAATGGGACAGCTAATTTATTGTCCACACAGGACCTGAGGGCGCGAACCGGCTGAAACTGATGCAGCAGTTCAGCTAGGTACGAAGGAGCCAAGCCGTGGCGGGCCTTGTGGGTCAGCGTAAGAACTTTGCTCTGTATCCTTTGCTCAACCGGCAACCATCCTAGCTCTTTCAGCAAAGGTGAAACGTGCTCAAACCGCTGGGACTTGAAGACCAGCCTTGCAGCCATATTCATATTCCGCTGTAGTGGCATAATAGCTTTCTTTGGTAGCCCAGCCAAGAGGGAATTACAATAATCAAGCCGAGACAGAACTAAAGAGCTAGTTAAATTGTTTACAAGCCACTGTGGGAGACAGCTTCTAATCTTGGATAGGGATCGGATGTGGTGGCTAGCTGTAGAGGCAGTCTTCTGAATGAAGCTTTTGAAATTGAGGCAGCTGTCGAACACGACACCTAGATTACGAGCACGTGGTGAAGGTCGCACAATAGCATCACCTATTAGAACAGCAAAGCCTTTTAATCCAGCCACACGCTTAGGGTGTCCTATGAGAAGCAGTTCGGTTTTATCGTCATTTAATTTCAGGAAGTTTTCCGACATCCAGGATCGAATATCGGCAAGGCAAGCATTCAGTTTCTCAGTTGCTGCAGCAGATTCCGACGGTTTAAATGACAAATACAACTGAGTATCGTCAGCATAGAAGTGATATCCTATTCCATGGGCCTTAATCACTTTTCCCAGAGGTTGTGTATAAATAGAGAACCGCAAGGGACCAAGTACAGACCCTTGAGAGACTCCACAGGTGACCCTTCTCGTGTCTGAGACCTGACCCCCACACGACACGGATTGAACACGATCAGACAAGTACGATTTAAACCACGCCAGTGCTTCGTCTGCCAGACCGATCGTTGTTCTCAATCGTTCAAGATGAACTTCGTGATCAATGGTGTCGAAGGCAGCAGACAGATCTAGCAGAGCTAGGGCAGTGACATTCCCGTCGTCGTTGCCACGTAGAATGTCATTGTTAACACGGAGGAGAGGAGCAGTTTCAGTAGAGTGCTACCTCTTGAAACCTGATTGAAATGTTTCTGACATTCCATTATTTTCAATATGTTCAACTAGCTGCTTAGCAACAATTTTTTCAAGAATCTTTGATAAGAACGGAAGAAGGGAAACTGGACGATAGTTTGCTAGGACCTCTGTGTCTAATCCAGGCTTTTTAAGAATAGGTCTAACGATTTCCGATTTGAAGGACTTGGGGACGACCCCTTTTCCCAAAGAGGCATTAAAAATCTTGGTTATGGCAGTCTGCATGTGTTGCCATATTTAAAAAGAGCACATTTTTCGTCATCGGTTTGACCAGCGTCGTCCGATGGTCGTGATACTCTCTGACGTTCTAGGAAATATTCCTTTGATGGTCTGGCTAGTTGGAGAAATGACCATGCACAAGTTTAAAAAGAATATTTAGGCTTTCGACGAAAGGTTCGTAATAGCAGCTAGAGCAAGACGGCATGCTTAGCTCGCGGACATCCTGGTCTCGAATGAAAAGTCGTTCTGTCGGATCACGAGGATCGCCGAACTTTTTCAGTTTGTTTCGTGAGTCCGTTCAATCACACACATTGACTCCAGCCCAGGTGTGCTAAGGTCGTGTTTTCATCATACGATATTGATGTCCAGCGCTGGAACCGAGCCATAGCGATCGCCACCGTCGGTTGATTTCCGAGGGACAGGCTACATGCCCACTAGGGGCTTGCCGGCTGATAAGCTGGGCTGGGCATGCTTATCGTAATTATGTTTGCTCGCAGCAGTCTGCAGCCGCCGAGGTGAGCTGCCGCCGCGGCCAGCCACCGCCATTGCTGGGACTCGGTCGCCAGTCTCGAGGTCGCGTTCGAGCTGATTCTGTCAGAAAGCGACTGCAGTCAAGGTCATCCCGTATGTGATGGCCAGATAATAGTTCATGCAATAATCTCAATCATACTTAATAATACATCTGGCTGCCGCTAAGCCTCGGCTTATTTCGGCTATTTCGCAATCGGCTTTTGGTTATAATCCAACGGTCTGGCTCATAGTTTTTAATCAAGATTGAGCCGTCAAGCTCACAGTTTGAGCAATCGCAGGTCGTTGCAGCATGCCTGTCGAGGTGCCAGCTGGTAAGGAAAACTGCACTCATTTTGGTGCGCACGCTTTTGTGCGGTGCGTTTTACAAAGAGCGTACGGTGATATTAACGAACCTGATGCTGATGTCAGGCAGCAGTGGACGCACGTGGTCACGACGAGCTTAGTGCACCCAGCGGAAACTGTAGTGTGTAACGTGAGCGAACGTAAGCCATGTCGTAGCCATGCGGCATTCTTCAAGCAAATAATTTTTCTCGAGCGTGTTCTAAGCCCCAACGAGCGCCTGTGAGATTAGCTGTTATTATTGCTCTTTTTCAGTTCGCGAGAACAAAAGTAAAACTGGTTGATGATAAGCAGGCGGATCAAGAACCAAACGAAGCTATGAAAACCATGTAAATCATCCACAAATAAATGCAAGGTTCTCTACAAATTGAACTGTAAAGACCAATGCAAATCGTACGTGCTTCAGTACCAAAAGAGCCAGGCATGTTGTGAAACGTCGACCAGTAGCCGTTACTAAGGTCCAATTCAAATTCGAAGGATCCGACCCCGCCGGGCTGTATACACGCCGACGTGAATACAAGCCCCTTCATCGTCCTTGCCCAGTTGTTCTACACTTTATTAAATTCTTCCTACTAAATGTCCACTCGCTAAAACCCAAGGGGTTACTAACCCGCGATTAGGTGGTCCAGGAGAAGGTAGATGCATTTCAGCTTACCGAAACCTGAATGACGCCTTGTTCCACTAGCTGTTTTTCGGAGACCACTCTACCCGGGTTCTCATTCTATCAGTACGTGCGTTCTGACAAGGTTGGTGGCCGGGTTGCAATTGTCTTTCGCGAATCTTTTGGTTATCTATGATAATCTTTACAAGCATGCTCCAGTTCATTCTATCCGTGTTCAAAGTCGTGGAGATTCCTGTCAATTTACAAAAAAACTCCCGAGTATGCGCTGGGTTAAGCGCAAGCTTAAACGTCGTTTCGAAAAATCGGGGTCTGATCCAGATCTAGTCAATTTCAACGACTTTCTTCGAGTTTACACCCGAAATATTGAAAAGGCCAGGGCTTTTTTTTCATCCGAAAGCTGAATTCCTGCCAGTCGAACCCTAAACAAATTTATATGACAGTAAACCATTTACTGGCCAATACTGAGAGGTCTCACTCCAAATGTTAAGGACTCAGCCGGAAAGTGTTCAACCTTCCTTCCTGAAGAAATTGTGCACATTCGTGCCTCTATTAAGCCCCCTCCGACTAAAGCAATCGCGGGTCCACAACCTGTGACCTTCCTAACAAAGTTCTCCGAGGTTTCTCCATACGATGTGGCTACCTTAATAAGGTCAAGCAAAAAGAGCTCGCCTCCTGACGACCCTATACCTTCATCTCTGTGATCATCACTAGCAAACCAACTTAGCCCTGCCATAACCAAGATCTTTAATGCTTCTCTGGGAAAAGGGGTTATCCTTAAGACCTTCAAATCGGCGATCGTTAGATCCATTCCTAAAAGCCTGGATTAGACACAGAGATCCTCGCAAACTATCGCCCAGTTTCATTTCTTCATTTCTTATCAAAGATTCTTGACAAAATTGTTGCGTAGCACCTGGTTAGACATATTGAAAATAATGACATGCCAGAAACATTTCAATCAGGGTTCAAGAGGCAGCACTCTACTGAAAATGCTCTACTCCGTGTAAACAAAGATCTTCTACGTGGCAACGACGACGGGAATGTCACTAACCTAGCTTTTTTCTAGATCTGTCTGCTGCTCTTTGACACCATGGATCACGATGTTCTGCTTGAACGATTGAGAACGACGATCGGTCTGGCGGACGAAGCACTGGCGTGGTTTAAATAGTACTTGTCTGATCTTGTTCAATCCATGTCGTGTGGGGATTAGGTCTCACACACGAGAAAGTTTACCTGTGGAGTTCCTCAAGGGTCTGTACTTGGTCTCTTACTGTTCTCCATTTGTACACAACCTCTGGGAAAAGTGATTAAGGCCAGTGGAATAGGATTTCACTTTGATGCTAACGATACTCAAATTTAATTTTTATTCAAACCGTCGGAATGTGCTGCAGCAACTGAAAAATTGAATGCTTGCCTTGCCGATATTTGATCATGGATGGTGGAAAACTTTCTCAAATTAAATGACGATAAAACCGAACTACTGCTCATAGGACACCCTAAGCGTGTGGCTAGATTAAAGGGCTTTGCTCTTCTAATGGGTGATGTTGTTGTGGAACCATCACCACGTAGTCGAATATAAGGTGTCGTTTTTGACAACCGCCTCATGTTTAAATGCTTCATTCCGACCACAGCTTCTGCAGCCTGCCATCACGTGGGATCCCTATCGACAATTACGAGCTATCTTCCACAGCTGCTTGTAAACAATTTACCTAGCTCCTTAGTTCTGTCTCGTTTTGATTATTGCAATTACCTATTGACTGGGCTACCAAAAAAGCGATTAGGCCACTGCAGCTGACTACAAATATGGCTGCGAGGCTAGTCCTAAAGTCCCAGAAGTTTGAGCTCGTGTCTCCTTTCCTAAAAGAGCTAAGATAGATGCCGGTTGACCAACGGATTCAGACAAAGGTTCTTACGCTGACCCACGAGGCCCGCCACGGCTTGGCTCCTTCGTACCTAGCTGAACTGCTGCATCAGTTTCAGCCTGTTCGTCCAGTCGGGTTCTTTGTGGACAATAAATTAGCCGTCCCATTCCTCCGCTTAAAGAGCGTTGGCGACAAAAGCTTTAGCTCTGCCGGTCCAAGACTGTGGAACTCGCTTCCACAATTCTTGCTCAATGACAGCTACATTCCTACTGCCGACTACGGCTCATCCATTTCAACGGTCCTTAACTGCTATTTTCATGCTACTCACTACCTCAACTGCTCTTCTGCCTCTACTATGCTTCCCAATTTCTCTTCGTTGAGTGAGAGATGCGAGCCCTCTCCTTAGTGGGTTCGACTAGGGCACTGAGTAAGGCCCGGCTCCTGGTCCACCCAAGCTTAGGTTAGAATGGAGACTTGTGCAGTCGATGGGGTTAGGAGATTGACCGACTAACGTGCTTCCCGTAGTGGGCTTGACTAGGACACCGGGTGTAGACCCGCTAAAGTTAGAATGGAGCCTGGTGCAGACGATACGGTCAGGATGTGCACCGATTGATGTGCTTAAGCGGAAATCGAAGCTACGCGAGGTCAGGATGATAGATTAGAGAGAATATAACGGGACGACTGACAGAGCTCGGGCGGAAGCTTCCGTATTCGATGCGAAACTGCGCTTCGAGAGCACGAGAGTCGAACCTACAGCGACGAACAGCTAATCGCAACTTGGACTTCGCAATTGAGTTATGCCGGTTACTCAGTTAGGTATTCGTCTCACGGAGTGCTGTACCGGTCCGCCTTCTGGGTCGGAACCATGGCAAACGATGCTCACGGGGCAGTCTATTATACACGGGCTTCGGGAGTTCGTACAGTTAACTCCGTTGGTCCTGTGCGCGCCGGATAAAGTGCTTGCGCCAGCGCTTAACCGCTACTAACTGGCCCAAAATAAACTGTCGCTTTCGGCACCCAGTTGCGGCCGCTTGAGTTTTAAACCACACTGCAGCACTGCCTCGTGCAGCTCACTGACGGAGAACCGAAGGACGTGCGCCTCCACCCGGTTTCAATTATTTACAATTTGCTTGCAGTGGGTGCACTGAGATTTGTGATGCATACAGTGAGCTTATAAAGACACCTAGTTAAAACAGAGTGCAGAAAAGACGCTATAACACGACACAAGAACACGCTTACAATAATCACGCTTTTCATAGTTTCAACGCTGTTTAAGCTTGACATTTCCTTCTAGTATTTAGGTAATAGCATGCTGCGTAGTGCAGTGAATGTCCTCGCGAGTAGAGTAAGATTCATCGAGCCGAAACCCGCCACTCCCATAATGTACGATCTTCTACGCTTTAATGGACGCTTAATGTTTACGGAGCCTGATATTAACAAACTCTTGTGACCGCTGGAAATGTTACATCACCGAGGGGTCTTCAAGTCTAAGATATGAGCAGCGTCATGCGGCCTCAACTTTGAATGGAAAATGGTACGGAATGGTGGAGACACATACTACTTAAGGCCTTTCGAAGTACGTGCGCCGTCCCGGATGCTGCTCACGGCTCCGGTAATCGAAGCGGACTAGAAACCGATACACGCGGATGTGCTACGTCAGCAATAGGAACAACTATCCGATAGCAGATGCAAAGCATGACTATATTTTGCGCAACAATACGTACACAGAACAGCCGTAAGACCAATGAATTGAACACAGCCACGAATTCTATAGCGGCACGATCGTGCAAGGACCGTCCGATGTCACTATTGTCTGCGCCAACGGCCGCTACATCTTATAGCCAGGTCAGCACATAGCTGCGAGTCTGTCTATTGAAAGAGGCTGGAAATTTGGCTTACGGCATCAAATGCTAAAATGAAGTGACAGTTTCTACCGCGCCTTTCTGGTATTTTATGCAATAACTGAGAAGTTCGCTCTCCCGTAAAGTTTTGAATTATTATTTTCAAATAAGCATATAGAGTAAAAACACCCTGAATAAAGCAGAGCAAGCTCTTGTACCATTAAGCATGCGTATTTACAATACGGGGTCAGTCTAATGCGAGCTACAAAAAATAATGAAATTCGTGCCTGATTCGATAACGGTACCCACGCCCGTCCCTTGAATTGGACCATGCTGTCTATGCGTTCCTTAACTCACTCCTTGCAGGTCATCCTGCAAGGTCAATAACAGATCTAAAGTTCCGCTCGAACATCTTTCCATCCAGGTATTCTTATGAATATCGTTAATGTGGTCACCGTGTCAAAAATTCTTGCAGTAACTTGCACACGATGAAGATAAACTCTCATTCCGGTTTCAGCGACTGTAACACTTCCTTCTGATCACTAATCTTCCTCGATCTACGATTGTATGCCTACGCCTCTAACAAGCCAAAAATCACTTGGTTTTCAAGGAGTCGGGAATTCCTGAAAAAAATAGTAATGCTTTTGTAAGTAAATCACAAAGAACTTACAGATGGATTGGATCAAAGCTGTGAAGTACAGGTGGGCTTCCTGCGTCCTCTTAAATGTCTAAGACGTCACGATTTTACTCGCATGCGAGTTTGTTGCTGTTGAGCCTTGTATAGCTCCCACCTCGCAGTGGGCGAGTTCGGTGTCGTTATCAGTGCATATTTTATCACTCTCTAAATAACTCTGTTAAGTTAGTATACATTTAAACTGCCAAGAAAAAGATTTAGTTATCTTAGCAGGAAAAGAAAAAATATTAATATGTTCGTGCGCCGGAAGAAATTTATAGCTTTAACAGAAGACAAGCTATTTGTAGCCTATATTTCATGCAATGAAATATAAGTGGATATACATACACGCTGTGGCTCTACAGAAGGTCGATTGCATTTGATAGCAAAACATGACAGATGCAAAACAAATGCACAAGTCTTCATCAAGAAACGGGATTGCGTTGTATGCTTGAAATTTACTTACACTTCAAGGTCTTCATGAGCTAAGGAACAACTACGTTCGTGCGATTGGACGTTTTCAGCTAAATTCATGACCGAACTTGTTCTTGAAGTGGAACCCTCAGTCTAGAAAAGTCTAAAGATGCGACTAGAAAGTAGGCAGCGGTGCTTGGAACTATTGCTTGACCTTTGACTAGGCGAGAAGACAGCAAAATTCAGCCTCCGAAAGCAACAAACTAGACAATACTCCGACCCTTACTGCTTTCATCTGCCTCCCAGGCCGCCTTTCTCTCTCGCACTTTCTGTCTTTTCGCATAAGCAGACGCATTGTTGACGCCTTTTTGCAACTGTATTCTGCAGTTTCCTCTATTAGGAAGCCAACCTACACCCTCCTCGTGAGAGAGTTCCTTATCTCCAAAAAACTGCTGACTATTATTTATCAATGTGAAAAACGTTACGTAAACGTCTCGGAAAGGCCTGCCTACAGGAGGCTGCAATTTCTTCGCTACGAGCACGGTCCCCATAGCAAGCCGCCTAGTCCGCTGCGGGCACAGTATATGGACTTATGTAATGTAATGTATCTCCGTCAGTAACTCCACAAAGTCAAAAAGACCAGGTGGGTGTTACGCAGGAGAGTTTTTATAGCGCACTCACAGCCTAAGCGGCTTTCGGTACGCATTCGGTAGCCAACAGACTTCGTCTAACGCAACAAAGAGAAAGTGGGAAGCATAGCAGAGTTAGAATAGCAGTTGAGGTAGTGAGTAGCATAGAAGTAGCAGTTCAGGACCGCTGAAAAAGATGTGCCATAGTCGGCAGTTGGAGAGTAGATGCTGTTGCGTAAGAATTGTGGAAGCGAGTTCCACAGTTTAGGACCTGCAGAGCTAAAGCTTCTGTCGCCAACTGTCTTTAAGCGGAGGAATGGGACAGCTAATTTATTGTCCACACAGGACCTGAGGGCGCGAACAGGTTGAAACTGATGCAGCAGTTCAGCTAGGTATGAAGGAGCCAAGCCGTGGCGGGCCTTGTGGGTCAGCGTAAGAACTTTGCTCTGTATCCTTTGCTCAACCGGCAACCATCCTAGCTCTTTCAGCAAAGGTGAAACGTGCTCAAACCGCTGGGACTTGAAGACCAGCCTTGCAGCCATATTCATATTCCGCTGTAGTGGCATAATAGCTTTCTTTGGTAGCCCAGCCAAGAGGGAATTACAATAATCAAGCCGAGACAGAACTAAAGAGCTAGTTAAATTGTTTACAAGCCACTGTTGGAGACAGCTTCTAATCTTGGATAGGGATCGGATGTGGTGGCTAGCTGTAGAGGCAGTCTTCTGAATGAAGCTTTTGAAATTGAGGCAGCTGTCGAACACGACACCTAGATTACGAGCACGTGGTGAAGGTCGCACAATAGCATCACCTATTAGAACAGCAAAGCCTTTTAATCCAGCCACACGCTTAGGGTGTCCTATGAGAAGCAGTTCGGTTTTATCGTCATTTAATTTCAGGAAGTTTTCCGACATCCAGGATCGAATATCGGCAAGGCAAGCATTCAGTTTCTCAGTTGCTGCAGCAGATTCCGACGGTTTAAATGACAAATACAACTGAGTATCGTCAGCATAGAAGTGATATCCTATTCCATGGGCCTTAATCACTTTTCCCAGAGGTTGTGTATAAATAGAGAACCGCAAGGGACCAAGTACAGACCCTTGAGAGACTCCACAGGTGACCCTTCTCGTGTCTGAGACCTGACCCCCACACGACACGGATTGAACACGATCAGACAAGTACGATTTAAACCACGCCAGTGCTTCGTCTGCCAGACCAATCGTTGTTCTCAATCGTTCAAGATGAACTTCGTGATCAATGGTGTCGAAGGCAGCAGACAGATCTAGCAGAGCTAGGGCAGTGACATTCCCGTCGTCGTTGCCACGTAGAATGTCATTGTTAACACGGAGGAGAGCAGTTTCAGTAGAGTGCTACCTCTTGAAACCTAATTGAAATGTTTCTGACATTCCATTATTTTCAATATGTTCAACTAGCTGCTTAGCAACAATTTTTTCAAGAATCTTTGATAAGAACGGAAGAAGGGAAACTGGACGATAGTTTGCTAGGACCTCTGTGTCTAATCCAGGCTTTTTAAGAATAGGTCTAACGAATGCCGATTTGAAGGACTTGGGGACGACCCCTTTTCCCAAAGAGGCATTAAAAATCTTGGTTATGGCAGGGCTAAGTTGGTCTGCAAGTGAAGACAACAGAGATGAAGGTATAGGGTCTTCAGGAGACGAGCTTTTTTTGCTAGACCTTATTAAGGCAGCCACATCACAGGCAGAAACATCAGAGAACCTCTTAAGAAAGGTCACAGGTTGAGGAACGGTGATTGCTTTGGTCGGAGGGGGCTTAATGGAGGCACGAATGTGCACAATTTTTTCAGTAAAGAAGGCTGAAAACTTTTTGGCTGAGCCCTTAATATCTGGGGAGTCAGACCTCACAGCATTGACCAGTAAATGGTTTACTGTCTTATAAATCTGTTTAGTGTCTGACTGGCAGGAATTCAGTCTTCTAATGAAAAAAGAAGCCCTGGCTTTTTTAAGTTTTCGGGTGTAAACTTGAAGGAAGTCTTTAAAATTGACTAGGTCTGCCTCAGACCCCGATTTCTTGAAATGACGTTCCAGCCTGCGCTTAACACGGCGCATCTTAACGAGTTTTTTTGTAAATTGAAAGGAATCTCGACGACTTTGAACACGGATAGAGCGAACGGGAGCGTGCTTGTCAAGAGCACTCCTGAGTGTCATGTTCATCGCATCAGTGAGGGTATCGAGGCTGCCGGTCAAGTCTGAATGCAGATCAAGAAGGTCTGCATCACAAACAGATTTCAAAAACTTGTCCATGTCAATGCTTTGTAAGTTACGTCGTTTGGCAAATTCGACATTGCCCTGCACGTACGAGGGAGCAGGAACAGTAAACGAGACCGAACAATGATCTGAGAGGGTCAGTGGGCACACCACAAAGTCAGTGGGGAGGACATCCTTAGTGATCACGAGATCTAGAATGTGGCCACCGACGTGGGTGCTATGATTAACGTGTTGGGCCAAACCAAAATTCTCCAGACAGTCAAGAAATGAGCGGACCTGGCTGTTGCTAGGGTTGTCAGCGTGAATATTGAAGTCTCCTACAATCAGTAGCGGCCTGTCACACACAAATATTTTAGCGAGGAACTCTGACAACTCCTCTATAAACAAGTTTAGACAGCCAGACTATGGGCGTAGCGCCCATACCAGGACCTAGTATTAGCCGAGAAAAGAGCTCCCGAAGCACGCCGCCCGCCGGCCACCAACTACGAGCACGAAAGCGCCCGGTCGCTTGCCCGTGCAGCCATCGCGGCGATCGGCCTACGCCGTCCAACGCGACACTTCTCTGGCCGAGGCAGGTCAGCTGAAACGCGGGGCCGACAGACAAAACTGTTCAAACCGCTGCGTGCCATCGAGCCAGCTACGGCGCCGAAAGCTTGAGCGAGTGGCATACGCGCAGTCGCCGCTCTTTGGGGGCAGGTGTAGGTATAGTGCTACGAACTACAGCTATACTTTTTCGACGCTTTCAGGCGCTGCAGCGTGTCGCCGCTGCTCTTTTGCGTAATTTGGCTCCCGTGCGATTTCCCATTTGCTTCTTGAGTTAAGCTTTGCTTTGCTTAAACCGCATTTGCCGTCGCCGTTAGTTGCCGGGAAACAGGCGGCTGGAGCCGTAATGGCTTACTAGGTAAGGCGGTTGCTTTTCACGACCTCGGCCCCTAGGTTGTGGGTTTAAATCCTGTAGTTCGCGATCCTTTATTGCCGCTGCAAGCGGTGGTGATAGCCGTTAAGGCTCTTTTGTCGCTATAAATTGGAGGCCGTTAAATCAGCTTGTATTTATTTAGAGGTTGCAGTAAGCCGGCGAGAGAATCCACAGAACGAGGATCGGAATCAGTTTGCTTCTGTCGGAGGCGGGTTAAAAATCCGGATCTGAAGCTTCCGAAAGCGAAGATCAGCCATCTAGCGATTTGGGAATTAGAGAAACCCAAGTCCATTCTCATTCAAAAATTTAGCCTTCATTTGAGTATACTTTTTTGGGTTCCATAATAGCCCGCACCCCCGTCTTACCTGGGCCTAGCGGACCTTGTAATATATGTATTGCACAATGTCTTCGATCCCTCGCACCGATTGTAGCGATTCTCGACAGCTTGAAAATAAGATAGAGCAAACTGGTTGAATGAGAAAGGTAAACTGGTATGTGACTACCTAACTACTTTATACTCCAAATATATATTTTATGTTCGGGCCCCTGGTCCAATAGTATCGCTCAGTCAATAAAACTCAAAATGCAGACCACGCTGAGCGACCCACAGGTGTTCGCGGCAACCTTTATCACCTCCTTATCTCGCTTCGGCTAAACGACAACGCTTGCACGTCCCCAGAGTCTCGGGTTGCACACGCTCGGCATGCAAGTTTACACAGGCTTGGGTGAGGGCCAGGCAGAAGTGCATGCAATGTGTGCACAAGATCGAGGCCGTGAATGCACATCAAGGCATAGCATATAGCACCACCG
Organism: Cristatella mucedo; assembly: GCA_009760855.2. NCBI lineage: Eukaryota > Metazoa > Bryozoa > Phylactolaemata > Cristatellidae > Cristatella > Cristatella mucedo. The sequence continues at coordinate 97,639 of WPIO01000082.1, forward strand.
ATAGCACAGATACCCGTTTATTATCAAACAACACATTGCAACAGTTAGGAAACTGGACAACTCGGTGAACAAGTCATCAAGCTGCCCAGCGACCAAAGCTTAAGCCAGCCATCGAGCCTCATCCACGACATATGCTGGCGATATATCAGCAGGCGAAGTTCATCAACTCGAATGTGGCAGACCTGATAGTGGTTTTGTGACAGCCTAGAGTCGGCGGCAGATAAAGCAGCGGTCAACTCTGCTACTGGTCTCGGTTTGGCCGCTCCACTTCCGAGTAAAAGGTTCCTCGGCCTCGCTCACACTTTTTACCTAGCCGGTTAGAACGATCAAGGCGATTCCCAACGGACTGACGGAGCATATCTAGTTTACTGTGACCAGCACGTGAAACGTGTGTTCATGAAACTGAGGTGCGTTGTATACGTCGAGCCTGTGCCGCCATGCTCCAGCTCAAAGTGCTTTTAACATCGGTCAGTCGAACGAGGAGTGCATGTCGAAGAACTAGCTCTTAACCGTCATGAGGTTGCGAGATTCACATATGAGTTTGGATTCGAAAGAAAGCAGACACTGTAGACTGAATGACATCCCCATTTGATCAAATGAACAGAATTTGGTAAAAATTGAGGAGGACAGCTTACAGGTGTGGAAGAATATTGAATCGAGTGTCTCACCCTTGTCGATAGTAGGGCCACGAACGCGTGGTACAAGAAACAATGAGCCAGCTATATCACAAAATCCGGCACTTAAGGCATCGGTTCAGTCTCCAAAATAAATGATAAATCAGCCATAACGAGAAAAGATCGATTTCTTGATCTCAGAATTGAAATGTAATCACAAATATGTCAGATAAGAAAGCATTTGGTACCTAGAGGGCATTACATTACAGCTCTCATAAACAGTTTGTAGTAGGAACGACTGGAAACAAGAGATTAAAAAAACAGCTTCAAGGGAACTTCAAACGGTTTTTAATTGAGGGGGATAGTATGGAAATGACGACTCCTCCGCTAGTTTTACACGATGGAATGGTATGAAAGAACGAGAAACCTGCTGAGGTTTCTTCGCTTAGGTTAGGACAGTCCGTGAATGCCAGATCTTGGTCAAAAGATAATAGAGTTTTCGTCAATAACCACATCGTGTATTATCAGGGATTTATTCCTCACTGAGCGAGCATTATAAAGACAACCTTTGAGATGGGCCGCCGGGGTTATAGTGGGTTCGGTGACCACAAAGTGAGCAAGGCTGCTGTCCAGAATATTATTGCCACCACTTTGTCCAAGGCCTCGCGACTTTTGTAAAAAGAATGACGTCAGGGTCAGCAGTGGGGAGAGCTCGGTGCCGTACGCACAAAGTCCTAGAGGAGTAGGCACACAGGGCTCTTCTTTGGCTTGACAGCTCGAATGGCCTCGTCAAACACCGTCTCAAGGCCCTTCCGTGTCAGAGCAGAGCATTCCAGATATTGCACGGCACCGATTTCCTTCAACATGGCCAGACCTACAATGTTCGACAGGCATGAGCAGCCATTCACGAGCAGTGGATATGCATACATCTGCTACAGCAGAGAAGAATTTCGAGTTAGATTTAGAAAAGTAAGATGCTGTCCTCTCATGTGTAACTACGAATGACCAACAGCTAAATCGCCCTGGTCGTTCCTTGAATTGGCTCAAAAACTTGCCAATCACGGAGTATTCGATTTCAATGACGATGGTGAATTGGCACTGGTACTAGCTGACAAACAGACAAGCTATCTGCTTGTTCAGCACCTATCATTGCTGCATTGCTGAGTCTTCGCCCAGAAGATAAGGCACTCACTCTTCACGAGCCACGCAGTCGGTTTGAGGCTCTTCTGCAGCTTATAAATGCAGCTCTTAAATTGACTTAGCTTTTCCTATTTTTCTGGGAGGAATTAATCTCCTTACTCTACACAATGCTATTCTGCCAGTTGGAAGGATAACTTACCGCGATTTTAAGCCACACTTGCAGGCTATGCTCATTTCATGCTAGGAAACATTTCACAATTCCATTTCAGCTGCAATCTCTAAATCTGGAAACTTTAAGTTTTGACAACGCTAGACGACCATTTCAAGGAAATGCACATTCATGACAAAAAAGAGGCTTCATTCCCATGCGAATGGCTTCTTGAGCAAAAACGTGATTTTCTTTTTCTAGGCAGTTCACAAATCACTTCACTAAATCAAAAGGAGGCCACCATTCGCTGAACATTCAAAACAACTGTTGGCAGGACAGAACAAAATTTGAACGTATAGATCACTCATGCCACAGCTCTGAAAGCACTTTAAAGCAGCTAGCACTTCAAACGAATATACAACCCCAAATAGAAGAGAAACCGCTGGCAGAAAACCGTCAACTAGGCAGACTGCAAGAACCAGGAGCACCCACCTTGCAGGTAGCTTATAGGAGCGAGGCGCTTCTCTTTGAGCCTCTCCACGGTCTCCTTGTCTTCTCGCAGGTCTAGCTGAGTGCCTACGAGGATGATCGGGGTGTTTGGACAATGATGGCTAACTTCAGGAAACCACTGCAAAAGCAAGCATGAACTTACGCAGCCTTGGCTAAGCACATGGAGACAAGTGACCGGCTGGTCAACCGAGCCTAATCCTTAAATGGGATCAATTTTGATTGCCAACTTAAGGCCTGAGCGATATGCTGTCGGGGAGGGGGGGTGAGGTCCAGTTAGTACATTGGTCAGAAAAATCGATGGCTCATCAAGACCCTGACCTGTCACGGGTGTGACCAACAGACCGGTGTGACCTTGGGTAAGATTAGGCCGCTAGCCCAAGCGGCACTACTCACTCGGAGGGGGGCAGAGGAGAGTGTGGGACACTAGCCACACCAAGACCAAGAGAGCTGCATTCTTATGTAGCATGTCTAGTACATGAGTTTCAAATTAGACGACAAATAGTTAACATGCCAAAAAAGATAACACGTCAAACAAGCTGACACACTCAAACAACAATGCCGGGTACAAGAACTGCTGAAGAACTACCGTTGCTTACCTAAACGTCAGGGTACAACCTAAAACATCGTTATGCTTTTACACGAGGGGTTGTAAAGATTCTTACCTTAGCCCTCACGTTTTCAAACGAAGCTGGGCTGATGAGTGAGAAGCAGATTAGAAGTACGTCCTGCAAACAAAAGGAAGCACGTTTAGAAATACAGGTATAGTGGAAGCACATTTTAACAATACGTACACACCACGTTAACCAAGAGCAAGAACACACTGGTACGAATCAGTGCCTAAAAGTCAATACTTGCGTATGACAATGGCAATTGCTTCACTCATTTCCAGTCTCACACCCCAAACGGAAAACAATGCCTTGCAGACACTATTTTCTTAATATGTAGATGCAGCTACTGCATTCCAGACTAAGTCAGTCAACCATTATACGAATTGCTTTTTCTGAAAAGAAGCTAACACATAATAAAAAGGCTGAATAATGGCAACATACTAACTGGTAGTGATATGTTATAGCCGCCATACTTAGCATAATTTGCTAGATGACGGCTTATCCACATCGATCTGAATGTGTTTAATGCTGCCACGATGCACTGTCTCGGCAGAATAGCAAAACTAATACCTTTCAAAACTTGGCACAATGGAAGACTGAATTGACAGCTCAATTAAAATTTACTAGAACATTAATAGCACCAACCCAAATGACTTACTTACTTACCTAGGTACCATAGCTTTAATAAAGCACCAGCACACAATCTTGGCAAACTTCTAAACTCCCCAATGAACAGTTAGGATGGACACAGTAGCTCACTCAGATTGATAAGAACAAGAATGTGGTAAGACAGACAGTAAAAGAGAAGAGTGAGCAAGAAACAGACCAACAAAAACCATTTATATAAAATTTATCTTGGCAATATAAAACTGCTAAATAGTATCACAGGCTTACTTCGGTGGCAATCAATTGTGCTAACGTCTTCCATTTGGCTGTAAATACAAAAACCAAGTTGTTTTTAAAAGAGAATGGCAGCTATAATAATGCTTGACAAACACACTTTAGCATTAGCGATCGCAGTCTATTAGCCCAGTCTGAACTCCAGTCTGAATTCCACTGCCGATTAGACAATCGCGGTTTGCATTGACGATTCGGATAAGGAAGGCCATTATGTCGATACCAATGTACGTAACTAAGCTTCAATCTGAGCACGAGTACTACTTACAGTCTGAGGATATGATACCGGCCGGAGTCGATCGTAATCCTCTTGGCCAGAAGTATCCCAAAGGCACAAATCGATGGGTCTCCCGTCAACCATCGCATTTGCTGAGAAATTATCGAACCTGCGAGAATTGCGATGTGACTATGAAGCAATCGAAAGCAGCCTGAAGCTTTCACGACGGATGCCGCTAGTTCGCTTGACAACTTACGCTGTTGATATGTAATCCTCGGGGAACTCATTCGTCGTGTAGCTGACCACAAGACAAGTTTTACCGACTGCTCTAGGGATAATAATAAAAATATTAATAATGCAACTGATAAAGCGTCCTCTGAGAGCTTAATCTCTCTCTAGACGCTTTACATTGGCTGCAAATGGAAATGCAGTGGAATGGTGAGTAATATCATGCTTGATAAACAAACAAAATGGATAATATGGTTAGTAGTGACATGCACAGGGTCAGCGTGCAAATGTGGTTTTTGGCAGCATGCACAGTGTCAGCACGCATAAGCACATCAAGGACGAATCACAGAGACCCACTAAATGCTGTCCTAAATAAGTGTTTTTAAGTTCTTTTTAAATGTGGTAGAGTCAGGGGATGTTCTGGCGCAAGTCGGGAGGGAGCTCCAGGCTTTTGGAGCATACGAACTAATTGCACAATCTCCAAAGGATTTGAGGTTTGTACGAGGTACCTGTAGACTGTTGGATTCCGAAAAGCGAGTGGTGTGATTCGTGGCCAGGTGGGGAAGTAGATCTGAGAGATAGACTTGAGCCAAAGAATAAAGGGACCTAAAAGTGAGTGACAAAACCTTAAAGTCAATCCGTTACTTGACTGGTAGCCAGTGCAGCTCGGCGAGAAGTGGTGTGGTGTGGCAACTGCAACGCTCACGACAGACAAGCCTAGCTGTCGAGTTTTGCACCAGCTGCAATCACCTGATCGCACCTGCTGGTAGGCCAGTAAGCAGTGAGTTGCAGGTGTCGAGATGGGATGTCACGAATGCATGGACCAACTTGAACGTGGTATCCTTATCTTAACAAACCGAATGTTAGCGATGTTATGAAGCTGAAAATAGGCTGATTTGACTGTGGAGCTCGGTTGCTATGGTCGTCTAACGAGAGATCGCTTTGGATTATGACACCTTGATTTCGAGCTGATTCAACAGGAGATATGCTGGCAGAACCAATTTTGATTTTGCCAATCTTGAGCATTAGCCTTTCCAATTTTCTGAATCACACTGGGTTTGCCTATAACTAGTAAGTTAGTTTTATCATCGTTTAGTTTTAGAAAATGTGCTGCCATCTACGTGCGGATATCATCAATACATGCATTAGGTGAGTTGAGAGAATTTGAGTTGCTCGAAGGCTGGGAGGGATCAAAGCAAAGGTACAACTGAGTGTCAGAGTTGCTTAAGTTCTCTTGGTCTAGTGTCGCTTTCTTGAGAAGTGGCCAAGCTAAAGCTTTTTTGAAAGGTGCTGGGACATGACCTGAGGCTAATGACATATTAATGATGCTAGTTATGCATGGCAGCAGCAGATCAATGCAACGTAGGAGTAGGACAGTGAGAATAGGGTCCAGAGGACTTGTTGTCTTCTTTGATTGGGTTACGAACTTCAGGACTAGATTACTAGTACCCTCTTAAATGTAGACACTGAGGTGCAGCAAGGAATCGGGGAACAGCATTCTAGTGGGGATGCTGTCATCGCAGGGACGGATTCCCTGATCTTGTCTTTCTTCTGCACAAAGAATCGAGAGAAGCGATCGGCTAGATCATCACAAGGATCATCACGCAAAGAGCTAATCTGGGAGCAATTGAGGGGATGGTTGATCGTCGACATCAGCATTTTTTGTTCGTGCATCTGTGATTCAACAATGTTTTTATAGAAGCTAGACTTGGCCTTTGCTAGGATCGATTAGTACGACCTACAGTAGTCTTCATCTGCCTGTCGATGGACAGTCAGTCCTAATCTTTTGTATGCTTTTTCAAGCTTGAGCTTAGTAGACCTGGCTAGTTTAATGTCTGTGGTAAACCATGGGCCGTCTGGGTGAGGGCACACAGTCCGCTTAGTCAGAGGTGCAAACTCGTGGAGCGTGTCAGCTAGTGTCGTGTTGTAGCTATCTACCAATGACAGATCGGAGGGACGACTGAGCAGCAGAGGTGAAGCAGATATTCTCGCACGGACAGCATCGATGTCAAGCAAGGGTCTTGAGGTTTCGCGATTCACATGTTATTTTAGAGGAGGAGGTGGGCACACACTGTAGATTGAACGAGATCTGCATGTGGTCAGATGAGCAGGCTTTGGTAATAATTGGTGATGACAAAGTGCAGTTGTATGAGAAAATCTGGTCGACTGTGTGACCCTTGATGTGAGTAGGGCCGTGCACATGAGCCACAAGAGACAATAAGTCAGTCAATGCACGAAATTCGTTGCTGAAAGCACCAGATAAGTTACCAAAGTGAACGTTGAAATAATAATTATTATTATTATAATAATGCACTTGATAAAGCACCCTCAGAAAATGTAATCTATCTCTAGGCACTTTACATTTGAAATCACCCATAACGAGGAAGGATCGATTTCTTACACACAGAATCGAAATGAGATCGGAGAAATCTGAGATAAAAGAGGATTTGGTCCCTGGTGGGCGATAGACTACTGTCACTATCGGTAGCTTCGTTTCGGATGAGACCATGACAATTAATTCAAAAGACTGCTTCGAGGGTACTGCAAATGGCTTGAAGTTGAATTTTGAGCGCACGATAATAGCAACTCCACCTCCAGTTTTGATTGATCTAGGGGTGTGAAAGAACGAGAAACCATATGGGGTGGCGTATTTAATTGTCGGACAGTTTATCAATTTTAGCCAAGTTTCAGTTAGGGCGAGCAGGTCGATACCATTTTATGAATCTAGGTCGCTTATTACCAGAGAGCTATTGCACATTGAGCGAGGATTCTAAAGGCAAGCGTTAAGTCTGGCCGATGGATTTACAACAGGCCTGATGACCACTAAGTTTGAGAAATTTACAGTGATGCATGTGGGGGAGTGTGCTGAGCGGTTCGAGACAATGCTAGGAATACCAAACGAGCGGGTACTCAGCTCGCAATTCCTGCCCAATGAGCCGCGTCTGACCTGGTGGTCCCGGCCACCGCGGCGGCTACGGGGTGCTTTTCTTTTGTTAATGCATAGTTCATGAATCTTAGCAACAACGTTAATATCTAGGAATGCATTTGATCTACGATGATGAAGCGATAACAGCTGCTGACGATCATAGCTAACATGCAGGTTACTAGCCGCCGGCGTAGTGAAGGCAGCCGCCGACGTGGGAGACCCATCAGCCCGTAGCGATAAGCGCTTAGAAATCCATAGGCACGTAATTTCTTATATAGATACACAACGAATGATGGCAACGCATGCGAAGTTCCGTCAATCGCTCCGAACTCACATCTGTGCAGGTTCAGTGTGATGCAGGGAACACACAGCGTACAGTCCACAGGGAGTAAAACGCGAAGAAAGGTCGGCAGGACTGAAACTGTGCATCCCCAGCAGATCCCTTCCACCCGCGTCCGTCATTGAGCAACCACTATAAACAACATTAGGTTCGGATGCCAAGGCGACGCTACCGACGTCTGATTTCCGGTATGCGGACGCAAAGCTGGATCGCGGAGTTCTCGCTAAGAGCCAACCCCTCACGGAGAAAGAAAATGATGACCCGGAGGGCAAAAGGTGGGACAGCGCGAATCGTGAGATAAGTTATGAATGGTTCTTCTGGGGATATGCACGAGCTTCACAGCGCCGATTCAATTCACAGCGCCGATCGCGGGTCGGCAGGTCTGACTAGAGACGACGACGAACGGGCACAGAGGGAGGACACAGGTGCTCCCACAGCGGCCTAATTCAGAAGAGATGAAAAAGGTGGCTAGCCGCTACGCTTACCCGTCGCCAACAATGACACCCTTAATGGGCTGCATAGCCACTGGCTAGATACGGAATCAGCTGGGCCCGTAAACAGAACGTTAGAACCACGAAGAGCCGTAACCATGACGGACGTCCGGGCAGCATGCGACGATAGCTGAGGCGATTACGTACAGCCAAGATTCTAAATAATGAAAGTATTTTCTAATTAATTACTTAAAATAAAATAAGTAACGGTTTTATCGTCTTTTTTTAGTTGACTTCATATTTTACCAACCGTTTTTTATTAGTACGTCAGATGGGCTTGGCGTCTTTACAATAGCGCGCCTAGCGCCAGGCCGCATGTTTACCCGCAGCGTGTTGCGTGCTTGTTCGTAGTGCCGTTTTGCTGCCGGTCGCTGATGCATTGCGCCATGACCGCACGGCGTGCTTACAACAAAGCGCTGGCTGAGACCGTACGCCTTGATCGGGCCGCGGCCCGCCGTGACCTCGAAGGCCGCTGCCGCTAGTGGGCGCTGGCGGTTCGTTCAGTCCTTACAGTCGCGGAATGATCGACCGCCGGTAGAGCAGCGGTTACGCTGAGCGCATGTTCAATGCGCTGGCGTACACCTGGGTATCCATGAGGCTGAATTTATTTCTCTCGCGGGTGCTGGTACGCGGCTGACCAGCTGAAATTTACGAGCTGCAGAAACTTTGCCTGTGTTGCATGGCCTCGTGACAGAACGCTTTCTCGGCGAAGCGTTGAGCCAGTAATCTCCCGTTCGGCTCCGCAGCTCCCAGCTCGCTGCCCGATACCGCAGAATCGCCGTGCGGGATTTCGCGGTGGCTGCGCCGAAGCAGGCCTCGCGCACACGGGCCGTCGAGGCGCTCCGCCTCCCTGCTGCATGCGCGGAGCCTGACAGGAGGGGAGGAGGATGAGAAAAGCACCTGAAGGATGCCTCCCGCTAACCACCAGCAACGAGTGGGAAACTAGGGTGTCGATTGCTTGTGCGGCTGGCGTGGCGGTCCGGTGCCTGAGCACCAGCCTACGTCGTCCACCGTGGCATTTCACTGGCCGAGGCAGATCAGCTGAAATCCAGGGCTCAGCCGGCGGGCCTGCTCAAACCATTACCACAGAACCCACAAAGCCAGGGTCGGGATCAGCCCGCTAACGTCGGATTTGGAAAAACGGGAAAACAGCCTGCATCTGAAAACAGCCTGCGTCTTAAGGTGAATATTAGCTGATCGACGGTGCAAGAGAAAGAGAGAGAGAGAAAGGGGGAGGGAGAGAGAGAGAGAGAGGGAGGGAGAGAGAGGGGGAGAGAGAAAGAGAGAGGAGAGAGAGGGGGAGAGAGAAAGAGATACAGAGTGAGGTAGTGAGAGGGTCGGGAGAGGGACAGAGTGAGAGAGAGAGAGAGAGGGGAAGAGTAAGGGAGACAGAGAGAGGCAGAGACACAGAGAGAGACAGAGAGAGGGAAACACAGGGAGAGGGGAACCCTAATCCATTCTAGACATAAGAGTTCAGCCTTGCCTCAATTATTTTCTCGCGGGTGCTAGAATAGCCCAACCTACCCCACCGTCGCATCTAGGCATTTCGGAGCTTGCAAGATGTGTACTGCAAAGGGTCTCTGAATACTTGCTCCGACGATAACCATTCTCGGTCTCTCGTAAGTAAGATAGGGCGTCCTGGTTGAATCGGAGTGAGAATTTGAGTTTGTGTTGTTTCCCCAATTATTTTGCCGGTTGGTAAACCAAGGCGCTACCAAAGAGACTAAATTAGAACGTCTACTTTACCGTGAACAGCACGTGAAACGTGCGGTCACGAAACTGAGGTGCGTTGTATGCGTCACGCCTGTGCCGCCGTGCTCCAGCTCAAAGTGCTTTCTCCATCAATCAGTCAAACGAGGAGTGCATGGCGAAGAGCTAGCTCTTCACCGTCATGAGGTTGCGAGATTCACAGATTATTTTGAATTCGAAAGAAAGCAGACACTGCAGACTGAATGAGATCCGCATGTGGCCATGTGACTAGCTTACCGATTTTTCGTTGCAGCTGCCTTGCGGCCGTTCTATGCAGCAATACTTATCGTCACCGAAATTGTGGATATACATCGGTTCTACTGTCAAGGCGGCCTGACTTATTATATAAATATCGACAGATGTTTCTCTAAATGCATCGTCAGTCAATCATTAATGTAGTTTTCAGTTGGAAACGATAAAGGCCGTGAGTTCAAACATGCCGACACAATATTGGAGACCTGGTTCAATTTCGTCACGAGTCTTCTCGTCTCTGTGTCTCGGCACAACGGCATCGCCAAATTTGCTATTGGCTCGAATGTCGAACCGGTAGTATTCAGCAATCAAGCAGTTCAAGGCCAGCGGATCTTCGTCGGAAAAACCTTGGAGCCTTAAGCAACGTTTTTATAATCGTTCATCCACGGATCTAGAATCACAGAAAGGTGGGAATCGGGTGATATAACTATTTCCGGAACAAAAGGCACGAAGTAGTTAGTCTAGTCCAGTAACGTGCGATGGCATCTGGCAAGCTTGTCATCATCCACATAACGTTCAACGTACGAGCGCGTCCATCTTTGATTGATGTCGCTTCCGACCATCATTGTACTATGCAGGTAATTACGCGAGTCATGTAAGACTCGATCTGGATCCAAGGACTGCTCTCAGCGCACGAATAATAATAATAATAATAATAATAATTCACTTGATAAAGCGCCCTCAGAGAACTTAATCTCTCTCTAGGCGCTTTACATTTGCTGTAAAGTGAAATGCAATTGAATGGTAAGTAAAATCATGCTTGAAAAACAAACGAAATGAATAATATGGTTAGGGGTGACATGCACAGGGTCAGCATGCAAATGTGGTTAGTGGCAGCATGCACAGTGTCAGCACGCATAAGCACATCAAGGACGAATCACAGGGACCCACTAAATGCTGTCCTAAATAGGTGTTTTTAGGTTCCTTTTAAATGTGGTCAGGTCAGGGGATGTTCTGACGCAGGTCGGGAGGGAGTTCCAGGCTTTGGGAGCATATGAACTAAATGCACGGTCTCCAAAGGATTTAAGGTTTGTATGAGGTATTTGTAGACTGTTGGATTCCGAAAAGCAGGTGGTACGATGCTTGGCCTGATGGGGTAGTATATCTGACAGATAGGCTGAAGCCATAGAATGAAGGGACCTAAAAGTGAGCGACAAAACCTTGAAGTCAATCCGTTGCTTGACTGGTAGCCAGTGCAGGTCGGCGAGAAGTGGAGTAATGTGGCAACTGCGACGCTCACAACAGACAAGCCTAGCTGCGGAGTTTTGCACCAGTTGCAATCGCCTGATCGCACATGCTGGTAGGCCAGTAAGCAGTGAGTTGCAGAAGTCGAGACGGGATGTCACGAATGCATGGACCAACTTAGATGTGGTATCTTTATCTAAACAAGCCCGAATTTTAGCAATGTTATGAAGCTGAAAATAGGCGGATTTGACTGTGTAGCTGATATGGTCGTCTATCACGAATGTCGATTACATAGGCCCGCCCTCAGTACGGCTCGTGAAATCAATGGGAGGCGTGGCATCCGGACGTTATCACATTATTCTCATCGAAAACCTTCCTGGGATTTCTTTATTTGCCTTCCAGTGCTCTTCCAGGCATTAATCATGGATTCCGGCACTGCAGCACATCTCCAAAACCTCAAGAAGCCGTAGCAGCGTGCGATGCTGCTCTGTGCATGGAAATGCATGGAAAGCTGACTGATTCACGCCTCTGACCGTGTTAAGCGACCTTAATGATTGCAGCATCAATTAACATAATGACGCTAAGCCCGTTCGAAGCGAAACAGTACGCCCACAAGATGATCAGATGAAAAGGGACTGATAGTACATGAGAAATAGCTCTAAAATGTATAGCACCGTCAGAGAACTACTTCCTTACCAGGGCGCTTTAAAACATGCTGACACAAGCGCTAGCCAAGGAGTTTGTGGTACGCACTATAACGCTCATATACAAGCCTGAAAATTAGACAGCAAGATCATCACGACAGCTCATGAGTGTAACCCCGGGGTTAGGTTCATGACCTTGCAGTTAACAGTACCCCCTTTCAGCACCAAATGTTCTCAAACCAGAGGTACGAGTAGTACTCTCACTTCCAAGCAGAGCTCAAGCATTGGTAGACCGTCTCAATGGCTTCTATAAAAACCTTGTTGAATCCAGATGCACAATCCAAAAATGCTGGTGTTGACGATCAACCATCTCCTCAACCGCTCCCAGAATATCTCCTTGCCTGATGATCCTTGTGATGATGTAGCCGATCGCTTCTCTCGATTCTCTGTGCAGAAGAAAGACAAGATCAGGGAATCCGTCCCTGCGATGTACACATTCCCACTAGAATGCTGTTCCCCGATTCCTGGCTGCACCTCAATGTCTACACTTAAGCTGGTCACTAGTGATGTTGTCCTGAAGTTCGTATCCCAATCAAAGAAGACAACAAGTCCTCTGGACCCTATTCCCATCGTCCTGCTCTTACGTTGCATTGATCTACTGCTGCTAACTAACATCATTAATATGTCTTTAGCCTCAGGTCATGTCCCAGCACCTTTCAAAAGAGCTGTGGTCAGGCCACTTCTCAAGAAAGCGATAGAAAACCAAGAGAACTACCGCCCAGCCTCCCATCTATCATTTCTATCAAAGACACTGAAACGGGTCGTGGCGGACCAGCTGAACTCATACATTAATACTTCAAACCTTGCTAGCAAGTTCCAGTCTGGCTTCAGAGCTAATCACTCCACAGAGTCAGCATTGCTTAGGGTATACAACAACCTACTTAGGAATGCAGACATGGGTAGAGTGTCTCTGCTTGTTTCGATCGATCTTTCGGCAGCTTTTGATACCATCGATCACAAAGTTCTTCTAGAGCGCCTCTCATCTCGCCTGGGCATCACTGGCACTGCTCCGCAATGGTTCAGGTCCTATCTCAGTGGGAGACTCTAGAGTATTCACGTGAATGGGCAAAGATCATCTGAGGTACCTCTGAAATATGGGGTACCTCAGGGCTCCGTGCCAGGTCTGGTTCTTTTCACGGTTTATACTCTCCCTCTTGCTGATGTAAATGCCAAGGACAATCTCGGCTTTCACTTCAATGCGGATGACACTCAGTTGTACCTTTGCTTTGATCTCTCCCAGCCTTCGAGCACCTCGAATTCTTCCAACTCACTTGCTGCATGTATTGATGATATCCGCACATGGATGGCAGCAAATTTTCTAAAACTAAGCGATGATAAAACTAACTTACTAGTTATGAGCAAACCCAGTGTGATTCAGAAATTGGAAAGGCTGACGCTCAAAATTGGCTCTGCCAGCATATCTCCAGTTGAATCAGCTCGAAATCTAGGTGTCCTGTTCCAAAGTGACCTCTCGTTAGACGACCACATCAGCTCCACAGTCAAACCTGCCTACTTTCAGCTACGTAGCATTGCTAATATTTGGGCTTGTTTAGATAAGGATGCCACGTCTAAGTTGGTCCATGCATTCGTGACATCCCGTCTCGACTTCTGAAACTCACTGCTTACTGGCCTTACATGCCCAATCAGCCGATTGCAGCTAGTGCAAAACTCCATGTTCGCGATAGCAGCAAGAGTGAGCCGGTGTGCAGCTCTCGCCGACATCCTGTTCTCGAATGAAAAGTCGTCCAGTCGGATCACGAGGATCGCCGAACTTGTTTAGTTTGTTTCGCGAGTCCGTTCAATTGCACAGATTGACTCCAGCCCAGGTGTCCAAAGGTCATGTTTTCGTCATACAATATCGATGTCCAGTGCTGGAACGGAGCCATGGCGCTCGCCATCGTAGGGAAGATTTCCCGAGGGACCGACTACGAGCTCACGAGGGGCGTGCCGGCTGATAAGCTGGGCGGGGCATGCTTATCCTAGTTATGTTTGTTTGCAGCAGTCTGCCACCGCCGCCCACCACCACCATCGCTCCGACTCGGTCGCCAGTCTCGAGGTCGCGTTCGAGCTTATCCTGTCAGAGGGCGACTGCAGTTAAGGTCATACCGTATATGATGGCCAGATAGTAGTTCTTACAATAATCTCGATCGTACTTAATAATACATCGTGCAGCTGCAAAGCCTCGGCTTATTTCGGCTATTTCGTAATCGGCTCTCGGTTATAATCCGGCAGTCTGGCTCATAGTTCGTAATCGAGACTGAGCCGTCAAGCTCACAGTTTGAGCAGTCGCAGGTCGTTGCAGCATGCCTGTGAATTATAAAAAAAAATACTTACCGATTTAAAAGCCTCATTTGTATGGTGGCAGAAGATCTTAAGTGGCTATCACTACCGCTTGCCGCTGGCAATAGAGAATCGCCGACTGCAGGATTCGAACCCACGAATTCGATTGGTCGTGAAGAGCGAGTACCTTACCCCTGGGCTATCGCAGCCCAGTGTGTCCAGTCAGGAAGTCGCGAATGTATGGACCAGATTGGCTGCGGCGTCATTTCCAATCGATCCCGAGTTTTGAATTGTTACGTACGTTTCGTGTGGTGAAAGTACGAAGACTTGGCAGCGGAGATGATGTGCACATGAGTCGATCGATCGCAAGCGGTAGATTGACTGATGATTGGCGGGCTTATTGAGCATTTGTCTCGACTCCCTGACCTTTAATTCGTCTCTGGGGTAACCAACCGCTCCTGCCATGCTTGCTGTACATTAAGTAAACTGGTCAGTAAACACAGCACCGGTGAACTTGTTTCGCAACTGAACGAATAACCTGAACCCAGCAGACTCACAATGAGATGGTGTTGCAACAGAGGACAAGCTGGCCAGCGTTTGACTGGCTTCAGAGAGAACCGGAAGCCAGGTTACCCTTATTTTTGAGCCTCGCCAGGTGTTTTTGATGCTGCCATCGAATCCTGTCGAGCAGAAAACCAACACTTTTGCTGACGACGTAAAGTATCTTTCATTCACGAACCAAGGGGTGATGTAAATTTAATTAGACCCCTGGTCCTGTCTCGGCAAGGTCATTGCAATTCCATCGTGGCTGGGCTACCGAAAAAAGCCACTAGGCCATTGCAGCTGGTGATGAAAATGGCTGCAAGGCTAGTTGACAAATCCCAGAGGTTTGACAGTATGTCTTCTCTGCTGAAAGATCCTAGTTGGCTGCCGGTTGATAAACGGGTACAGACTAATGTTCTTACGCTGACCCGCAAAGCCCGCTAAGGCTTAGCTCCTTCATACCTACCTGAACTGCTCCGTTAGTTTCAGCCTCCTCGTGCCCTCAGTTCTTCTATGGACAACACATTAGCTGTTCCATTCCTTCACTTTAAGACCGTTGGTGACAGAAGCTTCTGCTCTGTAGGTCGTAGACTGTGGAACTCACTTCCACAACTCTTACGCAACGACATCCGCTCTCCTGCTGTCGACAAGGAGAGAGCGACGAAAAGAGCAGGCCAGGCAAAGTGCAATCATGAATTTTGAAAACGCATCAACGCCTGCTTCACATGGTAAAGCGCCACATGAGCGAGCGTCGATCGCGGCGTGCGCCGCCCCGTGAGCTTCGATACGTATTCTGTGGCGGAGTCGAGCTGACGAGACCTATACCGGTCGGTGAGAGCTGACCCCTCGGAGTGTCAGCGCTCAGAGGTCGTCTATGGTCCTAGAGACAGACAGCTGCGCAAGCCATCGGTCCACGTGTAGTCAGTAGTGCAATGGTCAATGAGTGTACTACGATTTCATTACAGTGCTCAGAAGGCAGCTAGCTAGCTAGCCGAGTCACCCCCTCGGCGAACGATTGCTGCACAACAACCCGGATGTTAGCTATGGGGGCGGCCCTGGCGAGCCCCGGCCGGACCCCCTTCGAAGTTCGTCTTAAGCTGTGTTTACACGGCAGACTTGTGCACAGATTTTGGACCTATTTCCCGCAGATTCGTGCTATTACGTCATCACGAGTCACCATATTTTGGGGCAGGAGCCAAATCTGCAGACTCTGATGAAAGAGAATCTGTTTCTACTTTTGGCTCCTCGCTGTCCAGCCGACCAATCAAAACCCCGGGGCTCGTCACATACAGCCACAGATAAAATAAAAACGGCTGCCGCTTGAAGACTCGAGTTATGTTAAGGTGTTCAAACCGAGTCTTTGAAAATGGGATGCTCATGCGTTGTAGACAAGGCCTTTTCTACTTTAAAAGACACCGCGCATCTGTTTATGAAATCTACGAATAAACCCGTAACGGTGCATAATACTTAGCACAATACACCCATGGACCCGTGACGACGCACATTACTTGGTACTACGCACTTTACCGAAAAAGGCTGTTTATTTGCTTATCTTCCTTCTATTTATATTCTTTTCATACTACTCTACAACGATGACTGCAGCGGTGAACTCTTAACTTCTGCAGGTGATGTCCGGGCGTCTTTTCTCGGAAACTTTATTTCATACCAGCCTCCCGGATTGGAGCGCGGGCTGTGTGCTGGACTCATACTGCCATCGAGTCTGCCGTGTAAACGTCTTAACTAGGAGGGAAGTGGGCGTCGGTCAGTAGGAAACCCTGCCGTGTAAACGCAGCTTTAGGGGTGAACGAAGTTTGGCCGATGAGAAAGCAGATTGGTGCGCATGGACGTGTAAGGGTGGCGCTGTAAAAATTGTCCGCCTCTGGCTGCGGCTGGCTCGCGAGAGAGAGAGACGTGCTCGGCGTAACGCGCCTGCACCGTGCTGTGGGGAAGGCCGGATCGCGAGCTGCTTAATGAGCGCTATTGCTCCTTGCAGATATTTGGACCGTGTACCGCGAATCGAACGGTCGGCTATCCGTCGAAATCCGTTGGATTAAAAAAGCAAAAGCAATTCGTCAATTGAAACGTGCCGTGCCGACAGATCATCCTCGGCGCGCCGGATACCTAGCAATAAAATACGCCTTACATTCGATTAGACCACCCCTTGGTCGACGTCGTCATCCGCTAGGCGCGGAAATACAAGAGGACGCTGCCATTCCGTCGCCGGCCCTCGCGGGCTGACGTTTTAGGTTCGAGCAGAGACAGGAGACACGGTTTCGACGAGCTCGCGCGATTCCGCTCCCGATTCGCTCTGACCGCGATTCGTGCTGCGAGCCATTGTGACGCGATCGTTTGTGCCGATCGTCGCTGACCGAGTATGGCTCTCTAGCTGATCGCGCCCTGATTTCGGGCGAATACGGCTCCATGGGCTGCGGGCCATCCATTCTTGGCCAGCCACGTGAGTGCCACTCCCCCCTCACGCGCGCCGTTCTCTCGATTCCTACGCTTTCGCATTATCTACGTGCCGGCATCGCAGTCGGCGGCGGCGGCGGTCCTAACGGGAGCGAACCGCGTGCATTGTAGGTGCTCTGCAGCCGGCCGGAGCGTAAGTAAGCGATTTCGGCTCGGCGGCATCTCGGCGCACGCTCGCGGGCGGGCTCCGAGCGTGCGCCCTTGACGTTCGCGCGGCACTGTGCACAGCACGTGCCTGGATGCATGCGCTCGTGCGCAGCCCCGAAGCGCACGGCGGGCAGCGTCGACGGTGCGGGCGAGTGCAGCAGCGTTGCCCCGGAGGCAGCGCTGCGGCTGCTGCCTCCAATGACGCACCAAGAGAGGTCCCCGACACGCTCGCCGCCGCGAGGCTAGGCTGGCTCCGGAGTTTCGACGGCGCGTCCGTCCGCTTTCCCTAGACGACCGAACGGGCGGCGCGTCCGCTTTCCCTAGACGACCGAACGGTGCTGGCCACTCGGTGTGCGAGCCCCGACGGCCGGCCGCTGTCACAAGCTGAGTCTCCTGCGGAGGAGGCGGCGGCGGTGACGGCCACGAGTGCGACCTCCTTCTGCGCCTGCGTCCGCAGGGATACGAGCGAAGAATCCCGGCGAACTGTCAGTCGCCGAGCGACGGTTCGCGGGCCACCGCAGCTCATGAGCCAGTGCCGCCACCGGCGGTTCGCAGGTGGCGGCAGCCCGCGCGGCCGCATTTGAAAGAAAAAATTAATTCATTCGCTTATCGGCTTTCGGCCCTTCGAAAGACATTGCAATAGATAAGGCAATTCCTTGCCTTCCTCATCGCCTCCAGACACTGCAGCAGTCCGCACCAGCAACGAAACGTTGCCAGCGAAAGCACCCTCGCTCCGAAGGCGCCATTGACTTCCGCACTGAGGTCATTCACTCCGCACTGAGGTCATTGACTGAGGTATTCGGGTCAATCGAGCAGCAAAGAAGCGTCCTACGGAGCTTTCGGCATCGTGGTGAATGACATTTTTTCTTTGAGAGCGGAATAATTGCGGTAGCATCCTGAATATGAACCCACGACATGGTTAGTAGAGAGCGAGTACCTTGCCCTCGGGCTAAAACTTAGGGCCAAACCCTATAAAAAATTGACGAAAAACCAAGAGCGATGGAGATAAGAACAATGACCACGGAAAACAAGTTACACAAGGCGAGTGTCGTCGAGCAAATCCATTCGTTTAATTTTTTGCTTATGTTTTCGCAGATTTCTTTCGCCTCACTCCTTTTGACCGATCATCCAAGGCAGGATATATAAATATATATAATTCATTTATATAGCGCCCCAAGAGAACTTAATCTCTATTCAGGCGCTTCACATACGCCTCGGGGCTCGAGCCCACGACCTCAGTCAGACCTTGGTCGGAGCGAGCACCTTAACCGCTAGACCAAACCGGATGTCAGTTGCTCGCTCTTCACGACCGAGATCGTGGGTTCGAGTCCGGCACCATGCAAACCTTTATTGTCAATTGCAAGCGGCGGTGATAGCTGTTAAGGCTCTACAGCCGCTATACAAATGAGGCTGAGGAATCAGCTAACCACGAGGCTAAGACTTCGCTGTCTACCGGGACGCATGAGGTCTAAAGGTACGCGGGTCTAAGGCTTTTGCCGCCGAGCGCCGTACATTAGCGAATTCCTCCGCACCGGCGGGGCGCCGACGTATGGCTTTCACTCGCTGACTAGCGAGCCAGTCAAGAGCGTGCCCAAGATTTTGGCACGGGGAGCTAAACCCCGACCGTACGATACTAAGCACACACTCAGGGTCTTGTCTTAGACTAGACACAGTAGCACTCAGCACAGAAAAGCTCATCGGCCTCTCTGAAGAACCTATCCAATTTTATTCATTTTAAGTGTTCACTTTAGTCACTAGTTTAACTGTTGAAATTCCTTTTAAAACCTTTAGCTCCTTGCCCAAGGCATGTCACCAGGAAGCGTCTTTTCGGCGCGCTCAAAACAAATTCGCAATCCTATTTAGCGAGCCTGAAGCAATGAAAGTAGCTGAAGGCGTACCGCTCGGTCAGCCTCTCTGAATCTGAGTCTAAAAAACTAGCTATTTAGCAGCTTCCAAAAGAAGGTTCATCATACGAATGATAGTTCTTCTGGAAACAGACGCTGAACGTGCGCGCCAAAGGTGCACGGTCCTAGCAGAGCATCTACTCCCATTTAAAGCGAAAGTTCCCTCGCCTCTGCTCATTGGTCGGCCTCGCCCGCCTCGGTCGCGCGCTAGAGCGACCGGGAACGACAAGCGCGGCAAATGCTTGCACCCTAGGAAGACTAGCATGGCTATGAATGCTTTTAGCCCTAGGAATGCTTGCATGCCTAGGAATGCTTTAAGCCCTAGGCGGGTCGCTGAAGTTAGTAGCCAGAGATCGTCGCCGTTTAGCCGCCGCCTACAGAGCTAATTTAAAAATTCCGATTTTCTGGCAATTCCTTTGCGGAGGGTCACGACTAGCTCCGATGGAGCTCCGCGCTTAACGCCTTGTAGTCGTCCTTGCATCCGCGTGGAATGCTGGTTGCAATCAAAGCCCCTCTCACCAAACACTGCCCCTTGGTCCGGCCATTGAAGGCCCGCTCGCACGTTGTGGGTTGACAGCAGGCTTCCAGTGAGGGGCCACCGGGCTCAGCTAGTGGCTCTAGCTTCGCACATCGGCCTCAGGCATGGCGCAGACTCAGCGCTACCTCTTCACTGAGAGGCCACCATTTTCTCAATGAGGCTAAACAGAAGGCCAGCGCCTGCGAATTACATTGGCCTACAGGTCCAGTTTTTAAGGGGGACTATCCGAGCGAAATCATTTTTTTGAGTTCCTATCGGACGTTGACACCACTGTGACTGGTCTGGGGAGGCCTTCAGTGCGACGCTTAAGGACTCTCCCTAAAAAAAAAATACTTTTTAGAGGGGCTAAGGTATCTTTTGGGGGGCTCGCTTTCGGTGCACTTCGCCAGGATTCTGCCATTTTTTTAGATAGAGATACTTTAGCCTACCGGGCAGGTAGCCTATTCGGCGTAGCATCGGGCTCTATAAATAGGAATGCCAGCGCTTTTTTGGGTGGTATATATAAAAATTCTTCCACGCTGCGCTTTTCCGTTGCATGTTCAGATTTTGCCAAATGTGTTTAAGAACTTTCAGATGATCGAGCAGAAAATTTCATCTTGAATGCACTTCTTCGGTGGGCAAAAATTATAGTTTGCTTGATCATTGTTACAACAACCGACTGAATTTTTATGGCAAAGGTGGTCACGAGGCCTGATGAATTGTACACATTACAATATTAATAATAAGAATGCACTTGTATAGCTTCCTCAGAGAACTTAATCTTTTTCTAAGCACTTTACATTTGCGGTAAATCAAACATGATGCAATGGTCAGTGGCAGCATGCTCAAAGACAACAAGCACAATATGGTTAGAGGTGGCACGCACAGGTTCAGCATGCAATTTTAGTCATGACACGGTAAAGTTTCAGTAATTTAGTAGCCATCCAAGTGTTTATGCCGTCAGTGGAGCCTGCAAGGGTATTATAAGCGAGTTGGAAGCTGAGCATGGCTACAGGGGTCGTAGAATAAGTACCACCGAGTGTCCTCGGCATAGAAATAAAAGCAAAGATTGCGTTAGGCGATGATTTCGGCTAGTGGGAAAGTGTACGTAGCAGCGAAAAGGAAAGGGTCACGGACCAACCCCGAGGAACCACATATTCGAAGGCTCCCGGATGAACGACTGCCATGTATATCTTTACTCGAACATCTCTCACTGTGGTAGTTTCTAAGCCATATTAGCATTGTGCCAGTAATACCTAAATACGCTGAGAGGTCCTCCAGAGGATTTGGAAGGATCGATCGTGCTGCTTGGAGAGATCTAGAAGGACAGGCAGCAGAAGAGGCCCAGTACCCTAATCACCGAGGTTTATTTCAACTTTACGGATGCTCAGGTCACGTTTCAGGTGTTCTCAATGAGCAGCTGCTGTTTCCAAGTACGTAATTCGAGGGAAAAACCGACTGACGCGTCTCTGGCGGTAGTAATGCAGCTATTCTAACTCTCGCCATTCCCGACCAGGCGCCAGGCCGGTTTTCCCCATCGTAGCCACACCGCCTCTAAGCAATCAATCAAACAGCCGGACGGCAGCAATCAGTACCGGCAAGCTCAGCTGGCTCAGCTTAACTGCAAAGCGTTGTGCCCTTCCACGTAGCATCAATAATAATAATAATAACCATCATCCCGACTTGACTTCTGTAAATTGCTGCTTGCTGGCCTACCGGCATGTGCAATCAGGCGATTACAGCTTGTGCAAAACTCTGCAGCTAGGCTTGTCTGTCGTGATCGTCGAAGTTGCCACATCACACCACTTCTCGCCGACCTGCACTGGCTACCAAGTCAAGAGAAACGGATTGATTTCAAGGTTTTGTCGCTCACTTTTAGGTCAATTTAGATGTAGCATCTGTGTCCAAGTTAGCCCAAATCTCAGTAAATTTATGTAGCTAAAAGTAAGCAGACTTGACTGTGGAGCTGATGTGGTCGTCTAATTGGAAGGTCACTTTGGAGCAGGACACCTAGATATCGAACCGATTCAACGGATCGATAAACTGCCCGACAACAAAAGACGCTACCCAATCTGGTTTCTCGTTCTTTCACACCCCTAGATCGATCAAAACTGGAGGTGGAGTTGCTATTATCGTGCGCTCGAAATTCAACTTCAAGCCATTTGCAGTACCCGCGAAGCAGTCTTTTGAATTAGTTGTCGTGGTCTCATCCGAAAAGAAGCTACCGATAGTGGCAGCAGTCTATCGCCCACCAGGTACCAAATCCTCTTTTATCTCAGATTTCTCAGATCTCATTTCGATTCTGTGTGCAAGAAATCGTTCCTTCCTCGGTATGGGTGATTTTAACGTTCACTTTGATAACTTATCTGACGCTTTCAGCACCAAATTTCGTGCATTGACTGACTCATTGTCTCTTGTAGCTCATGTGCACGGCCCTACTCACATCAAGGGTCACACAGTCGACCAGATTTTCTCATACAACTGCACTTTGTCATCACCAATTATCACCAAATCCTGCTTATCTGACCACATGCAGATCTCGTTCAATCTACAGTGTGTGCCCACCTCCTCCTCTAAAATAACCTCTGAATCGCAAAACCTCAAGACCCTTGCTTGACATCGATGCTGTCCGTGCGAGAATATCTGCTTCACCTCTGCTGCTCAGTCGTCCCTCCGATCTGTCATTGGTAGATAGCTACAACACGACACTAGCTGACACGCTCCACGAGTTTGCACCTCTGACTAAGCGGACTGCGTGCCCTCGCCCAGACGGCCCATGGTTTACCACAGACATTAAACTAGCCAGGTCTACTAAGCTCAAGCTTGAAAAAGCATACAAAAGATTAGGATTGACTGTCCATCGACAGGCATATGAAGACTACTGTAGGTCGTACCAATCGATCCTAACAAAGGCCAAATCTAGCTTTTATAGAAACATTGTTGAATCATTGATGCACAATCCAAACCTGCTGATGTCGACGATCAACCATCTCCTCAACCGCTCCCAGGTTAGCTCCTTATCAAATGATTCTTGCGATGATCTAGCCGATCGCTTCTCTCGACTCTTTGTGTAGAAGATAGACAAGATCAGGGAATCCGTCCCTGCGATTACAACATCTCCACTAGAATGCTATTCCCCGATTCCTGGCTGCACCTCAACGTCTACACTTAAGCTGGTCACTAGTGATGTTGTCCTGAAGTTCGTATCCCAATCAAAGAAGACAACAAGTCCTCTGGACCCTATTCCCATCGTCCTGCTCCTACGTTGCATTGATCTGCTGCTGCCATGCATAACCAACATCATTAATATGTCTTTAGCCTCAGGTCATGTCCCAGCACCTTTCAAAAAAGCTGTAATCAGGCCACTTCTCTAGAAATCGACACTAGACCAAGAGAACTTGAGCAACTACCGCCCAGTCTCCCTTCTGCCATTCCTATCGAAGACACTAAGGGTCGTGGCAGACCAGCGGAACTCATATATCGAAACCTTACACCTTGCTAGTAAGTTCCAGTCTGGCTTCAGAGCTAATCACCCCACAGAGTCAGCATTGCTTAGGGTATACAACGACTTACTTAGGAATGCAGACATGGGTAGAGTGTCTCTGCTTGTTTTGCTCGATCTTTCGGCAGCTTTTGATACCATCGATCACAAAGTTCTTCTAGAGCGCCTCTCATCTCGCCTGGGCATCACTGGCACTGCTCTGCAGTGGTTCAGGTCCTATCTCAGTGGGAGACTCCAGAGTGTTGACGTGAAGAGACAAAGATCATCTGAGGTACCTATGAAATATGGCGTACCTCAGGGCTCCGTGCTAGGTCCTGTTCTTTTCACGGTTTATACTCTGCCTCTTGCTGATGTGATTGCCAAGACAATCTAGGCTTTCATTTCTATGCGGATGACACTCAGTTGTACCTTTGCTTTGATCTCTCCCAGCATTCGAGCACCTCAAATTCTCTCAACTCACTTGCTGCATGTATTGATGACATCCGCACATGGACGGCAGCAAATTTTCTAAAACTAAACGATGATAAAACCAACTTACTAGTTATGAGCAAACCCAGTGTGATTCAGAAATTGGAAAGGCTGACTCTCAAAATTGGCTCTGCTAGCATATCTCTTATTGAATCAGCTCGAAATCTAGGTGTCGTATTCCAAAGCGACCTCTCGTTAGACGACCATATCAGCTCCAAAGTCAAATCTGCCTATTTTCAGCTTCATAACATTGCTAAAATTCGGGCTTGTTTAGATAAGGATACCACATCTAAGTCGGTCCATGCATTCGTGACAACCCGTCTCGACTTCTGCAACTCACTGCTCGCTGGCCTACCGGCATGTGCGATCAGGTGATTGCAGCTGATGCAAAACTCCGCAGCTAGGCTTGTCTGTCGTGAGCGTCGCAGTTGCCACATTACTCCACTTCTCGCCGACCTGCACTGGCTACCAGTCAAGCAACGGATTGACTTCAAGGTTTTGTCGCTCACTTTTAGGTCACTTCATTATTTGGCTCCAGCCTATCTCTTAGATCTACTCCCCCATCAGGCCAAGCACCATACCACCCGCTTTTCGGAATCCAACACTCTACAAATACCCCGTACAAACCTCAAATCTTTTGGTGACCGTGCATTTAGTTCGTATGCTCCCAAAGCCTGGAATTCCCTCCCGACCTGCGTCAGAACATGCCCTGACCTGACCACATTTAAAAAGAATTTAAAAACACACCTATTTAAGACAGCATTTAGTGGGTCCCTGTGATTCGTCCTTCATGTGCTTATGCGTGCTGACACTGTGCATGCTGCCACTAGCCACATTTGCATGCTGACCCTGTGCATGTCACCCTAACCATGTTATTCATTTTGTTTGCTTGTCAAGCATGATTTTACTCACCATTCAATTGCATTTCTCTTTGCAGCAAATGTAACGCACCTAGAGAGAGACTGAGTTCTCTGAGGGTGCTTTATCAAGTGCATTATTATTATTTAAACAGGATATATGCTGACAGAGCCGATTTTGAACGTTAGGTTTTCCAATTTTTGAATCACACTTGGTTTGCCAATAAATAGCAAGTTGGTTTTATTATTATTAAGTTCAAGAAAGTGTACTGCCATTTATGTGCGGATGTCATCAATACATACAGCATAGGAGTTGAGAGAAATCGTCGGCGTGCTGGGGGGCTGGGAGAAATCAAAGCAAAGGTACAAGTGATTGTCTGTCATCTGCTTAGAAGTGAAGAGCTGCTGGTTGCGTCTGGCAATCACCTTGGCGAGAGGGAGAGTGTAAACGGTGAAAAGAGCCAAACCAAGCACAGCGCCCTGAGTTACTCCATACTTTAGAGGTTCCTCGGATGGTCTTTTTCAGCTCACATTAATACTCCAGTTTCCAAGAGGACCTCCGACGTAAGGCTTCACGGTCAGTGTATCCAGTCAACCGCAGAAGAATCTCCGAGAAGCTGAGGGTGCTTAAAAAGGCATTTCTTTCGTTGAGCTTTCTTTAGACCTATACTTTCAAGCCATTCTTTTCGTATGGGCCTTAGGAATTTCTAGATAATTAGTTTTCTGCATCGGCTTTGTAGGCTGCAACGCAGGGACGACTTATGGGTACCGTAGGCAGCCGCCGCCTAAGGACGTTCAGCCAGGTACCAGCTCCTGGCTGCTCTAGCGTGGTACTGCACAGAAGCATGCATGATGAACTGATGCTAAATGATGAACTGAACGCATCGAGCCTTTAGTCCAGCGGAACTTCCAAGGGAAGTCTGGCAGACCTCCCGCGTCACCGTCACAATTCAAGGGTAGACAGTGCGCATCGGAAGAATTTGGTAATTTAAGTATTGAACGCAAGATGCAAATGTGGCGGCTTTTGAAGCTTGTCGGTGTCGGAAATTAAACAATTTCAAAGATGGTGCTGAAAAAGGCTGCTATAGCGGCGGTACTGTGGCGCTCACATTAAGCCTTAATTTTCGAGGGGCTAGCATGACGATCGAGGCGTCTAATATTTTTAGTTCAGGCTCCGAAGACACGAGACAGCGGCTTCGTTTCAAAATTGTCTGAAGAAGCCCGTCGGGTGGCAACCTTCATCGTGAAGCGTCTAGGCATTTCTCAAATAATCAGGGAGGAACAGCCCATTTTCTCTTCGGGGAGACGCTAAAACCTACTGCTTGGCAGTGCACGCTCGGGGCACGGCGCGGCGGCGGCGGCAAGCTCTCCAGCTGCATGCCACCGATATCTATCTAAACGACGCCGCTTGACAGGGCTTCCCCCAGTGAACTGCCCTGGACCCGCGGAGCCTGAGGCCTTCCGAATGTGGCAATTTTCTTTTATTGGCCACCGTTGGAGAGCATTTTCGAGAATAACGTCTATAGCGTGAGGTTCGGGCCCTGTGTCTTTTTGGGGCCACAGCGTAGCACTTCCGGAGAAGTTTTGGGTGGTAGTTTTCGAAAGTGCGGGCCTTTGTGGGTCTTATGAGAAAGAGAGAGAGGGAGAGAGAGAGAGAGAGAGAGAGAGAGAGAGAGAGAGAGAGAGAGAGAGACAGAGACAGACAGACAGAGAGAGACAAACAGACAGAGAGACAGAGACAGACAGAGATAGAGCAGAGAGAGACACAGAGAGACACAGAGAGACACAGAGAGACACAGAGAGACACAGAGAGACACAGAGATACAAAGAGAGAGATGCACAGAGAGAGAGAGAGAGAGAGAGAGAGAGAGAGAGAGAGAGAGAGAGAGAGAGGGAGAGAGAGATAATTTTCGTTTTTTTATTATAAATACTGGGAAATATCAGCCAGTAATAACAGTAATATTCTTATTATAACGTAGTTAAAATAAGTAGCTGCGTCTGTAATACTTCCGATATACAACCAATAAGAGCTTCCGAGTAAATTGGCTACACTGAGAATAAAGCGCGTCACCTGTCGGTTTGCAAAAGCACTGAGACAGAGAAATAATGTGGGCCACGCGACGTCAGACTTCCCATGAAATGGGGAAGCGTCCGAACAAGGTCAAGAGACGGCCTACAGAGACAGACTACGCTTAGCTGCCACCATGCCTTAGACGCCAGAGTAAGTAAGTCCGTTGTCAATGAGGTGAGCTCAATCGCTTAGGAGTTGGTGCAACGATTTGCGAGTGACGCGAAGAAAAGAACGAAATCGAGGAGGCGCTCGATTTGTAGCACGCGAGTACCGTCGGAGAATGCCAGCTAGAGTAGCTAGCTTTTTCCGGACCTGCGAAGCCGATCTTCCGAATCCTAGCGTGTGCTGCTAGCGTGCTAGCGATTGTCCTCCGATTCGCACGTGCTAGCGGTCCGATATGAGGCCGCCGCCGCCGGCCGCTGAGCGACTGCATTTTCGCGATGACCTGCTCGGCAGGTTTGGCAAGTTTTGGGGCGTTGCTGAATGAGGCGTGGGTCGGGGTGGTTCGAGTCGGTTCGATCCGCTTCGCCAAGGTCCAAGAACGAGTTCGCATTACGCAGCTCTGCATCTAGCAAATTTCATGGTAGCTCAGCGAATTGCTGCGGATCGCCACGGTAGATCGCCCAGGAGGTAAGGCGCTTTCGCGACCGTTGTCGAGAGTTCGAATCATGGATTGGGCGATCCTCTGTTGCCAACTGCAAGCGTTGGTGACAGCCGTTTGAGGCTCTTCTGCTGCTAAACAACAGAGGCTGCTAAACCCCTGTAATATTTATTATTGTATCGCAAATGCAGTTCGTCACACCGTCGCACTAGGGTCGCCGCAGTCACGCAGTCAGGCCCTCGCAGGCCTCGCGAGCGTGCGAGCGTCACGGCGCACTGTCTCAGCGCGTCTCATTCATTTCAGCATGCTCTTCGCGATGCTGCCTGACAGAATTGGAAAGAATGTTCAAGCTCGAAACAAGACGCAGGTTTTCCGGCGCTTCGGCACCGTCACCACCGCCCAGGGCGTACAGGCCGCCGTCCCGACTGCCGCCGCCGCTGACGGTGCTCCCACCGCACAGGAGAGCGGGCGATCGCTCGCACCCACCAGCGGATACTCTACGCGTACGACGCCCGCCGCAACCGCCACCGCGGCGTTTAGCCAAGGCGGCCCGGCGCGCGAGCCAGCCGACGTCTGGCCGCAGCGCAAGCGAGATTCGCGCGAGCATGTCCGGCCTCTGGAACCTCGCTCGTTCGCTCCGCTGCAGGCCCGGCGCCCTCCACGGAGCGATACGTGCGCGACCGGCACGCCGGGCGCCGCGGCGGCAGCGGTCAGGACAAAGCGCCACCTGCCCGCCGCCACGAAGAGCCTCTGCCCGCCATAGTCACGCAGCCGGTCGCGGGCGCGGCTGCCACCGCCCGGCCAGTACCGACGGCTTGCCATCGCGCCGATCGGCTGGACGGCCCCGACGAGACACCGCCGCTCGACGACGACGAAGGCCGCCGTCGCACGCGAGACACCAACGAACGCGGCTCACGCCATCTGCCAGCCTCGGCCTCGGCCACCGAGCAGCTGCAGCCACTTCTGCTGCCGCAGCTGCAGCGAGCCTCTCGCACTCCAGCGCCGCCGCCGCGGCCACCCGACCTCCGAGCGAGCTCGAGGAAATGCGGCGACCGGTCGGCCATGAGCGAAATCGTCGACCCGACGACAGGCGCCCCCGTATCGGGAGTCGCGGATGTGGCGCCGGCGGCGTCGTGGCGTCTAGTGGATCGGGCGTCGAGAGACGCGGTCGCTCTCGTCCATCCGGTGGAACGCGAGCAGAGGCGAGTCAGCGACGGGGCGGCTGCGAGAGTGAGTGAGCAGGACGGCGCAACGCCACGGTCTCGCCCTCCATCGTCATCGTCGGCGCTGCAGCTCGGCCGCGCGGACAGCATCGGCAGAATGTCTCGGACCACGGCCGCAGCCGCAGCTGTCGCCGCTGCCATCGCCAGCTCGATAGCAGTGCCGCTGGCGGCCGCTCGAGCTCAGGACTTCGGCGCGATCGAGGAGCCGGAGGAACCCAAGCCGGCGCTGGCGGCCGCCGCGTCTCGCCGCGAGCTCGCGAGCCATCGCGACGGTCCGTCGGCGACGCACTCGAAACTCGAGCTCGAGGCCCAGACGCACCGGAGTGCGGCCGCCGCCCTCCGCGATTCGGCTCGCTTAAAGTCGATCGAGCCGCCAGAGGGCGATTCGTCGAGGGCGGCGAGCGTCGACGTGCGGGCTCGATCGTCGGCGACGTCAGCAGCGGCGCAGCCGGCCGTCGCCCAGCCGCTGCAGCTCAGCGCTCCGTCGCCCCTTCTCCCGGCGGTCGTCGGCTCGGCGAGTGGGCGAGCGAGCAGACGCGAAACGTCGAAAGACTTAGCGGCGTCAGTGCCTCGTAGCCAGGTTGCGGCGGCGGTTCAATCTGCTTCTGCGGTGCCGTCGCGTGGCCGCTCCTCGCGCCAAGTCGTTGCCAGAAGCAGCCAGCCAAAGCCTACGGGCCCGACGGGTCCGTCTTCGAGTTCTCACGCTCCATCGTCGGCGGCAGCTGCCGCGTTCGATAGGTTGTCGGGCGGAATCGCAGCCGACGACGGTGGAGTCGTGGCTGACGGCATGCCCTCCAATGACGGGCTGAAGCCGCCGAGTCGAACCGATCTCCAGCGCCCTCCGGCGAATGCCGCAGCGACGTCGAACCAAGACCTGACTGCGGCGGCGCCGGCCGCACGGTTGGACGCCTCGGCGGCTAGTGCGTCGTCGGCACGGCGTCGCCCACTGCCGAGCCAGGTCGCCGACCGAAGTGGCGTCGAAGGCGGCGCGGCGACTGCACCGGAAGTGACGTCGCCAGCGTCGCAGCTCGCCGGAGGCGTTGACCAACGGAGCACGGCAGCGTCGTCGGTCGGCAGAGAGCGCTGCGAAGTTGGCTCGCGGGTCGGAGCACTGTCGCACGCTCCGTCGCCCGCCTCCTCGCGTCCTCCTCAAGCCTCGCATCGTCCTCACAATCGCATCAATAGCGCGGCAAAAAGGGCGTCGGGCCCCAGTGACGTAGGGGCACCAGCGGCTTCGTCTCGCGGCTTCGCCTTGGCAGCCAAAGCGCCGTATGAATTGACGGCTGAGCGGCGCTTGCCGGATAGCGGCAAGGCTTCGACCCTTTCCATGACCTTTCCACCGCTGGCGGCGCCCACGCCTCGAAACGAGATCGCCGCGCTCGAGGACGATTGCTGCGCACCGACTATGGAAAAGCAGCTCGACGACTTCGCCACTTCGTCGCTAGCGCCTTCCGTCCGAAGTTCAAGGGTGGCGCCGCCGCCAGAGGCGGGCGGAGCGTCGTCGGCTAAGGCCCTCTTTCGCAGCGAAGCCGCCACAAGCGCTCCCGGCGTCTCTGCGAAGGCGGCGGCTTCCGACGTCATGGTCGCTGCCGCAGTTGGTGTCGCCTCGGCGGCCGCCGGCGTCATGGTCGCGACGACCGCCAGCGTAGCCGTCGCTCGCGAGGAGCGCTCAGACTTTGGACACGGGACGGTGCAAGAGAGCGTTCGGAAGCTCCGCGAATCCGTCAAAACAGCGAGTCGCCATCGGCGGTCTCTCTTGGATGCGGCGCTGCTCGACGTAGCGGAAATTCCCGAGTCGCCCGTCCCGCCGCCGCAGTACGTGAGCGTCGGAGAGATGCTTCAGGACGAGCTCGAGCGATCGTACAGGCGGCGGCACAGCCACTCGCTGCCCGACGCTTCACCAGGCAGCGACGGCGTCGCGCCGCCGCAGCAGGCTACCGGCGCCCGCCGCTGCGTGCCGACCGTGGCGGCAGCCGCCGTCCAGACGAGCAACCACTCCCACAGGCCGACGCCTGAGCAGCAGACGCACGCGCCTGCGGCGGCCGCCGATGCCGCGAGGGCAATCTACATACACATTAACACGTACTACCTGCAAGGGTTTTCGAGCGCCGACAGCCCACCGGCTGCAGGCGCGCGAGGTGGCGCGGCCACGCCCACCGCTCAGCCGGCGTGGGCGACGGACGTGTCGTTCGACTACGACCGAGGAGCGGCGGCGGCAGCCACCGCGAGACACGGGACCACAACAACCGGCACGCCACCGCCGCCGGGATGGACCAGTCAATGGCCGCACCATCCCTACGACTATGCGGCTGCGGCCCCGAGCAGAGGGCCCGCCGTGCCCAGTCAGCCGCCGGCGTGGCCAGCCGACGGGCCGCACCGATACGACCAGGGCACCGCGCCGGCTGCCACGCCACCGCCGACCAACGTGCCACGAGATCGCCAAGCTCACGATTTCGACCGCCGACCGGCGGCAACGGAGGCGACGGCCATGTCGCCGCCGCTCGGGAAGCCGACTGCGGGGCCTCGCGAGGGCCGCGGAGCGCGAGACTTTGACGAGGCGGCGGCAGCGACGGCTGTGCAACGAGGCTCGCCAGCGGCGCCAGCCGAGCCGCCGGCCTCGACCAGCGTTGCCAGCAAAGTGACCGCGAGCGCGCCAGCGGCCCCGAACTGGCCGACCGACGCGCCGCCGCACGCGAGATTCGAGGGCTTGGCGACGGCAGCGACGGAAGTGACGAGCGACAAGCAGCTCGCGGGACAGCTGGGCTTCGCGCCAGCGACTCGACCGTCCGAGATCGACGCCGAAAACAGCGGGCCAAGTTCGCTGCCGGCGGCAGCCGAACGGCGAGCGAGTCCGGTGCTGCCGCCCGAGATGCGGGGAGCCGCATCTCCTCCTCCTCCTCCGTCAGAAGCGAAGCAGGTCACGTCGTCGTCGACGTCGGCCACGATGCGACGCAGCCACGCGACGGCGACTCTGACGGCGAGGCGACCGGAGACCACGGCGAGGACAACTGGGGAAGAAATGCGCCAAGACGACGTCGCTTCGCCCGGCTCTCAGCGACGCGACGACGCGTCGACGGCGACCCGAGAAATGCTCACCACGTCAACAGCGACAGCAGCAGTGGGGAGAGAGAGCGCTGCGACGGACCCGCTCAGCGGTCGTCAGGCACCGTCGACGGCGGAGAGACGAGAGCTGACGTCGGAGCTCGAGCCCGGAGCTCGGGCTCCCGCGGCGGGAGAGTCTCTCGGGTCGGCGGTCGGGCAGCGCAGCAATGCGACGTCAGACGAGCAGCGAGAGACGTCCGCGTCTCGGACGCCCACTCGAGAAGGCTCTGCCGCTGGCTCCCGACTCGACGAGCATCCCTCGGCGGCGGTGGCGGCCGGCAGTCGTGCCGTCGCTACTGAATCTCAAGCGAGCGCACTCGCCTCTGAGACGCATGGGCAGCCGCCCGGCGCGTCTGCTGTGCGGCCGGAGGGCGACAAGTCTCGCGCCGAGTTGACAGGAGCGCCGCCAAACGCGAGGATCGCGAGGGACGCGAGGATCGCCGAGCGGGCCAGCACATTGGATACACTGACAGCTGAGCGGGCGAACGCACTGGCGACGCTGCAGCAGATGCAGCAGCAGCAGCTGCTGCATCTGCAGGCGGCGGCCGCTGTGGCGCCTGGATGCGTGCCGTCGCCGCTCGAGCTGCGATTGGAAGCGCCTGACTTCCAGGCGGTGAAGCCCGACGCAACTTCCGCGCCCGACTTCGAGGCGACGCAGCCCGACGCGACGTCCCGGCTGGACTGGGATGAGATCTCGCGAGCTCTAGCACTGGAGCCCGTTGAGGTCTTCCCCGACTACGCGATAGCTGAAGTTGAGGTCGAGATTCCCTCTGCAGTGGACTCGGACGCCGACGATCCGTCCATGACTCACAGCTCAAGCAAGCCGCGGCAGTGGACGGTCTGGGTGCCCAAGCCGTCGCCGGACTCGGAATTGCGGGCCGTCATATCCTCAGCTCACGCGAATGCACAGCACAAGGAGGGCTCCAGAAGCACGATCGCCGGGCTGGCGGCGCCCGGCGATCTATCAACCACCGAGGCACAGCGACCGCCAGACGCTCTGCGAGCGCACGGGAACGCAGAGGAGGAAGCGGTGCCATCCGCCGCCTCCGCTGTCGCGGCGATAGCAGCGAAACCGCCGGCGCCTCGCAGCGACCAATCGCGAGCCGCCGCCGTCGAGTCGCCAACGGACGCGGTGATCTCTATCGCCGTGCCGCCGGTCACGACACACGACGATCGCTCGAAAACCGGCCTCGTAGTCGTGCTGCAGAGAATGGTGTCCGACAACAGCGCCGGCATCGCCGCTGCCGCCGCAGCCGCCGAGCGATCAGTTGGGTCGCCGAGCATGCACGTGGAGCCGACGCGAACGGACGCGGTCGAGTCACTGCCGACTTTCTTCGCCGGAAGTGTTCGGCCGATCGCGGACACCCACGACGAGTTTCGCACAAGCGCGGCGCCCGTCAGCAGCCGACAGTCGGCGGCAGCAGCGGACGATCGCTCGAAAACCGGCCCCTTTGCGGAGACTCAGGCGTCTGACATTGGCACCCGGGTCGCCGCGGCGACCCCCGCCACCGGTGGTGAGCGCTCGGTCGTGTCGCCGAGCGCGCGCACGGAGCTGACAACGCGGGCGAGCCCCGTCGAAGAGTCGACAGCATCCACGAGCGCTCCGATGACGGCGCCGCCGGAAGGCGCTCGACGAGCGGCTCGTAGGGCCGCCATGTACAGCGCCTCGCCAACGACAGCGATGTCGAACGGCGACAACGACAGGCCCACGCGGGCCAGCGATCAAGAGACGGTCGCCGCGACGGAGCCCCGACGACGTCGCAAGCCGGTCGTGTCGGACGACCGAACCACCGTTGTCGCCGCCACCGAGACCTTGAGCCGCTTCCTGACCGAGTCGCGAGGCACGAACGACAGCGTCATGACCAAGACGGAGCTCTTGATCGGCGCGACCAGCGAGTCGTCCATTTTCGACCAGCAGACGGAGGTTGCCGCTAGATCCCGAGTCGTCGAAGGCGGAGACGACGACGGGACGACGACGACGATGGCGCCGAAGGAGACGATGAGCGTCGACACGAGTTCGACGGCGGGCGGAGCGTCTGACGGCGGAGAGACGCGGCGTTCGAAGCAGGCGGGAAATTCGGCGATGCCGAGGCGATCGGTGACGTTCCAGGATCCAGCCACGAGGCGTATGAACGCGGCAGACGGCAATCTGATTTCGACGGGAGCAGCGTCGACCGCGAAAGTGCCGACGTCGCTCGCTCGGCCGTCGACGCGTTCGGAGACGCTCGCGGTGCAGTCGACCACCATGGCAGCCGAGACTACGACAACGCAGACGACGCCGGCAGCGAAGTCGAGTGTCTGGGAGGGCGGCAGCCATGGCTCGGCGGCGTCGGGCAAACGGCAACGCGCGGCGCCGTCCGAAGCTGCCCCTTCGGTGGCACGAGGTAGCTCGACTGCCAACGACGACGCTGCCGACCAGCAGAGCTCGTGGCACGACGACGCTGGGACTTCAGCTGCTCCGCCGCCCACCGCTGGGGGTGCGACGTCGGCGAGAGACGCGCCGTCGGCAGACGAGATCACTGGTGGGCCGCAGGCCACCTACGCCGATGACGACACCGAAGGCGACCTTGAGACCACCATACCTGACGACACCGTTGCCGACGACATCACCACCGCATTCGGCCGGGACGATGAAACGATGAGAGCGGCATCCGAAACCGAGGTCGATGAGACCCCGGCTGAGTCGAGAGCCGACAACGCTAACACGAACAACTCGGGGCGGCGGCTTGTCTGGGAGGAGGAACGCTTGCGAGCCCATAGAGCGCGACCCCCGCGCCGAGATGGCGCTGATCTCCGGGCTGTGCTGACTTCCGTCTAGCTATCTCCGCCAGGAAGATGGCGTCGGTCGAACCAACGCTCAGTCGCAGCCGCCGCGCCTTCTCGCCCGAAAGTATGTCGGCGGAAGTAAACATGCGCGAGCGAGCTGTCATCCGCGTAGTACTCCAGGCGAGCTGCTGGTCGCAGTACAATCCGCTACCATCCGAGTACTGCCCCGCCGCGTCGGATGGTATGCGTTCCACGCTGCGAAGCGATTCGCGTCATGCCCACCAAGTGGTCCACCGTGACGCGCGCTTTCTCGACGGACGTTTCGAGTTATGACTGCTGTCCAGCGTTTTGCTGGACGGAATGCCGGCGAGCTACTGGACTTGGTATTTAATTTGAATTTTTTGCGTCTCAATGAGGTCAAGCGTGAATTTTGGGAAAGAATAACGAATAAATTTACTCGCGCCGCAGGCCCAGCGTCGGTGAAGCGCTCCTGCCTCACCTGGAGTACTAAGTTAACCGAATTTTATCAATCGAGCGATATGAATGGAAGCGCCAAACCCAACATCCAGGCCACATTATGTCAGCAGGTAACAGATTCCCAACTTTTGCCGTTTCACCCCATCTCTCAAGTCCGCCTGTCTCACGCCCGAAAGCTCGAGATGGAATTACAAGTCACTTTCGTAGCTCCACAATCAAGCCTCGTAAAACCGGACATACTTAAGAGATTCTGAATATGCTTACGTCAGAAAGGCTGCGATACATTGTAAATCGTCTGCGCTCGAATTACTCGCCATTTCCGGTACAAGCTTAGCAGGAAATTATACCGGCGCTTTTAAGATTCTTCGCTTTCGAAGCTTGACTATGAATACGCTTCACATACGCCTCAGGACTCGAGCCCGCGACCTCTGTTGTCAAAGGCGAACACGCTACCCCTTGGCCAAACTAGGACACAGGAGTAATGAATCTACGTTTCGTAATGAATCTACGAAATAGCATTTTAGGAATAAGTCGGGATGTTTAGACAACCGCCCGGTTAAAGACTAGGCTCACTTTCGAGATGCTGTCGGTTCTAGCCGTATCGCAGCTTCTGTGAACCATACTGCCGTGGCTAGCATCAACGAAATCGGCGATCGAAGTTCGCCACGAAATGCTGATATATCATGACCTAAGCTTTAATGCGACCATGCTTCTTTGCCTAAAACTTGAGCTACTTCCCTCCCGCCGCGTCCCAGTTGCACTACCAAGACGGCCTTCGGGAGCGACATTCACATTTGGACGGCAACTGACTTATAGACGCTTAATGATTAAAAGACTAGCCAAATAGTTTAGGGCAAACCAAGTGTTGGCAGTTAGAAGAGCCAACCCGAAAGACTGGTTAATCTAGGGTCACTCTCGCAATGTCAGCCCACAATCTGCGTACTATTCCAAAATGGCTTGTCAATTAGATGAGAGCATTTCCTTCACTGCCAAGTAGCCTACTGTCAGTTAAGGAGCGTCGCCAAAATCATTACTTGCTTATAGAACGACAGCCAAATTTGTTCTATTTGTGACTGCATTTAGAATACGGTGTTTAGATATGCTCTAGTCAGGACTGATCTGTGCCCTTAATTGTCTGCAACTGGTAGAAAACTCATTTGCTCGTCCGGTCTGTCGTTGACAGCATTGACGCCAGGTCTGCCTGAGCTTCACAGGTCCCCTATCAAGAGTATAATCGGTTTCAAGATTATCAGTCCAGCGTACATACCGCTTCACTCGAATTTGCCCACCTATACTATCTCCTTGGTGCTCCAGTGGGCTCTCGAACCAACCGGTTCTCAGCCCGCGGTCATATCCCCTCGAGCTAGATTGAAATATTTTAAAGATTTAGACTTAAGCTCGTATAGACCTTATGTCCAGAACTCTCTTCCACCTACCGTCACTAACTGCAATGACCTTGCATCGTTTAAAAGGTCTCAACCAAGGGTGTGCCTGTTTCGGTCAGCTTTCCTTCGCCTCTGTAAGCTTGTCTTTTTTGTCCTAGTGTGCTTTGCGTGCCTACTTGTGCTTGATTTAGTGCATGTTACTAGACCCAGGTCTTACTAACCGGTTGCCACTAGTTTCTTAATGCTTGCTGCAGCATTCTGGCCTAAACACTATACTTGCTGGCTTTTGCATGCAGGATACCATGCATGGCACTAACCCTTCGGTATAGTTTCTCTTGCGGTAAGTTGCAAAGCCACCTGGACAGAGGACGAGTTCTCTTAGGCCGCTATGCAGACGACCTATTATTATGATTCGTCGACCCAGTGTATAAGAATATCGGATATAGGAAAACTCTGCTTATTAAATCTGCAGTTCTTCGTCCCAGAAGTTGAGCAATATGTCTCACTCCAAAAATAGGATTACTCCTGCGTATAAATGCCTATTTGCCGGCTCGTGCGTATTCTTACAAGTGGAGCAGGCTGTACTAATATTAACGGTGACCACATTCATTAAGTTGCATCTTGGCCTTTTTCGTCATTTTCATAGTTAGGATGGGATATTAGCCATCATGAAAAACACACACCTGGGGCAATCATGATAGGCTTATGTCCATCGAATACCAGCGATTTCATTCGATCGGTTGTCATTGCTCATTGGCTGAAAAGAAGTCGAAATGAAGCATCTCCTTCATGCACGAAAATGACCCGATCTGAAACTCAAGTGTAATGACTCGCTTTTCATACTTAACGGGGAGCTGGCTAGGCCTTCCAGTTGGCTACTGTAAATAAAGCACCCATTTTAGCACGTTCTAGAAGTTTTCACATTAACCAAGTGCTACGTCTCACAAACATTCCACACCCAAGCCTACTCTCTACGGGATGAGAAGAAAAACCCAAGATTGGAAAGCGTATCATTATAAAGTATGGCTCTTCGGATCTGTACACTTGCCCAACACGTTAGACCGAGGCAAAGCAACTTCATCTTAAATAGGTACTGGCAAGTAATGGTATACTTCAGATGTAGCGTTGGAAAATGAGCTGAGAAACAACTGATATTAAGTAGACCATTCGTATGGGAGTTGCCGATACGCTGCCTGGGCATTGCATGACATGTATGACAGGTTTCTGCTTTATGCCTCCGTGAAAACACAATTGCCAATTAACCGTCACGATTTGTGGGTGCCAACGATCAAGTTCCGTTGCAAACAATGAAACTGCAAAACTCACTGCCCTGATGTCACAAGAAACATATGCTCAGCCTGCACTTCGGTTGCCAAGCCTCTCTGCCACGGCATTATGAAACAATTTCGGTTTCTCCAGTAGAGATTTTACAAGGTAAGTGGCATTTGCTAGCAATGTTTCGGAAAAATAATTAAGTACTTGCTACCATTGCAGTCACATAAAATATCACCATGGACAAGTCATGTGCCAAAGCAAGCCCTAATAAAACTAGGACGGCAAAGACCCACAGGATGCAAAGGCAGGTCGGTGGAGAACAAAATGCATACATGCGTGCCAAAAGTGGCATGACCAATACATTCTTGATCCATAACGAATATCGATTGCAGTTGACAACTCAACACAGGGCCCGCGCCAAGCAATCGCAGCACATATATTTACATAATGGGCCACGCAATGGGTATAACACTAGAATATGTACAACGTGGACATTAAAGAACACATGGCGTCGGATAGTCTGTATGTGAACCATACAAATGAAGTACTCGAGTTCCATTTCGAGGACTTACTAGAACCAGGCTCTTTGAGCACAGAAGTAGCTGGGTAGAATCCAAATCAAACTTCATGGTTGATAGGCCCCGATACTGCCTTTCTGGCATATAACAAGCAGAAAGCTGCTGGCATCGCATCAGCACACAGCTGAACTTCACTTGTTAGTTGTCACTAGGTAGACCCCAAAGTTTCACGGTACCCGCATCCCTCTCCCTGTCATACTTGTCTTTGTCATCACAGGCATATGCCAAGACATTCCGTTTGGGGTTCCATGCAACTTCAAAGGTAGGAGATTCGCAAACTATATCAGCCACTCTCTGACCTGAAATGCCACAGAAAACTAGCTTCAATTACAATACAAGCATTGGTTTACGGGGGCAAAGCAAAGCACCAGCTGTAATATAGGGTACACAACACTTCTCTCAGCATGAGGGCAAGCTGTAAGTTTATGCAACAAGACTCAAATTAGGTGCATGAATGGTAGCAGCTGAGCAAGGACTAGGTATATACACTCACACACAAAAGAACTTAGCAACTATTTGCCATTGGAGGTTGCCCAGTGGAGTGGGCGACTTTTATATAATCCGACTGTTTACCTACAAACGGACTCACTGCCAAAGCTGGCTTGCCGGTAGCAGTCGGAAACAAAAACACCAATGCTGCCTACGGCAATATTTTATTCAAAAACGGCAAATGTGTATCTGGGGACTGAGGAAAGAAATTTACGATCCCACAGATGTGGTGAATGGAGGACTTTCTGACTAAGAAAAGCTTAAGAGCACCACCAAGACTGCTAATAAATAACACGGGGGGGGGCATCCCGACCTCTTATTGATGTAAGTATACTAACAATAATACACTGGATATAGCACCCTCAGGGAACTAAATCTCATTCTAGACACTTCACATCTGCTCCACTTATTATAATCCCGGTTCACTTAATAGAAAATATTGAAAAGCCTCGTGCGATATTTTTCCCTATTGTTAGGCTAAAATTAAGTCTACCGGCAAGGTGACCACAGCTTGATAGGGGCATTTGTCTGCCCTCCTAAACACATTAATGTTTAAGTGTCGTAGAGTAAAGCAAATGCAACTAATAATGAAAAGAGTCATGGGCTTGAGCCCTACGGCATACGTAAAGCATCTGGACAGAGATTTAAGTTCTCTTAGGGTGATATAAATAGAAATAAAGAATTTTTTATTTACAACAGAAAGCAATAAACTTCCAATAAATACGGCCAGTCCTTCAACTCACGACGGCACTTTAAGTCGGCAGCTATTGCGATCCAGTAGGAATACCCACATCGTAGCTTTTGATTTATCACCGGGAAGGCATGACTGCAGTATGAGCAGACAGTATTCCACACAACATGCACATAATCATCAAAGATCGGAATACTGGCATGGCAGTGCACCAAGCAAGTGCCTTAGCAATACAGTAATGGTAGGTGGCTAGTGCCATTGCAATCTGTGCTCTAGCCAGCTAACATCTGGATGTAGGTGACAATATAGTGACAATGGTATCTATCGGCATGCTCCTAAAATCTAATTCAGTATGATTTCGCAGGCACACAAAAACTTGGGATACTCTGAACGATAGAAAACAGCACAGTTAATCTTGGTGTAGCCCAGCAAGCAAAGAGTAGACAGCATTAACCCATACCTGTTTCAATATCAGCTATGTCTATCACCAAATCCTCTGATGCTGATGCAATCAGTGTCCCATCGTAGTTGAAGCTTAAGGAACGTATTGGCCAATCTAGCCTACAAAGAGTGAGAGAAATGCTCGACCGTGTGAGCAATCAGGATACCAAAACAGAGAAGTGCAAGAAGTGATTAAAATGACAGACATCAAAGCACTTTGTCAAGTGCATAGACCAGGACAGTCTGTATACATCGGGCAGCAGAGCAAATCAGGATCGTCCTCATTTGCAACAGGCCTGCATTAGCAACAAAAGCATTGCTTGATTCTTAGTGGAAACAGAAAACCGACAGGCACATGAGTCTGTTGATCAGCACAGGAATTGGCAACATAAACTCGTCCCATCACCCAAGACCCTACATCAGTGGTTCTCAACCTTCCTAATGTATTTTAACGCCCTTCCCAACATCCTTCCTAACGCCCCTACATCGAGACTCTTCAGTGGTCAAACTTTTTCTGAACGATTGCTCCTACCACAGGATGTAGGTCAACACTCAGATAGTCTCTTCCTTTCATTTAGTAAAAGTGCCCTCAGATTTGCAGTCTACCTTAAGGAAAGGTTGCAGCGCGAAATTGATTTAAGCTGATGCCTCAGCAATCTATCAATGGTTGCTGGCATGTGGCTATGTACCCTCAGTTGCAAAGAATATTTGCCCTCTCAGTTTTTGCTGTTCGGGCTTGACAGTGCGCAAAACAAAGCTTTAGAGCATATCGGGACACGGACAGCCGAGGGAGGGGTATTCACGAGCATCATCCTGGGCACCTAAAGCACCTACTTGCCGACTGGTTAAAAAAAAGTTGGAAATCGAACTTGGTTATCAGGTAGATTTGCCAAGTCTACAGGTAATGAACGTCTTTCGAGATTTCCCAACCTTTTTAGCATCAACCTGTATCGTATTTCTGCTCGACACTAAGTGGTGCATGGATAATATTTATGTCCACCCAGTACCTATAATTATAGATTGGACTCGCGTAGCTACAAAATACTGTGCACAGAACACTGATATGACTATGTCAAAGACATGCCGTCACAGCTGCATCAAAAAGGGTATAGCTATAGCACATAGCTGTCTTATGGCGATGTTCTGTCCTATCTCCTCGACATCTGTCAAAAAAATTGATCTCGAAGAGTAGCGTGAACTATTGAAGCAAGTCTCGCTTAGCAAAGCTGACGAAGCTAGACAGGTACATTAGGAAAAACAACTGTCGTGTTTACTTGACTCGTTTACTAGTCGTCATCGTGTTCTAATTGTCAAGGCGACTAATTGATTTCTATAAGTTGATTTGACAGTTTTCTGAGAGTTCCGATAAAATAAATACATCCTAGCTGGTTAAACAGCCTCTTTTGTATAGCGACAGAAGAGCCTTTATGGCTATCAGCACCACTTGCAGTGACGATAAAAGATCGCCCACCGCAGGAATCGATCCCACGACCTCGGGACCGAGGTCGTAAAAGCAACCGCCTGACCTAGTGTGCTGTCACGGCACACCATAACTGCTGCTTTGACACAGTGGTTATATTAATAATATTAATAGTAATAATACACTTGACCAAGGACTCTAAAATGAATTATATACCCTCGGCGAACTCAATCTCTTTCTAGGTGCTTTACATTTGCTGCAAAAGAAGCAAGATCGAATGGCGAGTGGTATCATGCTTGATATACAACAATAATCACATGGTTAGGTGTGACATGCACAGAATAAGCATGCACGTGTGGTTAGTGGCAGCATGCACAGTGTCATCATCCATAAGCACGAATCACAGTGACCCACTAAATGTTGACATAAATAGGGGCGTTTGTAAGTTCTTTTTAAATGTGGTAAAGTCAGAAGATGTCGTGACAGGAGTGAGTTCCAGGCTTTGGGAGCATACAAACGAAATGCACGGTCTCCAAAGGATTTGAGGTATTGGTAGACTGTTGGATTCCGAAAAGCAAGTTACTATGCTTAGCCTGGTTAGTAAGTAGATCTGATAGATAGGCTAGAGCCAAAGAATGAAATGACCTAAAAGTGAGCAACAAAATCTTGAAGTCGATCCGTTGCATGACTGGTAACCAGTGCAGGTCGGCGAGAAGTAGTGTGATGTGGCAACTGCGATGCCCACGACAGACAAGCCTAGCAGCAGAGTTTTGTACCGGCTGTAATCGCCTGATTGCACGTGCCGGTAGGCCAGCAAGCAGTGAGTTACAGAAGTCAAGATGGGATGTCACAAATGCATGGACCAACTTAGATGTGGTATCTTTTCTAAACAAGCCCAAATTTTAGCAATGTTGTGTAGCTGAAAGTAGGCAGACTTGATTGTGGAGCTGATGTGGTCGTCTAACGAAAAGTCTTTTTGGAACAGGACTCCTAGATTTCGTGCAGATTCAACAGCAGCTTTGCTGGCAGAGCCGATTTTGAGCGTTAGCCTTTCAAATGTCTGAATCGCACTTGATTTACTCATAACTAGTAAGTTAGTTTTATCATCATTAAATTTAAGAAAATGTGCTGCCATCCATGTGCGGATGTCATCAATGCATGCAGCAAGTGAGTTGAGAGAATTCGAGGTGCTCGAAGGCTGTGAGGGATCAAAGCAAAGGTACTACTGAGTGTCATCCACAAGTGAAAGCCAAGATTGTGCCTGGCAATCACATGAGTAGGAGGGAGAGTATAAACCGTGAAAAGACTTCACGAAGCCCCAAGGTACCCCACATTTCAGAGGTACCTCAGATGATCTTTGTTTCTCGCCTCCCGACATAGAGCACTTTCATGTGCTTCGTGTTCGTTGCAGAATTCTTCCGAAAACCAAAGTTCTTGCGAACATCGTATACGGAAACGATACAGCTAAGACCTGTTTAAAGCTATTCTGATTGTTATTTGACCGTAGCATGTAAGACATTACATGCCTATGGATATCTACACACTTAACGCTTCGGGCTGCTGGGTCTTCCACGCCGGCGGCTGCCTTAGCTACGCCGGCGGCTAGTAACCTGCATGTTAGTTATGATTGTCGGCAGCTGTTATCGCTTCACCATCTAGATCAAATGCATTCCTAGATATTAATGTTGTTGCTATGATTCATGAACTATGCATTAACAAAAGAAAAGCACCCCGGAGCCACCATAGTGGCCAGAACCGCCAGCTCAGACGCCAACCATTGGGCTGGAACTTCGAGCTGAGTAGCCCCTCGTTTGGTATTCCTACC
This sequence comes from Cristatella mucedo, assembly GCA_009760855.2. Taxonomy (NCBI): domain Eukaryota; kingdom Metazoa; phylum Bryozoa; class Phylactolaemata; family Cristatellidae; genus Cristatella; species Cristatella mucedo. The sequence continues at coordinate 140,679 of WPIO01000082.1, forward strand.
ATTGTCTCGAACAGCTCAGCATGCTCCCCCACATGTGTCACGGCAAATCTCTCTAACACAGCAGTCATCAGGCCTGTTATACCTCCATCGGCCCGACTTAACGCTTGCCTTTGGAATCCTCGCTCAATGAGCAATAAACATCTGGTAATAAGTGACCTTATTTCTGAAAATGGTCTCGACCTGCTCGCCTTAACTGAAACTTGGCTAAAATCGATAAACTGTCCGACAATTAAAGACGCTACCCCAACTGGTTTCTCATTCTTTCACCTCCCTAGATCAATCAAAACTGGAGGCGGAGTTGCTGTTATCGTGCACTCAAAATTCAACTTCAAGCCATTTGCAGTACCCTCGAAGAAGTCTTTTGAATTTTTAGTCTTGATCTCATCCGAAAACAAGCTACCGATAGTGGCAGCAGTCTATCGCCCACCAGGTACCAAATCCTCCTTTATCTCAGATTTCTCTGATCTCATTTCGATTATGTGTGCAAGAAATCGATCCTTCCTCATTATGGGTGATTTCAACGTTCACTTTGATAACTTATCTGATGCTTTCAGGACCGAATTTCGTGCATTGACTGACTCATTGTCTCTTGTGGCTCATGTGCATGGCCCTACTCACATCAAGCGTCACATGCTAGACCAAATTTTCTCATACAACTGCACTTTGTCATTACCAATTATTACCAAATCCTGCTTATCTGATCACATGCAGATCTTATTCAATCTACAGTGTGTGCCAGCCACGTCCTCCTCTAAAATCACATGTGAATCGCGAAACCTCAAGACCCTGGACATCGATGCTGTCCGTGCAAGAATATCTGCTTCACCCCTGCTGCTCAGTCCTCCCGCCGATCTGTCATCATTGGTAGATGGCTACAACACGACACTAGCTGATACGCTTGAGTTTGCAACTCTGACTAAGCACGATGTGTGCCCTTGCATAGGCGGCCTATGGTTTACCACAAACATTAACCTAGCCAGGTCTACTAAGCAAAAGCTTGAAAAAGCATACACAAGATTAGGACTGACTGCCCATCGACAGGCATACAAGGACAACTGTGGGTCGTACCAATCGATCCTAGCAAAGGCCAAGTCTAGCTTCTTTAAAAACATTGTTGAATCACAGATGCATGAACCAAAAATGCTGATGTTGACGATCAACCATCTCCTCAACTGCTCCCAAATTAGCTCCTTACCAGATAATCCTTGTTATGATCTAGCCGATCGCTTCTCTCGATTCTTTGTGCAGAAGATACACAAGATCAGGGAGTCCCTCCCTGCGATGGCTGCAACCCCCCTAGAATGATGTCCCTCGATTTCTGGCTGCATCTCAACGTCTACATTTAAGCAGGTCACTGGTGATCTCTTTCTGAAGTTCATACCCCAATCAACGAAGACAACAAGGTTTTGGACCCTATTCCCACTGTCCTGCTCCTACTCTGCTGCTGCCATGCATAATTAACATTTTTAACATGTCATTAGCCTCAGGTCATGTCCAATCACATTTAAAAAAGCTGTAGTCCGGCCACTTCTCAAGAAAGCGACACCAGACCAAGAGAACTTAAGCAACTACCACCCAGTCTCCCTTCTACCATCCCTATTAACGAGACTGGAACGAGTGGCAGACCACCAGAACTCATATATTGAAACTTCCAACCTTGCTAGTAAGTTCTAGTCTGACTTGAGAGCTAATCACTCCAGATATCAGCATTGCTTAGGGTATACAACGACCTACTAAGGAATGCAGACATAAGGAGAGTGTCTCTGCTTGTTTTGCTCGATCTTTCGGGGTATCGATCACCAAGTTTTTCGAGAGCACCTTCTTCTCGCTTGGGCATCACTGGCACTGCTCTGCGATGATTCAGATCCTATCTCAGTGTGAGACTCCATAGTATCAACGTGAATGGTCAAATAATATTAATGCGAGATGAGAGGCACTCAAAAAGGACTTTAATAATAATAATAACGCACCTGATAAAGCGCCCCCAGAGAACTCAATCTCTTTCTAGGCGCTTACTTTGTGATCAATAGAATCAAACCTGCCGAAGATTGAGCAAAACAAGCTGAGATACTCTTAAGTCTGCATTCCGAAGTAGGTCGTAATGTTTGGGGTACCTTTCGAAAGGCAAATATGTTAGAACTGGGTTAGGAAGTTCTGGCGACTTCCGCTTGAATGAAAAAACGGTTTTGTAAACCACGTCTAACCCGGATGTAAAGCGGAAGCAACCAATATAAAATAAAAATTTCACCAATCTCTGCTTGATATGCGACGTGTACCCCAACTTCTCAAACCTTGGTAGATTGTGATACATGCTTGAAGCTTGTCGAGGTGCATTCTTAAGTCTATATGTCCACGATTATGGAAAATAAGGCTCTAGGACGTTTGATGATGTATACAGCAAATGTACATCAACTTATGCAACTTCAAACCACATCACAACTTTTTGCTGCTGCAGCAGCAAAGTTTGATGACACCTGGATTATTGCAAGAAAAAATATATAATTCATTTGTATAGTACCCTAAGAGAACTCAATATCTATCCAGGTGCTTCAGATATGTCACAGGACTCGACAGCATACGACCTTGGTCACCAAAGGCGAGCCCCTTAACCCCTGGGTCAAACCACTGAGATGAAAAATAAAGAAACTACATTGTAGTTAACCAGAAAGGAGCAAAATGCATTCCATACGCTTGATACTCTTCTGACTACCCTGCTTCATTATTTCTTGTTAGTGAAAATGATTAAGCCAATGCGACTAAGCAGGATTAGCAAGACGTTCGACTTGCACAAGAAAGCAAAGGCCCAAGACCGGTGGTTTACCAGATTGCTGTAGTTGAACAAGCTAAATGGTCGTTTTGCCCCTGCTCGGCTTGACTTATGCCCATAAACATTCTAGGAGTAATCTTAACCTTACCACTAACCAGTTTCAGCTTTTTCGTGCCCTCAGGTCCTGTATGGACAAACAATTTGCTGTTCCATTCTTGCGCTTAAAGACCGTTGGTGACAGAAGCTTTAGTTCTGCAGGTCCTAGACTGTGGAACTCGCTTCCATGATTCTTACGCAACGACAACTACTCTCCTGCTGCCGACTATAGCTCGTCCTTTCCAGTGGTCCTGAGCTGCTACTTCTATGCCACTCACTACCTTGAGTGCTCTCCTGACTCTGCTATGCTTCCCACTTTCTTTTTGTTGCATGAGACGAAGTCTGTTGGCTACCGAATGCATACCAAAAGCCGCTTAGGCTGTGAGTGGGCTATACAAAACTCTCCTGCGTAACACCCACATAGTCTTTATGGCTTTGTGGAATTACAGATGGAGATACATTAAATTCGATTGCACTTCCTTTGCAGCCTGTTTAAGTGCCTACCAAGAGGGTTCTCTGAGGGCACTATATCAAATGCATTATTATTATTAGTATTAGTATTCCCTTCAAAGTGAATTTGTCTGGCAGTCCAATTGTAAAGAACTCGGCTCGTACAACAATAGGGAAGTAAAATGAGAAAGGACTGTTGTCAGCAACATTATTAGCAAGAAACAACGTATAAGGTGAATAGACACTGATAAAAATTAGCTTCAGACAAAATCAGAACCTATTTTAGACCCGAATCGTCAACTCGACGATGTGATGCCTCGACCAACAATGAGCTTAAGTTATCGGATGTCTCATTGACTCATTGAAAAGCCTGCTCATGCCATATTGACGGTTGTTACACAACCAGAACATGCCACCAGTTAAACCGCTTTCTGAAGGTATAAAAACGATTTCGACGTTGCACCACAGAGATGGCAATTCAAACCGAGAAATCACGAGAAGGCTGAAAATCTGAGGGCAGTGTTTACAACATTATTAAGAAACATCTGATCTGTGGTAGCACAGATGCACTGCCACGCTCAGGTTGCCATTGAGTAACTTATCCGATGGAGGACCGGCTCCTGAAACATGACTTTGTAAAGGGCAGGTTTGCCATTGCTAAATGCACTGTTTAAAGAGTCTATGCCAAACTACCGGGTCGGCCAAAAGCCAAATTACCATGACTAGACGAACTAAAGAGCAAGGACTGAATGCATGGGGTGGCCAAGTGCAAGCCATTGCTGATTGTCCAGTACAAAAAGCAAAGCTAGATTTTTCACACTGATACCAGCACTGGACTGCTGCACAGTGGAGCAGAGTGCTTGGACTGATGAGTCAAACTTCAATCTCCTCGGCTGCGATAAGAGGAGGAAGTGCGTTTTTTAGCAAATAGGTGAAGAAAAGTTTAAGGTTGTCTTGCTAAAGGCAGTGAAATTCGGTAGTGGAAGTGTAATGGCATGGGGTTGATTCTAGGTGTTGGGCATCTTCACAGCAAATAAGAAATCATGCATCAGAATGTCAAACTCAGCATTTTGCAGAATGTTTGCTTGCCATCTGCTTTTGCTCTTCACGGGCTCTATTTCTGTTGGCAGCATGACAATGACTCAAAGCACACTGCTATGGCGGTTAAAGAGTTTTTCACAGACCCTGTGAACTACGGCTTCGAGCCAATTGAGGTCATGCAGTGGCCAAGCCAAATCTAGGACTTGAAACCAGTAGAACATGCAAGACATCAATGCAATACATCAATTGCCATTAACTACGAACTACACCGCCCTCAAAGAACTGCAAACAAGTGAGTTTATTATCCTCATTGATTTACATCATATGTGGTGACTGCTAGTCTGAAATATACCTAACTATCAGACACGTAATTATCACTTTCTCAAGCAAACAACGGCTCCTGATACTATCAGACAAATACTACCCAATCAGGCCAAGCATAGTACCACCTGCTTTTCGGAATCCAACAGTCTACAAATACCTCGTACAAACCTTAAATCCTTTGGAGACCGTGCATTTAGTTCGTATGCTCCCAAAGCCTGGAACTCCCCCCCCCGACCTGCATCAGAACATCCCCTGACCTAACCACATTTAAAAGGAACTTAAAAACACCTACTTAGGACAGCATTTAGTGGGTCCCTGTGATTCGTCCTTCGCGTGCTGATGCTTGCTGACACTGTGCATGCTGCCACTAACCACATTTGCATGCTGATCCTGTGCATGTCACACCTAACCATGTTATTCATGTTTGTTTTTCAAGCACGATTTTACTTACCATTCAATTGCATTTCACTTTGCAGCAAATGTAAAGCGCCTAGAAAGAGATTAAGTTCTCTGAGGGCGCTTTATCAAGTTAATTATTATTATTATTATTATTACTGCTGTGCTACTCACTTCCTCGACCGGCCTCCTGACTCAGCTATGCTTCTCTTTCTGTCTGCTGTGTAAGATGAAGTCTGTTGGCTACCGTCTGTGCAACGACAGCTGCTTAGGCTTTGAGTGGGCTATAAGAAACTCTACAGCATACCCACTTGTCCAAGTGGCATTTTTGAGTCGCCAATCGAGATACATTACCTGGCTCTTACGGGATTAACCCTTGGTTATTGCTTACTGTGCAGCAAATTTTTAAGCACATGTATAGACTTACTGCTCTTACGGTGCTATACAATGCTTATTAGTTAAACTGTAAATCCGTGTTTAATTGCATGCACTTTCATAAAGAATTGTCATCCCTTATGCATCGATTTCAATAATGTAGCTCTGATGCAATATAAACAATGCAAGATGTTCTTGAAATTGACAAACGAGCACTGCAACTGAATATACCTAAACCGATTGCCCATGCTTTGAGGAGAAATTGAATCACACATTGACTACAGCTTACAAAGATGAGATACAGGTATCTACTCATGACCACAAGTACCTTGACAGGGTTTGTATGCAGACTAGCTCAGCAGTGTCCCAGACACTCAGCAGTGCGTCGGCACTTCCAGTTGCAAAATATTTTCCAGTCGGATCAAACTTTATGCAGATACAGTTTGCAGGATGTGCATTCAGAACATATGCCACCTTAAGGTCGGGATATCTACAAAAACATGCAGCAGTTACAATCACACTTGTTCAAGTTCTCACATTGACCAGAACAGGTTATTAAAATGGCAGCAGCTGCATACTATACATAAAAAAGCTAGATAATACAAAAAATATGGAGCCAATACGAGCAGTTCTAATGATTGATTGTCACATGCGAGAGAGAGAGAGAGAGAGAGAGAGAGAGAGAGAGAGAGAGAGAGAGAGAAGGGGAGATTTTCAGATGGCCGTTCTTGATGCAGGCCAAGGATAATACGGGTGACCAATGGTTGGGTGCCCCTGGTAATGATACAGTAGTCAGGTCAACAAGAGTTGCCACGCTGTTTGAACAAAAAATTGCAACGACTGATCGTGGCTAGATCCCCTCATGGAAATACGAGTCACACTTGGGCACCGAACACAAGCTAGATATTTAAAAGTTGGCGATGCAAGGCCTGCCTAGGCAAGCCACAGGTGCCAACTTCTGCAAACAGATTTACACATGGGCCAAAAATTGTGGCTTCAGCCATGCTAGTAACAGTAATGATACCTAATACACAGCCCATGAACAACAGATGTGCTGGTGTGCTCTAACTAGAACTTACAAGTTTCAATATCTAAGTATACAAATAAAAAACTTACAAGAGTGATACGATTGGTTTCCACAAACATGAATACAAATTTTTTTTTAAATGAGCATTAATCACAAATTATAACTTTTTCGTTGAGAATTTTAGAGTTGAAAAGACCAATGCTGCTACCTAATGCAGGCACACAGTGCCGACCTACCCAATATTACGAGTTACTATTATTTGAGACCCCAAGATGATTGATCAACCCAGTATTAGAGTTATGCTCTACTTATCTTAAGTAATAGCAAAGTACTACTCTTGAAGAGCCAAATCAGATGCCTTCGATGATAAAAGTTTATGCATTCTGCACAGAGGTCAACTTTCAGTTGAAATATTAAGTTATTAGGAGCATGGAGGTCTATTTTAGAATCATTAAAGGTGAAACTAAATCAACAATAAAATTAGAATTTTTTGAAGCAGTTTCAAAACCATGCCAGATCTGACGTCGAGGCTTATTATGCTGCCATATAAGAAAGAATTAATCAGCAGAATAACCAGTCTCATTTATAGAGCAGCATCAGAGCCTTCACTCGGATTGGAGTGGTCAACAAGAATTGTCTGTTCGGGACTCCAACCAATGAGCTGGTTCGTGAATTCTGAGAGCTGGATTCAAACATAAAAGTATCTGAACGGCTGGGGCAGCCACCAAGACTACTTGCTTGCATTTTGAGTAAATACATAATGTTGCTGACACCAAAAGCATGAGTCAAATATAATATAATTCATTTGTATAGCACCATAAGAGAACTTAATCTCTATTCAGGCGTTTAACATATGCCTCCAGGCTTGAGCCCACGACCTCAGCCAGACCTTGGTCTCGCGAGCACCTTAACCGCTGGACCAAACCAGCACGGCAGTTGGAATTTGAAAAGGCAGCATGTTCCCAAAATTATCACGTATCGCGCCTAATTTATCAAGTCAATATGACGTTGCACCTCCCATACTTCCGAAGACCTGTCGGACCAGTCCAGGCTTGGAGCTGATTAAACTCTCGCAATCAACGGCTAATCAAGCAAATCTAGACAATCAAAATACTTTAGCATTCATTGGAGGGTATACTACAGGGACAAGTCCCGAAGGTGAAGTAAGCTTAACCAAAACACTGAAACCCTAAAATTGATAGAAATACACTTAGCATATCATGTAGAATTACTTTCTATCAAAGCGACTGGGAGGCTGGTGTCGTACCTGGTCATCTGCAATATTCGATGAGTATCTTGCAACTCTGGCACACAAAAATGGTATGTTATTTAAGCAAGCTGAAACCACTAGGCTGATAATATACAACCAATGGTTCAATCTAGTACACCATTTCCACCACCTTACCTTTTGGATTAAGGCAACAAAATTGAAAGGCACTTGTTTTAAAAGTTAGTTATGAACTTACTCAACTCGACCCAATCGGATACGGGTGCTTTAAGAAGGATCAAACCATGCAAGCTGCATGAAGACCTTGATGCAACAATTAACACGTCATAAAAAACCAAACCAAAAAGATAACAGCAGCTACAATAAAGGCCTCCGATAGTAAATCTGCCATTAACATAAAGGTATGACCCTAATCACGCACATAAAATATCTTGCCAAATCTATCAACACAGCTCAAGGCAGAATACCGATTGCAAAGTGGTATAGAGGCAAAAACCCTACAGTTAAAGCTCAAAACCAAGTTATTTAAAAAAATGCTGGTGTAAGGCCTGCCATGACTTGCTTCAAAAACCTATGGAGAGTCAAGTTGTAGATTTGTGTATTTCTGCAGGCATCCGTTATTGCCTGCTGTACATGTTCATATAGCCACTATATTAACAAGGCTGCTGAATATGCACACTTTACTTCTGCTGGCCAAGTTATCTGCTCTAAATAAACAAAAATAAATACTAGCTGATTAAACAGCCTCTTTTTGCATAGCGACAGAAGAGCTTTTACGGCTATCACCACCACTTGCAGTGACGATAAAGAATCGCCCACTGCAGGAATCGAACCCACGACCTCGGGACCGAGGTCGTGAAAGCAACCACCTTACCGCTCTATCCGATGACCCACATCCCCCTAGCCCTTGTCATTCAAATACTGTTTGCAGACAGGAGCCATGGCATTATAAGGTTTATAAACTCAAATCCAAAAGTAGTTGGATGGCTGCGGGTGCTGCCATGCCACATGAGGACCATAGATGATAGCTACTGACTGGGTGGCCGTCAGTGTGTTACACATTTACAGTATACCTTTCCTCGTTCGATACGGATAGGTAAGTTCTACTTGCCTTATTAGTTGTTCTCTGTTGGGTAAACCCATGGCATATTCCCACGAAGCAGTAAAAAACATTCCGGCTGTAATAACTTACCAGGTTTCATGCAACAAGCTGTGAGCACTAACAGATGCTTAATTACCACCTTTATAACATAGATGCAATCGTCATCATATAAAGTGTCATCAGAAAGGGTTGAGGTTGGGATCGAATGTGCATGCCTTTCAAACATTTGCCGGTCAAACGTCCTTGAACTTCATATTACACCATCATGGACATGTATAGCAAAACCTATCCACCCGAAATCCAACATGAACTACTCTAGTGATGTCCAAGCAGGGCTGAACTAAATTTCAGTGATCCAGTAGTATTGGCCGAGTTCTGAATTTACAAGGCACAAAGCAACATTGTAAATGAAGCTGATTTACAGACACAAGCATGTCTTTAAAGATATGTAAAGTGCCAATAAAAAGATTAGGTTCTGAGGGTGCTTGTTATGCAAATGTATTATTATTACCTCAGCAGGCTAAAAACATGTATCTCGATGTAACAAGGTTTAACAAGTTAGGACGCAAGTCGCACACGATGCTGACATCGGTCAATTTGCTATTTGCAGTGCACTGCTTCAGGTTAACTTCAAGTTACACAAGGTTTGGCTTAACATTTTAGTGCTTTTTATGCGATATCAAAAACTTCAGATCGCATTTTAATGATTGTCTTTTGAACGGTACCTAAAATAAATATCCGATTGTTAGACCAATCTTGTATTTTCTCCAACATTAACCCTTGGGAAACTATTTAGTGTTTCCTGTGCTCCACTTATCTGTTTCAGTTATATTGATGCTGTTGGTTATTTGCTGTAAGCTTGCCTTTTGGTAAATATGCAAAAGTTGTGACAGGTGATACTGTCATAAGGCTGTATGCCTATGATGCACCATATTAGGGACTTTGTGGGTTATTAGGCATATTAAGGACTTTGTGGGTGATACAAGTTGACATTCATTAACTTATCCAGATTACATATGCCGTGCAACCTCTAAAAATCAGTTGACAAATGGTACAGCTGACACTCAGTAGCACTTCTCACTGTTCAGCAAGATTACATGAAATCTAAACACGATGTTCAAAATACACCATTCGAAAGTCTTGGAGAGCTTGTTACAAGTACCTGAAAGTCAGGCCAGGACAACGAGGAATCTTAAGACCATTGCAAAAATACTTAACCTTACAACCAGGCTGACCAACAATGCTTACAATGTAATCAGGTCACCACCACAATACAAAGTGTACAGAGGCCAAAGGACAAACACACAAAATATTTATTGGACTGAACTACTTACGTCAGAATGTGAATCGTTCCTTGTCCACTAGTAAGAAAGAACAAGTCACCTTGCTTGTTCCACGATATCTCGTTAACTTCAAACTTGAACTTCTCATCCATCCTCGGTTTCCCAGCCCGAACATCGATGAAAGTGACAAGGTCGTCTTTGTTACCAACAGCTATAGTGTTGGCGTCTGGTGACCAGCACATGTTGATATTTTCCCCTAATCATTTCATTGTTAGCAAGAGCAAAGTAATCAATGAAAGTAAAATGACGAGCGGGCACTAAAACTTCGTACGGGCAGCCTACGGAAGAACTAGCATAAGCTATATTGACCAAACAGCCAAGTAATCTATAGGGCAGGATGAAAACAAACGGTGTCAATCTGCACAACAAATATGGCAGGCTGAACCAAAATGGCACATAAGACAGCCCGACTCAAGCACAGGGGCATCACTGGGCTGCCTCTGGCTGCCTCCACTGAAACAAAAAGCAAAACAAATTTTGTCTGATACGAGTCATGTAACGACCAGGAGACTAACCTTTCGTGGGAATCGTAACGAGTGACCTCGTGCTTCTAGCATCCCATAAACGCACCGACTTGTCTCCACTTGCTGATGCTAACTGATCAGGATTCTTTGGGTGCCAGCAGAGCTGGTCAACACTATCCGTATGACCCCGGAGATTTGTGTCTTTGCTCTGAAATCGAAATCACACTCATGAGTTGCATATGGAGTGCAACATTTTCCCGCAGACAGCTACTGACAACAAATGTGCTAATAATGAACACGGTACAAGCACATATGCTCAGGTCGAACGACACTCGAACCAGAACAAGTTGTGTAGGGTCAGTCATTCCTACCTGATGCATGAATCTCCATCTGTAACTCCACAAAGACTATGTGGGTGTTAGGCAAGAGAGTTTTGTATAGTGCACTCATAGCCTAAGTGGGTTTAGTTACAAATTCGGTAGCCAACAGACTTCATCTCACACAACAAAGAGAAAATGAAAAGCATGAAAAGCTGAAATGAAAGCATAGCTGAATCAGGAGCAGTTGAGGTTGTGAGAAGCATGGAAGTAGCAGTTTAGGACGGCAGGAAAGTATTGCCATAGTGGGCAGCAGGACAATAGTTGCTTCATAAGAATTGTGGGAGTGAGTTCAACAGTCAAGAACATACAGATCAAAACCCCTGTCGCCAACGGTCTTTAAACCTCTAATTGATTAATTAATGTGCTTGATTCAAGAATTAACCTCTTCCTGAGACACTTAGTTGTATGTCGCACTGCTGTACGAATGGGTTTTGAATACAAGTCTGGTTGGGCATACAGCCATTAAGATTATTGATCGTTTCAAATCAAACTAATAGGAAAATAAAAAGATTCCATGACTAACCCAAGTACAGCAATATTTGCATCCCTCAACATAGGAACCACACCCATGAAGATAAAATTTGCAAAACTAACGAAATATTCATAGCCGTTTTTCTACATGCTTGAAGCTGATTGTTAATGCACATAGAACTAGGATCGACTGTCTGCCATTTCTTGACGACGGATCGATGAGAAGAAAACTGGGATAATTTGTAATACTACCCCACTCACTAACTGGATTTCTATATGGTGAGTTCAAAAAGCTGTGAAACACGAGCTGATGGTTGATAGATGCATGATAGCTGGCTTAGACCTTTGCAGTGGGTTACCAAGATAACGGCTCCTTTTTATTTGCTCACTTGGTGAGTGAGAAGTGCTGTCACTTACCTTCTACATGAGTGCATGCAAAAGGCCCAGATAGACATGGTGGACATGCAAGTAGAGCCACAGAGTGAACGATTTCAAGGAATTTTCAAGACAATTGGTTTTGTAAAATGTTTGATGTACTTGCTGACCTTCGAAAATGTGTATAATGATTGATGAAGTTTGACTGCGCCTGGGAAGCTAGTCCTTAATAGTGTTAAAAACTGAAGTTCTGGCTAATGTTTATGTTATTATCAGATGAGAATGAGAATGGCTGTTGCTTTGCCGGCATTTCATTCGAAAAGTCTTTACCTGCCACATTTAATGTTTTAACAAATGAGATTGATGTGCTCACTTTTTGTGACAAGCTAACAACTGCCAATCCTTCTGACACACATTGTCACAGAAAAGCAAATGTACAAGCATTGTATGAATTGCTATTTGGTGATGCAAGCATAAACGTGTAAGCATAACATTTTCCATTAAGGAAAAAGGCTATGCTGATAGCAACACCTATACTAAACATACCAAGACATTTGCACAGCAATAAAGTAGCTAACATAACCAAGAGATGGGAATGTAGAGGTATTGGCTGCATCACTGACACTATATGCAGTGATTTTGAAAAATAACGATTTCCAATGGAAGAACACACGTGGCATTCTCAAGACTTTAAGTGCTACCTAACAAAAAATGCTGGATGGTCATCTTAAGATAATAGCAACACCCTGTATAAAGTAACTGAACATGGCAATAGCTGGTTTGCACATGCACATAGTACTACATACATTGGACACATATCTATGCACATATTTAGTACTAAATATATCTACATATTCAGTACTAAATATATCTAGACACACACAAACACACTTATTTATATATGTGTGTATGTATGTTAGTATACACATATATGAACGGTGCCTTAATAAAATAATGTATAGGATGTTGCCAGTTCATTAAGTTCTCAAATATAAACCGGACCTACCATAAACAAAACTAAAGCCCGAGCCACTATCACGAACATGCTAGCAACCAGCACAAAACAAGAATGAGAAGAACCTTGGATTTACAGGTCTTTGGAAGTCCGGCCTCTACCACAGTAACCTAATAGACATTGAGGCCTATAAAGAATGAGAGAGCCAGCAAGTCTAATCAAGGTGATGGTGCTTTTGTTTAGGTTAAAAATAGAGTTCTGGGTATACTCACAAACCAAAGCATTCGCAGGCCACGACGTTACCAATGGAAAACAAAAACATGGTTTAAGATATGGTATAAGGCATGGTATATTGTTTAACTATACCTCGTATAAACCTCAAATCCTTTGGAGACCGTGCCTTTAGTTCGCATGCTCCCAAAGAATGGAACTCACTCCCGACTTGCGTCACATCTCCTGACTAGTCCACACTTAAACAGAAACCACAAGCACATCTATTTATCCCAGTATTTATTGGGTTCCTGAGATTCGTCCTTTATGTGCTTAAGCGTGCTGACACTGTGCATGCTGCCACTAACCATATTTGCATGCTGACCCTGTCACCCCTAACCATGTTATTCGTTGTTTATTGAGCACGCTGCCACAAACCATCCGATCGTGCTTCCTTCGCAGCAAATTTAAAGTGCCTAGAAAGAGATTGAGTTCTCTGTGGGCGCTATTGAATGTATTATTATTATCAAGACGTCTTAACTGTCCATGCGTGCAGCATAACAGAGACAGCCGGTTCATGGGACGCCAAATGGCAAGTGATGTCCAAGACATACGAAAGTTAGATTATCTACTAGGAAAGTGACCACGTCGCAAGTAACAAAAAAGAAAGGCTCGAAGGGCTTCATTCGAACCATCTGCCATTGCAAGCCCGCGGTATTCTTTCAACGCCACCGCCTATGCTGGTTTCAGCGGCAGCATCCGATGAGGAGCTAGTGTTTGCGGTTACGATTAATAAATAGTCAGGTGAAAATTTGGAGACCCACAGCAGCACGTTGGTTTGCCAATGTTTCAAGATATTCGAAGCTCGACAGCCTGCGGCCAGCAGCCTGCAGCGCGCGTGCCTTATTACCAGCTTGTCTTTATCCAAGGAAAATATCCCAACGGTCTTATCTAGCGAACCCGACGCAAGACGCCTTCCGTCACAACTCCAGGCTACAGAGTGCACCTTGGACTGATGCGCCTGAACCTCTTTAACCCGCGAATTAGTAAGGAAGTACTTCCTCTGCTCGGCAGCGGACGGCGCCATGAGCAATACGAGCTGTCCAATCACAATGCAAATGTCGTGCTGCGGGTCTTACGGAAACCGGAACTGGCATCACTTCCGTAAGCTAGTAAGTCGACTGTGGGTCGCGACCCCTTTGGGGGTCGAACGACCCTTTCACTGGGGTCGCCGAAGACCATTGGAAAACACGCATTTCCACATTTTGCACACAATAATTTTATGTTTGGGGTCGCCACAATCTGATGAACTATATTAAATTGTCGCGGCATTAGGAAGGTTGAGAACCACTGGTATATAGCGTTTCAACCTTCCTACAGCTTCCCTAGTTAACGTCCCATCGATAAGAGTTAACATCGAAGCTCGTACAGGTGCGGCCTGACAAGGAATCTCTGCCGAATGTATAGCACAGACCATGTAGCGAAGCAGGAGAAGTATGAGGTACCCTCCTAAAAAGTGCACACGTGTCGTGCAGTGGGAGGTCTACCGGTTTGCTCGGAGCCACCTCCAGCTTCAGAATTGAATAACGCTTAGCCGGAAGGATGCTTATAAGTACGGCAGGCAGAGTATTACCAGTCGAATGAAAATACGCAGGAGCTAGTGACCTTTATGACCGGCTCCGGAGAATCGAAAGTGTATTTTTGGGTCCGTCGGTCGCCTGCCGGCGACTTCCGCAGTATTGGTAGTAGGCGGTCGCGGTAAAGCGGACCCGACAGCCGCCGTCTGACGGTCACGGATATGAAACGAAGAGGCTCTGTAGCTAGTAAAAAATTATAGACCAAAATGCTAGGACTGTACGTCATTATTGAAGAACTTGTTCCAGAATTACGGCAATGTCGCCTCGCCATACACTCCTGAAAGCAATGGCGCTGGAGGAAGTCGCTCCAGTTATGGTTCAGCTGGTGGTTCAGCAAGTTCGTTTCTTGTGAAGAGGCGGTGCGATATTGGCCAGAGCAGCATCATTATTTTTTTAATCATCTTTCGAGAATTTTTTAGTTCAGCCTAGTCCAAAGGAAAGTCCTTTTCAAATCGCTTTGAAGTCGACGATGCCGCGGCTGTTCTAGTTGATGACGCTCCTGATAGGCAGACGACGATGGCACAGCATGTTCTACTTCATTCATCATCGATTGAATTGAGAATCGGGAAAGAAAATTTTGATTCCCGACCTGTTGTCCTAATTAGTCAATCGATTAGTCAGTCACGTTTATTTTTCAAGCAACTAAACTGGTGGCAATGCCAAGGAATACAGTCGACCTCTCTTTAACCATAGTCAGACAATTTTCTATGCTTGCAGGGACGCTCAACTGTCGTACTGTCTATGACCCCTTCCCATATCCTTGACTAGCACGGATAGATAGTACGTGTACTGACTAGGCTCAATGGTGCACAGGTAGCGTGCCACTGCAGCATGTTTTCTGTTTACCTTAACGAATGCATGATCCGAGATTTTTTCTTTCCGTTCAGAATCTTTCACTTAGAGTAGGTCGGTAGCGGTGCTGCAACCGGATCTCTTGCAGATGACCTGAAACTACTCTCAAATTGAATTTGCCTTTGCATTATTACATCCACCACAGTTGATTCTTCCTGCATTTTATTGCACGTACGATTTCGTTGTGCAAGAAAATCCATCTTTGTGCTAAGAACATTGGCTTGGAGCCTTTGAGAATGGTATCGCAGCATCTGCACCCAGCGTTGCCCTGTTCAAGCAGACATCGAAGCAACTAGGATAGCTAGAGATTCACCGGAGAAATTGTTTGCTCAACACACGTTTGATAACCGTCACTACAGGAGTAAAAATAACTGATTGAAAGCCAGCGGCAGATGTGGAAGCCAATAAGTTCCGGCTGGTGCAAGATGGCGACCCGGGGAGACATAGCTTGCTTCTGCGATATCCTCTAGTCACACGACACCATACGCCGGCTTCCGTGCACACTGCTCTCAGAAACTATCAAATAATGAAGGAAAGCAACTTCCAGCACCAAATTTGTAAATTTTACAAAGCACACTAGTTTACGCCTGCTAAGAATCACTGCGGAGGTAAAATTAGGTTTAGCTTCGTCGTTAATAATAAAAAAAATGATCAAACCTCCGTATAAGAACAATGACAGAAAATGTATGCCTACATGCACTAGAGGAGCTTATACATTAAGCACGACAAAAACGGTTGGCTGGAAAACTGTCAATATATATAGAGAGGTTATACGTACGCAGAGGATGAGAATAGAGAGGTTCGACTGCACTGTTGGCAGGCTTGGAATCGCCCGACTTGGTTGTGTAAGATGCTAAATACTCTTGCCGGTGAATGTTTCAAAGGGCATTAAAGTCTCGGCTTAACTGATAGGTCTTCGGTGCCAGTTGGCGCCGAGCTGAGCTTTGCTTAATCAGCCATTACGTGGCTAAGGTGATAAGGCACTCAGCGAATACAAAAATCCTTAACTTAATTAATTCTAGCATAGCGAGATTTTAAATAAAATAAGCCTAAAAGCACGTCCGTATCTCTCACTCTCTCTCTCTCTCTCTCTCTCTCTCTCTCTCTCTCTCTCTCTCTCTCTCTCTCTCTCTCTCTCTCTCTCTCTCTCTCACTCTACCAGACTGTCCCTACCACCTACAGCCCTGGCGCGATATAGGGGTAGGTCGTCTCCTACCCTCCCCACCCCCTCAAGGGAAGAGGCGATTGCCCCCCCCCCCCCGCCCTACCCCTCCCGTCGGGCCCCTGATTACGGGTCTGGTAATGGGGGCGCCCAGGGGATTCACTCATTCACGCTGCTGCAAAAACCTCATTGCTCACTTTCCTTGACAAATTCAACAGTAAGGATTGACTGTCCTAATCCTGCACAATGGAGTTGCTACCCTGCTTTGGATAGCTGCCGGCTTCGGGGGGGGGCATGTGACTGTCAGCATCGCTCGCTCCAGACATCCTTCCTGTCCGGCAGACTGTACCAACACTATCCTCTCTTTCTGCTTTTCCACCGGAGCTGCTCCGACTCTTTGCCAGCGAGCGCCATCAGCATTTGAGAAGTGTGTACACGCGATAATGCATTTCCTCAACAGCAATGTCTTGCCTACCAGCAGGCCGGAGTCACCTGCTCGGGTGAAGCTAGGCTTCTTAGAGGAGCTTTTTTTGCTTCTTAAACGATCTTAAAGTTTTCATATTTTATTCCGGTTTACCTTCCAAGTCAGCCAAGTTAGATGCCCTTCTTACTATAAGGCTTTCAGGAAGTGGTAGGATGCGGTTTACTTTTTGGCTAGGTCTTATGAGAATGATAACCTAATGACTAATCAGAAAGATCGTATAGGGTAATGTATCTCCGTTTGTGACTCCACAAAGCCATAAAGACTAAGTGGGTGTTACGCAGGAGAGTTTTGTATAGCGCACTCACAGCCTAATTGGCTTTCGTTACGCATTCGGTAGCCAACAGACTTCATCTCACGCAACAAAGAGAAAGTGCATAGCATAGCAAAGCATAGCAGAGTCAGGAGAGCAGTTGAGGTAGTGAGTAGTGGCGAAGTAGCACCTCAGGACCGCTGAAAAGGATGAGCAATAGTTCGCAGCAGGAGAGTAGTTGTCGTTGCGTAAGAATTGTGGAAGCGAGTTCCACAGTCTAGGACTTGCAGAGCTATAGCTTCTGTCGCCAACGGTCTTTAAGCAAAGGAATGGAACAGCTAATGTATTGCCTATACAGGACCTGAGGGAACAAAGAGGCTGAAACTGGTGCAGCAGTTCTGCTAGGTACGAAGGAGCCAAACCGTGGCCTTGGCCTTGTGGGTCAGCGTAAGAACTCTGCTCTGTATCCGTTGATCAACCGGCATCCATCCTAGCTCTTTTAGCAAAGGAGACACGCGGTGAAACCTCTGGGACTTGAAGACTAGCCTTGTAGCCATATTCAATGCCAGCTGCAGTGGCCTAGTTGCTTTCTTTGGTAGCCCAGCCAAAAGAGAAATACAATAATCAAGCCACGACAGAACTAAGGAGCTAGTTAATATTTTTGCAAGCCACTGGTGCACCTGCATTGATAATAATAACAAGTGATTGAATGATATAGGCGTTGATCGGGACTTTCCAAGCAGCCCGTTTTTATCGAATACTCTGAGCCCCAACTAACACTGCATTTTCCAGCAAAATAATGATTTCCATGGCCTACTCGCACCAACTCATCAATGGTATTGCAATGGCGTATTCAAAATCTTCGCTTGAGTCGCTAAATTTCAACCTCGATGAACGGATCGAAAGATCAAAGCTTCGAGATCCTCTCGGGTATACTAAATTTAAATCATAATAATATAGTTTAAATCATAATAATATAGGTTTTTTCAAAGAATCTTGGGAGTTTCTAGTCTATCCAGACGCATACTGTTATTTCACCTATTATTTTAATAGCTTAACTCTTATGCTATCGTTACAAAGCTGAATGCTCTATATAGTCTGGGGTAGTCTTTTCAGCTCTGCCCAACGCGCGCCACTTGGAAAAATTTTTCGACGTTCTATAAGGAAGTAGTCCCATTTTGAGAGCCTGAAACAGCGAGCTGGTGGCGCTCCGGTCGGTGAAATTCTTTTAGACCTGCTTAAAAATTAGTCCCACTTTAGCAGCTCCAAACGAAGTAATATACCTTCCAGTCAATGATAACCCCATCTGAAACCAGGAACTCTCGCGAAGAGTAAAAACCGCTTTAATAGTATTTCTAGCCCCATCTAAAAAAAAAACTGCTGGAGCCTCACTTTGAAGAATACTTTATCCGCTCACTGAGCGTCAAGCATTAAGATACTATGCACAAAATCGGGACGACGCTCTTATCGAGAACTGTATTGTGGCGAATCGCCATCGTATTTAGATAGGTAAATTCAGACCTTACAGAAACAGGCTGCTCTGCCATCGGCTGGAACGAGTAGCCAATCGGTAGGGAGAGCTGCTAACGATGATTTCTAAACCTACTTTCTAAGATCGGTTCGTTAACTTGCTATTTCACTGGCAAACTGCAGGCAGACGGTGCAATGGAGGTACCACTAGTGAATAGGTAAGTAGGGGGAGAAATAATTTTTTCTACTGAGAGATGAGGAACTAGGACTTACGAGGCAGAGAAGCTGTTTTAGAAGATTACCAATACATCAAGCTTAACCGTCAAAACATTTCCTCGTCTTGTACTGAAAAGAGACTAGGGAAAAGGCTTTCTCGGAAGGGATCCGTCAGGCTGTGCCTAGTAGCAGCCCATCCTGCAATAATGAACTCAGCTGCGCCTGTTTCCATAGTTTGGTTTAGCAAGCCTGAGCAAGTAAGCGGCTACCAATTCATTTGTTATCGTCTATGTAAACGTGTTTTATTGTTTGAAAAAATATTTTGAAACTTGCTGCTTCTTTAATAATAGTTTCTCACCACACGTTTCGGTGGCTCGCTAAATATTTTGGTGCTTGTCGTAAAAATACATTGCTAATGGTTTACGCGTGGTTCATAAGTTAATTCTCATTAATTTGTGCGACTGTGCTCTTGCGTCATTCTACTGAGTTTATTCCTAAATTTCTTCCGTCATTCTCTGGAAATACTCATTTTTGTTACAGTGAATAGTGAAATTCGTGTGGTTTTGTGAATGACACTACAGAATATAGACAGCTGTTGCTGGTTAATCAGCAAAAACGTTTACTGAAATGTTGTCGCCATTTTATTTTACTTTTTTCAAAAATCTTTCCTAGCTGCGGGTAAAAATGATGTGCAAAAGTATCTCGAGCAGATAGGCTACCCACATTAGATTCGCAGGCACTATTTCAACAAAAAGGAGCTTCTTCAGTGGGTTACTAAGTGCCCTTGGAGCTTCAAATTACAGTTTACTTCACTGCTACACAGGCCGGACCACGGGTGGAAATAGTTGCAAGCATGGTATGCAAGTGTACGCTCCTGTTGAGATTAAGCCCATGAACTCCATGGTAGTTACTAGATGTCAGTCGATTGGGCCGATGAATGAGCATCAGATGAGCAGATTAAGAAGAGCCACAGTAGCCAGCCGTGGCCTTGATATAAGGCTGCCTCGAAAACTCTTAGCTTCATTCCATGGACACACGAATATTCGACTTCAGGGGATTTATATAAATCTATTCACAGTTGTAATCGTTGCTAGATTCGATGTAAGGTAAGTGAAAGTGATGGTCAATCATAGGCGTCCGATAAATCTGGCAAACATAATTTTTTTTACAAAAGTCATGTTACAGAAATAAAACTAGTTATTTCTTATCGATTTGTATGCGCTCATCACGAATATGACAAGTCAAATTGCAATTTTTTTGTAATCTGCAATAAATTAATGTTTACTTCACGAAATGCATGCCAATAGTAATAGGCCTACGGTTAAAACCGGTAAAAGAGAAGTCATAGAATACGTCTTTAGATTTCTTCGCCTGTCTCTTGTACAGCTGTTCGGGAGCATTTCTGGGGAAATTCAGCAATAATCAGCCAGCGTTGTAGTGGATGGACCATTTTTCCTTGTATCTGTGTTCCATTGCTGTGATATCTTTATGAAAACGCTCACCATGATATTAGTAGAAACACGGCAGTGACAACGAGCGCTCATACCTTAGCATATCAAGTCCGTATCCATAAAGTAGACATGTCTATTTAACAGCAGCGGACGGTTACAGACGTACTCCAACGACAATGTGGCCTAGAGCTCACGTCAGCACCAATGCCAATATCCTGAGTCTCTAATACTGACAGTGCCTCGAATACTCACAACCCTCTTGCTCAGGGCGCCGGCCTTTTTAACGACCTCAGAGAAAAACCATAGCATAATCTCATTTTCGCAAATGATCGCATAACCTCATAATCGCGAATAATAGCTTACAACAATGATTTGGCTGGTTTAGCTCGCGCCGCCGTTACAACATATTGCAGCCAAGTTTCTGATGCTGCATCAGCATGTCTTTTACTGTTCCTTGCATTTTTCTGCCCTGACAATACCGAGATCGTTTGAGGACACTAGGCGAAAAGCATCATGTCATGCTTGTTTCGCATCACCCTGCACCAAGTTGTTGAACCGGTCATCTCTGAAGGGTTCTCGAATCTGAGGACCCACAAAACTCTATTTTCTTCGCTGAGTCGAGGGAATTGTTCATGCAGGTATCGGAAACCTGGCGAAGTTCGGTCCATGGCTTTCACGAAGTTCTTCATCAAACCTAGTTTGACGTGAAGGGGTGGTAGCATGATTTTGCGAGCCTAAGCCAAAGCTGGATGCTGGATATTCTTCTTTCCGACTGCTAAATTTTGTCTGCAAGTCCATTCTTTCCGCAAGTAGTGCATTTTCCTTGCTCGGCTCTCCCACTCACATAAGGAACACGTCTATTTTGTATATTCCTGCTGCAGTCCCATTAAAAGAACAAATGCCTTCAAATCACCACGAGATGCCAGCTGTACTAGTTATACTCAATGGAATTCAGTCGTTGCTTCAAGTTATTGTATGTCTCTTTCTTGTGGACAGCATCCGCTACTGGGATAGATGGAAGACGGTTTCCATTGGGCAAAAGCACAGCCTTAAGACTCAGTTTTGAAGAGTCTCCAAATAGTCTCCATTCTTGTGGGTCACATGTGATTTGTAAAGCGTTCATGAGGCCCTCAATATCGGAACAGAATACCAGATGTTTTTTCTTTCTGACGAAAGGCTCCAAGTTCTGGTCGCGCTTTCGATACAAAGTAATTGTGATATTTTCTTCGAGAAGATTCCATTGTTGGAGTCTTGATCCAAACAACTCTGCTTTTTCTTGGATAATTCCAAATCCCGAACCAGGTCATTTGGTTCTTTCTGTGTCATTCTGTATGGGTTGAATGATGCCCCACGGTGGAAAATCGGGATCGCTGCATGCTGACGTACCAGGAGAAAAACATGTCGGTTCACCCTTGTCCTCATCAGGTGAATCAAGAGAATATTCTGCAGGAGGTTCTGGAATAGAAAGTCTCCCAGCATGCGGAACTGGTCTCAATGCAGATGAAATGTTCTTTTGTTTCGCTATTCTGCCGGAAAGAGGAGGAACCAAACAGTGGTAACCGCCATTTATGTGGTTGCTTAGCTCTCTCCACACCATGGAGACTGATTACAATGGCGTTGATAATAATAATTAAAATAATAATAAAAATGCGTGTGATATAGCACCCTCAGAGAACTCAATCTCTTCCTAGGCACTTTACATTTTCGGCAAAGTAAGCATGATCGAATGGTTAGTGAAAACATGCTCAATATCAACAAGCATAACGCGGTTAGAGGTGACATGCACAGGATCAGCATGAAAATGTGGTTAGTGGCAACAAGCACAATGACAGCTCACATAAGCATATGAAGGATGATTCACTTGGACCCATCAAATGCTGTGACTAATCGATGAGTTTTAGCTTCTTTTTAAATGTCGTCAAGTCAGGTTCAAGTCAAGTCAATGTCATGACGCCAATCGGAAGTAAGTTCCAGGCTTCGGGGACCATACGAACTAAAGGTGCGGTCTCCAAAGGATTTGAGGTTAGTACTAGGTGTAGGTAAACGATTCGATTCAGAAAACGGGTGGTACGATGCTTAGCCTGGTGGGGGAGCAGATCTGATAGGTAGGCTGGACCGATAGAATGAAGGGACCTAAAAGTGAGTGACAAAGAGTTAAAGTCGGTGCACTGTTTGACTGGGAGCCAGTGCAGTTTGGCGAGAGGTGGTGAGATGTGGTAACTGCGACAGTCAGGAGAGACAAGCCTAGCTGCAGAGTTTTGCATCAGCCACAAGCACCAGATTACATAGGCCGGTAGACTTGCTAACAGTAAGTTATAGAAGTTGAGACGGGATGTTACAAATGCATGGACTAATTTAGATGTTGTATCCATGTCTAAACAATTCCGAATTTTAGCAATATTGTGTAACTGAAAGTAGGCAGACTTGACTGTAGAGCTGATGTGGTCATCTAATGAAAGGTCACTTTGGAGCATGACACATAGATTTCGTACAGATTCAACAGGAGATGTGCTGGCAGAGTCGATTTCGAGCATTAACCTTTCCAATTTATGAATCACACTTGGCTTGCCCATAACTGGTAAGTTGGTTGTATGATCATTCAATTTAAGAAAATTTGCTGCCATCTATTTGTGGATGTCATCAATACCGGCAGCAAGGAAGCTAAAAGAACTCGACGTGCTGGAGGGATGGGAGGGACAAAAGCAAAGGTACAACTGAATGTCATCTGCATAGAAGTGAAAGCCTAGATTGTGTCTGGCAATCACGTCGGCAAGAGGGAGAGTATAAATCATTAAAAGAATGGGACCAAGCACAGAGCCCTGAGGTACCCCATACTTCAGAGGTTCATCAGATGATCTGTGTCTGTTCACATCAATACTCTCGAGTTTCCCACTGAGATAGGACCTGAACCATTGTAGTGCAGCGCCAGTGATGCGCAGGCGAGATGAGTAGTGGTCTAGAAGGACTTGGTGATCGATAGTATCGAACGCTGTCGAGAGATTGAGGAAAAAAGGCAAATACTCTACCAAAGTCTGCATTCCTAAGTTGGTCGTTATACACACGAAGCAGAGGCGATTCTTTGGAGCGATTAGCTCTAGAACGAGACTGGAACTTATTCGCAAGGTTTTAAGTTTCAATATACTAGTTCAGCTGATCTGCCATGACTGGTGATCTGTTGCCATTCAACCACTGTGAAAGCTCTGTTGAACAAGTAGCTCAGCATATTAGCAGGACCAAGGTTGGTCTTGGTCACCAACCTTGCATCCGAAGTCAAGATGATATGCCTTCTTCACTTAAGTAGTGATACTTTTCTTCTGGCTGGCAAATGTCACTTCCCCATAAATATAGCGAACCTTGTCCACGGTATTAATGCACTTAAACAATTATAACAATAATAGCAATAATAATACATGTGATAGCTCCCACAGGGAACTCGGTCTCTTTCTAGGCACTTTACGTCAGCTGCAAAGGAAGCACGGTCGAATGGTTAGTGGTAGCATGCTCAATGACCACAATCCTAATATGGTTAGGGGTGACATGCTCAGGGTCAACATGCAAATATGCTCAGTCTTAGTGGCAGCATGCACAGTGTCAGCACGGAGGAAGGGATGTAAGATAAACTGGTACATATCACAGATAATCGGTGCATCGAGCTTATCATACCACTCAGTATATCTTACGGTGCTCTGCTGGTACCACAAAATAACATCCTTTGAAAACTGCAACTACTTTGGAATCAGCAAGTTGATCCAGATACTGCTAAGCTGACTAATTCCCCACGTTTTTGCACCTGGTAAGCAAACCTAGGTGGTAGAGTGCATCATATGCTATTAGTACTGTTAACTCATCAGAATTCTGATTTAGCCACAATTTTGTTGACAGAGATAATTAAAATGCTGAACATTTTTAAGGTTCCTAAGGTGCATTGATTTTTGGGCCAGCACTGTTTGTCAAGCTTAATAATTTTGAACGTATTTCTGATCCATAAACGAAAGTCACTGCTGATTTGCTAGCTGGGGCTGACCAATGGAAACAAAGCAGACACAATTTGCATATTAAAATTTGAATGAAAAATGCATCGTCATGGTTGAGATTGAAAGAGATCAACAAGAATTTACAAAACTATAATCCTCAAAGGTGGCAGTAATAAAAGATAGGTTTCAGTTTGTTTGCCAATAAACCTATTAAAAAATTGATTCCTCGTCAGTAGGGCAGGTTCGCCAGCTAGGTCATACCTGCTGACGAACGCACACACACTCTAAAGATATTACTGTTCTGTATTGTACCTCAATGGATAAAATAACAACAGTTTCATGTAATAGCATCGTTAACTGTCTCCCATAAAGCCTGAAATATATTAAAGGCTCGACCTTTTCGACTGGGCTTTATGGTGTCAGCTTACTGCAGCAGCCGCCTAGCAGTTGTGCTGCATCGCATCGGAAAATGATGGAATCAACTCTGGACGACTTTTTCATTACGGTATTATTCAAAATACGATGCAATATTACATCAGTCTGCCTCTTATTTTGGATGTTGTTGCAGTCCCACTGGATCAATTTACACGGTAAAACATTGAAAATGAACTACATGAAATATCTTCAAAACGAGAGCCAATTAACAACTGTTCTAAATATATTTGAGTTCAACACACTTAGATACTACAGATTAGGGCCTTTTTAATTCAGTAACGATTTGAATGTTGACCGGTGTAATTTGAAATCCTTTGCTTCAATGTTGTGTGCCATAATTTGCG
Organism: Cristatella mucedo; assembly: GCA_009760855.2. Classification (NCBI taxonomy): domain Eukaryota; kingdom Metazoa; phylum Bryozoa; class Phylactolaemata; family Cristatellidae; genus Cristatella; species Cristatella mucedo. The sequence continues at coordinate 165,958 of WPIO01000082.1, forward strand.
TATGTCCGACCGGCATTACTAGCTTCATGACGAGATAGACGAAACCTTGTTAATGAGCACTACCTTGCAAAAATATTTATATATGACTGCATAAGCGGTCTGACTACCTTATAGAATGCAGAGCAAGCTAATTTTATGATAGATTTTGTGTTTCGTTTTAGTATCATCATGAGTAGGTTTTTAAATATATACACACATAAATATATATATATATATATGTGTGTGTGTGTGTACGTACGTGTGTGTGTGTTGACTGAAAAATTTAAATATGCGATTAAACATACTTTGATTGAAACGGATCCGAATTAAGTAACTACCGAGTGGATACATTGATCAAAGCTTGGCTGAGTCGACATGATTTGAGTCTGCAAAACTCGTGGACTCGGCTGATATATCCCCCATTCATGTACGTAATTTTCATGGCTTGTTTTCTGACACGACTTGAACTCAGCTGTAATGAGCCCGAAATATGGTAATATGTATATTTCGAAGTCCTTAGAAGAGATGATGGTCTATGCACTGACCCTTATACATACATAAATACGTAGGGGCTCGAGCCCACGGCCTCGGCCGTCAAATGCATTCATCTTGACCTGGGTCGAGACGGGCACCAGTCCCTTGGCCAAACCAGCACGGCGAAATGCTGCCGGCGCCTAAGCCACTATGAATCAGACAGGTATTTATAGGCTCAGGCACCCATCCTTTACAATGAGGTCAACCAACAGCTTCGTGCCGAGCAAATTTTGTAGAAGCGGAATATTCCTTATTTAGAGCATAATACACGGTCAGCTACTAGACACTTTATTCGCCACCGTTGGAGAGGGAAGAGTTCAGGCCGACGGCAAGCAGAGAAAAGGGCGTCCACTTCCGCCCTAGTAGCAGGAAGCGAGTGTCCTGCGTTCGTCACGATCAGGACGGATGTGGGTTCGGATGCGGCTGAATGGTATTGGGCTGACATCGCAGCTGGGCAGGCAATTAAGTTGGGTGGCCGGTGGCCGCTGCAAGTTCTTCGAACCTTCAGGTTCGACATCGATGCATTGCAGGCGAATGTCAATGAGAATGTCTATCAGCGTAGCCGCCTGCAGTAGCCAAACTGCCGACTGCAGGTTTCGCTGTGTGCTTTTCGCTAAGCTCCAGCTCATTCTCGTCTCGACGTGTGGCTTAACTTTCGCTTAGTGAACAGTAGACCGACCTTGGCATCATTCTCACTGTTTTCTTGATTCTATGAGTATAGGAGTGAGCCGACTCGTAGTTTCCTGAGAGGTATGTAAACGATTTTTGTAATCTGCGGCAGAGGCTTAGTGAGACCTTTCGGCTCCCGGGGACAAAGCTAGACATGGTCCATTGTCAGAAAGATCAGCAAAATAGCTCAACCGAAGAAGAAATGCAAAACACACGCTAGTAGGCGAGTGGAGAAATTTGTATTAACTGTAGTACAGGTACAAGGTAGCCATCGCAGCTTTAACTTGGAAGAATTCTTCTGGCCTTGAGCATGGCAAACTGGTCTATTACAGTTTCAAAGTCAATTTTCTCAAGTGTTTCTTTCTCTATGGTTAATAAGGACAAATCAGAGAGTCGATCTTACCCCATTATGCCCTCAAATAAGACTGGATTATCTACAGCGTTTGGTGGATCTTTGGGTTTCGTCCTTAATGTGCACGTACCTGCTCACACTTTGCCTGCTATTTGCGGATGTTACCACCAATCGTTTGGTATTGCTTCCTATACAGCATCTCTAAAGTGCCTAGAAAGAGATTCAGTTCTCTGAAGGCGCTATATATATATATATACAATATATATATATGTGTGTGTGTGTGTGTGTGTGTGTGTGTGTGTGTGTGTGTGTGTGTGTGTGTGTGTGTGTGTGTGTGCGCGCGCGTGTGTGTATTACTATTATTCTGCAGCTTTTTAAAGGAATGTTTCCAACTGACAACTGATATGATGAGAAGAATTTGCAAGGCAACTCTCAAATTAGGAAACACGTCTTCTCCATAACTGACAATAAAAGACATGAGTTCCAATGGTTTATTTAGTGCCAAGTCGTGACGTGTGGCAAGAAGCATTCTGCAGTTACATATTTCGTTGCACAGCTCTGTTCAGTCAACGTCTGAACAATAGAAGCCTCTTAGATCTAGACATTAGGGCTGGAGTTTGGTCTGATCACGTGTCTTCAAAAGCTCCTCAATTTCCAAGAAGAAACCGAATTGGCATCAAGATCTGTGAGCCGGTAAAGCCTAGTTGTAATTTCTTGTCGGAGATAGTCCATGCTGTCCTTCAGGATTCTTGAAATCACCTCGTCTGCCGTGAGACCAACATCTTGAGAGAGTTCTCGAGGCACACGTGCTCCTCGGAGGATTCTTCGTTCAACTGCAACTCTCCACAATTCACATCTCCTTTTGGCATTTAGTATTTATTATTGGCACGGGTCCCCTCGAAGTCATGACAACTCAATCTCAAGAGAGTGGAGGTCACCAGAGGAGTCTATGAAGTTCACCTTTGGATCCTGCAGTTTTTTCTGAACGCACTCAATCTTTCTTAAGAAGCTGTACTAAAATGACAACAGAGCCAAAAAGTTAAAGTTCAAAATGCAATGTAGGAGACTGTCACCTTCACGTCTTGTTTCAAGTGTTCCACTCGTGTCCTCAGAAAGTTGCTCTACAAGACCTGCAATGCTGTTCAGTCCATCTCTGATAGCTTCCACAGCCTCCACTCTTGCACTCCACCTTGTTGCAGAGTGACGTTTGACAGTGATGGCTAAGTCTTTGTTCCATTCTTGCTACCTCAGAGTTCACCTTGAAAAGAATAAGCATGTGCCTTCTACTGTTCGAAGACGGTAATGACAACGAAATCTTCACTTGCAGCATGAACTCCTGCCAGGTTCAAGCTGTAGTTTTCATAGTTTACAAAAATTGCCATGTCATTTTTGGACAGCATTCTCTTTTGGAAACCTGACAAGTTTCCAGATAGGACGGCTGCGTTGTCGTTGCGCATCCAGTTAATTAAGCCTAGCTTTCGCAGTCTAATAGCGCGTCGGTGCTTCGCCGCAGCACGCTGGCTCGCCCTTGACGCGGCATAGCAGGCCGGGCTCGCCCTTGGTGCGACGCAGTCCGCCTGTGGCAGGCAGGATTGGGCAAGCGGACGGGAAGGGCGGTTAGAACGCAGAAGGAGGGATGAACGGCCGTGTGCTTGTTGCGCTGCCGAGCGCCAACCGAAAACGCGGTGATTAGAGGCCCATCGGTGTTTCCGTGTCGTCGCGAGTGTGCCGCCAGAGCGTCAAGCTACAAGTTGGTCAAAGTCCGTAAACATGCTTAAATATCTCAGCCAGCAATAGTCAAGTCCATTGAAACAAGGACTTGCTTGAAATCCAGAAGATTGGTATTCGCCCATGAAACAGTTTAAAAAAATATGCACAATCCATTTTGCTTTTTGTGCCCCCTTGGCATTGGCGCCGGCGGGCGGCATCTGTCCCCCCCCCTTGCTCACCTCTGGCTACGCCTCTGATCTGTGGTCCGTGAGAAATCTCTGCCCTCGCCCCTGCTTGCTTACGGGAACCGTGTAAAAAGATTTGCCGCACGTTGCTTGACTTCATCGAGCGGTGTAGTCAGGGAAAGTACCAAGTACCTACATGACCATTCCGAATTGTTGTGCCTAGCAGTTTTGAGCCATGTGCGTTCGTTCGTCAAGATAAAAAAAAATAAACGTCCGTGTAATGCAAAAATGAGGCAAACGGAACAAGTGCGAAAGGGTCAAATGTCTACGTAGGAGCATTTCAGGCTTCTCGTGTTCTTTGTGTCGGTATCGTGAACGCGTATCGAAATTAAACGCGTGGCTTTGCCTGCGAAAGCGCCACGTTTGCTGTCACACGTACTTCCGGCCGATGCACGTGTGCGGTCGCACACCGCCGAGCCTCGGAGAGGCTCTCACGTGCGTGCACCTCTCTGCACGCGAGAGGCCGCGCACAGCGTCGCGTCCCGCTCGGTTCCTGCCGTGGCTACTGCTGCGGCGCATCCAGCAGCGGCTAGCAACGGCGCGAGCAATCTTGACCTGGCTGGCTCTGCGAAAATTGCTGCCTCGGCAATGAATATAATTCTTTTGTCGGGCTCTCAGGGGGAGATCGATCAAATTTACGCCATTTGGAGTAGGGGGCGGGGAAGCACCGCGATCAGTCATCGGGCCTATCGCGCTCTCGAGCGCCGCGGCACCCCGCCCATTTCTGGCTGCCGTAGTCGTAGTATCGCTGCTACTTCCGCTAATGGGCTCGTTGTGATGTAGCTGCTCTCAGTGCCAGACCCTAGCGCTGAGTCGAGACTGACCAGCGTTCTTTGCGATATGATCTCGAATGCTGGCCCGAAAAGAAAGCGCGTAGCCGGGTCCGTGGCAAGAGAAAAAAAGTACTGGTCAGAGACGGCTCCGACGGCGGTAAATGGCGCTGAAATCCGGGCCGCGCTGCCATCGCTCGGCGGCCGACGGCGTGGAGCCGCGAGGGCGCCCATTGCTCGTTAGCCTAGTCCGCCCGGCGCGCCTGAGCCCGAGAAGTGCGCGCTGCTGCATGGCTGACTCCAGCCCTTACGTATGTGGCAACCGATTGTAACAGAAGACATTTCGTTTTGCAGCCCACCGTGTACCATGCGTCCGTCGTTATTTTCTTGGAATTTTTTGCGTGGGGACTGCTGACCACCCCGACGATAACCGTAAGGGCACCACCAACGCTCGCCGACCAGCGCTTCGCTGCGCTCAGCTGACGCTAGTGCTCGCGAGGGGAATTCCAATGTTGTTCCTGCACCGCCTATTGGCGAGCAGGCCCCGGGCTTGTCGTTATGGGTTGCAGCGGCATATGTTGACTTGAGAGCTCGGCTCCGCGTGCCGACTGACTCAGATCCCACTGAATAGCCTCCTCGCGCGAAGGAGGCGTGTGACGCATGCGAGTTTGCTCTGTGCCGTGCGCCGTGTGTGCCGCGCCGACTGCTCGGCAATGGAGCGGAGCGGCGTCGTTAAGCCGAAAAAATCGACCCGATGACCTGCACGATCGTCAAGGACGTGCAGTGTGCGGCGCTCCACAAATGGGCATGCAGAGATAGGCTTTAGCTTAGCCGAGGAGGCAGGATGATTGGGAGCGAGCTTGAGAGTCGTGCCAGCGCTGGACCCGAACTGAGCCGTACCACCGCTGCCGTCCGACTCACACTGACGAAATGTGCCCGCGGGATGTGCACTCTGTCGCTCTGCACTGGCTAGCGAATCGCTTCTGTAATTGCTTGTAATTTTCTTTGCTTCGACAGAGTGCTTTCGACACTCTGCCTGGTGACTCTACCGCGATATCGCGATTGTCGAATGGCAGATCGGTGCCGATTTCTCTGCACGTGTGTGTGTGTGTGTGTGTGTGTGTGTGTGTGTGTGTGTGTGTGTGTGTGTGTGTGTGTGTGTGTGTGTGTGTGTGTGTGCTCGCATATGCATGTGAACATACGCGCAGGGAGGGAGATCGTCTAGTCTGCTTGTCTGTACAGCGTGCGTGCGTCTGTTATGTTTGCCTCGCATTGCTACTGAGGCTTTTTTTTCGTACTGCCAAGTGCTGCCTCACGTCTGGACTCCCACTTCCTCTAGCCGAGCCATAGCAGGCAGGAGGTCGCTGCGGCTGCTACTGCGGCTGGTCTAGTTTTTGGAATTTCCACTATGTTTTGCCACTTCCTGGCTGCAGCTTGGGCTCTACCACTCGAGCTCACCGCATCTCGTGCCGCCCATAAAAGCGGTCACACGCCATAGAGGCCGTTCGTCGCCTGCTCGTTCGCTGTGATTGATTGCACGTGGTCAAGATCGGTCGCCCAGTTCGCGTGACTTGCTCGCTGTGGCGTTGCACGTCGCTGTGCTTGCTCGATGGCCAAGAGCAGAGCCAATTGGCAAACCATTTTTTTAATTGCAGGTATTAAATAAGACCTTCCCCGAGCACACTTTTTTATGCAATGGGTTGATTCAAGGCATCAAGGTATGATCTTCGTTTCGCTCTGCCCCGCTCGTCGGGTGTTGGTCCGTCGTTTGCTAGCGCTCGCCAGCGGGTGCGCTAGCCAGCCGCTGCACAGATAAGGTGGCGGGCAGTAGCAGGGCTCTGAACATGAGCCCACAGTGCTGCTCGTCGCTGTCGTGGAGAGGGGCACGCAAGCAGTGGTGGCAGTGGCGCTATCGCCCGTAGAGAGAAGACCGACAGCAGCTAGCTTTGCCTATCGGCGCTACGCTGTGCTCTCTGCTCGGCCGGCATTGCAGTCGTGCCTACTTGACGTTTGCCTCTCTGCATGCAACGAGGCCATCGACGTCGCATGCTTTCTAGCCGCCGACGAATTGGGTCGGTTTCAGACGCGACTGGCGAGCTGGGGAGGCTATCACTAGCTTGTGCGGAAGTGTGCTCGCCTGCCCCACTTCCCTGCAGCAATGCTGTGGGAGTGGTCTGCTCTGCCTGCTTTTTTGATCCACATCAGTGGTGTCTATTTGAGCATGGTTGACCGAGCAGCTTTGGATTGTACCTGTACAACGGGCCATCCTACATGCAAATGAATTCTGGTGATGCCATTGATTTAGCGTTTCGCTGCTGGTTGTGTGTTGGTTGGGTAACGGGGCTGCTCGGAGCGATCCATGCAGCATGATCTTGTATCTTGTCTTTTACTCTTATCCCCCTGGTGATTTGTACTCCCTGCGTGTTAAAAAAATGTACTGATCGAAATGAACGGGTTTACCATTTCGTGAGCTTGACCCGGTCTACCTTAGGGCTAGCTCTTACTATTCTTGCTCATGTCTGGTCAGTGTGGATTGCTGCTTGGAGTGCCAAAGATTAGCCGATGCAATATGCATTTTTCTCTTTATTAGCCAAACCACGAGCTTCACGCACACACACACACACACACACACACACTCGCGGGCGCAGACATGCATGCACGTGCATTCTTACACATTCACACTTTAACAATACTATGGCCCATAGAAATATGTATCGATAATTCAGAGTAGCACTCCCTCTCCGATCCCACAATAGAGGAAACCACATAGTTTAACCCCCTTTTAATGAAATAATTCCTAATTTTCTTGTAGTCATCGGTTGGGTCATTTCATTGTTTTTTATAGGTAGCACAGCCATACTTTCTCAGTTTTTTCGAGTTTACGAGGCTACTGATAACCCGGCATGGGCTTTTACTTGAGAAGTAGTTTTGCATAACTCGTTGCGGGTTGTAGTAGTTCTTGCTTCCATTTGTGGGAAATCTCACTTGAATTCACCAATCTTGAGTGACGGTATGGACTTCATGTCGAAATAATGATTGCAATGCATTTGTGTAACTGCATTCTCTGTAGCAAACAGCTGGCCACTAGACTGCCTGGTCAAAAGACAGGGCAGTTAAACAGTCAACTACTTGAGCCACATCCCGTGGTGATGCTCTGGGAAGAGTATTTCATTCAAGGCTAAAAATATTATGGTAATGAATCTTGATTCGATCAGACTAGTGTCAGTTTGAGAGCAAGCCCTTTGGCCAAGCTAGCCAGTGGCTGATTTTGAACACTGCTCCCATTTCAAGTTCTTGTGCCGATGGGAACCAATTGCCACATCACACCACTTCTCACCGACCTGCACTGGCTCCCAGTCAAGCAGCCCATCGACTTCAACGTTCTGTCACTTACCTATAGGTACCTTTATTCTCTGGCTCCGCCTACTTATCAGAACTACTCCCCCACCTGACAAAGAATTATACAACTTGCTGTTCTGACTGCAATCGTTTAGTCATACCTCATGTGAACCTCAAAACCGTTGGGGACCGTGTCTTTAGCTCTTATGCTCTCAAAGCCTGGAATTCACTACCGACATATGTCATAACATTCTCTGACATGGCGATATTTAAAAAGAAGCTTAAAACACACCTCTTTATTACAGCGTTTGGTGGGTCTTTGTGATTCATCCTTCGTGTACACGTAACTGCTTACCTGCTTGTGCCTGCTGCTTGGTGTGCCTGCTGCTTTGGGATGTTACCACCAAATATTTGGTAATGCTTTATGTGCAGCATCCATAAAGTGCCGAGAGAAGAGAAAGAGAGAGAGAGGAGAGAGAGCTTCAGTTCTCTAAGGGTGCTATTCAGATGTATTATTATTATTATTATTATTATTATTATTGCCAGGTCGCACACTCTTTACCACTTCGTCGTGATAGTGATTGCCCCTTCCCCCAGTCTGGGCAAGTTTTGGTCACTGATTAGTGGATTGCTGTCCAACTTCTGCCGAAATTGAAAACTGGTACTGCTGGCAAGCCTTTGAACCTAGGCCGCCTCGACCTGCTGTTGCTAAACCCATCCTATAATTATAATAATAATAATAATGCACTTGATAAAGCGCCCTCAGAGAACTCAAATCTCTTTCTAGGCACTTTACATTTGCTGCAAAGGGAAACGATTGAATGGTGAGTAATATCATACTCTATAAACAACATGAATAATATGGTTAGAGATGACATGCACAGGGTCAGCATGCAAATGTGGTTAGTGGCAGCATGCACAGTGTCAGCACACATAAGCACACGAAGGACGAATCACAGGGACCCCATGTGTGCATTCTGCAGCTCTGTCCTGCTCTGTCCTACTTGCATGTTCTGGTCCACCGATGTAGTCTTCGTAGGGTCTTGATAATCGCACGATATACTCTCGCCGCCTGTACTTTCTTGTTTAGGTGCTTGTAGCAGGCCCCCTTTTTTATTTTACACGGCTAGTTCTTCAGGGTCAGTATGTGAATTCGCCTGGTCGAATATTGGTTGCTGTACGCTGCACTGATCCTGCAGTCTCACAAGAGCCAATCAGCGGCTGCCTGACCCTCAAGGCTGAGTATGGGCGCTGCCTGCCAATGAATGGCGGTTCCTTTGCTGCGGAGTGCGCACAGAGCTGTGCCGAGGGAGCAAGCATTTGCAGCCAGAGCAAGCAAGCTAGCTTAGGAGTGCTCGGGGCTCCACTCTTGGCTGTCATAGCTCCACTGTGCAGTCCAGAGACCCGTGCTCTGCATCTATCACGTTTCCGGCATGTATGGCAACTGTGCGAGCTTCGGCGGCTGCGCTTTTGCGCTTCCACTGCTTCCTACTGCTTGTCTAGACTGTGCAAAGATCATGCGTCTCGTGGTGGCTTCGTAGAATGCACATCGGCCTCGTGCCGCCTTTGCCTGGCTGGCACATAGCTGCTCAGTTCTTGCATATTTTTTTATCACCCCCCCCTCTGCCGTGAACGGTCGCTGCCCTTTGCGCTGCCTCAGTGGGCCATTCCACGGTAGCCGGTTCTGGAAAGGTTTGCTGATTGACCTGCCACTGGCCGTGTGATTAGGCAGCTGTCAAGACACAGGTGCATGCCTGTCGATTCTTATTATTTCTTTTCTACCGTGGCTCAGCCACCATTGCCGTAATAGAGTATGCTGCTGCATAAAAAAAAAAAATAACAGTGGCTGGTGGAGCTGCTTGCTTACTCTTGCACCGTGCATGCACGTGGAGGAGCTGGAAAGCCCGCACCCACAAAGAATCAATCTGGGTGGGGGATGGGCACAGGACCGAGCCGCTCGCCGTGAAATCGCTTGCCCTCCCTCCCCTTCGGCACCATCTCCCACACGAACGGGCACTTGCTTTCGCTCTCGGTTGCCTGTCCACTGCTACTAAGCACCCGTCCTGCACTGTGTGTGTCTGTGTCTGTATATCTCTGTGTCTCTGCTTGTGTGTGTCAGTCTTTTTGTTGCCTCTGAATGCGTGTCACCGGTAGCTGGTCGACGCCGGTTTCCCATTGCAGGCCCTGTTTGCGCAAGTAGCTTTTGTCATGGCTTTCGCCTTCATCTCCGCGGCATTGCTTAGCAGCTGTTCCTCAAGCAGTTTCCTCTTCCTCTTCCGACCAGGACTCCAATCGTTCCATTTGTTAAACAGCTGCTCATTATTGGCAGTCTGTAGGACTCCCTGCAGGTCCAATGAAAGAGGGAGGCTGGAAATGGTGAATTTGGTTGACCCTTGGTATCTTTGCCTGAAAAAGCTTTCTGGAGCCTACTGTGTCATCACTTTCTGGGAAGAGTGCCTGCCGATAATGATGGGGGATAGGCGTGGTGTTCGCTCTGGGCGATGCTCTACAGGTCAGTAGTGGACACGATGAACAGGGTTGGTCATCGGTGCATGCCCTGTTCATGACACACCAGCCGAAAGGGAATTGCTAATTGCAGCCGGCATCTCAGCAGCCCAACGGCTCTTCATTCGATCAATCCAAGTTGTATGCCATTGATTGCTGGCTGAGGCATTTTCGTAACAGCCATTGCTGCTAGATGAGCCAGAGATGCAGCCTTCCAGCCTCCTTCAATCCCAACAATCGACTGGCCTTCATTGCAACCCAAGTGCAGCCTAACCCGAGCCAGCAGCCGCACAGCAGCATGCCAGCTTGACTGGATGGCCTAGCATGCCTCTCTCTCTCTCTCTCTCTCTCTCTCTCTCTCTCTCTCTCTCTCTCTCTCTCTCTCTCTCTCTCTCTCTCTCTCTCTCTCTCTCTCTCTCTCTCTCTCTCTCTCTCTCTCTGCATCTCATGCTGCTGCCTCTCTTGCTGGTTGAGTTTTACAATAAGTTTACTTCTGCTGCCTTGCCGAGGACGGCTTCCTGGCACTGCTTCCGACAGGCCATCCTGCTATCCTGCGAGCTTTTGGCAGGCCATCTCGTAATTCTTTGAGGTTCCGACAGGCTATCCGGCGAGCTGCAGTCGTGCTCTGCACATCCTGCAGCCCCCTCCCCACTTGAATGCCTGAATGAGCAGGTGTCACTAATTTCTCTTTGCTACTGCTTGACACTGCTATGCGATATCCTTAAAATCCTGTTGCTCATGCCTTCGACCCCAATCAGGCATCCAGTATACTTAGCTTCCCAGTGGTCGCGGATGCTTCTTGCAGTCAATAGTTGTGAGAATGGTGATTCCAAGGCAAATCGGGTCAACGTTTTGGGCATCTGGAGTTGGTCATCCATGCTTTTGCTCCAACAAATCTTAGACCTGCAATTTGTCTCTGGTGCATGGTGGAACTAGTAGCTGTGCCACTGTGCCAAACACGGCGAATTTTCAGTTGGTGTATTGCAAATGCATGACTTCATTCCCTGGTTTGTGATGTGTGTATTCTTCCGGTCAGCAGTTCAACGTTTGTGCTAATATGTTGAGTTCTCTTACCATATGCATGCTGCCGGTACAAAGCCAGGCTTGGCAGATGTCCTGTCGAGCAGGGAAAGCAGTGCTTATTCGCCCACACTATGCTCACACTGCCGTTGTCACTTCTGCTGCGTGTTCTGTAGGGCATCCTGTCGTTCCTAAGTGCCCCACTCATTGGTGCACTCTCGGACGTCCTGGGACGCAAGCCGTTTCTGTTGATTACAGTGACGTTCACATGTGCTCCGATTCCATTTATGAAATTTAGCCCATGGTATGTGAGCTGGTGCACCAGCAGCTTCATTTGTTTGCTTGGCAAGGCATCAGGCTGCATCTGCAATCAGTACATTAGTGAGCAGCAATTGCTTGCCTTTGCTTAGCGAATGCAGTGTTAGTATGACTTTAGATTATGTCCATATCATTTCTTTTTTACTTTTTGGCGCTGCATGCAAGCGCCTCCAATAACTGTTTTTCTGTGTTCACCCTCGATTGCTGCCATCAAGCCAAACCCAAGGACTTGTGTGCAAACTGGAAGAGGTATGTCTTCAAGCCACTCGGGCACCGGGTGCCTGGGTAGAGTGGCCCAATAGTCTTGAGGCAGCTGTCTGGAACTGTTTAATTTGTTGGGCGTTAAGGATCTGATTGATGGACCTAGTTGACTTATAGGCCTGGTTCAAGTCAGCCTGGTAGAAGGGGCTCAGAAGTTGCAACATTTATAAACCACAAGAACTGAGGAGTTTGCCGTTCAACCGGAAGCCATTGAATATCCACAAGCCTTGTAGAAGCGCTTTTCCCCCTGATATCTCCTCTTGGTAGAACAGACATGTTACCTCTCTCCCCTTCCACTCACCGATGCCTCAACACCACCGGTTCACTGGCCCGATAGAGCGATCTCTGGTAAATCGTTTGAGGAAGATCCCATTTCAAGTGAACCTTTGAGCATCGTTTGCTCGGTCCAACTTTGTATGACCATCACTCGAGCTAGCAAGACCGTAAGGAAGCGAATGAAGCTGGCCAAAAGCTTCAAATAGCATCACGAGCATTCTAGGTAGTTGGCAGTGTTGGTTGCAGGGCAGTTTGACCTTATAAATGCAGCTGTACGAACATGTCTTCACCTATTACCTAAATTATGCAATAGTGGAGTTAATGGAGATTAAAAGAGCTCAGTATTCCATCATGATGTATCAGCATGTAATTTTTTGAGCATGAACAAACCATCTGCCCTTGGTCAGCGATTGATACCAAGCAGGTTTTCTGCCAAGTGCCAGGCTGAGGTCTTAAGGCCTCACTTGATGTCAGCACCTGAGCAAACCTACAAGTGCATGCACGTACAGACGCGCGCGTACACACTACAGCTCGGATGTAAGCTCTTTCATGACCGGAGCTTGCATGTCAAACGATTTGTGTATGCATGTATCTTGTGTCTCAAGTCATAGCATTTTTCACTCTGCTGCTGCTTGAGTTCCCGGCAATGGCTTGACCGCTGTGGCACTAAGGCAATATTACATGACCACGCTAGAGGACTGCATTAGCCATTCGATTGACTATGTTTGCTCTTATACAATTGTATTTTTCTTGCGATTTAAGTTACCAAAGGGATTTGAGCAATGACACTGCTGGCATTTGGCAAAAATATGAGGGGGCTTTAGCAAGCTTGGTGGCGTTGGTGACTTGGTTGCTTGGTGCAGATACCAGGCAGTAGATAAAGTGAAACTGAATCTTGGTCAGTTGTTTCTGGGTGCCAACATGTAGCCATGGATGATGACAGCTTTAGAATGCCCCTTCCCTACTGTGCGCAGCCAGCCCAATGATCTGTTGAATGCTCAATGAATGCTCAATCTGCTCAATGAGGTGTTCTTTAAGAAATGAAGACATAGTGGTCTAATTGACTGTTGCATGCTTGCGTGGTTTTTACTGGACTTGTCATTTCTTTAGGTGGTACTTTGCCCTTATATCGATGTCCGGCGTTTTTGCCGTGACGTTCAGCATCATATTCGCTTATGTGGCTGACATTACTCCAGAGGAGGAAAGAAGTTCGGCTTATGGCATGGTGAGACAAACTGCTGTGTGCCTCTGTGATGTTTTCTTTTGTCCTGCTCGTGTGCACGTCCAGCCTGTTATTTGGCATGTCCTTGTAATAGAAGAACTAGCAGCATGTCAAAACGTCAGCAGCATACCGTGAGTTTGACAATGGTATTATATTGAAGTTTCACACTTGGCACTGCGATTTTATTATATCACAGTCTTATGGTTGCAATTCGGATGCCATTGCTTCGAAGGTATTACACTTGGCAGTGTTCTCTTATCTAAGGTTTATGTATGGTAGTGCTGTTGTATCGACAGATTTCTCCATGTCCTCCCTTCGAGTTTCCCTCTCCCGAATTGCATGCGTGCTCATCGTGTGTTAATCCTTTTGCATGTCTTGGGCTTGCCGGGCCCACATACGGATAAATGCATTGGTCGTCCAATGGCTGCGTTGACCTTGTATGCCATTGCCTGCTGGCTGATGCATTTTCTTGTCAAACATTGCATCCTTCCAGCCTCCTTCAATCCCATTACAGTAATCGACTGGCGGTCAGTGCAATCGTGCAATCTAAGTGCAGCCTAGCTCGAGCTGGGCAGCTTCTTCGCCTGGGATAGCAGGCTTCAATAATGCAGTTTTGCTGGGGTCATGTGGAAGCTGATAGTGTGGTCAAGTGTGGCGCAGCCTCGATATGTCCCCTGTATTGAGAGACATAAGTAGAGGAATCATTGCTTGGTCTCCCCAGTGCAGGCCGCTCCGACGTTGTGGCTGACGTTCGAGACCCTGAGTACCTATTGTGTGGCTGTCGACAAAAGATTTGCCTTTTCACGAAGACAGCCACAACTTCTAGCCGCTTGTTTCGGCGGCTTAGTGATATGCCTTGTAAAATACTAGCAGTACAACGTTTGATTCAGTGGTCATTGAGCTGTCAATGAGCTCAATGAGTGGTCAATGAGCTTTCCCTGGCATAGTCAGGGATCGTGCTGTTTCGTGCTCCTACCGAAAATTATCTTCACTGGATGTTTAAAAAGGCCAGCAAAGCGTTCACTTTTTGAATTGAAGAAATCCAGTCGCAAATCTCACTTGCTAAAGGAGCTGCTGTAGGGAAGCCTCCGCGAGTGAGTTGTTGTTGCGTTGTCGACGACGGCTGTATTGTATTGCACACAGGCAACACAAGTGAGCGAGCGTACATACTGATGTGGTAGCCGTCGTGCGTGCTGTTCCGGAGCATGTGGTGATAAGAAAGAATAGAGTGGATAGTGTGTGTACAGGACGACACACAGGCAGAAGGGGAATTGCTCGGCAATGAACACGTCACGTGGTGGCAAGGAACGTCGGCTGGGGCGGAACCACGTGATGGCAATAACACGCCCACAGTACGACCACTGTGTGTGTGTGTGTATATATATATATATATATATATATATATATATATATATATATATATATATATATATATATATATATATATATATATATATATATACATATAATTCATTTATATAGTAGCTTCCTAAGAGAACGTAATCTCTAACCAGGCGCTTAACAAATGCCGTTGGGCTCAAGTCCACCTTAACTTTGGGTCATATCATGGTGGAATGACACCACTTTCTTTGTTGGTGCTGACATCCGATGAACCCATTAGGGCTGCAACGTTATTAGATGTGTCGTCCTACACTGCAAGGGATCTTTGGAAATTTTAAACTTATGCGTAGATAGGCTAATTTAATCAGTGACCTTGTCGGAGCTTGCAATGACCTCCACTGATGGCTGGGAACAACCACTTCATCCTCTAAGCGCTTGGCCAAGCGCAAACCTTGCATGTGTGCTTCTTCTGGTATGCCAAGCAGGTCCAGTGTGCTCAGCTGCCTTATCGATGCAGCGATTGTCGAGTTGGTAGGCACTAGCCCGTAGAGAAGCAAGCTGTCCTGAGTCGTCTCAAGGCGCGCTCGTGAGCAGCACGAACTCCGAAACATGCCCGCGTCATTTGCGGCCATGCCTGCTCAGCCGGAATCTGCCGCATGCCTCACCCCTTCGTGCCAATGCCACATTCTGCTCGCTCTGTTGCCTGTGGTCGCAGTATGTCCTCGTCGTCGTCGTACTGCTGATCGACGAGACGAGTGCCTGGAACGCTGCTGCAAGTCGCCAGATTGTGCATGCTGGATGTCGTGACCGTGGGGAAGCAATTGTGACCACTAGTGCCTCATCCATCTTTCCTCCCTATCTTTCAGGTGTCGGCAACGTTTGCTGCCAGCTTGGTAACCAGTCCAGCAATCGGAGCCTATCTCGTGCAGGCCTACAGCGAGAACGTCGCCATCGCCCTGGCGACAGCTGTTGCTGTTTTGGACATAATCTTCATAGCATCTTTCATGCCTGAGTCATTGCCGGAGAAAGTTCGGCAGGCTTCCCGGCCGTCATCTATCTCCTGGGAGAAGGCAGACCCGTTCGGTGTAAGCCACAGCTGTGCTTGTGCTTCTGTTTTTACTTTTTGGTTCGGTTTTGTCCCTCGGCATCTGTGCACTACCCGAAACGGTCTGCCACTTAATTCATCCCTTTTCGGTAGCTTTGCAGTGGCTTCACCTATTGTTTCGTGCCGCGACCTGCCGCCACTTCATCGCACGGAAGCTGTGGCTGCTAGCGCTGGACTTGTGCCTCTGCAGCATCGCGTGTGCTCGAGGATCGTCCTGCCATCCCCTGCTCCTGCCACCTCTTACGCCCCCACAGCTGCTGTAAGTTGCAATTTGAATTTATTGCATGTTTATTGCATTTTATTGCAATTCATTTAGGCGCTGAGGAAAATTGGCCAGGATAGGCTGATCCTCAAGCTGTGCATCGCCGTTTTCTTCTCGTACCTGCCAGAGGCAGGGCAGTATTCATGCTTCATTGTTTACCTCAAGCTGGTATGTACCGTGCTGCCCCTCTCTCTAGCTGCTGGCTGCTCTTGCAGTGACTGCTGTTGTTGTCGTCGTGCTGGGTGCCAATGATTCACCGAATTCTTGAAGCTGTTTACTTAAAAATTCTTGCAACGATCGTGAGCACTGTAAAGAGGTATCCATAATTGCAACTGCTATTAACCCTTTGGGCTGCATTGATCCATAGCCACGTGGCACTGGTGCGTTGAAGTGCTTTCTTGCTGTGCGCCTCTGCTGCCAGTTAGTTGCAGGCTTCAAGCCGCCTGTGAAGCCAGCTGTATTTGATCTGAGGAAAGTGCTTGCTGCAGTCGGAGATGCAGACACCAGGCAGCAGCGTTTTCCTCAGCGCGCGCTCGTGTTGCACCCTCGGAGCTCTGCAGCTCATGTGCTGGGGTGAATAGGAGCTGAGATTGTCCTGGTTTGGTTGTGTGGTTTTGCCAGGCATGCTTGCTAACCAGATGACATGCCACAGTGACCCGTCTATAGGTTCTTGTTAATGTTTCTTAGCAGCAGCAGCAGCAGTTCTTCCGAGCACGACTTATATATATATATATATATATATATATATATATATAATTCATTTGTATAGCGCCCTAAGAGAGCTTAATCTCTATTCAGGCACTTCGCATATGCCACGGGGCTAAAGCCCACGACCTATGCCAGATCGGGCAAGCACCTTAATCACTGGGCCAAACTTGGTAGCAGTGTTCAGATGCAACGTCAAACTATTGACCTGAGTTAAAGTAGAGCTGCCCTGTTCTGGCAAAAGCATATAGAGATGCTGTATCAGTCTGCTGCAGTTTCATATGGCTGCCTGTCTAGGGCTTTTTTGGAGTGGTGAGGCAGGATGACAGGAGTGAGAGACTTAACGACCACAAATCATGACTAGTCTGCTAGGAGAGGGTAATAGCAATGCTCTCTGGCCCTTCGGCCATTCCACTACCTCCCAGATTAGGTGTGGTTGGGGCACTGGTGCTGGCTACTACTTCTGGTTGCCACTGGAGTGTGTGCCCTTGCACTGCCAAGGCTCAGCTCTTATTGACCACATGGCCAGGAGAGCTGTAGGCAACTCTTGTCTTTCTACTCCTTACGTGGTGGCAACAGTATTGCAACTACCCCACGCTTCCGGCCAATCCTCCAATTTTGTGTCCACCCCTTCCGGTCCAAGATGGTGGGACCTAGCACCAGATGAAGCAATGGTCAGTGACGATGTGGAGCACCCTTGTGAGACTAAGAGTACTGCGCAACTGCACGCTCCCATCAATGATGGCTGCAAGGACTTGCTAACCCATGTTTTTCAATGCCGCCAAGCTCGGTGAGGGATTGAAATGGTTTTTAATGCATGCATGATAATTGCCAAATGAAATAAAGGATAATTAGTTGGGTGTGCTTCGGCATCATGCTTGATCATATGCTTAATGACTTGTCAGTAATAGTAATAATAAAGATGATATTAGTACCAAGACATTTGTATTGCACACTGCAAGAACCTAATCTCTTTCTAGGCACTTCGAAAATCCTGGAAAGGAAGCATGTCCATTGTCTTGTGATAACATTTGCAGCATCAGCCCGAATGAGCACATAATAGTGGTACATTTGCATAGCACCCTCAGAGAACTGAATCTCTTTCTAAGCACTTTACAGATGCTGTAAAGGGAGCATGACCAAATGATTAGTGGTAGCATTCGTAATGTTATCAAGCATAGCATTATTAGGTGACATTCACAGGGTCAACATGTAGATATGGTTAGTGGCAGCAGGCACAGGTTCAGCATGCAAAGAACGAATCACAAGGACCCACCAAATGCTGTAATAAACAGGTGCTTTTAAGCTTCTTTTTAAATATCGTCAAGGAGTGTCGTGACGTCAGTCGGGAGCACACGAACCAAGGACATGGTCTTTAAGGGATTTGAGGCTCGTACGAGGTGTAGGTAATCGATTAGATTCCGAAAAATGGGTGGTACGAAGCTTAGCCTGGTGGGGGGAGTAGGTCTGATAGGTAGGCTGAAGCCAAAGAATGAAGGGACCTAAAAGTGAGTGACAAAATCTTAAAGTCGATGCGTTTCTTACTGGTAGCCAGGACAGGTCGGCAAGACATGGCATAATGTGGCAACTGCGCTGCTCACAACAGACAAGTTTTGCACTAACTGTGAGCATCTGATTGCACAGTCCGGTAGACAAGCAAGCAGTGAATTACAGAAGTCGAGACGGGATGTCTCAAATGCGTGGACCAATTTGGATGTAGTATCCCTGTTATAAGCAAGCCCGAATATTAGATATGTTGTGTAGCTCAAAGTAGGCAGGCTTTACTGTCGAGCTGATGTGCTCATCTAGTGAACACTCCAGGGACAATATATACTGACCCTGCAAATGATATGAGAAACGGCTGAGTTGTCGCTTCTTTTTAAATGCCGTCAAGTCAGAAGATTTGCTGACAACAATCCGAAGTGAATTCCAAGCTCTGGGTGCATACCAAGTACGGACATGATATCGAAGAAATCATTTGAGCTCGGCTAGAGGCACTTGAGGCTAAGCACTAGAGTAAAATATCGAGTGGTACTGTGCTTAGTTAGTGTGGTTGGGAAAGAGTTCGTATAGATAGGCCCTAAGCAACAGAATGAGAGGACCTTAACACGAGTGACACAACCTTGAAGTTGGCATCCTGCTTGATATGCAGCCAGTGCTGATTGGTGTTAAAAAGCGAAAAGAGAAGTGAGAAGTGGTTTAATGTGACAGTTGTGACATTCGGGACAGATAAACCTAACTGCAGAGCTTTTCAGCAACTGAAAGCGTCACATTGCTCAGCAAGGAAGACTTACAAATAGTTACTCAAGGCTAGACAGGATGTCATAAATGCACGGAACAGCTTGACTGTGGTAGCATCACCCAATCAGGCCCGAATATTTGTAATGTTGCATAGCTTAAATCAGGCAGACTTGTCGGTAGAGCTGAAGTGGTCGTCAAGTGAAAGGTTACTTTAGAACAATACCTCCGGATTGCATCCAGATGCATCAGGACGTATGCTGCCCGAGCTCATTTTGAGGGCGGCTTTCCAATTTCGTAGTTACACTAGGCTTGCCCGTAACTGGTAAGTTAGCTTTATCTTCATGCAATAAATGCCAACAAAAATAAAAAATGCATCGCTGATTTTAGCTACTGGCTGCAATGTAGACTGGGTTGTCTGCTGAGCTGTTTTGGCATATTTTGTATCCTTAACCGACAACCAGATTCACTTAACATTATTACAGCTTTGCCTTCCATTGTAATGCTTCTACTTTCGCTAGAAACAAAGAAGGGAAAGTCACTGCTTTGCTGCTGTCGTAATCGGCATACGTAAATTGCAAGCTGCTCCTTGCTTAGTTATGTGGCTGATTGGAAGTGAGAAAGTTCGAGGTGCCGCTAAGCGTATGTGCCTCTATAAGGCTACTTGACAGCTTGTTGATCGGGATTTCTTCAGCGGACGTGTGAAGCTTTGCCTCTGTACGACTGACTGTGATGGTGTGTGTGTGTGTGTATGATTTGCTTATGTGAATGGAGCTGTTCTTGCTGCTGTGCAGGGATTGCGGTTTTACCCAGATTGTCTTATGTCTCGTCATATATTTCAGGTTGTAAACTTCACCGAGTCAGAAGTTGCTATGTACATAGCGATGGTCGGTATTCTGTCGGTAATAGCACAGGTTAGTGAGCTCTTCATTGTTGTTGTGGCCCCCTAATCACCCCCTCGTTCACTTCTTAATACAATATTCTGCATCTGTGCTTGAGCTAAAAATCCTTTTGAAGCTTCTTGCCTGTCAATCAGCAATGCTTAGTGCTCGCTTTTAAAAATTGTACATTACTGGCAATGTCCACTTTGCATGCACTGCAGAAGGGTTGCCCCTAAGCCAGACTAAATGTAGTATAGCAGAACTTATCCAACCAAAATCACAAATGAACTCCTGCAGTGGGGCTACTAGCAGAGCTAAACTCACATGTAAAATTTCGCGCTGATCTTCAAAGTGCTGGGCAAGTTACGGAATTTGCAAGGCTATGCTCTAAGCAAAGTTGTTTGAAAGTCACAAGCTTGCACCACAATAGGCTGGGAAAATGTACCTTGATGTACCAAGGTTCAACAAGTTGGGACCCGGCTTGCATATGATGCAGAGATCAGTAAATTTGTTATTTGTAGATATGTTGCTTCCTGTTTATTACTGGGTTAAACATAGTTTGTGCGTAATCATTTTTGTTAATGCTTTCTTTTTATGCAGAATTGGTCAGAAGTTCAGATCCTATTTCTAATGTTTTTCTTCTGAAAGGTACCCTAAACAAATATTCTATTGTTGGACCAATCTTCTTAGTATGTTCTTGACATTTACCTTCAAGTTGCTGCTTTTGTCAGCCCCTAATCTTTTTCATCGCCTTAAAGGGGTCATGTCCAGATCTTTGTATCCATTTGCTTGGGTGCCTAATAGTGGCCGTGCCTTTCAAGTGCTGGAAGTTATTACTACTGGCGTTTAAAGACGTCCTATAAATTCTGCACTCAAATTATGACTTCTTGCAGGCTAAGCTTTGCAAAGTTTCCAAGCTGGTTTATTTATTTCTATGTTCAATGCATTCGTAAAACCTTATATTTCTCGTCAATAGCTAATAAGATGCATCCAGAGAAACGTTTTGAAATACGCATTAGTTCTTCTGCTTTGTAGTTTTTAGAACGACAGTTGCACGGTCGGTGTGTCTGCACCTGCTTAATTCTGTACTTCTTTCCTCTATACCTGCCTAGGTTCTGGCTTGCACACTTGACAAGAAGACAGTAGTAGGGCCTGTTGTACGTCCCACAGCGTCCCAAGCTCTAGTAGCGATGCTTTTCTCGAAACTGGCTGCCCATTCATGGACCGCAGACTGGTAGGCAGACTCCGAAGGCAGCCCATGTCAAAATAGCCCACTTATAGCCGATAAGAAAAGCACCCAAGGGCGTGTCGAGGGCATGTTAAACTGGCACGTGTGTTCTTGATGGGACGGTGAGCAGGCTCTTGTGTGCTGTGGACGCACCCTGCCTGCTCCACCCTTTGCGGGAAGAGTGAGGCCAGCACCAGAGCGACATTGGTAGGCTACAAGTCGCAGCATGCCGCCACTCGCAACATGCCGCCATCTCTGTAGTGTGCTGCAGCTGGTTGCTGGTGCATGGCCGAATCTGCAGCTTTTGCTGCGGCCACCGCTGGGTCTAGTGTGGCAGGGGTGCCACTAGGCCATAGCCGGTGAATGCGATCACCGATGCATCGAAACACAAAAAGCAGAATAGCAGCAGACTAGCAGAAGAAGCTAGAGATCGAAGCCTGATGGGGCTGGTTGGGCACAGTGACGACGGTGGCTAGGGTCCGGCTGCAGCGAAATACTGGCCCTCGGCTGTATCGAGAGTCCGCCGTTAGGCAGCAAATTTATGCAAAGAAGCGTGGCCCGGCCGGCTAGAACCGATCCTGATGCCTCGAACTGGCCAGTTGGAGTAGAATGACCGATGGCTGTGTCCGACCTGATAGGCCACGACTAATAGGGATAATAGGACTGTATTCCCACTGGTTTAGTTTGAAAACGTAAGCTGTGTGGCTTAGGGATATGTTTTATTGCGTATTCTGCTGAGTGCACAGACTTTCGGCATCCACGACGATAGTTATTTGGATTAAACCCCAGTGATCAGTTCGTGCCCTGACCACTTCTGCTGCTATTGAAACACTTTTGCGGTTGAGTGTACCTGTGGCACTATTTTCGTACGTGAGATGCAGAGGTAGCCACAACGGGGCTGTGGTAGATGGCACTGTACAAATTCGGCCGTTGGTGTAGCAGTGCTCACATTAGCTTAGATTGCTGGCTGAGTGGTGGTGGGTGGGTGGGTGGATATGTGGGGGTGGCAACAGTGCCATCCCAAACCGCTAGGCAAGGCACCTTTCCTCTGGTTGGTTGATTGCACTTGGTTGGCCTGTGTGTAACAAAACCAAGTTGTGGATTGGGAGGAGCTATGCCAGCTTTTTGTATGACACTCACAATGACTAGCTCACAGCGCCACTGTTGTGGCCATGCGCACCCAACTGGTCGCAAAGTTGCTAGGTTTTAGGAGCACCCTGAGACTGCTTCTACATTTCATGCGAGAGCCGACCAATCCGGAGAATCGGCAGGCGAATGAGCATGTCTGCCACCACTGCGAGACGTGGGTTACAGAGATAACTAGGGGACTTTTGCAAGGGTGTGGCAGCTTCGAGAGACACACGAGGCACCAGGCACCGCGTGGAAGCGGTTTAGAATGCTAAATCGACTCGCTGTCTGAGCCGTGTGCACTGTCCACAATCGGCAGCTCTACGGTCATGCCGTGCTAGAGTCTAGTGCTAGTTTCCTTCTATTTCTTGCATTTGTGGCCGGAATTTGCCCCCTCATCGTTAGCATAATTATAAGAAGTGAGCCATGAAGTCTTCCGAAATGGCATATAAAGCCCCGGTAGGGGGTTCCATCGCAAAGCAAACTCTGCCTCTTGCGTTCGGCAAAAGATTCTTACGAGACACAAGTCTGTCTGCATCTTAATGCCTCTATGGAGATGCTTAATTGCCTAGTACAGAGATGCTTAATTAGATTAATGAAATAAGTCTCTGTCTGTAACTCCACAAAGAGTATGTGGATGTTACTCTGGAGAGTTTTGTATAGCGCACTCACAGGCTGCTTTCGGTATACATTCGGTAGCCAACAGACTTCGTCTCACGCAACAAAGAGGAAATGGGAAGCATAGCAGAGTCAGGAGAGCAGTTGAGGTAGTGAGTAGCATGGAAGTAGCAGCTCAGGACCGCTGAAAAGGATGAGCCGTAGTCAGCAGTAGGAGAGTAGCTATCGTTTCGTAAGAATTGTTGAAGCAGGTTCCACAGTCTAGGACCTGCAGAGCTAAAGCTTCTGTCGCCAACGGTCTTTAAGCAAAGGAATGGAACAGCTAATTTTTTGTCCATACAGGACCTGGTGGAACGAAGAGGCTAAAACTGGTGCCGCAGTTCAGTTAGATATGGAGGAACCAAGCCGTGGCAGGCCTCGTGGGTCAGCGTAAGAACTTTTCTCTGTATCAGTTGATCAACCGGAACTAGCTTTGCAGCCATATTCATAGCCATGTGCAGTGGTCTAGTTGCTTTCTTTGGTAGCCCAGCCAGAAGGGAATTACAATAATCAACCGAGACAGAACTAAGGAGCTAGTTAAATTTTTGGCACGCCACTGTGGAAGACAGCTCTAATCTTAGATGGGGATTGGACGTGATCACAAGCTGTAGAAGCAGTCTTCTGAATTAAGCTTTTAAAATTTAGGCAGCTGTTGATAAAGACACCTAAATTTGGTGGACGTGGGGATGGTCGCACGACAGCATCACCTATTAGACGAGCAAAGCCTTTTAATCCAGCCACACGCTTAGTGTGTCCTATGAGCAGTAGTTCGGTTTTATTGTCTATTAGTTTCAAGAAGTTTTCCGACATCCACGATCAAATATCGGCAAGGCAAGCATTCAGTTTATCAGTTGCTGCAGCAGATTCCGACGGTTGGAATGACAAATAAAGCTCAATATCGTCAGCATAAAAGTGATAATATATTCCATGAGCCTTAATCACTTTTCCCAGGGGTTGAGTATAAATGGAGAACAGCAAGGGACCGAGGACGGACCCTTGAGAGACTCGACCAGCAGTTGTTTGTCTTTCTCATTTATCTGCCACGTGCAGCTTTTTATTCTTCCAAGGTCTTGCCATTAATGACCATTCCCCTTTCATCTGTTCCTATTTGACTGCTGTTCTAGCTGAGTCATCACACCTATCTGCCCGGCACACAATCACTTTATTACTTACTCTCTTGCTTACTGCCCACTATCTCCTTTGCTTTCTCCATTTGTCTGTCCCTCTCCTTTTTCTGTCTGTCTCTCTCTCTCTCTCTTCATCTCTCCCCTTCTGTCGTCGTCCTTCCCTACCGTTGCCTTTACCTCCCTCACCCCCTTGCTTACCTCCCTCACCCCCTTGCTTACCTCCCTCACCCCCTTGCTTATCTCCCTCACTTCCTTCCTTGTCTCCCTCACCTCCTTGCTTACCTCCCTCACCCCCTTGCTTATCTCCATCGCCCCCTCCTTTCTGCCTCCA
Source organism: Cristatella mucedo (assembly GCA_009760855.2). Taxonomy (NCBI): domain Eukaryota; kingdom Metazoa; phylum Bryozoa; class Phylactolaemata; family Cristatellidae; genus Cristatella; species Cristatella mucedo. Next base: position 190,161 of record WPIO01000082.1, read on the forward strand.
CCCTCTTTCCTATCCCACCCTATATCAATCTTGTCATGCCAGTGTTAAGACTATATACTTTTTGGCTTTCCTAGCATTTGCCATTGTGGTTGCCTGTTTAAGTGTTTATTAGTTTGGCTTTATCTGCTGTAGACCGTCGGCTTGACCTATCTTATGAAGACGCTGGGCAACAAGCAGTCCATCATGATAGGCCTGACCTTTCAAACGGTGCAGCTGATGTGGTATGGCTTCACGGCGGAGCACTGGTAAGTAGGCTTCTATTAATGAGCTAGATTGAGGAAGCCACTGATACCATGCGTTCGGTAATTTCGCGGTAAAGATTGACCTGTGCATGGTGTGACCACAGATATGTATAGGCTCGCCCCTAGATGACAGATGGCAGTGCTGTGAAGTGCCAGCTTATTGCTTATTGTCTGGTCTTCTCACATAGAGTGCCATGCTGCGGTAGGCTGACCTCGTGATCTTTGCTAATGTGCCACTAGGCCTTCAATCAATCCTCGGCACGAGCTTGTTGTGGTTAATTAGAGGGAGACTCGAGTCGCCACTTCTAACTCAAATGCCTGGCCTCCAGGATCCAGTAACTCAACGTCAGACAGTTGGAGAATTTGGACAGTTGGAGAGTTTTCCGGCTTGGTCTATGTGACTGCCTAGTCACAGACGGATGCACACACTAGTAGCTAGCTAGACGATGCTGTAGTATATTTTGCCGATGGGTCTGCATGCGATGGGCTCATCTTGAATACAATCAAGAAGATATTTCTTGGGTGCTTTGCAATTTCGTGCCTGGTTGTGCCTTTGCGCTTGCAGTCTGACTGTGACCAGGTGACTTTGTATAATACGTATACTATTGAGTGGAGCTCGAGATACGCGTGCGCTTGCTGTCAAAGAACTAAAGGGCAGGACAGCGCATTGCATCTGTCGGTGCCTTCAAAGCATAGCTTCAGCAAGGCTGTGACACATTTAAGCTGATGCCTGTGAATGGACGATCTCAGTAAAATAGCAATTCTGTGGCAAGATTTAAGGGAGTGTTTATTTTGTCGAACCGGAAGCCACGTGATGGCATGTGTGTAGCCTTCAAGTTGCTGTCATGTTTAAAAAATCTGTAGCCTTGTTCAAGAAACCCAGCTTGGGTCAGGTTCTGGCGACCGCCCTGTTATTGTTGCTATCAAGTGATTAGATGCACATCCTGCTACCTTGGCCTAGCAGGATTCAAGCCAGGGCCTCGGGATCCAGAATAAGTGACAAACCGTTGTACGACGTGGTCTTTGGGTATCCAGCTCTGCCCCGAACTGTGAACTGCTCTGCGCCATTTCTCCCCCAGTACATTTTCACAACCAGGTTTGACCTGTCAATGCATTTTACTTTACATGACCAGCAAAGAACACTGACCAAATGTAACTACAAGCTGAAACTACTTCCACTGGTTGTGTCTGGGCTTGTTCAAGGCAGGGGATCGTTTGCTTTAATTAGCATTATACGAGATGAGCCGACTTACCTTGAACTTTAGAATATGCACTTTGAGTAGTCAGCAGCTGCTGCCTGGAGGTCTGAAGTGGACAACTTCTCCAGTGAATGGTCTCTTGCTATGTTGTGTGTCTACCATCTTTTCTACCAGGTTGCTTAAGCTATTTGCTCACATATGAATTCATGTGCCCACCTATGCCAGTGCCCGAACAATAACAATAATAATAACACACTTGATATAGCACCCACAGAGAACTTAATCTCTTTCTAAGCACTTTACATTTGCTGCAAAGGAAGCACAGTCGAATGGTTAGTGGTAGCTTGTTCAATAAACAACAAGGATAACATGGTTAGTGGCAGTATGCACAGTGTCAGCATGCATAAGCACATAAAGGACGAATCTCAAATCACAAAGTACTGGGATAAATAGATGCGTTTTTAGTTTCTTTTTAAATGTGGACGATCCAGGAGATGTCATGCCACAAGTTGGGAGTGAGTTCCAGGCTTAGCAAGCGTACGAACTAAAGGCACGGTCTCCAAAGGGTTTGAGGTTTGTACGAGGTATGGGTAAACAGTTAGACTCCGAAAAGTGGTTGGTACGATTCTTAGCCTAGTGAGGGATTAGGTCTGATAGGTAGGCTGGAGCCAAAGAATGAAGGGACCTTAAAGTGAGTGACAAAACTTTGAGGTCGATGCGTTGCTTGACTGGTAGCCAGTGCAGGTCGGCAAGAAATGGTGAGATGTGGCAACTGCGAAGCTCACGACAGACATACCTAGCTGTAGAGTTTTGCACCAGCTGTAAGCACCTGAGTGCATAGGCCGGTAGACCAGCAAGCAGTGAGTTATAGAATTCAAGACTGAATATCACAAATGCATGGACCAATATAGATGTGGTATCCTTGTCTAAACCAGCCCGAATTTGAACAATGTTATATAGCTGAAAGTCGGCAGACTTGACCGTAGAGCTGATGTGGTCATCTAATTAGCGGTCACTTTTGGAATGCAACACCTAGATTTCGTGCAGATTCAACAGGAGATATGCTGGCAGAGCCCATTTTGAGCATTAGCCTTTCCAATTTTAGAATCACGGTTGGTTTGCCACTAACTAGTAAGTTGATTTATCATAATTCAGATTAAGAAAGTTTGCAGCTATCCCTGTGCGGATGTCATCAATACATGCAGTAAGGGAGTTGGGTGAATTTGACATGCTGGAGGGCTGGGAGGAATCAAAGCAAAGGTATAACTGAGTGTCATCTACATGGAAGTGAAAGCCAAGATTGTGCCTGGCAATCACATCGGTAGGAGGGAGAGTATAAACCGTGAAAAGAATGTGACCTAGCACAGATCCCTGATGTAATACCCCATATTTCAGAGGTTCATCGGAAGATCTTTGTCAATCTTCACTGTTCTGCTGCTGTTTGTTTGCTATTGTTTTACCGCGTGATATATTGGTACACGTGAGATACGTCGTTTGTGAATGACGATAGTGATGAAAGAAGAAGTAGCCTACAGCAATGAAGGGATGACGAACAACAAAGAACAGAGGGTTAAAGAAAAGAAAAAATAGAGGGGCAGGTAGGAGATGAGAAAAAAGAAAGTGAGCGAGAATGAATAAATTAATGCAGATGTTGATCTTTATAGTACAGCAAAACCAATCGTCTGGGCAATTTACAATGATTAAGGCATTGAGCCTTTTAATGAGAAACCCAACTGCCTCAGTAAGCACGTAAACGCACAATGGAAGACACTGTCAAGGTCAAAGGAAGATACAGATCAACACAAATAATATTTGCCTTGCTAGATAGTATTAAAAAAAAGTTACTCCCACTGTTCAAGTCATCCAGCAAGGAAGTCTTTCTTTGAAAAGAATGGGCTTGAACTCTCAAGGAGCAGGTGCATGAAACCTATTGATCGTGCTCTCTCTCTCTCTCTCTCTCTCTCTCTCTCTCTCTCTCTCTCTCTCTCTCTCTCTCTCTCTCTCTCTCGTCCGTCTGCCTGTCTGTCTGTCTGTCTGTCTGTCTGTCTCTCTGTCCGTCTGTCTGTCTACCTCTGTCTGTCTGTCTCTCTCTCTCTCTCTCTCTCTCTCTCTCTCTCTCTCTCTCTCTCTCTCTCTCTCTCTCTCTCTCTCTCTCTTCTCCTAGATGTAATAATATTGGTGATGCATACCTTGCATCAGCAATGTGCTGGATCACCAACGTCTAAACGGAGTTACCATTCTTTGCTGTTTTCTGTGACAACTAAAAGCTATATTTATTTAAGTACAAGCCTGCATGACTGCTAGGTGTCAATCAGTCGGAAACAAACAAGGACATATCTTTCCAATTTCTGAGGTGTAAGCCACTAAGCCCAAATTTACCGTGAGTTAAATGTCCTACCCATACTATTTCGATGAGCATTGTGTCCTGCCCACACCATTTCGATTGGCATGGTGCCATCTGACCTTGTGGGTTGCAAAGTCGATGTGGTAAAATGCCTAATTAGAATTGGCAATTTAACCCACTAACAAAGGGTCGGTTTTGGCTCTTCATTGAATAAATTCAGGCACAACAGTTTTCTGCATTGAGTGACTCAGCTACTCAGCTTTGCCATCTGTGTCGGGAGTTACTTTTAAGTAAGCAATAGTGGAGCAGACGTTCGACATGTGACTATAAAGTTCTCTATTATTGAGCTCACCTTGCTTGTCCATAATAATAATAATGATGATGAATTTTGATGCTAAAAGTATGTATGTCAGCAATGCATTGTGTAAAAACGTTAAGAGAGCTTGACATGCAGGAAAGCAGGGGTCGGTCAAACTACAGGTACAACTGTGCTTCATCTGCATTCAATGAAAGCCTAGGTTGTGCTTTGAGATTACATCTGCATGAGGGAGAGTATAGATTGTGAAAAGAAGTGGACCAAGCACAAACCCCTGGGGTACCTCATACTTTAAAGGCTCCCCAGATGACTGTTACCGATTTACATCACTGATCTGGAGTTCCCCAATGAGATATACCCTAAAGCATTGCGGTGCAGTGCTAGTGGTGCCCAGGCAAGAAGAGAGGTGCTCAAGAAGGACTTGATGATCAATAGTTTCAAACGTTGCAGAGACCCAGCAGAAACGGCAGAGAGACTCTACCCAAGGCAGCATTCCTTCGAAGGTCTCTGTATACTCAACTGTGCTGACTCGGGGTGGAGTGATAGGTTTAAAGATTGTATATAAGAGTTTAGCTGGTCTGTGTCTTAATTTCTCGTGTCTGTGATTAGAACCGCATTACGGAAACTGACCAGAAGTTGGTAAGGTTCTCCTGGTCTAGTGTTTACTTGATGATTGGTTTAGCAACAAGCAGCCTTTTTTTGAAGGATGCTGAGGCAAGACCTGAGGCTAATGACATTTATTACGTTTGCCCTAGACACAACAATGGTTCTTGCACGCATTGTACTGTCCAATCTGTCTAAGCATCATACGCGAGACTGGTCAAGTGGTGGCATCTAGCATCCTTTATTTGTTCAGCTAAGGGGGTGCTTAATTAGGTCGAATGAAATACTTCCTTTGAGCAGTTGATACTTGTGTAAGCAGGGCGCTTAGATCGCTTGACCAAAGCGCACTTTCTTTTTACCAAATAAAATCCGTGCCTTGTCATTTAAAATGGTGCCGTTGAGATCCAGTCTGTATGCATTAGGCGTGTTTTTTCCATACAGAAAGTTCTGAAATTGCTTTGATCAGTCAGCGACATCAAGTAGTTCATTGTGGCACCGTTCTTCTTGGGTATTTTAAGTATTGCCACGGTCATTTGGATTCTTCACAGCGCATGGCATGCTTCACTGTGGTCGTAGGACGACTCCTACAGCTCAAGGACTGGAGCTTTGTTGAAGCAATGTCGGTTTGTTGTAGGATGATCTGGATAGCTGGGGTAGTGACGGCTGGTTGCAGCATAAGCTACCCTGCCATCAGCTCGTTTGTGTCAGCTCATGCCGAGCCTGATCAGCAAGGTATGCACAGCGTCCTTGGCTATCGCATTTTTCACTGCTTTTATGCTGTTAAGTCACCAGTCGTAGCTCCAGTATTTGCTGCAGTTCTGCCTAACAGGCATGTGACCTAGAACGACAGTGTTGCCCAATTAAGCCCGTGCTTCCGTGGCAGTGAATTTGTTTCAGTGTAGCCATCTAAGAGTTGGTTGATTGGCTTCACTTCACTGTTGAGGTTATAACCCTGCTGCCCTGTGCTGCAATTCCTACTGACTTTTTGCTCACGGCTGCCAGGGAGACTTTTTTAGGCAGGTGTCTTGATACACTATGCCACTGTCAAATGAGAAAGGACTTGATCTTTAATTGATAGCGAGCGCAGGAGTTCACGAACAAAAGAGAAAGCAGTGGTTACATGCTCTCAGCATTTGATTGTTTACCGCTGCCACAGATACCAATAACGTTAGTGCATCACATCTAATATTCAGATTTCTAGTTGGCATATTTGAAATTATGAGAGCCCTAAGTCAAGATTGCAGAATGTGTACACATCGTGCATGCATGCATGCGTGCGTGCGTTTCTATCTATGCATATGTCCTAGGCAAATGTGTGTATGGGCTTTGCCATTTCAGCCTAAGGTGTTCTCACCGTTTGACTTTCTTGATCGAAGTTCCTATATTAAAGCATTCGTTAATATCTTCTTCAGCTTGAACTGTTGTCTTGCTAAGCAACTTGAATTGTTGTCTTGCTAACCTTTAAGTTAAAAGTGTAATAGTCAGGTAGCAGCAATGTGCCCGAATCGACATAGCCACTTACGATATTCGGTATTGATGTACACTCGTTGTAATGCAACTGCAGTCAAAGGGATTTTGGGATCAGAGAAGCACGAAGACATTTTGAATAAAGCTGTTGATGTGGAAAACGATCGTGCTTTTGATAGTAACGAGTGGGGTTGAAAGTACAACACCGTCAGGAGTGCTGAAGCTCTTCATGTAAGGCGTAGTATCTTGCAGTAACTAATTTCTTGACCTTCAATTGTCATAACGTAATAAGACTTAAACAGGGTGTGAGTGGGATCGCTGAACCCTTGCCAAGATATTGTGATGTGTGCTGCCTTATTTTTTTAAGTTTGTCAGCTAAAGTCGTTTATGAAAACTAACAAGCGGGTCAAGCGATTATCATAAGTGATCCAAGGTGGTTGCTGTTACTGAAGCAGCAGCAGGGGATTAGCTATCAGTATTTTTTGGCATCTGTACCACTTACTTCTTTCGAGTGCTCTCCATTATAAATAAATGAAGCATCTGGTTTGTGGAATTGAACGAATAATTATTTGTTGAATTCCATAAAACATGATTTATTGCAGTGGTAACAATTTGCAAAACAAATTGGCCAATATGTATGGTAAATTATGTTATTGCGGACCATACCCGAAGATGATTTTGAAACCGATGCCGATTGGAAAGACTAGGGCTATAGCGTAATGAGTGATCTTCTCAAAAGCTGCCCGAGTTGCATTGCGCGTGCGCACACCCATATGTGAGCCCTTTCACCCCTCCCCCTGTAGGTCAGGAAATCAAGTAAGATCCTCGTCTTTCTGTCGAACCGTGGGTGTCATGGTAATGAGGGGTCTGCGACAGTATTAGCCGAGACGTCCTCCGGTTTTCATTTCGTATTCATTTACTGTTAGACAAAGATGCTTGGATGAAGGGTGGTGTGTGAACATCGAGGTATGACCTAATGAGGGCAAGTGCTGCATCGTTTTTTAATCCCGAAGTCTGCTTGGAGAAGTGGCACACCCAAGCCAATGAGCCGTGGGTTAGCAATCAGTTCTGTTCGCTTTATCTTAGACCAGTGAAAGCTTTTTGCATTAGGTAGCTTTCTTATCGTATGAAGCAGGCCATTGCCTTAGCTTTATTCGATGTCGATGGTAACGTTCTCTGCGGGTGCTATATCAAATGTATTATTATTATTATTATTATTATTATTGTGTATGGATGCGAGTCCATGGTCCCAGTGCCTGCTGGCTGCAGCCTTCAGCAGACATCTACCGATGTCTTGTGTGCGAATGGAGTGCTGGACTCCGAGCTTGTCCCTGTACATCTGCCTGCCTTTACGTTTAGGTGCATGTGCGTGCTTGCATGTGCCTGTCGGTGTGTTGGCTAGCGGGCCAGTTACGCATGGTGCCATATACTGTATGCTGTCGCATGCTGGCTAGTCACCATGCATTTTTGCATGCCTTCACTGCTGGCTGCACTCAAAGCAGCAGCAGCATGGACTAGGTGTGTCCAATCACACGGCTGCATATCTGACCCGCCTACCTGTTGCACGTGGCAGTCGTCGGGTCACCTTCGACACGGCTGGACAGTTTCGAGCAAGGCTGCCCTCTGAGACAACTTGATTATTCAAAGTGATCCCAAAACAGTGTTTCGAAGTGACAGGTCGTGACGGCTCGACTGCTTGCCAAGAAGCTTGAGCTACTGTTTGCCCCTATCGTTATTTAGCAAGGAAATCTGTGTAGCCAATGTGTTACCTATATTTCATCAGTTGTATAGATTGCTCCGATAGTGTATCGCGCTTTATCAATTGTTTACTTATTGCGGAGAATTTTAGGCGTCGCTCAGGGCATTGTCACGGGAATACGAGGGCTGTGCGGCGGACTGGGACCGGCCGTGTTTGGATTCATATTCTACCTCTTCCACATAAGCCTTTCTGAGTCCCATGACAACGGCAGTAAGGTGATGAACTCCACCGAAGATGAGTATTCTGCGAACCAGCAGGTGCGTAGGCAGTACGCTCCCGCGGCGTGTATGTTCGCGTGCCGTGTGCTGCTGTTGCAATGGAGCGTTGCATTGACTGTGGTGGCGCTGTGTTTTGGCTCCACTGCAAGATCTGCTAATCCGGTGTGGTCCTCTTTGCACCCACTTGTCGTCCCGTGAAATCCCAGGACTGCTCGAAGTGGGCCACATCGAGTTTGTTTTCACCCAACTAATGTAGATTCCACACTGTTTCCTGAGCACATTAATTCATCTAAGAAGCCCGATGACACTCTAAAATTGATGCCCCCTCCAAATTTTCGAAAATGTAAGCCAACTGCAAGTAGTGCTTCGGTAGCATTTGTGGCAGCGTAGTCCTCAACGGCAGGTAAAACCCCTACCAAAAGCAGCGCCCCAAATTCCTTCTTTGGCTGCAGGTTGCCGATAGTGCATATTCATGTTTGTCGACTTAGGTCTAAGTATGATTTTCAGAGGAATGTACGGTTTGGAACGATCCTGGCCAACTCGTCGTCATATGGCACACTATCCATTTATCGATGCTCTCTGCGCCCCCAGCATGACTGGCTGTCAAAAATGCGGTTCTTGTCGTCTGCTTTCTGCCAACGTGAGCTTACCTCGTGGGCCGCTGACCTTGTTTCAGAAGTACATGCCGGGTCCGCCGTTCGTTTTTGGTGCTGTGCTAGTTATGCTGGCACTCCTCGTCGCTTTCGCACTACCCGACGATCATCTTGGGGTGACCCCTGCACGACGACCCTCGGCTGTGCATCTGGACCCAAAGCAGAGGGGTAAGTGAGCTGCCACCCACCCACCCGGAGCTTTCGCTGCAACTTCCGGCCAAGCTTTGGTCGTTAGTTAAGCCGGCCGAGCGGGCGAGCAGTGCAGAGCAGTGCCTTCTGACTGAGAGCTGAGCGGGTGCGCGTGTGTTTGCAGCTGCCGGTAAGCCAGAAGAAGCGCAGTCCATCACCAGCAGTTGCGAGGATGTGACATAAAGGAGAGCTTCCAATTGTTCGGCATTGTTTGAGCACAAGAGCATGGCTTCATGCTTGAGTCGGTGCTAGGCGGCCACCTTTCAAACCCGGACTCTTTTTGAGCTGTCCTCATCGTCTAACAAGACGTACTCGGAGTCAACAAAGGCAGCTTCGGCAGACGATGAAACTCTCGCAGCTTAGTTACGCTTGCTCAAGACTCGGGAGTCGGTCGATTCGATAGGGTGTTTGTCTCGTAGCTTGTAGCTCCTTATGCAGTCTGTGTAACTTGCCCGCTAGCTGCTGCAGCACGATGCAACAATAAATTATAGCGAGCGGCTCGATCTTGATGCTCGATCTGCGAGCAATTTTTCTGCCTCTCACTGCCCAGTGTGGGTAGTCATGCCGAATCGTGCATGACATTGCCAGCAACCAATGTGTTAGACAGGCGCAAAATAGCTTGACAATGTTAGATATGCTTCAACCGCATGAGTTGGCAGCTTTAACCTGCTTGAGCTGGCATGTTTTGCTATGTTTGTGTGGCCACGAGGAATCTATCACGTAAGATCCGCTCTAAGACTAAGGATTATCTACTACGTTGGCCTGCTAAAATTTAGCTTGCTCCCTGGTATCGTCCAGGCTGGATTGTTAGCTCCATTTTGGCCAAGCTGCCAAAGAAAGCCATTAGGCCACTGCAGCTGGTGATTAATATGGCTGTACGGCTGGTTAGCAAATTCTATCTTTGGTCTCGTGTCTGCTTTGCTAAAGGAGCTTCGATGACTTCTGGTTGATCATCGGATGGAGTACATTTCTTGATCAACGGATACAGAGTACATTTCTTATGCTGATCCACAAGGCCTGCCATGGCTTGCCTCCTTCATACCTAGCCGAACTGCTGCACCAGTTTCATCCCCCTCAGGTCCTTTATGGGCAATACATTAGCTGTCCCATTCGTTAGCAGCATACGCTTTTGCTCAACAGGTCCTAGACTGTGGAACTCACTTCCACAATTCTTATGCAATATCTATTCTGGTGCCGACTGTGGCACACTCTTTCCAGTCGTCGTGTGCAGGTATTTCCGTGCTACTAACTACCTCAACTGCTCTCCTAACCTGCCTGTGCTTATCACTTTCCCTTTGTTGCGTGAGATCAAGACTGCTGGCTACCATATGACCACCGAAAGTCGAGTAGGCTTGAATGGGCTGTTGAAAACGCACCTGCATAAATATGCTTAGTTATTCTGGCTTTGTGGAGTTACAGACCGAGAAGCTACATGACATAGTATGCACTGGTTGTATGGCCCACGTTGCAGTCAAGTGAAGTTATAGTGTGAATGGTGGCCTGTACTTGACCTCAGTTCTTCCTCTCTTAGCTTGGCACTAAAGAATTGCATGGGCCGTGGCAAACTTACTGCCACAGAGGTATAATGCACTCAATCAAGAGCTACGGTGTTGAAGGATGCCCAAGGCTTTGGAAACTGGATCCAATTGTGGGTATCACTTCGTACTTGTCAAATCGCTTGATTTCGGTTTTATCCGACACGACCTCAGCACTAACTGGCAATCGATAAAAGAAAGCTAAGACGTGGTTCCGGAACTGAATTAACGGCCATTCATTACTACTCAACTCACCACCACTGCAAGCTGACGACTACTGGCTTGAATGCCAAGAACTTGCAGCAATGCCTGGATACGAGGGGCTATTTGAGATACGAATGTGCAGTTGTACCACATTTTTGCAGTACATGTATTTTGGCTGTGTCGGGATAGCGACGTAGCTACGTAGCGATCAGCTCAAGATTTAACTGCCAGGCAAGAACGATTTGAGCCAGCTTGGGAGCGGTCATCCGTTAAATAGAGCCGTCGAACATCTGTTGATTACGTACCGTCCAGCTCTTCGCTGTTACCTTTACTGTCGGTGAAGCTCAATAGCAGCCACTCCCAGTTGTTTGCTCGACCACCCAGACTGCCTTTTGCAGCAGACTATTTGAGTGTGCATTGATGAAATGCACCTCTGTATGAAGACATTATTATCCTCTAGCTTTTAAAATGTGTAGCGCTAATAGAAACTAGCCGAGAAAAACGCTTGTCAGCAATAAATATAACGCACCGGGAACAAGCTTGACACTTCGACGGGTATTAATCATGGGTAAGGCTGGCTGTCAAGGTCGAGCATCTATTGCCATCAACACCTTGAAGGCCGTTGACGAAACGATACCCATATCAAATAGGATCATCCAATGGTGCAAAGACAGCTGAAGTCCCAGCTTGCCCTTGCGGCTTAGTATAAGCTGTGAGCAAGCACTTTATTCCTACTGAATGCATCCTTATAGATACTCCATGCTTCTTGTAAATAGCTGTAATGAAAATACCTCACAGAACGAATCACCTTCGTTTTCCAATAAATAAATGTCTACCATTTCCACCTTAACATCGCCTTACTGCTGACGTTTGAGCGCTAGCCGGTACTCTTAATGCTCACCACACCTGGCCGTGGAGGGCGGGTGGCATGTTTTTCCGGCTACCCACAAGGTGGTCTACCTTACCTGGTAAGATCGCTTGACCCATACCCCTGGTATCACGACTGGAGTTGAGTGTGTACACTTACAACGGACGAATTTCCTTATTTTCCCAGGCCGTTGCCGTCTATTGTCGTGCATTGCCCTCACATGTACGTTCAAGATTGGTTGATAGGATGCAGTTGCAATTTTAATAGAGCACTTACGCAAGAAAGTTTTGATCTTCTCCCAACAGCTTTGTGTGTAATTGTAATAGAAATCACATATTTCTGTATTGTCTCGGGGAATTGCCACTGATTACTATGGATTGCCCAAGGTTGAACGTGATCAAGGACAGCATGTGCGCCCACAGTGAGCGTTATGTGGGAGGATAATCACAAATTCAAACAGCCAATTCCCAGCAAATTTGAACCAGATTGCTGCAGAGACCGGGCCATTGATGTCGATTTCCCTCGATTGCGCCTTCGTCGATTGTACAAAAGGATGTGGCTGCACTTTTAATGCAATGTAATGCAATACGCAAGAAAAGTTGGAGCTTCTCTCAGCAACTGTCGGTCCATTTGTAACTGTATCCGTTAAGGATTGGCCCCGGGGGCCACTGCCGTCGATTGCCGTGCGTTGCCGTCGATTTAACGCGAACAATGGGTGAAAATTGTGTGCACACACAGGTACATGTTATGTGAAATGACAGTTGCAGTTTATGGCAGCCAACCTTGTCAATTTTCCACGGATTTCGCTATCGGCCCTACCATTGCTGTTGATTGCCGTGCATTGCTGACAGTTAACAAAGCATCTTGAAAATCCCACGGTTTTACTTTGGATGCAGCGAAATTTTATATGTAATGACAATTGAGGCTTCCGCCGTGCCAATCTGTAGCGCCTTGCTGGCCTTGGCTGAATTTTAGCGAGAACAAGAGCTGGTCGGCGGTGGGCAAGAACTCCTTTTTCCTAGAGCAGTGAGCCAGAGAGAAGCTCCAGTGCGGTTAGAGAGCAAGAGCTTAAGAGCAAGCCAGGAAGCTCTGAGACCAGTGGTGGCGATTCGGCCTTTAAAATTGGTCCGATACTCGCACGAGCTGCTGATTGATGTGGCTGGCCTGTCAACCTCCGCCATCACCCTGTCCAAAATGAATCGTCGGGAACCCATTCGCCATTCAAGCTGGACAGAGGTGCTATTCAAGTGGCCTAGTGACTTAATTCCTTAGCGTAATGGGCCACGATGTCGGGCCCAATACCACTAAGCTCTTGCCCGATTGTCTCAGCTAGGTGTTTAAGAGTCGAGCGACGCTCGCTCTCGGTCTCTAGTCCGGCTTCGCTTCGACGCTGTAGGACTGGTTTCTCTGAAAGCGAGGGAGGAGGGCGGGTTGTTCGCCGGCGATGGACTGAACAGGACGAGGCAGCGCTAGGAGGATTCGGTGGACTCCACCGAATATGGTCGTAAGGCGCCAGAGCTAGCATTTTGTGTTTCCTTTGTTTCTTTTGGGTTTTGTGTGCGCGCTCGCAAGTGGTCTCGGCATAAGGAGTTGCCGGTGCGAGCTAGACGTAGTCGGAGTGTGTGGGGTATTCCTGCCGAAAGGTCTCCGGTCAGGGTTTAGGCTCCGGTTCAGGCTCCCTCGATTTGGGTCGTTCCTCACTATAGACGTAAGTAGCCTAAGTGTGGACGCGTGTTTCATCCGAAAGAGTGCTTGTGCTGTTGAGAGCGTGGAGGAGTGTGGAGATAAAACTGAGCTAGACGCGAAGCGACTTTGTGCGCCTGCGAATAAAACTCAGTAAAATCCCTAGTTTTTGTGTCTCGCTTTCCAATTCACGACGCGGGCTCACGACCCCCTTTAGTAACGATAAGTAGGTCAGCTCCAGAAACGCTCGTTTCGTGGCGGCCAGCTTATTGCACCGAACGGCATTAGGCACTAGGTTACGCCGCTAGGTAAGCGGCAGGTCAAGCCTACTCCGCGAAGCCTTCAGCGTTACAAATTTCTCTTCAATTTGCCGGAAATTGGGGTATTGGCCCGGGACATTGCTGTCGATTGCCGTTTATTGCTCGCGATTGTACGTTCGCGATTGGTTGAAAGGATTTTATTGCACTTTCAGCACCGTGGGCTTCGACAGGTAAGATACATTTTATCTTGGCCCAGTCACTTTCCACGGATTTGCGATGGACCATAGTAGATTGCCGTATTTGCCCGTGCCATCGATTTCCATGTATTGCCCAAGATTGAACGGTCAAGGCTGGTTGAAAGGGCTGAAAGTATGTGCTCGAACAGTGAGATGTTACGTGGAATGAGAATTGGAGCTTGGTGCAGCCGATTTCTCGTCGATTTGCCACGGATTTCGGTATTGGTCAACAAATATCAACTATTGCTGTCAATTGCCGTGCATTGCTGACAATTAACGTGCAGAATAGCTTGAAAGTCCTACGATTTCACTTTTTATCACGAAGAAATGTGAAATGCGATGAAAGTCGGCCCTTCGTTCAACGAATTTAGTGTCAACTTGCCAAGACTGTAGTGGATAGCTGCTACGAGCCGAACCATTACCGTAGATTGCCATGCATTGCCCGAGATAATACGAGCGCATTGCTTAAAATGATGTGGTTGACTTTAACCAGTGTGCTTTGTAACATGCATTAAAAATTGGAGCATTGCGAAACCGATTTCAGGGCATTTTGCATCAGATTGATGTAAATTGAGGTATTGGCACGGGCCACTGCAGTCAATTGCAATGCTGCCGAATGATCGAAGCGATTGTAGTGACATTGTGGGATTACACAATAACCAAATATGATAGCAACGTGCAATCACTATTAGAGCCTAAAGTGAACGTATTCCGGTCGTTTTTCGGTGGGTTGCAGTACATTGACGTACTGGCCCGGGCAGTTGCAGTCGATTGCAGTACATTCATTGCTGGAGAATGGTCGAGGCAATTAGTTAAATTATGGGAGTACATAATAACCGAAGAGTAGAGCAACGTAAATCGTAATTAGAGCTTCTAGTGTACGCACTCTGGTGGCTGGGTGGCGGATTGCAGTGGATTGAGGTCGGGTCGTTGCAGTCGACTGCAATTCATTGCATGAGAGTTCGTGTGCATAATGGAGCGAAATTTGGTGGGTGCACTTTGAACTGAGTCTAGTCCTATTGCAGTGTCAATTAGAGCTTGGCGATGGCGATTTGAGGTTGATTTGCAGTGTCAACTACAGTGGAATAGAGTGGATTGTGGTAGTTTTCCAGGTCATTTCAGGCGATTGCCGCCCATTGCAACAGGGCGAGACTGCACATTTTTTATTTTACGTGGTTGTGCACACAGCGCGGTGCACTTTAATATGCAATAAAAACTGGAGCCCAGTGCAATGTATTTCGATTTTTATGCGGTGGATTGGGCCGGGCTACTGCAGTCGATTGCAGCGCATTGCACGAGAACGGCCGTGCCAATGCAAGTGAATTTTTTTAATGCAATTGTTGCAGAGTGTGCTGTCATATGCAATCAAAAAGGGAGCTTTTCGATCAGGATGTCTTTCGTTTCGTGGTGGAATGCAGTGGATTTCGGTGTTTGCCTGGGCCACTGCAATCTTATTTTCGTGGACTTAGTTAGAACTCGTGAGCGGAATCTTGCGAAATTCTCCGGCACATTGTACGTATGGCGTAGTTTGATATTCCAAACTTTTTGGAGCTGTTCGTAGCTGAATTGTGGTGGATTTGACTGGAATTAGAACGGATTGCAGTACGGGCGTCCGGCGTCAAAACTCAATTGCATAAGTTCTCGTGCGACAGCGACATGAAATTTGGTAGACAGATACATTCGAACATGTACTACAATATAGCGCACAATTTTAGCTCGGCAAGGCTTACGTCTGGTCGTTGTTAGCATAATTAGAATGGATTTCGGTAATTCGTCGAACCGTATAAGTACGCTAACAGACAGTAATGTAGTTCATGGTTGCTCTATCCCCGGACCACACAAGTGTGGAGCCACTTAACTCTAGCTACGTGCTCACGACCAAGGCTTACTGTTGAACACCTACTTTTTTCCTCAACACGTTTCGCTAATAGTAGGAGCACTGGGTTATCCGAAAAAACTCGTACAACAATTAATTTTAAGGAATAGTGGTTTAAGTAAATATTCATAACTAAGAGAATGTTATTAGAAGAATTACATACTTATTAAACTCAACTCCACATAATAGTTTATGCCAGCTTTTACATATATTTTGACACGGTACAGTTATATAGAAAGAGTTAATAGAGACAAATAGTTATTTTTTATTTAGGCGCTCAGCTTGTGTGGGATTCCTTGAAGGTAATCTCTAACTAGGACTGTTCCAAGAATATTGTGGATGTTTCGAGCACAAGCATTCGGGTCCCACGAATAAATGAGATTTACTGCGATACAGCTACAATTTCCATAATAATAGTCAGTACACCGGTTTTGATTCCAAATTATACAGAATAGTGTAACAGGTTTTCGCACAAAATTTCTTGCAATTGTGCTCGCTCATGTCATATACTTAAATGACCAGGGTCAGCCAGGATATTTTCAGATTCGAATTGCGATACAGTTGTCATCTCCACAATAGGCAACGCGAAACTGCGATTTCAAGTTCACATAGAATGTTGCTGGTACGGCTTCACCCTGAAATTTTCATACCATTTCGCTTCCGAGTTCATTCAATGCAACGGCCAATAATGGCCCGGGTCGCCATGCAATTTCGAACTGCGATAAAACTGCCATCTCCATAATAGGCTTCGTAGAACTTCGGTTCTGATTTCGCATTATAGGCAACGGCGTTCCAGGCTAACCGACTACAGCTTGTGGCATAGTGCTTGGACGAGCCTCCGTAGCTAATCGAACTGAGATACAGCTGCCACTTCCATAATAAGCGCTGAGCGACTGCGATTTGATTTCATGTGATATCACTGTTTATCAAACAGTTTTAAGTTTATCAATCAAATTTCACGATATAGCTCGTGCCGGTACTGATGCAATAGCCTAAAATAGACCAGCCCTCTGCATTTTTTTAACCTGTGATACAGCTAATACTCCAAAATTATGCGTCGTCGAACTTCGGTTTTGATTGTTTATTATAGAAAAAATGATTTACCTACCAAATCTTGAGCGATTTCGTTACCGAATAATAATGCTATGGATTCTGACGGCCGGGCCATTGGAAGCCCTAGCATAAGAACATAGCCCCAACGATATGAAACGATGTAATTAAACCCGAAACCCTTATATCTATAAACTGTGGTGTCGAAACCAGTTTTATAACACCTATTGTGGAAATGTCGCCTGTATCGCCGTTGGAATACGTAGGGAGGCTAGCTGGCCATAGCCACTTAAGGCACGAGAAAGCAAAGTCCAATTGATTGACATTTTGTGGGTAAACACCATTACGTATAATTTGTAATAAAAAACCGCAGTTCTGCAGTTTATTGCCAAATCGGCAGCTGTGTCAGTTATTCATGGAATCCAAATTTTTTTTGCAAACTAAACCTTGGACTTGCACATCAACTTCTTAGCTGTCTGCCAATGTATGTCTTCCAAGTAGAATTTCATCGGTCAATTTGTCGAACGCAGTAGTAAGATCCATTACTGTGACGAAGCTCAGAACTAAAATTATTTCGATATTCTGTTGCAAGACTGAAATCTGTTTTTTCGCCAAAGATTCTGTCCGAAGTCAAACAAGCATCCAGCTAGCTTCGCTCCAGGAAAAGTGGTTGAACAGGCATTTTACTGACTTTGTCAAAATCTGTTATGATATTTGCCGGATTCAGAGTTTAAATTATTAATGCATGACGAAACTAGACGTACTGTTATTACTTCTACCACCAGTCGTACAATGCAATATGAATCATTTTTGTAAAAGTTATTTATTTGAAAGACAACAAGCCGGTTAAATCAATTAAATCACTCAATTATTATTATAGTTGTGCGGTTTTGTCATGCGAGCATTTGCCGTGGTTGCTGGCATTGCATGCTTTTACCCTCCGTGTGGAGCACTGACAGTCAATAGTCATTACCTTCGAAGCCAGTAGCAGCGCTACAGCAAGGTAATGCAGTTCTAGAACCACCTGGTACCCATGTAGTCATCTTAAGTAATTGGAGGGTATATGGACGGAAGCCTCTGTTCTTGGCTTGTTATAAATGAGGTCAGGGCAATAACACTGTATGTGCACACCCCCTTTCCCCCCTCCGATTACATCAGGTCAATGTTGAGTAACCTAGGCCAAAATTTTGGCTACGGGCTTGGAGCTTAGACATTCCACAGCTCAGTTGGCCGACGTGTAGCCCAATCAAACCATAATTGTTCGGTCCGACTGCAAACAGGAAGTTCTCCCGAAAGAACCTTGGGAATTACCGGGCTGACTATCCAATGCGCTCACCGAAAATCCTTCACACAACCCAAAACCATTGTTGGTGGGTAGACGGATAATATACAATTCTTGTGCAGAAAATATCGTTAATCCAATAGTCTAGCTTTATCGTAGAAAATAACGAGAACAACTTACTGGTCTCTAGGACTGTGAGGGAACATGACTCTTGCAGCCTGCGAGCACTGGGCAGAGACCCTACGAAGGTTCAGACTGCCTAAGCAGCCGCAGGCTCACAAGTGGTGGAGGGCTGACGACTCGGTAGATGACTCAGGCAGTCCTGCCCAAATCCATTCATTGGCTGCATCTGTGGGGACATCCATCTACCACAAACTGTGGCCAGCTGTTGGGCGGGTTCGGAACGAACAATGGCCGACAGTGCGAACAACGCATGCATGCATACAAGGGCTGCCGAAGAAGTACAGCGGGAGGGAGGGCTAGATCCCTCACCGCCGGCAGCCGTCTAGTGTGTAGACTGGGCCTGGCTGGCGTTGTTTGGAATACAGATTTTGGTGTTGGAGCCAGCAGACTTGTTGCTCGGTCGCGCTACCCAGCCCGACGACAGGTCGTGCGGAAGGCTGTCACAAGGACCAGCTGAAATCTTACTCTAGGATACTTTCTCTAGGACCATCTGAAATCTCTACAGCATAGGCGATGGTTCACTGAAACACTTGAAAAATCATGCAATATCTAGCTAACTGCATTAAAGACTGCATACACTCACTCACCCTTCTACACAGAAAGGCCCGCTCATGGGAAATACCCAGTACTTCCTATACAAAACATTGATCTAGAAGGTAAGTTCACGAATCCAAACCCTCAAGCTGCAGCAATGCAGCCTGATCTAAAGCTTGCAGGCTTTTGTGCAGAAGTCTGCAATGTGAATGCATGCCCACGTGCAATGGCTTTGCTTTCACGCAGGGCAATTTCTCCAACGTTTATTTCACGCTTGCCCACGATACTGCCAAACAAGGACAAATCCTGTAGGTCGTCTGCCATACCAAGTAGGTACAGCTTGGCTACCTTGCACGATGTGGCAATAAATTATAGTAGACCAGGGTGTGCTATAGACTCTTGAATAACAACGTCCGCCTTTAAACTCAAGCATATTTGCTTATCACCTTCCGATAAGAAAAGTTAATACCTCGTGGCATGGCACGGCCTGCCAGCAAACACTCCACTTGCTTTTCCCCTTGCCATTGCAGCTTCTCAGCCGTTGTTTGGAGAGGTGTCCTGTAGTTGGCTATCAGAGAGTGCAGAGGATGCACCGTTTAGAGTGGCCAGGATTAATTCTTGAGCAAACAGGCTCCGTTCCATCTGCTCCTCCTGCATTCGCTGATGATCACCTTCGGATGGCCCATGGGAAAGCCACCTGACAAAGATGAAATAGTGTTGAGATCAGAGAACGTAAAGACAGACCGGGATAGTCGCCAATGGAGTGTTACAAGCAGACTAGATGGCTTGACATAATCATAAGACAAGACGCAAATGCATGCAAGGGCAACCATTGATAGGCATCTTTAAATTGAAAACAATCTTCGAGTAAATATAAGGTCTCTTCTCTCTGTCTCTAATCTCCATCTTTCCCTCACTATAACTAGAAAAAAGCAGGGGCACACCCAAGAGATGCGGCCAGAGCACCCCAAGGAGAAGAGTGAGTCTCATGATACAAAGCCTTGGGTGTCTAAACAATGTCAGCAACAATCACACCACCTAATTACCAATGCTGCAATAGAACGTCGCAGTTCAGCACGTACGATTGGGCAATGCAACACTTCGGCAAGTGCTGAACTGGCGAACCTACTTAGTAAGCAGAAACCTATGATTGCCGCTTGAATCACCAGCCTGAGTCGAGGCGATGGGCACGACCTGGCTTGCATTCGCTGACGGGACACTGGTGACTGCAGCTGCAGCTGACGTCTTCAAATGCTCCGCTGCAGCGCTGCTAACAAGGGCAGCTAAAGACGTCGCTGCGCCTCCGGCTGCAGATACAGTAGCAAGCCCCGAATCGGCCACTGTGCTTCTGGCACCATTGCGTGACGTCTCTATCCTGGGGAGCCGCTGAAAGTGGTCTCTGAAACGTCGAAACAAGCCATTAGAGAAAACAAAAAATCGAGATAGATGAAAGGGTCTCGGCTCGCCGAGTCTCAGCGATTGTGGCTCACTAAGCAGAAAACCCGATTCAACAACAGTTTGACTCAAAAGCTAATCACGCCGAGCGCGAGAGACAGAGAGCTCTTACCTAAGAGCGCGTGCGTGCTCGCGTTCCACTTCCAGTTGCATGTGCAGCTCACGGAGCTGCTGCGGCGTGCCCGATACCACGGCACGACGTACGCCAGATAGGTGACTCAGCAGCTCTGCAACGAGGCACTGCGAGTGGTCATCTAAGCTGTAATACACCCACAATATCAATGACAACTCTCTCTCTTTCTTTCGAACTACTACTTGCACAGCAACTGCAATGGCATCTCACGACAGACGACAGCAGTAGCCAGGGGTAAGTACACAGCCGAGCACAAAAATGTCGTCACACATAAAAATATCTTCCATCTCCGCGCTGGAGTAATGGAGTTCGATCTGACCTTGATGTCGTTTCTTGGCAAAACTGTTGCACTCTGCCCTATTTTGGCTATGGAAAGTCACAACCAGCCTTCGGGACCACATACCTGCTATTGGGTCCATAGCTTCCCTACCGCCGGACCCGGCACTGCCGTTGGCGGCAGGCTGAGAAGGGCTGCCAGGCTGATTATTTGAAGCATACCGTCTTGCTCTCTGCGTCGGATTTCGGCTGGCCACAAGCGGAGCTCGGCGAATGAGCCGACCACCAATCAATGGCTCCTCCGCCCACAAAACATTCGTCAAGGTCGTAGAGCACAGCAGCAGGCAAGAAGTTTGACCAACATTAGCTATTATCAACCACACACATATTGTGCTGACAAATGCGAAACGAGGCTGGCAACGCACTGAAAAGAAAGTCATTGGCACGAGAAGGATACTGATAGTTCCCGGCCGCGGTGCTCTAGAGTCAAGTGGGCCGAGAAGTCGTCAGTCACGTGATTTGGATCGCCGCCCGGCGAGGAAGCACATATAGGGCAAATCTGAAATGCAACAACCACACTTAAATGAGTCAAGCATCATAGTACACACTGCATGCAATAAAATTTGATCAAAAATCGTATGATAAACAGCTGGCTCAGTCAAACATTAATTTACTAATCTATAGATGACACAGAACAAACCAAACAAAGCTTACAAAACAGTTCTACAAAATCTCAAAACACTAGCAACTGGTGAATGTTTTAAGATGCTAGCCAAACGTTAACACCAAATAACAGACGTTGAAAGTTCAAACCCCCAAATGCAAAAGGCACCTTTCTTTCATATTTGCAATTTTGTTTTCGTGCTTTATTATATATACTTTAGAGCACATGGTAGGGCGATACAATAATTTTAATGTATGTCTTTCGACTAGTGCCCTAAGAAAACCCAAATCTACACAAAGATAAAAGGTGCTGACCTTTTCTTATCCAAAGAAGCGCTGCAAGCAAGCAACAATATTTCTGGCTCGAAGATGCTGTGTCAACGGTAGCCAGCAAGCCAGCCATCGCTCCACTCAACTACAAGCAGGACCAGCACAGCGAGAATGCCTACCACTTCGGACGATGCCTCATTATGGTCACTTGAGACGTGGTCATGCAGTGTGCTTTCTGTGAAGCCTAGTTTGCCACAATAAGGGCATGCATACGAGTGTCCACCATCGGTGCCAGACGCGTCGGAACCAAAAAATAAGTCTAAAAAGTGAAACGAGTGCTGCATCAGCGCTTGCCCGAATGAGCACAGCTAACCTTGGCATACCCAAGTGCATACTTCGTGTCAGAACGTGGAGCATTCGAACAAGTTAACCCGTCAGAGTGGTGCAATGAACGACAGACAATGCATGCCAAGTAAGTTACTGTCATATTTTACCTAATCCAGACTTGGTCAGCTCCACATGCAGGTAGCCAATAGATAAATCCTTTAAGAGAATGGCCATTACCAACTGTTGGGCAAATGTATGCGAGAGAAAGGTTGTATGTAGTATTACAACCCCAAACGAGTATGAAAAATGCATATCAATAGCACATGCAAGCTCTCCTGCAAAAGCAAATGAGGCTATACAAAACTGTGTCTCCAAAATACTTAAGCTAAATAAAGCAAAATACTCCAGTATTAGTAAAAAAAATTATGTAGTATGCCCCAACTATTTGACGATCTTGTGAGGACCTAATTACTATTGTCACAGAATACAACGGAACTGACCAAGATAATTGTTAATGCAAGTTCAAGTTTTTCTACAGCAGTAAATTGAGGCACGCAAAAAGTAAGTCAGCATGACTAATAAAAATAACAGGCCGTTTGTATAAGCACCATAAGATAACTAAATATCTACTTTCTGGAAGATAAAACAATAACCAAGGTTTAATGATATGCAAGGTATCACGCTTCGACAAGCATGCACAAGCAAAGGAGTGGCATGCTTAGACTAGCATGCTGAAGCACACAAGGAAACACTCAGGGCCACTGATTAGTAGGACCATCTGTAAGTAACATGCGCTGAATCATAGATAGGTAAGCATGCAAAGTATGGGAACAAAAAAAAGACAAGTTCCCCGGGGAAAGCTGAGCGAAACATGGGCATCTTTTGCTGAGACTTGCGTGATGCAAAATCCATTGCAGGTTGCGACAGAGGCCGATGGCAAGTTACACACTCGGTACATACGAATTCAAGGCCCGATCACTAATGGAATTTAGTGCTAGGGCCGTACAGACGGAGGCCTAGAAGCGGCCGAGGACCGGGTTGTGAGAGCGCTGTCTGGAGGAGCCTAGAGGTCAGATAGGTAGGCTAGTGCAAGAGTGAAGTGACTGTGACGTCTTTTCACTTCATCGACTGGCCTCCTGACTAAACTAAGCTTCTCACTTTCTCTTCGTTAAGTGAGATTAAGTCTGTTGGCTACTGTATGGACACCGAAGGCTGCATATGCTTATTCCATAGAACAGTCTCTTGCATAACACCTACTTAGCCATTGCAGCAATGCTGAGTTACAGAAGTAATGTAATGTAATGTATCTCTGTCTGTAACTCTACAAAGTCATAAAGACCATGTGGGTGTTACGCAGGAGAGTTTTGCATAGCTCACTCACAGCCTAAGCGGCTTTCGGTACGCATTCGGTAGCCAACAGACTTCGTCTCACGCAACAAAGAGAAATTGGGAAGCATTGCAGAGTCAGGGTCAGAGAGCAGTCGAGGTAGTGAGTGGCATGGAAGTAGCAGCTCAGGACCGCTGAAAAGGATGTGCCATAGTCGGCAGTAGGAGAGTAGTCGTCGCTGCGTAAGTATGTACATTACATATGGAATCTTGGCCTGTGCCTGTAAGGCCACAGAGAGGATATTGCAGACCGTTCGATGCTTTAGAGGGAGACATTGAAGCTTAGACAGAAAAGATGTTATGGGCAACTGAGGCCATTGACGACAGATCAGACAAATGGCTGGGTTTTGTGATAGTTGCAGCCAATTATGGATACAGGTTGGGAGTTTCGAATAAAAAGAACTTCAGTAATTTAGATGCGATACCACAGAACCGTCAACTAGTTAGGCTTCTGTACTCTTGTCTAAGCAGGCACTGGTTTGGTAATGTTCCTCAGCTGAAAGTAAGCTGACTTGAAAGTGGAGGGGGGGCGATGTGTTCAGCAAATGACACCCTTTTGAAATAGCACAACCACATTGGGAGCAGGCATCCTAGAAGTCATGTTGGATGAATCAATCTTTGAGGTCAAGTCTTACAACTACTAGAGAGTGACACTACGTTGGCTAATAACTAATAGCTTGGTCTTATCGTGGTTAAGCTGCAGGAAGTTAGTGGCTATCCGTGTATAAATGTCAGTCGATACAGGCTTCAAGGGAAATAAGTGAGTCAGATGCTGAGCAAGGCTCAGAAAGGTCGAAGAATATGTAGAGCACAGTGTCATTGGCATAGAAATGAAGCTAAGTCTAGGAGAACCAGGAGAGAGAGAGAGAGAGAGAGAGAGAGAGAGAGAGAGAGAGAGAGAGAGAGAGAGAGAGAGAGAGAGAGAGCCGGGCCCTGCTCTGATCAGGATTGTTCGGAATGTCATTGTAAACCTGCAGCATAGCAGTTTCTAGGGAATGGTTTGCTTTAAATACAGATTAAAGCTTGCTAGCCAGATTTGATGCACTGATGAGGCTGGCCGGCACTCAGTCAAGTACCTTGGATAAGAATGGCAGAAGTAATTGAATTCTCATATCTAGAGTAGGCTTGTAGGTTTAATGAGTAGCTTGACAGTTGCTGTTTTCAGTCCAGCACAGAAGTATTTATAAGGCTGCTTAAAATGGCTTCGACTCCAAAAGTTTCGATTCTGGTATAAAACAAAAACGCTACTGCAACCTGATGTAATCATGCGCAGTATATACACGAAGTTTTAGTACAAGCATAATATTTTTTTAGTCTTAACATGAAGTTACACCATAAAGATAAGCAATAACCTCTCTGAGCTGATCTGGCATGTATGTATGATATCTATGCTGATCATGCATGGATGTAACAAAGCCTTTGCAAACATATGGCATTTGCGTTCTCTAAATGCTATGCAAACTTGAGAAAGGCGACTTTTTAGATGTGAAATAACCCACATGCACTCGGAGCCCTTTATCTACTTCATTCCAACAGAGACACTCAATAAGATTCAGGTATGAAGATTGATTGGACCAAGCTGCTAGCATGATGGCCCTGAATTAAGTTCCTTGAGTACAGCAGAAAAAGTATTGAGCACCATTAGCCTCATGCTCAGGCTCGTCGCCCTATTTGAAAAGAAAACTATCTACACAATAGCATATTGGACTAGGTACTAAAACGTTCTTGAGTAGTTCTAAATAAATGCCTTCTGGCATGATGCTAGTGACCCATGATCACAAACTAGGTAAGGCAGTTGTTTTTAACGACCCCAGTCCCAAAATCGTGGGTTCAAATCCTTCAGTGGGCGATCGTTTATTGCCACTGCAAGCTGTGGTGATAGTCGTAAAGGCTCTTGTCTCTAAAAAAAGAGGCTATTACATCAGCTAGTATTCTTTTATAGGTATCCACTACAGAAGCAGCCTCAAACCATGACCCAGCTGCGAGCTGCCTTCTGAAGGTAAATATCATTGTAGCAGTCATCGGAGCAGCAACACGCACTGTATACATTTTCACTACCAAAAAAGGCAAACTTACTCTCACCTCCCATTTGATTATGCTTTAGTCTTTGTGGGTCCAGTGTGTACATACCCTAGCCTACTCCAAGCAAGCCACTTTATGCTTGACAGACAGAAGTGGCTTCTTTTTTGCGTTTAATCAAACATAGCTCGCTTGTGCAGTCGATGCCTAATCGTATCATTACCAACTAGCTTCCCAGAAGCAGCCATCAGGCTTTGAGCTTGAACCTTCGCATGTCTGAAATGATGCCTAAAGCTTTATTGTGTACCAGTCTGTCCTAGTGGGTGTAGTGATGTCTGGGCAGCCGAATATCTCTTTGCAAATCGACGATACTGCTCGCATTTATCTTCTTCAGGCTGCACCTTATTAAAGTCTCAAAAACTCAGAATTGTTTGGAAATGCAACTTTACCAAATCCTTTTTGGCACAAAAACCCTCATCTGGGTCTTGGTGAAGGCAGTTAACTAAATGGTCTTCGGCATGCCGAATGGCGATCACATGGGACTAGGGAATAAGCTTAGCAGGTGACTGTTATTTTCATTCTATTGCACATGTCAAAGTACCTCTCCTAACAGGCAATGCAGCCGTTTTCAAGGTACTGTAAAATGGAGAAACCAGCCATTTTCAAAATAAATTGTAAGGTTTGAAGCTGCTTTCAAAAGTTATTTTTCTGTAGTATACATTGTTTTTATAAAAATGCCACCGTGAAAGGCATTATATTAGTTGAGTGCACTCGTTCTTTGTGCTACCGTGTAATGCTTAACGATCTAATGCCTACTACTCATCACAAACTAGTGGTTGCTGATACTTCTGTGGCTGGGTGTATCTACGCCTATAATAAGCTAAGTTTGATAGTACAAAATTGTGTTACCCGGCACGGTCATTGAAGTCACGTTTACATAGAGTCTCTCTTGATATATTATAGTACTACTACTAAGGGAGAGTAATTATGTCAAAAAGTGGAGATAATTTTCTAATGTGCACACACGTAGCAGCAACATGCACGCACTCCAAGAGTTGAAATTGAACATTAGCTGCTTGCACGTCACAAGGCTATGAAATTGGAAAAAAAGAGTTTTCAAAAGGTGGCCATGGTATTCCAGCTGCTTGTGGCCTCTGCACAACGACCCCTTTGCTGTCGCCCGAACTGACGACTAGTGCTTCCAGCGCTTCTCAGCTTCTGCTTGAAACAGCCAAGTTGGCTGCTTATTGGAAAGCTGCTAAATCTAGCGTGACCGACCGGAAGTCGTGCTGAATGAAAATGCCTTTAGTTAGCAATGAAGAGGTTGTATAAATAACAGCTGTCCATGATTCTTCACGAGGCTACAGGTTCAGCCTGTCATTGTGACCAGCAAGTTTTCACAGCAATGAATTGAGAACAAAGAGGAGCAAATCGACCAGAATGTAAGCATACCTATTGCAGACAACGAGAAAAAGAAGCAACAAAGAAAGCCACGCAGTGGCACAAAATTCAACAGAAACATAGCACAGGACAAAATCTACAACAGGAGGAGACTAAGGAAGCAGCCCGAAAGCTGCATGCTATACAAGCTCAGTGAAAGTCTCCTGCATATTAAGGTCAGTAACAGAAAAGAGACTGAAAGTAAGATTCGAAAATTTCATGACCCAAATCATGGTTTGGAGTCCCATGCCCGAAAGCAGGCCGGGCTCACCAGCTCTGCTGGACTTGCCAATACGTCAGTGGTAACTCCGATCCGCATTGTTGTGCAACATTTAAATTTTCCGTGATTTTGAAAGGCCAAAAACCAGTTTAATAATAAAAAAAATACACTCAATAAAGCGCCCTCAGAGAACTCAATCTCTTTCTAGGCGTTTTACATAATAGTTGCTATGGTAGGAAGCTACACGTCTAAGCACTTCATGTTTGCAGCAAATGTAAAGCGCCTAGGAAGAGATAGAGTTCTCTTAGGACGCTTTATCAAGTGCATTATTATTATTATTATTATTATTATTATTCTGTTCAAATCTGTTGGAACAGGGCCTCAAGGACAAGTGATTTTTTTTATAGCTTGGAAGACCAATTTAGAAATGAGTACAATAGAGACAGCACGACACAGGAGAGAGAAGAGGAGCAGGGAGATGAAGGACTCACGCAGGGCCGGCAGTGAAGGGATATAGCCCCCTAACCCGTTTTATCTTACCTACCAACAATTTGGAGAACAGCTCTGCTAAGGCATTGAACTGTAGTGGCCGAGTTTATATGAATATAATACGTGTCAATACAAACCAGGGAAGTTGAGACTTCAGATCCCCAAAGGAGTATCATGGCAAGCTCATTGGATTTTCAGGTAACTTTCTCGAACTACGTATGAGGTCACTACCATAGATTCCACCATAATAAACAAAACCACAAACAGTGACACTGGTGTGCAGAGCTCCCACAAAACCCACTGGCCCAGCAGGGTAGGCCGACGTCTGCAATGCAATTTTGACTACAAGTGTGCATGAGCAGCACTGCAACAGTGGCCGAACACATAAAGAGCAGCAACACATGGAATAATTAGTACAAAAAATAGATGCATTACAGAATCCGAGGTAGACATGAATTTTCTGATTCACAGCAAGGCTTGCTTAGCCCTAAAACGTACCATAGTCTGCACGAGTGAGGATGCACTGCATGGGATGTTCTGGTTTGTGCCTCGAAGTGGTTACTCTGGCTTCGTAGCAGGCACTGCATAGGTCATAATCGTAGCATACCAAGCATTTGTATCTGTGGCCCCTAAAGTTACCTTTTAGACACGAATCACAGCTGACACCTAAAAAGGAAGAGTACTTTGCATTGTTGTAAGGTACTTAGGCTTACTGGGTGCAGCCATGTTATTGCTAAGCAACCAGCCAGCTGGCTTTTCTACACCACTCTCCTAAGCAAGTGCCAAAGCAAATCAATCACTAATTGCACTTCTAGCACCCACCCCCAAGAAGACCTCCAAGCACTTTTTCAAACCAAAATAAGCCATGGACAAATAATAACAATTTACACAACACAGTATAAACCATTGCCGGATAAGCAGGGCAGAAAATGCCGTAATGGCAAAATAGGTGAGTTGGTGAGACTCGTGCCTCTAGAGTCGAAAGTAGTTGATTCAATTCCTCAGGATGATCTGAAATATTCTTCTTTCTTCTTAGAGCTACGATATCTCTTTTGAGTGTTGATTGTTACATAAATCCGCATGACAGTTATCTAGTGTGCACATATACTGCACTTCCATCACAACAGCCACATAAGATCATCGTGATGAAACCATGACTATTTTTTCACATCCATGCTCATGCTGTTAACCAAAGGATTCACAAATTATTTCTTGGTAGCTCTTATGATGGCAGAATTTCTTGAACAAATTCAGTCGAGGATGGCTGATTCTCACCTACCATACTAGCTGCCTACAGGCAACAAACAACCTCTTGCTTGATAAAAAGCACGAAGGTGGCAGTTAGCAAATTTCAAGACGTTCAGGCGTTTTTTTAAACCTTTACCCGGGTTTCCCATTGCAGACTCGTACGAGCACACACACAAACACACACACACACACACACATCAGCAGCAAGAGCACACACGGTAATCTTCATATCAATGGGCCTTTGCAAGTCACACGGGGTTTAGGCATATTCATGAGTCAAATATTTCAGATATTTATTACTATGGTTCCCAGCATAGACATCATGCTCTTCCAAGAAACACAAGCAGACATTGTCGCCTCCGGACACCGAGCACTACACTGCGTCTTTTTTGTAGGCTGCAGAGTTTGCTTCAAAAATCGAAGTTGTTATTGGCATCGACTGCGGAACCGATACAACTAAGACTTGTTTTTAAAGTATATCTGCTACCAGTTTGAACGTAGCCCATAAGAAATTTCGTGCCAATGGACATCTAAATGCTTGCAGCTGGGGCCGGTTGCCCTGTGGCCATGGTCCTAAGTGCTGCAGCCATCAGGCTGCGCTTGCAGCACCCGAGCAGCCAGCGGCTTTAGCTCCACCGACTCTTAGTGACCTTACCATATCGTTCATTCTCATTATGGTTTCACCATTGTCATTCAAATGCAATCCTGGTTGCTGCCACCAGGGTATGTGAATTCGAATCTCTCCCATGAAGCTGACTCGGTAGCAAGTGGGTGGTCAATATTTCCAGCATTCTCTTGAGCCATTCAGCTTGCTCTCCCTCAAGCACGGCTGTGAATCATTTCAATTTAGTCGTCATCTGGATACTTTAATCTTGGCAGCCAATCTTAAAGTGTGCCCGCGAAACTTTCTTCAATGTGCAATTAACTCCTAATGTAGGCGACACGATGTTTGACGTTGCACTTGACCTGCTTGCTTTGATCAAGACATGGTTGAAATTGACAAACTACCTGACCATAACTCCAGCCACCCCAGACAGGCCTCTCTTTCATTGCCCGAGATCGATCAAAATTGGTGAAGCTGACATTGTCACCCATTACTCCCTCAAATTCCAAGCAGTCCTTGCAGTCACCTCGAAGAAGTTTCAAATATTCTGAGCCTCTCCAACAGCAAGTTTCCAATGGTGGCAATAATCTACCAAGTCTTTAGATATTTCAGATTGTTGTGATCTCATTTCGATTCTGCATGCACAAAATCGCCCCCTCCTCGTTCTAGGTGATAAACACTCGTTCTGAAGACCCCAGTCTAAGTCTCGAGTGCCGAATTTCGGGCACTGATCCATTTCCCCTTCTGTCTTACGTGCACGATCCCACTCACAACAAAGGTCACACACCCAATCAAATACCCCCCCCCCTGCGATTGTATGCTATCGCCTCTTATTATTACCAAATTCTGCACATATGACTGACGACGCCAAGACCTGATTCAGTCTGCAGTTAGTGTCATCCTCCTTATCATGAATCATCTGCAAATTGTGAATCATCTTCAGATCGCAAAACCGCAAGATCCTTGACATTGATGTTCGTAGTAAAATACCGTCCACGCCCATGTTGCTCAATCCCCTTTCAGACCAGTTCTCAGTGGTGGAATGTTACAACACAACCAGTTCTCACTGGTGGAATGTTATAACACACCCAATGACATCCTTGACGAGTTTGCACCTTCGACTAAGCACACTGTTCGCCCTAGCTCAGATGACCTTTGATTTACTACAGACATTAAACTAGTTAGGTCTACTAAGCAAAAGCTTAAGAAAGCTTTACATAAAAGATAAGGACCGACTGCCTATCGAATAGATATAAAGATTAACACAGATCATATCGGTCTTTCCTAGCAAAAGCCAAGTCCGAGTTCTATAAAAACATTGTCGAATAACAAGTGCACAATTGAAAAACCATCTCCTTAAACACTTCCAGGTTAGCAATCCTTCCGGAGATCTTGCAGATCGTTTCTCTAGCTTCTTTGCCACCAAGATAGATAAGATCAGAGAGTCCATCCCTAAGGTAACAACACCCCAAGTGGACTCAGCTCCCTCAGTAACCTTTCCACTAGACTCCTCTCCTACAATTCCTTGAAGCACTTCAATGACGATACTTAAGCCTGCCACTGGTAACTATATCTTGAAGTTAATCTTCCAGTAGAATAAGACTACAAGCCCTTTGAAAAAACATAATACTAGCCAATTTAACTGCCACATTTGTATTTCGGCAGAAGAGCCTTAACAGCTCACCACCACTTGAAGCTGGCAATAAAGGATTGCCCACTGCAGGATTCAAACACACATTATGCATTATTCTGCTGCTGTTATGTATAACTAAAATAATAAATAAGTTATAGGCCTCAAAATAGCTGTCGTTCGGCCACTTATTAAAAAAGCAACACTAGACCAGGAGAACCTAAGCTACTTGCACTTAGTTAAACCAAATCACATTCTTTCAAGGACACCGGAATGAGTAGGACAAACAAGCTAACCTCTTATATAAAAATTCAAATCGAGCAAGTTCCAATCAGGTTTTAGAGGTAATCACTCCACAGAGTGATCATTGCTTCGGCTGTATAGCAACCTTCTGAGGAATTCAGACTCACGTAAGGTCTATCTTCTTGCTTTGCTTGATCTTTCGGCAACCTTTGATAGAATTGATTACCAAGTCCTTCTCGAGTGCCTCTTATCTCGCCTGGGCATCACTAGCACTGCATTGCAATGGTTCACATCATATTTCAGTGAGCGACACCGGAACAAGGATGTCAAAAAATAACTATCACCAGAGAAGCCTTTAAAATACAGAGTAAGCTAGGGATCTGTGCTTGATCCACTACTTTTCACGATTGATATCCTCCTTCTTGCCGACGTAATCGCTAAGCACAATCTAGGCTCTCATTTCTATGCAGATATTGCACAGCTGTACATACGCTTTCAATTCTCCGAGCCCTTCAGCATGTCAAACTTCCGATTCAGTTGCTGCAGGTATTGCTGACATTTTCACTTGGCAACAAACTTTCTCAAATTGAATGAATATAACATTAACTAGTTGTTGGAAACCTAGTGTGACTCGGTAATTGGAAAACTTATCCCTCAAAATCGGCTCTGCCAGTATATCTCCTCTAGCATCTGGACGAAATCTGGATGTCCTGATCCAGTGACCTTTCAATACACGACCACATAGGATCCACAGTCAAGTCTACCTACTTTCAGCTACATAACGTTGTAAAAAGTCAGGCCTGATTAGACAGGGATATATATATAATTCATTTATATTTATATATAATTCATTTATATAGCGCCCCAAGAGAACTTAATCTCTATTCAGGCGCTTCACATATGCCTCGGGGCTCGAGCCCACGACCTCAGTCAGACCTTGGTCGGGGTGAGCACCTTAACCACTAGACTAAACCAGCTCGGCGGGATACCGAATCCAAGTTGGTCCAAGCATTCGTGACATCCCATCTCGACTTCTCTAACTCATTACTCGTGGGTCTTTCAGCCTGTAAAATAAGCAGCTTAAAATTGGGAGCAATACTTAGCAGCCAGGCTTATCTGTTGTAGGCGTTGCAGTTGCCATATTACGCCATTTTTACCCGACCTGCACTGGCTACATTCAAAGAAAGAATCGATTAAGAATTTGTCAGTCACTTTTAGGTCCCTTCATTCTCTTGTTCCAAGCTATCAGAGCTACTCCACGATCAGGCTAGGCATCGTACCATTCGCTCGTCTGAGTCAAGTCGTTTAGCTGTGCCTCGAACCAACCTCATATCCTTTGGAGACAGTGACTTAAGTTTGTATGCTGCCATAGCCTGTGACTCACTCCTGACAGACGTCACGACATCCTTTGACTCGAGATATTTAAAAAGAAGCTGAAACGCCTTTGCTTTTCACACTATTTGCAAGGTCCATGGGAACTGTCCCGTGAATCCTCACACTTGCTGACTCTGTGCACGTGATCAATAGGCAATTGACATAAGTACCTAGAAGACACTGAGTTCTCCAAGGGCACTATACAAATGCATTATCATAATTACTATTTTCAGATAATGAAAATTACCAGGCAATTGATACAGTAATCGAAGATGACTTGCATTGTTGCTTTTAATTTCAGTTTGCCTAGGTCAAAAAGGAAATCTGGTGGACATGCTCTTGTGTTTCTTGGAATGCTTTTATATTTTCATTGGTGATTTATTCATATAGGCTTAGTACAAATCCCATCATTTTTGGGTCTGAAATCTGCCAAGCACCCTAATGGTCATGCAATATATGGCACCCCGATTGCCCAGTAGAGGTTATCGGTGCTTCACAGCAGGTTGCTCTTTATATAAGCCTGCACGAATGACACGATTCAGCACATAGCTGTTGGTCAGTACAAGCAAGAGCCAGCTAAGCAATCAGGTCACAGCAAGAATTTTTTGAAAATGCAAGGGCACATTTTTGTTGCTGGCCCCTTGGAGAAAAACCACATGCAAATATGAGTTTGGTGAATATAAGCTTGGTGCATCATGACAAACGATAAAAGTTGGCATGTCCAAAATAAGGGGTGCAAAGAAAAACGGGCATCTCGGGCCCAGCCAGTCACCTAATGCAATTAAAATGCTAGCAAACATTGCATCTATAAATACAATAATGGCAAAATGTTAGCAACCACACCAGGAAATCAACTCGCTTAATGCAGCAATCAGTTTACAGCATTAATAAAATATTAAAGACGATAAAATTGACCCTGGCTGCAAAAGAGACTTTCAATCGATGGCCACAACCACGTCACCACAATGACAAATAAATGTGTGTACTTTGATTCAATTTATTTCAGATGACTGAATGAACTGTACTGGCAACTGTGGGAATGATGGGCCAAGATGGGAAGATAAAAGAAGAAAGAGACAATCAGCACAACTTCTAAAAGTTGGGTATTATATATCAGGAATCTGATGGTCTATGTAGATATGAATCTCTTGAATGAGTTGCACTGTAAAGAACTGCCCCCTAAACTCGATGGTTTGATCAGGAGATTTTAGTAGAAAAAAATCACAAACCCTCTAGCTACCCCAAGTTAAATGCAAGGCAGATAAGAATATATAGGAACCAAAGCTGCCTACTTTGCTAGACAACAGCTACAATATGGGATATCAGGGATACTCAAAATAAATTCTTGAATTTTACAGCATTATTAAAGAGAGAAATCAAGTAGAATCACACCAGAAAGGAATAAACCAAGACACAGCCGGCTGAAGAGCAACCGCCTTACCGAGTGTGCCATCACGGCTCACTGGTTATGCCATCAGGTCCCCGAGGATAATAAATTCCTTGTTCTGTTGGTAACAAAGACTTTGGTCTGTAGATTCTAGACGCGCACAAACACAACCCAACCCAACACACACAAACACACACACACACACACCCTCTTTCAAATATTTCAAAGTGGGAGTCGGCCTTCATGGAGGCGGTAAAGCATACAGGGTATAAAAGAATTTCAATTCCAGAGAAGCAGAGAATATGCAGCCTGAAATCACCAGTTAGTCGCTACAGCGGCTACAAAAGCACCACACAAGAGTGACGGCTGCGATCAGCGTTAACTTGATGCAGCAAAGCAGAAGCTGACTGATCTCGGTGATACAACGAATGCAAGCTCCTTAGGCTATTAGAATGAGTTGCAAAGACCTTTCATAACAATTCACGGTCTCGGAGGCCTCCATGCAAAACCAACAGCAACGCAGGATTTCAAGCTGGTCCGTCGGCCATTAAGGCACCAATAACCGTTCTTTAATATTTTACACTTGCATAAGACTTGTGCATAAGAAATAGCCCAAACATTGCACACATATATAGGCATGCCAAAAGGCTGTCAACTGTTGGCCGCGGTGCACAACGGTCTCGTTTATTTACGTGTCTAAGCAGAAAATGAGGTAGTCAACCAGCACCACTATCAGCGCTACCAGTGATGCCACATAAAAAGGCGTGACCGCACTTTAAGCGATTAAAAACGCGCGGTTCCTATCTTTTGCACGTAACCACAATGCAGTCAAACGTGCTTGCCCGTACTATTGAAGAAAGCTACCGAATCGCCAGCCACTGTAGCAGCCTCGGCGGGCTACATATACCGGAACTGCTTTCCGCCGCATCGACTAGGGCAGCCAATTTTCGCCACTAGCGAGGCCTATAAAATTCAGCGTACCTTCATGTCGGGACATTTAGTGTCGCCAGAACGTCGTCAGCCAGCGGCACTGTGAAACAGTAGAGGGCTAACAACGGGCTTCCGCAACCGGCGAGTACCGAAAGACAACACTCACGTCCGACGAGATCCCACGAGACTGCGGCGGTGCAAAGGCTTCCCGTTAACCGGTAGAAAGCAGCTCTAAGGACTTATTGTCTTGATTATGAAGAATGTTTCAAGCGTTTTGCATCGTCATTTTATTCATGGAGAACGTACACCGACATAGACCTGCGTTGGTTTGCCGTGCGAACGCTACTTTAACCGTTTTATCGGGTCGGTCAGCACGCCAAGGTCGCGACCTCGGGGTCACTGTTGGCCGGCCTACTGCGTACCGGACTTTCATAAGCGTCTATACCGACTATTCAACGCAATTGCTTCCTTGCGCGATCTTTATTTTCCCCTGCGTGCCTAATGACTTTCAGAGCAGTTGCATTCCACCTCTGGATGCGCTTGGGTGGGCGCCGAGACTGCAGCTGACCGGCTGCTGCATGCGAAGCTCTGCATAAGCTTCGATTACGACTCGCCGTGCGGCTGGAAAGATCTCAGTGCTCCACCCAAGGAGTACGCTTGTAGCCTGCTCGGTGCTACCTGAAAGAAGTTCTCGATCCTGCGCCTCCAAACTTAGCAGATGACCTAGCGCTAGCGATTCTATAAACTATATTCACCCTGAGCGCCGATGAGTGAGGGGATCATTAAGAAACGACTCACCGTCTGGAATTTAGTTTGAAGTATTAAAGGCGCCGATCGCTTACGTGGCACTGAAGACTACGCACCTGTTAGGGTGTGTGCAGTGGCTCGTAACCAGCTGGAAATCAGAGGAAGGTGACACAACCCGATAAGTCCTTGAAGTCACAGCGATTACGAGCAGGCACTTAGTAAAAGTTCGCCAGTTACGCATGTTGTGTGTGCCTGTTGCTTCTCGGCCACTGGTGTGTGCCCCGATCACGGCGGGTGGTTGGGCGGTTGGCTCGGTGCGGCCTTTAATGTGGGCGGGTGTTTGGGCGGTTGGCTCGGTGCGGCCTTTGATATGGGCATGTGGCCCACCACGGTGGCTCACTACGGATGCACTCCCTTATCTGTGGTGAGTCAGCCCCTAGCTCATATATGTATCCGCTGGGGGAATAAAGAGAGAGTCTCGTTCACCCCTCACGTTCGCCCGCTCGAGTCTTCGTGTCTCCGTGAGACTCCACTAGCGCTGCTGCAGCCGGAGACGCAGTAACGTAACACGCATTCAACCTGCATTCTAGCCTACTGTGAACGTACGAAGTATTCAACTTGGTAACTTATTTTCTAGCATTTTCGCGTGTGCACGTACGAGACGGTCGGCGCTGCCGAAATTATCTGTACCCTTTCATATGCAAAAGATCGCAGAATAGATTTTAGCTCGCTTGATAGAAAAAAAGCTAATAATATTTGCGGTGAAATTAACATTGACTGGGCTTAATTTAGCGGTCCTGCCAGCGCCGGTTCAGAATTAGGTACCTTCGTTTCGTAAATTGTTCTCTCGCCTTTACTCGGAGCCACGTTGAGAGTGCATAATATAAAGAAACTGAACTTTCATATGTTGACTGCTAAGTTACGTTCACTGAGAATTGGAGAGCGTTGGCCTGGACAGAGTTGTCTTTACCTAGGACTCAAATGGTGCCGACTATGGTGCTGGTCTATGTAGGCTGAGGGGGGTAGGTTAGGCCTAGGTCGGTTAGCGCTCGTTCTCGCGGATGGAGTGAGGTACTTCTTGTTAGCTGAATTGTTAGCTGAATGGTTAGCCGTTTTCTGGCCGAAAATAAGTGCAGACATATGCAGAGGTGGGGCACTAGGTGCATACGAGGAGACCCGAGCACCGGTCAACTGAAAAGTTGCTCTGTTTAGGTGGTTGCCAAATACAGCCAACCAC
The DNA here is from genome assembly GCA_009760855.2 of Cristatella mucedo. NCBI lineage: Eukaryota > Metazoa > Bryozoa > Phylactolaemata > Cristatellidae > Cristatella > Cristatella mucedo. Next base: position 226,940 of record WPIO01000082.1, read on the forward strand.
CCTGGCTGAAGGCAAAGGTGAACCCGGGTGGGAAGGTAAAGGTGTACCCAGGCTAGGTTCGGTTGGCTGGGACAGGACTGCTATACTGCGGTAAGGGTCACCGGCAAGGCCGGGGTCTGACCTTTGTCATGTGCGGTGACGTGGGGTCACCAGGGCTCTTGGGTAGGAGAAATTGGCCCTGTAAGTCGTGGTGTTGGAGGCCCCCGATCTCGCCGAGTTATGGACCTGGATTCGTGCAGGCGTGCTCCGGCGATGCTGCTGCGAACTCAAGGCAACGAGTGCCCAAGGCCGTAGCGGAACTGAATAGCACGCTCGTTGTTGTGATTTGTATATTCCGCGTTGATGATTGCTTTTTACCCGATACGACATCTGCTAATTTTCGTCTATCCTCGGTTTCACCTTGGATATCCAAAAATTACCAGATATCATATCGTGCAAAAACACTCATCACTAAGATAGCAAGTTTTATTATAGTTCTAGAATAACAAAAAATTTTGTCTACTGAAAATTAATTTATTTTAGTAAAAATATTTTTACCTTATATAGCAAATGTCTTCTCAATCAAGACAAAGAAATTCTTTTCCTTTTGAAGTTGGAAGATTAATGAATATTGATATTGATTCATCAAGTAGAAGATATGTTGGAAAACAAGGTAGGATTACTAGAGTTGGCTTTATAGAACCAGTTGTTACTGGAGGTGGAAATACTTTAACTTTTACTTTTTAAACGAAAAGAAGATATGCATACTTTAAATCACTTAAAGAATTACTCAGATATCAAACAAATAAATTACTTAAAAAAGTGAGAAGTTCATGGCCATCTATTAGAGTTCACTTTAAAGTATAGTTTGATATGAGAATGTTTGATAATGGGGAAAGAGAAATAGAAGGAGCACAATCAAAGTCTATGTTAACTATGAATAGTGAGCCAGTAAATACAACTTATGAAAGAATAATGCTTTCATTAAGAACACAGTGAATACAATTTATGAAAGAATAATGCTTTCATTAGGAACAAATTCCGAGATGCTAATTTAACACAATGTTGGATCAGGATGGGTATTTCTTGGTTATCATTCATTTATGGTTGTTATTTCTAAATATATTCCTATAGGCAGAGGATCATACATCGAAACTCCTGAATATCTTTAAAAAAGTGTGCAACGAATTTAAAAAAAATGATAATGATTTTTGTGCTCTATGGTGTGTTTTAAGAGCTTTAAACCCAATAGAGAGAAATAAGTAGAAGATAAATGACTTAAAATACTATCTATTAAGTATTCTCACTTGCTTAAATGAAATTGAATGGTCTTTAATGGTTAAAGATGTTGATAAATTAGGGAAAGCTATGAATGCTAGTATAAATGTTTACTCAGGCGGATATAAACAGTCAAGAATTTCTCGATTAAGAGTAGTAAAAAAGTCTGATGAGAAAGAAGATAGACACATAAATCTACTATCTACTACTTGCTAAAAATGAAAAAGAACATTATATGTTGATTAACAATTTCAATTCATTATGTAGACCTGTAAATTCTGGAGGAAAACAGTATTATTGTCAGATGTTTAAACGGATTCTTTGATAAAAAACCAGTAGATGAACACTTAGAACTATGTAAAAGTATGAACTCGGGAACAACAGTTTATGTAATGCCTAATGAAAAGAGTAAGTTTATTAAATTTGATTCTGTCAAACATGTCCATATGTTTGTTATGCAGACTTTGAGTGTATAATTGAAAAAGGAAAAATGAATCAATTCATACTCCTGCTTATGTTATTACTAATTGGAAAGGAGAAGTTGCTGATAAATTTATGAATGTAGGATCTGATTGCGTAGTTAAGTTTTTACAAAGACTATTTGATCTGTCAGACTTTTTAAATACCAACTTGATTAGACATAAGTCAGAAAGTAAAATTGACGATTTAACCTATGATGAAATAGAGGAGCATACAAAATCTATTTTCTGTTGGATGTGAAAAGAGCTATTTGATACAAAGAAAAGTGATTTTAGAAAAGTTCATGATCATTGTCACTTAACTAATAAATGTAAAGGAGCAGCTCATCACTCTTGCTATTTAAAATCTGGAATTAATTTTAAGAAATGGCAACTACCTGTCATATTTCATAATTGTAGATGATACGATTCACACATTATTGTTAAAGCACTTGAGAACTTTAGTGTTGAAGCTGAACGAATAGCAAATAATCTAGAAAAATGCATGATGCTTAGAGTTCGAGATTTGGCTTTTAAAGATAGTGCACAACTCATGCTCAGATCATTAGACTTTATAGCATCAACAATGGGTAAAACAATTGATTGTTTTCCAATTTCTAATAAAGTTTTAATTGAAAAGTTTCCAAATAAAAAGTATTAATATGCTTGCAACAAAAGAAGAGTATCCATACGAGTTGATGGATTCATTTTACAAGTTCTTCATTACTTCTATTCCAAATAAGGAAGATTTTTACTCAAGTGTTTACATGACTGGAATATCTGATGAAAGTTATAAAAAAGCAAATGCTGTTTGGAAAGAATTCGATTGTAAAAGTAAGTTAGAATACCATAATTTATATCTGTTAACTGACGTGTTATTACTTGCAGATGGTTTTGAAAGTTTTAGAAAAGGTTTGATATCAAAATTAAAACTAGATCCAGCAAACTTTGTAACAACACCAAAATTCTCATGGAGTGCAGTATTTTGGTTTTCAGGAGTAGAAATTGAGTTATCAACTGATAGACAGAACTCTGATATGTTTAAAAAGTCAATACGAGTTGGAATATGTCAAGTAAATAGTAGACTTGTTAAAGCAAATAACCCAATGGCTCCAGGATTTGATAAAGATAAACCAACAAGATGGATAACTTATCACGATGCAACAAGCCTTTATCCTACAGCAATGATGGAACTTCTTCCAGAAGGTAACAATGAAAAAATTTCAAGTGAAGGATGGAATATTGATAATGTTCTTAAATTAATATATGAATCAGACACTGGTTACTTATTTGTTGTTGATATTAAGTATGCTATTAATACTAAGGAGTATTACCCTGATTTACACAGTGAATACCCACTATGTGCTTGTAATAGAGTTGTTGACTGCAGCGAATATTCTGATTTTCAAAATAAATTCAAAACAGGTGCTAGTAATGTTCCAAAGTTAATGTGTGACTTTCTTCCGAAGAAAGATTATTTACTACACTATAGATATTTAAAATTCTGTTTGACACATGGAATAATAGCAACTGTAAAGAAAGTTTTGAAGTTTAAACAATCTAGATGGCTTAAGCCATATATTGAAATGTGTGCTGAAATGAAAGCAGCAAATTCAAGTAACGAGTTTTTCAGAAATCTTTGGAAGTTGATATATAATGTATTTTATGGAAAAACTTGTGAAGATGTTGAAAAAGAGTTAAAACTTATTTATTTAGTGCAATAGATGAAGTAGGAAAAAAAAAGTTCAATAAACGAATAAGAGATCCTAAAATGGTTAATTTTAGAGACTTGGAGAATCACTTATAATATTTCAAATGAATCAATCAAAAATAAGATTGAATAAACCAATATATATTGGAAGTTCAATTTTAGAGTGATACGAGTTACATATGCAAAAGTTTTATTACAATGTTATAAAACAAAAATATGGTAGTAAAGTTAGTCTCATATACACTGATACCGACTCATTGATTATGGATATTGAAACACATAATTTATATGATGATATGAATGCAATGTCAGACTACTTTGATGTTGACACAATAGAAAATTTTAAAGATGAAACGTTAAATGTTAACGATCCAGCTCTTGCTACTAGTTCCACTCTACTTATATCTTATGCTGATTATCTTGTTAAATCAAGGATAGCAGCATATGATTAACAAACACTTGATTCTGATATTTCACTTATGACAGAAATGTCAGTTAAGAAATTGTATCAAGATGAATGTGATATTGAAGCTCAAAAAATAATAACGGTTGAATTATCTGATGTAACACCTAACCTTGAAACTACTGTTAGATCTAAAGCAGTCTTTTGAATCAATTGTCCTGGTCTCACCCGAAAACAAGCTACCGATAGTGGCAGTAGTCTATCGCCCACCAGGTACCAAATCCTCCTTTATCTCAGATTTCTCCGATCTCATTTCGATTCTGTGTGCAAGAAATCGATCCTTCCTCGTTATGGGTGATTTCAACGTTCACTTTGATAACTTATCTGATGCTTTCAGCACCGAATTTCGTACATTGACAGACTCATTATCTCTTGTGACTCATGTGCATGGCCCTACCCACATCAAGGGTCACACACTCGATCAAATTTTCTCATATAACTGCACTTTGTCATCACCAGTTATCACCAAATCCTGCTTATCTGACCACATGCAGATCTCATTCAATCTACAGTGTGTGCCCACATTCTCCTCTAAAATAACCTGTGAATCGCGAAACCTCAAGACCCTTGACATCGATTCTGTCCGTGCGAGCATATCTGCTTCACCTTTGCTGCTCAGTCCTCCCTCCGATCTGTCATCACTGGTAGATTGCTACAACACGACACTAGCTGACACGCTCGACGAGTTTGCACCTTTGACAAAGCGCACTGTGCGCCCCCGCCCAGACGGCCTATGGTTTACCACAGACATTAAACTAGCCAAGTCTACTAAACGAAAGCTTGAAAAGGCATACAAAAGATCCGGACTAACTGTCCATCGACAGGCATATGAAGACTACTGTAGGTCGTACCAATCGATCCTAGCAAAGGCTAAGTCTAGCTTCTATAGAAACATTGTTGAATCACAGATGCACAATCCAAAAATGCTGATGTCGACAATAAACCATCTCCTCAACCGTTCCCAGGTTAGCTCCTTACCTGATGATCCTTGTGATGATCTAGCCGATCGCTTCTCTCGATTCTTTGTGCAGAAGATAGACAAAATCAGGGAATCCATCCCTGCGATGACAACCTTCCCACTAGAATGCTGTTCCTCGGTTCCTGGCTGCGCCTCAATGTCTGCATTTAAACAGGTCACTAGTGATGTAGTCCTAAAGCTCGTATCTCAATCAAAGAAGACAACAAGTCCACTGGACCCTATTCCCACTGTCCTGCTCCTACGTTGCATTGATCTGCTGCTGCCATGCATAACCAACATCATTAATGTGTCATTAGCCTCAGGTCAGGTCCCAGCACCTTTCAAAAAAGCTGTAGTCAGGCCACTTCTCAAGAAAGCTACACTAGACCAAGAGAACTTAAGCAACTACCGCCCAGTCTCCCTTCTACCATTCCTATCAAAGACACTGGAACGGGTCGTGGTGGACCAGCTGAACTCGTATATCGAAACCTCACACCTTGCTAGTAAGTTCCAGTCTGGCTTTAGAGCTAATCACTCCACAGAGTCAGCATTGCTTCGGGTATACAACGACCTACTTAGGAATGCAGACATGGGTAGAGTGTCTCTGCTTGTTTTGCTCGATCTTTCGGCAGCTTTTGATACCATCGATCACAAAGTACTTCTAGAGCGCCTCTCATCTCGCCTGGGCATCACTGGCACTGCTCTGCAGTGGTTCAGGTCCTATCTCAGTGGGAGGCTCCAGAGTGTTGACGTGAATGGACAAAGATCATCTGAAGTACCTCTAAAATATGGAGTACCTCAGGGCTCTGTGCTAGGTCCGGTCCTTTTCACCGTTTATACTCTCCCTCTCGCTGATGAGATTGCCAAGCACAATCTAGGCTTTCACTTCTATGCGGATGACACTCAGTTGTACCTTTGCTTTGATCCCTCCCAGCCTTCGAGCACCTCAAATTCTCTCAACTCACTTGCTGCATGCATTGATGACATCCGATCATGGATGGCAGCAAATTTTCTAAAACTAAACGATGATAAAACTAACTTACTAGTTATGGGCAAACCTAGTGTTATTCAGAAATTGGAAAGGCTGACTTTCAAAATTGGCTCTGCCAGCATATCTCCAGTTGCATCAGCTCGAAATCTAGGTGTCATATTCCAAAGCGACCTCTCGTTTGACGACCACATCAGCTCCACAGTCAAATCAGCCTATTTTCAGCTTCATAACATTGCTAAAATTCGGGCTTGTTTAGATAAGGATACCACATCTAAGTTGATCCATGCATTCGTGACATCCCGTCTCGACTTCTGCAACTCACTGCTCGCCGGCCTACCGGCATGTGCGATCAGGCGATTGCAGCTGGTGCAAAACTCTGCAGCTAGGCTTGTCTGTCGTGAGTGTCGCAGTTGCCACATTACTCCACTTCTCGCCGACCTGCACTGGCTACCAGTCAAGCAACGGATTGACTTCAAGGTTTTGTCGCTCACTTTTAGGTCTCTTCATTCTATGGCTCCAGCCTATCTTTCAGATATACTACCCCATTAGGCAAAGCATCGTACCACTCGCTTTTCGGAATCCAACAGTCTACAAATACCTCGTACAAACCTTAAATCCTTTGGAGACCGTGCATTTAGCTCGTATGCTCCCACAGCATGGAACTCCCTCCCGACCTGCATCAGAACATCCCCTGACCTGACCACATTTAAAAGAAACTTAAAAACATACCTATTTAGGACAGCATTTAGTGGGTCCTTGTGATTCGTCCTCGATGTGCTTATGCGTGCTGACACTGTTCATGCTGCCACTAACCACATTTGCATGCTGACCCAGTGCATGTAACCCCTAACCATGTTATTCAATTTGTTTGTTTTTCAAGCATGATTTTACTTACTATTCTATTGCGTATCACTTTGCAGCAAATGTAAAGCTCCTAGAAAGAGATTAAGTTCTCTGAGGGCGCTTTATCAAGTGCAATATTATTATTATTATTATAAAGTTGATGCACTTCTAGATGATTCTTCCGAAATCTCTGGATGCACAACATGGATAGCATCTCAACTTCCAACGCTTTCTACTGTAATATGTAATGTAATGTATCGCCGTCTGTAACTCCACAAAGTCATAAAGACCATGTGGGTGTTACGCAGGAGAGTTTTGTATAGCTCACTCACAGCCTAAGCGGCTTTCGGTACGCATTCGGTAGCCAACAGACTTCGTCTCTCGCAACAAAGAGAAAGTGGGAAGCATATCTGAGTCAGGAGAGCAGTTGAGGTATTGAGTAGCATGGAAGTAGCAGCCCAGGACCGCTGAAAAGGATGAGTCACAGTTTGCAGCAGGAGAGTAGTTGTCGTTGCATAAGAATTGTGGATGCGAGTTCCATAGCCTAGGACCTGCAGAGCTAAAGCTTCTGCCGCCAGCGGTCTTTAAGTGGAGGAATGGAACAGCTAATTTATTGTCCATACAAGACCCGAGAGCACGAAGAGGCTGAAACTGGTGCAGCAGTTCAGCTAGGAACAAAGGAGGAGCCAAGCCGTGGTGGGCCTTGTGAGTCAGAATAAGAACTTTGCCCTCTATCCGTTGATCAATCGGCATCTATCCTAGCTCTTTTAGCAAAGGAGACACGTGGTCAAACCTCTGGGACTTGAAGACTAGCCTTGCAGCCATATTCATAAGCAGCTGCATTGACTTAGTTGCTTTCTTTGGTAGCGAAGCCAAAAGGGAATAACAATAATCAAGCCGAGACAGAACTAAAGAGCTAGTTACATTTTTTACAAGCCACTGTGGGAGACAGCTCCTAATCTTGGATAGGGATCGGATGTGATGGCTAGCTGTAGAGGCAGTCTTCTGAATGAAGCTTTTGAAATTGAGGCAGCTATCGAACACGACACCTAAATTACGAGCACGTGGTGAAGGTCGCACAATAGCATCACCTATTAGAACAGCAAAGCCTTTTAATCCAGCCACACGCTTAGGGTGTCCTATGAGCAGCAGTTCGGTTTTATCGTCATTTAATTTCAGGAAGTTTTCCGACATCCATGATCGAATATCGGCAAGGCAAGCATTCAGTTTCTCAGTTGCCGCAGCAGATTCCGACGGTTTAAATGACAAATACAACTGAGTATCGTCAGCATAGAAGTGATATCCTATTCCATGGGCCTTAATCACTTTTCCCAGAGGTTGTGTATAAATGGAGAACAGCAAGGGACCGAGTACAGACCCTTGAGTGACTCCACAGGTGACCCTTCTCGTGTCTGAGACCTGACCCCCACACGACACGGATTGAACACGATCAGACAAGTATGATTTAAACCACGCCAGTGCTTCGTCTGCCAGACCGATCGTTGTTCTCAATCGTTCAAGCAGAACTTCGTGATCCATGGTGTCGAAGGCAGCAGACAGATCCAGCAGAGCTAGGGCAGTGACATTGCCGTCGTCGTTGCCACGTAGAATGTCATTGTTAACACGGAGGAGAGCAGTTTCAGTAGAGTACTGCCTCTTGAGCCCTGATTAAAATGTTTCTGACATTCCATTATTTTCAATATGTTCAACTAGCTGCTTAGCAACAATTTTTTCAAGAATCTTTGATAAGAACGGAAGAAGGGAAACTGGACAATAGTTTGCTAGGATCTCTGTGTCTAATCCAGGCTTTTTAAGAATAGGTCTAACGATTACCGAATTGAAAGACTTGGGGACGACCCCTTTTCCCAAAGAAGCATTAAAAATCTTGGTTATGGCAGGGCTAAGTTGGTCTGCAAGTGAAGACCACAGAGATGAAGGTATAGGGTCTTCAGGAGATGAGCTCTTTTTGCTAGACCTTATCAGCCACATCACGGGCAGAAATATCGGAGAACCTTTTAAGGAAGGTCACAGGTTGAGGAACGTTTATTGCTTTGGTCGGAGGGGGCTTAATGGAGGCACGAATGTGCACAATTTTTTCAGTAAAGAAGGCTGAAAACTTTTCGGCTGAGCCCTTAATATCTGGGGAGTCAGACCTCACAGCATTGGCCAGTAAATCAAGAGTTAAACCAAACATCTCTGAAATTGTTAAAGATGAATGCTATGCAGTTCTTCCTGATATATCTGATGGAATTAGTGCAAAACAAAAGGCAACAGCAGCAGCTCTAGCATCTCAATCAACTGCACAATTAATTTTAATGAAAACAAAATTAACAGTATTATGGAAATAGTTTCAGTTGAGACAAAAAGTAAGGACTGTCTCGATGAAGTTTAAGGACAACAACATTCAAACTTTGAGATTTGTTTATATTCAATGGGTAATAATAATAATAATAATAATAATGTTAATGCACTTGATAAAGCATCCTCAGAGAACTTAATCTCTTTCTAGGCGCTTTACATTTGCTGCAAAGGGAAATGCAATTGAATGGTGACTAAAATCATGCTTGATAAACAAACAAAATGAATAACATGGTTAGGGGTGACATGCACAGGGTCAGCATGCACATGTTGTTAGTGGCAGCATGCACAGTGTCAGCACGCATAAGCACATGAAGGACGAATCACAGAGACCCACTAAATGCTGTCATAAATAGGTGTGTTTTTAAGTTCTTTTTAAATGTGGTCAGGTCAGGGCATGTTCTGACGCAGGTCGGGAGGGAGTTTCAGGCTTTGGGAGCATACGGACTAAATGCATGGTCTCCAAAGGATTTAAGGTTTGTACGAGGTATTTGTAGACTGTTGGATTCCGAAAAGCGGGTGGTACGATGCTTGACCTGATGGGGGAGTATATCTGAGAGGTAGGCTGGAGCCAAAGAATGAAGGGACCTAAAAGTGAGCGACAAAACCTTGAAGTCAATCCGTTGCATGACTGGTAGCCAGTGCAGGTCGGCGAGAAGTGGAGTAATGTGGCAACTGCGACACTCACGACATACAAGCCTAGCTGCAGAGTTTTGCACCAGCTGCAATCGCCTGATAGCACATGGTGGTAGGCCAGTAAGAAGTGAGTTGCATAAGTCGAGACGGGATGCCACGAATGCATGGACGATGCATGGAATGCATGGGATAGATGCATGGAATGCATGGGTAGGATTGAAGGTATTAGATCAACATTATTAAACGCTGTAAAACTAGTTCTTCAATTCAAAGATCTAAGGATTAGTCGTTCTGAACCAGAGATTGTATGTATATTTTACTAAAATTAGAGATGGTTCAATATTTGAAGAGTTTCTCAAAGAATTAAAAGTAGAAAAAATAAATAGTATTTAGTCAGAAGCTTACTCTAAAAAAATAGAACTAACCAAACAAATACAGAGAGAAATAGATGCAGGAAAGAATTGTGATCTACCAGAAGAATTGATTAAAGAGACAATGAATTGGAGGATTTAGGTATCACAAAGTTCTTCTAGAGCGCCTCTCATCTCGCCTGGGCATCACTGGCACTGCTCTGCAGTGGTTCAGGTCCTATCTCAGTGGGAGACTCCTGAGTATTGACGTGAATGGATAAAGATCATCTGAGGTACCTCTGAAATATGGTGTACATCAGGGCTCCGTGCTAGGTCCAGTTCTTTTCATGGTTTATACTCTGCCTCTTGCTGATATGATTGCCAAGCACAATCTAGGCTTTCACTTCAATGCGGATGACACTCAGTTGTACCTTTGCTTTGATCCCTCCCAGCCTTCGAGCACCTCAAATTCTCTCAACTCACTTGCTGCATGTATTGATGACATCCGCACATGGATGGCAGCAAATTTTCTAAAATTAAATGACGATAAAACTAACTTACTAGTTATAGGCAAACCCAGTGCGATTCAGAAATTGGAAAGGCTGACTCTCAAAATTGGCTCTGCTAGCATATCTCTTATTGAATCAGCTCGAAATCTAGGTGTCGTATTCCAAAGCGACCTCTCGTTTGACGACCATATCAGCTCCACAGTCAAATCTGCCTATTTTCAGCTTCATAACATTGCTAAAATTCGGGCTTGTTTAGATAAGGATACCACATCTAAGTTGATCCATGCATTCGTGACATCCCGTCTCGACTTCTGCAACTCACTGCTCGCCGGCCTACCGGCATGTGCGATCAGGCGATTGCAGCTGGTGCAAAACTCTGCAGCTAGGCTTGTCTGTCGTGAGTGTCGCAGTTGCCACATTACTCCACTTCTCGCCGACCTGCACTGGCTACCAGTCAAGCAACGGATTGACTTCAAGGTTTTGTCGCTCACTTTTAGGTCCCTTCATTCTTTGGCTCCAGCCTACCTCTCAGATATACTCCCCCATCAGGTCAAGCACCATACCACCCGCTTTTCGGAATCCAACAGTCTACAAATACCCTGTACAAACCTCAAATCTTTTGGTGACCGTGCATTTAGTTCGTATGCTCCCAAAGCCTGGAACTCCCTCCCGACCTGCGTCAGAACATCCCCTGACCTGACCACATTTAAAAAGGACTTAAAAACACACCTACTTAGGACAGCATTTAGTGGGCCCTTGTGATTCGTCCTTGATGTGCTTATGCGTGCTGACACTGTGCATGCTGCCACTAACCACATTTGCATGCTGACCCTGTGCATGTCACCCCTAACCATGTTATTCATTTTGTTTGCTTATCAAGTATGATTTTACTCACCATTCAATTGCATTTCCTTTTGCAGCAAATGTAAAGCGCCTAGAGAGAGAGATTGAGTTCTCTGAGGGTGCTTTATCAAGTGCATTATTATTATTATTATTATTACCTATAACAAAGAACTATTTGTCTTACTCCTTTAGCCAAACCAATCTCAATAAAATCCAAATAATTTGGTGTTATGAAACCAGAATAATTTAGAACAGGATAGGTTATATCAAACGAGATTGGTGTCTCATACAAATCTTCATAAATTGTAAAGTTTGTAATGAATCACCAAATAATAATATGTCATTATTTTCAATACCATAATACTTTATATTAGGTAAATTAAAAGGCAAAAAATTAGGAGAATACAACTTATAATAGTAATGCATAACTATATTGTCATATTCTTCAGATGATTTATTTATATTTACAAAAATGGTTGATTTCATAACGTTATAGTTAATTTTTGTTCCATGATCATCTATTATTAAAAATGATTCATCTTCAATTTTCCTTCCATAAACTGAATAATTAGTTTTAACATCAATAAAATTAGAATTTTTTTATTTATATCTGTTATGTTTATTGTTATCTTTGAGTAAGTTGGCTTTTTTAATTTCATATCTGATAACTTTGCTGAACAAAAAAAATATCAGCGGAGTCGTTAGATAAATAGTAACATTTTTAACAGTTATTATACCATCTGATTAAAATGATTCATTATAAGCTGGAATGTTTCTATACAAGAAATAATGAAATCATTATAAGCTGGAATGTTTCTATACAATGTCGAAGAAACTCTATCTTTCGTGTACAAACCATCAGTAGAATTATTAAAAAACAGTCTATTTACTTCTAACTTTCCATCTATTATTTCTTGATTTCCTTTTCCAACCTTTGTATCAACATATTGTTTTGTCGATATATCACTTGTATTAATTGGATTTTTTATATTGACATCTGTTTTACTTATCAGACAAATCTCCCCGTTTAATTTCATCAGATTCTTTTCTTATACAATTATTATCAGAAAATGTTTTACTAATAGCTTCTAATGAATCAACAGCAGAACCAATATTTGTTATTCTGTATGAATCAAGGTCCAAAGTTCCATTCATTTCTTATAATTTTCTACTAAGCATTTCTAGGATATTGCTATATAAATAGTAGCATTTATATTTTTATCAAATAAATCTAATCCAGATATACAAGCTGATGATGGTACTATTTTTTATTTGCATCAAGCATATTCCCACCGTACGATTGATTTCACAATGGTATTAATGTTGATGGAAATGGTATTACTATACCTTTTCTTCTAGTTATAATTGTATACAATGTTGCAACAACAAACAATCCTCTATTAATAACAGTATCAACTAAATTAGAAACCCATATACCATTAATTTTTTTCCATATAATTGTGTGGTTAAAGATCCATCAACCATCCCTTTAAAACGTAAGGTAGTAATATTTCCATAAGATATTCTATTAAGATAATTAAAGTTTACACCGTCATTTGGATTTAAAGGATCGTTTTATATGTAAATATAATTATCATTCATATCTAAATTTTCATTTATAACTCCTCCAGTTACTTTAAGAAAATTACTATCCATGTAGAGTTTATTTGGAACATCACTACAAGAAATAGGAGGTATACCAACACTTACAATTCCGTTTACAGTTAATGTTCCATCTATAGTTCCACCTGTTTTTGATAGTTTAGTGTCTGCATAGTCCTTCGTTGCAGCATCATTAGAATTTAAAGGATTTGCTATGTCTATCAAACGATGATTATTCATATCAATATTACCATCAGCAGTAGTTCCTCTCGTAACTTTAGTAACCAAACTTGTGTCTATATACTTTCTGTTTATTGCATCACCAGCATCAACAGGATCATCAAGATGATTTATCAAGTTATTATTCATATTTAGATTTCCTGTGAGTACCTCACCACTTTTGCAAATATAGTTCTTTGCACTACTTTCTTTTTTTATATACCCTAACATTTTCTATACAATAATAAAAATAAAATCTATATAACATATTCCACTTGCAACAGTAAACTTATCAACAACGTAAGTACAACTACCATCAATATTTATTACTAAAATCAAACTTTCACTAACTCCATAAGTATTATCAGCAGTCAACTCCAAATAAGAATTGGTTTTATTAGTTGCATTCATAATTTAGGACAGCATTTAGTGGGTCCCTGTGATTTGTCCTTCACGTGCTTATGCGTGCTGACCCTGTGCATGCTGCCACTAACCACATTTGCATGCTGACCCTGTGCATGTCACCCCTAACCTTATTATTCATTTCGTTTGTTTTTCAAGCATGATTTTACTTACCATTCAATTGCATTTCACTTTACAGCAAATGTAAAGCGCCTAGAGAGAGAGATTAAGTTCTCTGAGGGCGCTTTATCAAGTGAATTATTATTATTATTATTATAATTCTTGATATCATACCAAAGTTAGTTAGTTTGCCAGGAATAAATGTTTTGAGATTAGTTGCATATGCAATAGTCCTTCCTGTACATGGTTCAATAATTGTCCTATCACTAGATGTTATCTGTTGAAATGAAAAACCACCATCACTTCCATTAACATTATTACTAAGTCCTCGCATATCAATTTTAAATAAGCTAGGATGCGTATTTGAACTTGCCCCTAAATATCTAAATCCTACTTGCTTATTATTGTCAACATATTTCTTTGTTACAATGTCAGAATCTTTTAAGTTTATAATATTCTTTCCACCCATATTCATATTTGTTGTTGCATTTCCTTGAAACACTTGTGTCATACTCTTCAACAATCCATAATTTATTACTTTAGATGGTTTTGAATCAGAGTATGTAGTTCCATCAGCAGAATTTCCTGATATGCCAGTAACATTTGTGCATCTCATTTGTGACATTGCTTTTGCATTACTCTTTGGTAATAGTTCAGATAAGCTTGAAACACTTGCTAAGTCACCTGAAACAATAGTAGCAACATTACCACCAAAGTTTGAACTAAGAACGTAATCCAATCTTATTGCATCACAATCATTAACAGGATATCATGTGTTGTTTATCTTATTTCTATTTGCATTAAAATCACTATCGAAGTGTCCATTAATCTTATAAAGTTTTTCCATTGACTTATATATATATATCAAGAAAAAGGGTGGATTAGTTGGAGAAGATATAAAACAATGAGTAGATGCAACCAAAAAAGTTGTATCAGGCGTAACAACTGCAACTGAAGTTGGATCAAAAGCAGTGATAAAATATAACCTAAAATTGCTATTAAACTATCAATACAAGCATCAAACAATATAGCAAAGATAGTTCTAAAAGTATTACAATTGTTTAAAGTTATTGGAGGTGTTACTAAAGCGCTAGGAGGATTTTTGTTATGAGTAACAGGAATAGTTGATTTAGGATTGCTTATAAAAGAAATTGTTGACGATGTTGCATCAGGTAAGTATGGTCAAATATTCTGGAAAACAATGGCAGATAAAAAAGAAGGACTCTCAAAGATGGTTGCATCATTAGAAGTAGGTTATTATATCAATGAGATATTACTTGAAGCAGAGAAAGCAAATAGTGATTGGTATCTAAATCCTAGTAGATTTCTATCGGATACATTTGGTGAAGAAGTATCTAGGGATGCAGCACAACTAGATCCTATTGCTTGGATAAAGAACTTCTTAGACATGAGAGGTGGTTTTCTATTTGCGATTCCTGCCATCATTGCAAGTATAGCAAATGTTATTGGAACAGTTGGATTAGCAGTAGGTATTACAGTAGCAAATGCTGGGTTGATTAAGAAGATAGTTGATGAAACAATCTATACCGCTAGAGCTCCTAAAATGGATTCTCATGAACAAAGAATGAATGACTCTCCAAAGTGAAAGATTAAGAAATGCTATTACTGACATTAGAAATATGATAGAACTGTTGGATAAAGGTGTAGATATTGATTTATCTGATAAAGTGCAAAATGCAGAAGTTAAAAATATATTGGATTACTTGAAACAAGGAAAGGAAATTAGTGGAAGAATCCGGTCTTAGTTATTCTGAAGATTTAAAGAGAGACATAAGAAAAGTAGAAGCTTCAACAGTTGGTGGTAAAAAACAATGTGATTTAAAGCGGAGGGTGCGATGTTATTGGCTAATGTATTTGCACAAGGAAAAAGTCAAGAAGAAATACATAGAGAAATACTAAAATAACGTGATGATTTAAAGAAACGTAGTAGCAACTAGTAGTCAGTATATTGAAGTATTTTGTTATCATCTGTAAACGTAAATGTAAAATTTAGCCTTGCAAATTCGATGTTTAGACGTATTACTGTCATATCATGATCACAAGCCGCATCTTTTTGATCATCAAAATATCCAAGGTGTTTTATATCTCCAACTATGCGGATATATGATTTATATTTGTTTGCTCTTTTGTCAAAACACACTCCTATAAAATCAGATAATAGATATTTTCGATTTTCTTTATTTCTATTGTTTTCTGAATAAGAAGCAATTCTTAGATTTGAAATTTTATTCATCAGATTTGTACAAAATTAACGTGATCTATTTGAAAGATAGGCATTTCTTTATTATTGATAAACCACGCCAAGCGATGAGCTTTATATCTTTTACTGTAAATACTGATAATTATATAACCATATTTGTCTCAACTTCCTGCAGTACTTCCATGTATGTATACCACCTCTACTTACCTTCCACGTAAAAACACCGGTGAAAGCGTTGTAGTCCAAAAGTTCCATCACTCTCTCTCTCTCTCTCTCTCTCTCTCTCTCTAAATACAGCAACTGAATCAATTCTAGTAGTACAAACTTCATCAAATGACATTTCTATACACTACTTTAAAAAATTTAAAATAATTTAATTTACCATAGAATGGAATACTAAGAAGTGAAGGTTAGCATTTCTCAACATCAAAAGAATCTTATTGCTAAATCAAAAGAACCAGTTTCAATAAGACTGAAAAATACTAATTTATCTGGAACAAATTCTATCTTTGTAACAAAGACTCAGCTAGCAAGAATTGAAAAGTGTAAATCAAAAGGGATAGGATTTCAATTGAATTTTAGTCTTAAGCAACTTATAGCAAATAGAAAACACGGTTCTGGTATTATTGACTTTATAAACAAATTAACAGGTAATCGTGTGATGCGTCTTCCGTCAAACGTGAAATTAGAAGAAGTTCCAGGTTGTTCCTTCAATAATGCAGGTCGTTATTCGTATGTAGGACCAGGGACAAAGTATAAAGAAAGGATGAATCAGGTATACGAAGGAGTTAATGATTTAGACAGGGGTGCTTTAGTGCACGATAGTCTATACACAGAAACCTCATCTATATCTGAACCTAAAAGAACAGAAATCCCTAATTTATCTGATCTAGTTCTTGCAGAATCTGCAGTACGTATTGATTGCTCTTGATCCTAGACAACCTGCTTATGTTCGTGAGGATGCTAAGACTGTTGACTATGTGTGTTTTTTGCATCTAGTAATCATCAGGATTGAATACAACTTTTTTACCAACATTATAAACTTTAAGTTGATCAATCTTTAGTCTAATATTAAATCTTTCTTCAGAGTTCAAAGTGTATTTAGTTACATAACCTCCATCAAGAATACCTGTTATTGCAAAGTGAGTTCCAAGTTTTTGAATTACATCAGTAATACTGTTGAATTGTTTGTTCTTTTGATCGCAGAATATACTTGGTTTGCTACAAAAATTAACTCTTAATCCAATTGCAGATCTTTAAGTCAAATCATAACCAGTGAATTCAAGTTTGTTACTTGCTCTTTCTACAATATCTTGAAGAGCAAGAAGCTGGTTTGGTCCAGTGGTTAAGGTGCTCGGCCCCCCCCCCCCCGCCGACCAAAGTCTGGCTGAGGTCGTGAGCTCGAGCCCGGACGCATATGTGAAGCGCCTGAATAGAGATTAAGTTCTCTTGGGGCGCTATACAAATGAATTATTTTATTTTTTAATATATATCCATGCACTGAAGTAAGGCTTAGAATCTTTAGTAATTTTCTCTTCACTTAACTCGAACTGGTTTTCCTTTTGGGATAACGACTGAAGAATTTTAAAGCACTGCAAATTTCTTATCTTGGATTTCCATTTCTATACAGGGAAAGTAAAATGTTTAAATTAAATTAATAATTGCATTGTTTTTCCAAAATAAGTTAGTTCCATTAATTTTAGAAAGCTTAAAAATCTTCTTCCACAATTCTTTTGATCGTATTCTTGCAGTTGAAAGGTCTGAAAACTTGTATAACATGGAAGAACTCAATTACTTCTGGCATTGATGGAGCACCAAAAGAATCAAAGTTAAAACAGTTATTAACTTTTTTAAGTGCCACCCAGTGATTTATTGCTAAATCTAATTTTCCAGTGTTGCAAATTAAAAAAATTCCGTTTTAATGGTTTTGTTAGCTCATCTCTTGCAAAGACACCTCTAAATATTTTTATATCTAATTTTTTACATAATTATTTATTTCTATATCTGTTAATGCTGTTGATTTTACTTTTTTTTATTTCATCTATCGTCTCTTTAAGTTCAGCAATTATTTGTTTTTTTTTTTACTTTTTATTCCTGAACCAATCTTTTTTCTATGTGCTAGTACTCCAGAACCAAGTTTCTTTCCATGTGTTAGTACACCAGTACCAACAGCAACACCTCTATTTTACAATTTTTGACTTCCTTCTACCACCGATTCTACAAATTATTTTAACATACCTCTTAATCTTTTTTTACTATCTACTTCAAAACACTCTTCATGGACTGTATCAGTATTTTTCTTGCACTTCAAACAATAAATTTCTATTTCTATAACTATAAAAACTTTTTTTAATATAGAGAATGACATTAGAAGTTAAAGCTTTTAATTTTGGGCAGAAAAAACCATACTGGTCATAAAGAACCATTGCCTAAAGCACCAATCAGAGCATTAGTGCTGGGCCAAGTGGTACAGGTAAATCTCAGTTAGTAATAAATTGGATATTTTATGGTATGCTAAACTATGATACTGGTACTATCATTGCTTCAAGTTTAGAACAAAAGTTATATCGTGGTCTTATGTCAATGACAAAGGAAAAGAGTTCTTATGTTTGGATTAAAGACGTTGATTCAATGCCATATGTTGACTCATACTAGAATTGTAAAAATGTTGTTGTACTAGATAACCTAATGACAGAAGATCAGCCTAAGATATTAGAATATTTTACTAGAGATAGACATAAAGGATTGAACATATTTTATCTTACTCGTGGATTTAGTAATATTCCTAGACGAGAAATTAGAAACAATATAAATATGATTGTTATCTTTAAACAAAAAATACTGATATTGAGCAAAAATACTGATATTGAGTATATTTGTGATGCATATGTTGGTGATAGTGATAAGAAACAGTTTAAAGAATAGGTTAATTCTTGTACAAGAAATATGTTTTGACATTGTGTTATAGATCTAACTAAAACTGAATCAGAAGGAAGATTTTTGGTCTGTTTATAGTACAGGAAAACAATTAATAACAGTTTTTAATACTTGATAGATATAGGAATGATTAACGGAAAAATATACGCAAGTAAAAATAAACCATATATAGGAAGTGTTCAGGAAGCACTTGATTTAGAAACTAAACTAGAAAACTTGGAAAAGTTAAGAGTTGCTTCTATATTAAACAACAGACAAGAAATACAAAGGATTGAAGCAGAAATGGCTATAAGAGATAAAATAGAACATGAATTAAATGAGCGTGCGCTAGAAAGATCAACTGATAATTCAGGAAAAGTTGTTTTTGAAAAAATTAACAAAATAGACCAAGACTTGCAATTCAAATGAAGAATAATGAATAAATAAACAAGGCAATAGAATATAAAGGACCACAAGATATTTCTAGTGTTTTAAAAAAAGCAATTACTGACATTGCATCTGGAAAACCTCAAAATGTTAATTATGAGGGTGAATCAATCAAAGACTCATGCTGCTAATCCAGAAATAAGAAATGAAATCGATACTGTTCAGGAAAAATTAGCAGAAGAGCTTGGAATTAATCCAAGTACTGGCACACAAATCACTAAAAAAGCAAAAATAATTGACTTTAGTGTAGGTGATATACTTGATATTATTAAAGGTAAAGATAAAAAAATACCTCCCTATGTGAAAGGATAGTAAATGCGTTTAATAAAGAAAATAGAACAGTAAAAATGTCTGAACTTGGTAAAAAAAACTTTCAGAGAATGAAGAAATTTTCAACAAAACATCTAGAAAAGTTATAGATTATGCTGCTGATTATATGAAAGCTCCTTATGTTGAAGCAAATAATGATATTAGAGATTTGTTTTTTCAAGTAGAAATAAGAAAACTGACTTGCTTGACATAATTGGAACTAAAAAATAGGCAGTGTTTCTAGTAATATTATAAACAAAATAAAAAATTTAAATGAACAAAATATTAAAGGAGAAACATATAATATTTTCCGGGAACTGAATAATAAAAAGAATAAAAGTAAAAAAGAACAAAACTTGTTGATTATCTTCATCCACATAAAGTAGGAGAAGGATTAGAAATAATTCTACTATTTTTTTAAAGTGATAAAGAAGTATTTGATAAGATTGATTTACGGTATAGAGAATTTGCTGCTGGAAATAGAGGAGTAGTAAATTCAATCAGTGCTGCTGTAGATTATTTAGCTAAGTCTAGAAAAGTACCAAAATCTTATATTGCAAACATAAATAAACTTGTGTATGATATTTAGAAATGAGTGACCTTGTAAACATTGCACAAGATATACTTAAAAATCCTAAAATGCTTTGAAAATAAATTACAGAGAGTACAGGTGGATGTACATTTAATGTTAGTGGAAATACAAATCCTATTTGATTACATATTAATAATCCTATAATGTTAAAAAGTAGAAATTTTAAGATATGTTTTAAGAAGTTTCTTGGAACAAACTCTATTAGGAATATTACTACTTCTAATAATACTTTTGTTGATAAAGTTGCTGGTGGATCTGAACAAACAATAAAAATCAACCCAGGAACTTACTCTGTTATCTCAGATAATGTAAACGTCGGTATTATTGATACAATTAATAATTCTATTGCACAATCAGGAGCAACTACGGATAAATTTGAATTAGGAATTGATACTGCTACTTCTAATTCTTGGATTAAAATGCCGATTGGTTGGACATTTCTTGCTAGTAAACCTAATATTTCTAGTATACTTAGTTTTACTGGTTCTGCTTATAGAACTGATTCAAAGTTTCCAACTCTTTATCCAGCTATCACAAATAAAGTTTTTTGTACACATATTGTTAAGTTTATTTCTGAAAGTGAAGTTTTTGTTTCTGATCTAAATTTAATACTTGTAAATTGTAATTTAGTTGCTGGTGCAACAAGTTTTATGAATTTACAAGAATCTCAAGTACTAAGAAGTTTTTCCTACAATTTCTATTTGTGGGAAGAAATGGCATATGAACCAAATACACTTGAATATCCTAATCTAAGTAGTGACTATATTTCTGATATATTAATTACTGTTGCCGATCAAAACTTGAAGGTATTAGATTTTGGCTCGCAGCAAATTACTGCTGGTATAGAAATTAATGAATTATAATATAAAAATATCTATGACTGACTGGAACAAGTAGCTCTGACTTAAAAACATTGGTACTACTAATTATGCTTGGATCTAATTCAGGTTACAATAAAATTGGATTACGTAGAGTAGAATTTACTTATACAAATAGAACAATATCAAACGTTGTTGCTAATGTAAATGACTTACTTTGGTATAAAGCAAATTTATAAATCCATCAGAGTTTTCAATATCAATCCCAGAAGAATATTATGATAGTAATAAAATAGTTAATGCTCTTAATTCTGCTTTAGCTAAAAATAATGCTTTTTAAAATTCAAATAAGAGAAATAGTAGTGGAATAAAGTTGAGTGTTGATGCAGACGATAAAGTAATAATGCAAGTAACTCCTGACTATGTTGTGCTACTTAGAAGTAATGCGTCGGGTGTTATACACTCAATTGGTGACACATTAGGTTTCAACTCAAACCAACAAGGTTCATTCAATGCTGCAGATGTTGGTGGAACACCTTATGAAGCTATAGGAAGAGCTATGTATTTTTTATGGCATTTTTAAAGCATGGAGTAAGATGCAACTACCTGACAATTCTGGTGTAAGATGAATTCGTGTTGATTGTGAATTGGTTGATCCATTTAAGAATTATATATAGAGAAAAAATGATACTTAGAACAATCCTCTTCTTTATATATAATTTACATTGATGATATTGATCTTGGTGAAAAAGCGGATTTACATATTCTTTATATACTACATCCATCAACACGTGGTGATATACATTCAATAAGTGCTTTACAAAAATTAGTTTAACAGATCAAAATGGAAATGCAGTTAATACTATTACTGATGTAATTGCAACAATAGGAATCTCAAAGTAATATAGAGAAATGGGTAGTTATGTGAGGATTGGTCACGAAAGAATAAATGGAGGAAAATGTTATGGATCTGGAGTTTTAGATAAAGTTATTGATGGTATTGGAAAAGCAGCACCAGTACTAACAGGATTGACTGGTCTTAGTAGGAACATTGCTAATAAAGGAATTGAAATGCATCAAGCAAGAAAAATAATTGAGTTGCAAACTAAAAAAGAAAAAGTGGATCAAGAATATGAAAACAAACGTAAAGAGTTAGATGAAAAACTTGAAGAGGAAAGAAAAAAGAAAGAATTAGAGTATGAATTAGAGAAATGAAAGAAAGAAAAAGATTATGATAGAAAGATAAAGGAAATTGGAATTAAACGTGCAATGTTAGATAAACTTGATACACAATCTAAAAATAATCTTAAAGTAAAACTTGAAGAGGAAGTAGAAGATTATTCGGAGACTTTAAAAGAGAATGATCCCAAAGCGTACAAAGAAATAGAGAAGGTAATCAAGGAAAAGACTGTTTCTCTTGCTATTGAAAGAACAAGACCAGATGATTATGGTGGTAGAAAGAAAAAAAATTGATGCTGATTATATATCTAAAAGTAGATATTAATTTTTAGTTTTCTATATATTTTATCTAGAGAAGAAATGGCAAGTTCACCTACCAATAGTATACTCGACTTAAGTGATCCTAGTTTTCCTTACGAAAAAATTAAGGACTATCCATACAGAGAGTTTTACCAAGCAAATGGAAATGAAACTGGTGCTATTGCAAAAAACAAACTAGTCATACTTATTGTTCCTGGTGAACAACAAACGTGTTGTATTTTATCTGATGCTTATTTACTGCTTGAAGGACAAATACAAGTTCCTAATACTGGAGCTGATGCTGCTGCTAATCCTTTTGTTGATCCTCCATGAAAACTTGCTGGCGGTCTTGTTAATAATGCTGGCGCTTGGTTTTTTAATTCTACGAGAATAAGACTTGGTACTGAAGAAATTGAAAGTATAGGTTTACCAGAAGGTGTAGAAACTGTTTCAAAGCTTATGGGATTTCTATGTTATCCAAATGATTATAATAGAACTGAAGGACCTGCAACTGGTTGGGAAAAGGATGAAGCAAATTCCATAGATGATATGGTTTTAAATAGTCCTTAGTTAGTCCTGTAGCATCTGGGACCAACAACTTCAAATAATGGATTTACTTACAGAAGAGGTGTTATAAACAATCTTGTTGAAACTAATGGAACATTTAATATTTCACTTCCTTAATCACAATTGTCTGGATTTTGTGCTAATATGAATAAAATTCCTTATAGTATTCCGTTTACTCTTGAAATGAATTGAGTTCGTGGAAGTGATTTTAATGCTATTACGACTGGTCCAACTGGAGCAGCAGCAAATATTAATAATGCAATTGCTACTAAAGGTGCTGCTGTTGTAAATGGAGATGGTGCTTGGAAAAGTTTTAAAATTTCCATGAAAAAAATTCGATAAATGGTTCCATGTGTAACTCCTAAGGAAAGTATTCAAAGGTCACTTGCGGACATTACAGGTGATAAGGTAAATAAACTACAATTAAACTATAGGGTTAGACGTTATGAAAATACTACTATAAATAGTGTAAATCCAGGTACTAGATATACCAAAATACTATCTGTACAAAATAGTATTGATAGAGCTAGATGGTTACTTGTTGCTGCTCAAAATTATAATAAATATAATGACTATACTGGAAATCCTTGTACTTACAACCATTCTGATATTAAAAATGTAACAGTTATTGCCAATGGATCTAAACAATATCCAGTAGTAGCAAGGTCTAGGTATCCACAAGTTGGAAAATGTTCAACTGCTTATATGGATTTTACTACATTTAGAAAACAATATCTTGGTGTAAATGAAGTAATTGAACCTGTTGGTGTTACTTATCCTGAATGGTTAACTCTTGATCCGATTCAGGTTATTAATTTGCAATACAATGACGAACCTCTTAGAGTAACATCGCGTTTCGATGTATCAATTGAATTTAACAGTACAGTGGATCATAATAAGACACTAATTTGAGACTATCTAACTATTTGTAGAACAGTGCAGAACTAACATCTAAGGGTAACAGTTCAAACTTTACTTGTAGTAAAGGACTGACTGTTAAAGATGCAACAGACATTTAAATAAATCATAAATACTAGATATAATGCACAAAAAACAAATTTTATTCAAGGTTTAGATGAGTGGAAAAATCTATGTCGTTGAATATTGGTGGATCAGAAGTATACGCTGTTCTAGGTAATGATATGTTATTTGGTGCACAAATAGATTGTGATGTAGAATTAATTGCAAATAGAAAACTAAAAAAAATATTGCTAATAGTTCTCCTATGAGATTTCCTCAAATGTTGTTTGGTAAGGTGTTTGAACCTATTGCTGCTAAATTTCTATAAATGAACCTTGACAGAAAGATTGAGAATGCAAATGATTGTTTTGATAGCGATGGAGTTTACAGATATTCTCCTGATGTAATAATATATGGAAGCACACTAGTAGAAATAAAATGTTATGGAGTGGAAATATAGTTTAGGAATTTATTCCAAAACAGTACTTAGCTCAGTGTTTACTTGGACTACATGTTTTAGAATGGAATAGATGCTTCTACTCTGAGTTTAAAATTTGTGCTCCTGGATTGAATTGTGATGCTGTACCTGTAGACTACATAGCAGCAGGAAATGTTAGAATACCTACTAATTATGATTTTGATGTGCCAATTAGAAAAGCATTGTTTATGTTACTTTTTAGAGAAAATTTTTTTGATTTTGAGTTTGATATTATATATGAATACGGTAGATTTAACAATAAAAAAAGTGATGGCCATGATATAAAATGTTATATAAAAAAATTAGAAATAAAAGTAGTAGAAGAAAAGATTATGGTAGATTTTCAAGAGTAGTACCAGCAGTTAGAGAAATATTAGATAGATCTAAAGTATTAATGGACAATTATATAGATGAACAGAAAGATTCATTCAACTGGTTATGTTTAAAAAATTAACGGCTATATATTATCAGATCTTCATGCAAATGGAAATGTAATTATAAATTTATCTGATTCTGTTAATGATGTTAATGCAGTAATAAAAGCATATGCGGATGCTAATTTAATAGTTAATTCTGAAACATCATTAAATCTTTCTGGTAAAGCTATTACTAATCTTGGAGCTGGTGTTAATCCTACCGATGGAGTTAATGTATATAATTATATTAAGAAATCAGGTGATACAATGACTGGTGATCTAAATATGAATAGTTTTGCTATAACACCAACTTATTGGAATTCGCCTAATGGAAATCCCGTTATTTTAAATGATTTTTGTGTTACTTATAGAGGAATGAAAATAGATGTTTTACTAAAGAACTATCCTTCAACAATGAACATAAATATGGGTAGAAATTCAAACACTAATGTTGCTGAACCTATTAATTCTTCTGATGTTGCAACAAAATCTTATGTTGATAAAACAATTAAAAAAATAACTGAAGTAATAAATATCTCAATGAATCCAAAATCTATAAATTTAATTTTTAATCTATCTACTCCTTATTCATGGACTAATAAGACTGCACCACCAATAGTATTACTAAATGTTATGGTTATTGGAGCATCTAATTGTGTATTTCTTAGATCAAGTAGTGATACAAATGTTGTTTCAGGAGATGTAAGAGCTATAAACACCGCACCTAGTGGAGGATCATATTTGAAGTATTATGCTTATTTCAATAGATTACGAACTGATTATTATTTCACTGACAATCTCGGAAATTTACAGGCAAACCTCTTGGTTAGTTATGTACTCTCCTGAGAAGTATAGATGAGTTATTAAAACTATTAACTCTTTTAACTTTGTTTCTATACGTTTACATTTAACTTGTGGAAATATTTTTGAAATAGTACAGATTGATTCATATTGTAAGCAATGATGAATACCTAAAGTTGGATAACATCCACTTTTTAAATGTTTCTTTACTAAAGAATATAATTTAGATGGTTTCTTTTTTGCATATTTATTATAATTTATGTCACAATATGAACAAATAATTACTTCATCATTACGCATAAGACTAGAGTCGAATTCAGTTTCATTCATATCAAGATCACATATGTCACAACGAATTTCATATTTTTGTTTTTGTCTTTTTCTTTTAGGTGGTTTACGATGTGAGTGGCGAGATTCTAAATATTAGATTTCATTAAATATATTTGAACAGATGGTGCAAAATATTTCAATTCTCTATATAATGCCATTTTTAACTCTAAAAAAGAAAAAAAAGAACAGTTCAATCCTAACTCGGACATAAGTCAAGTATTCAAACAGAGACCTAAGGAAATTCCAAAAGGTTTCTTCAATTTAGTTGCACCTAATAAAAATCATCAAGCAGATATTTTATATATGCCAAATGGTTCTGGATATAAATATGCTTTGAATGCCGTTGATGTTGCTAGTAGATACAAAGATTCAAGGCTACTTAAGACAAAATCTTTGAAAGAAGTAACACAAGCAATAATAGATATTTATACAAAAGGTCCTTTAGAATGGCCAAAAAAGATTACAGTAGATCCTGGGTCAGAATTTAAAGGTGAGTTTGCGAAAGAAATGAAAAAGACATGAAACACGTATTATAGAAGGTATTACTAAAAAGAGTGTTGCATTGGTTGAAAGAATGAATAGAAGAGTAGCAGAAAGAGCATTTGCTGCACGATATGAAAAGGAATGAGAAAGTATTAATAAAAGAGTGGATTGATAATTTACCAAAGATTATTGAGTATATAAATAATAGTATTACAGGAAAAATTGGTGAAGAACCTGCTAAAGCAATAAAAAAGAAACAGTAAAATTAAAAAACCGAAATACAGTAAAGAAGTAGGAGAGAAAGAAAAATTGTTAGAACTTGGAACAACTGTTAGATATTTACCAGAGCCAGGTAGGGGAGAAGATGAAAAAAGAAAAAGAGCTACAGACCCGATATGAAATTTAACTAAATATACTATTGATAGAATAATTTTCCTAAATGAACAACCATCACGTTATCTTGTAAATGATAATAAAAGAAGTTTTGTTAGAGAGGAGTTACAAGTGATTAAGCAGCAGTATTTTCGTTTTGTGAACTTTTCAATGTAATTCCTTCAAATTCCTTTTTTGTAATTTGTTCGTCAGATAAAGCATTATTAATCTTTGAAATAGTTTCTGAATTCGAACGCAGAGTATTTCTCTTGTGTTTATCTATTTTTGCAATTACACCGTAAATAGCAACAAGAATTGCTGATAAAGCCAATAATGCTGAGACTACATAAGAAATATCTGGATAAGATACAATGTATGAACTAGATGTAGTAACAGTAAGGGTGAATGCTTTGTTTATAATTTTTAAAACATATCTTACTTTTGTAAGATTACCTAGACATGACCTAATTTTTGTATTATGTGAGATTATCTCATCATATCTCTGAGCAGCATATTTTAATCATCTGTCAGACATTTTTCCTATATTAAAGATTAGGAAACACACATATGTCTAGGAAAACCTTTTTGATAGCGAGGATCTCTGAAAGTTTTAACGAAGCAATCATTAACAATGTTATAAGATTGATCTTCATTAAAGAACTCAGGGTTCCTAATTATGTCATAGTTTAGTAACCTTTGTTTCTTACCTTCACGAATTAAGTCAATTATAAAATCAGCGTGTAGTTTAATTCCATCATAACCATTAACGAAAGGAATACAATAACCATAAAGCATATAAAATATTTCGCTAATTCTAACGATATAAGAAATCGTGCTCTCGCGATGATGTCTAGGAAAGAACTCACACTTAGTACTCATTGTATACATAGTAAATGAAATCATTAAAACAAATTAGAACAATCAACATAAAGTAAGTATGCTGTATAACAATCGATTGATTAATACATTTTTATTATTAGATGGATAAACTATAACAAAACTTGCTATCTCAGCGATGAGTGTTTTTTGCACGATATGATATCTGGTAATTTTCGGATATCCGAGGTGAAACCGAGGATAGACGAAAATTAGCAGATGTTGTATCGGGTAAAAAACAATCATCAAGCGTTCCCTGCGTATCCTGTTCGTGACCCCCGTGAGTTGGCTTCTTTCGGCGGAAGCTCTCGACTGTGGTAGACAGTTGACATATCGCAAATCAATTAGCTCGCTAGAGAGATGGAGAGGGACCGAGGGAACAAGAGGAAGAGAGGTGAGGGAAGAAGGAAATGAGCAATTTAGCCAAAGGGTTAGGCAGAGAGGGAGAGAGAGAGACGTGAGGGAGAAGAGAGGGCAAAGGAATAATAATAATAATAATAATATTGCACTTGATAAAGCGCCCTCAGAGAACTTAATCTCTTTCTAGGCGCTTTACATTTTCTGCAAAGTGATACGCAATAGAATAGTAAGTAAAATCATGCTTGAAAAACAAACAAAATGAATAACATGGTTAGGGGTTACATGCACTGGGTCAGCATGCAAATGTGGTTAGTGGCAGCATGAACAGTGTCAGCACGCATAAGCACATCGAGGACGAATCACAAGGACCCACTAAATGCTGTCCTAAATAGGTATGTTTTTAAGTTTCTTTTAAATGTGGTCAGGTCAGGGGATGTTCTGATGCAGGTCGGGAGGGAGTTCCAGGCTGTGGGAGCATACGAGCTAAATGCACGGTCTCCAAAGGATTTAAGGTTTGTACGAGGTATTTGTAGACTGTTGGATTCCGAAAAGCGAGTGGTACGATGCTTTGCCTGATGGGGTAGTATATCTGAAAGGTAGGCTGGAGCCATAGAATGAAGAGACCTAAAAGTGAGCGACAAAACCTTGAAGTCAATCCGTTGCTTGACTGGTAGGAATGTGGAGAGAGAGAGGGAGAAGAGTTTTGGAAGGAGTAAGAGAGATTATCGTCAACTCCGACTTGCCAAGCAGCTACTCAGCTAGCCGGATCTTTTACGGCGTACGCTCGTACTGTTTGAACGGAGTCGGTACAACAGCAAGACTTCGGAAGCCGACTGACCGACTAATACGTTTTTTCGCGCTTGCTGCGTCATCTCGCCTTAGTGAATTTTGTATAGGACCTTCCCCTGTAGACTTGTTTAGTTCCCCTGTTGTTTTTGGCGCATGTGATATTATAAAGAGGCCTAACCTGATGGCCGCTCGTCTTAACTAGCTCAGCGGCATGGCGAGTTTCGTGGCCGGAGTATGGCGGGGCTTGACGAGAAAGGAATGAGAAAGTATTTTGACCCCTGGAACTCCAAAGGGACCACCAGAGATGGAATAGAATAGCTATAATACTGTGAGAGAATATGCGGTGAGATGACTCGAAGTTGCACTTGAAAAAGGCGTCAGAGAACAGGTCCAGTGTACCGATAGCCGATCTCTGCAAGGGGACCACAGGTAATTTTTTTCCAGCACTGTACGACTTCAGGTCGTGTTATATCAACAGTGCTTGTTGTGCCTTTGGTGTACGTGTTAAGACGGATGAGCTCGCCAGTGTGGTACTTACTCAACAGTTGTGAGTGCCTTGTTTTCTGGTCTTGGAGCAGTTGTCCGCAAGCTGCCGCGTACCGCACGGCCTGCTTTTGATCAGCTTCCAGATGCATCCAAACTGCAACGACGTTGCAAGCAGTAAACGGATCCTAACAGCACAATTTCAGCGAGTTAGGTGGCTGTGACATATGAGTTAGTTAATATTAGGAAAATGGGAAAGTGAGGCCAGTTTTATCATGCTTTTTCGGCTAACCAGCAGGGTGGATCACTGGCATATCATCATCAAGTCACCTCGGTGAGCACTCCATCGCGTAATACCGCTGAAGAACCGCCATCGCTCCCACCAGCTGGTTAAGCTGTATTAAGCATTTTCTAAGTTAATGCAGTTCACTATCTGGAATTGCCCGAACTGGAGGTGCCTCTTTTAAAAAGCAGCCAGGCACTTAATTCGGCGCAGAACTGTTATCGAACTGTTTTACAAGGTTTGGAAGTTTTCGATATTTGTGAGGCTGGAGCAAATGCCTCAACGACGACCTCCTTAGTTTTCAGCAGATGTGAATAATTCAGTTTCGACATAGTCAAAATAACCTCCACAGTGCATGAACGATTTATAATGATTCAGACAGGGCAGAGACCACCGGTTGTCAAACCAAGTCTCATAAGATATCCTCACAAATTGATGAACCCCAGACAAGGCCTATATCTCTCTAAAATTGTAAACGGAAAAACGTATCACTATAGTAGAACTTATGTAAGTTTTGCGCATTTTCGGCCCTCATTATTGCCTAAAATCAAGCGCCGTCTCATCATTATTAGATGTTGCTACATTGAAAAGAGCAAAATATAATTCATTTGTATAGTGCCCTAAGAGAACTTAATCTCTATTCAGGCACTTCCCTTACACCACGGGGATCGAGTCTACGACCTCGGTCATCAAATGAATTCACCTTAAGAATAAGAATAACAATGAAATACAATTGTATAGCTCCCTCAGAGAACTGAATCCCCTTCTGGGCACTTTACAGATGCTGTATGGAAAGCATTCCCAAATGATTGGCGGTAACATCCACAAGCAGCAGGCATACTTTAAGCCTGGACATGCACATATAGAACGAATCACAAAGACCCACCAAATGCAGTAGTAGTAGGTGCGTTTTGAGCTTCTTTTTAAATGTCGTCATGCCAAGGAATGTTTTTGACGGACGTTGGTAGTGAGTTTCAGGCTTTGGGAGCATACGAACTAAAGGCACAATCTCAAACGGTTTTGAGGTTCATACGAGGTATGACTATAAGATTCGAGTCAGAACAATGGGTTGAACAATTCTTCGCCTAGTGGGGGAGTAATTCTGATGGTAGGCTGGAGTAAGAGAATGAAGGGGCCTAAAAGTAAGTGACAGAACCTTGAAGTTGATACACTGCTTGATTGGGAGTCAGTGCAGGTCGGCAAGAATTGGTGAGATGTGGCAACTGCAACGCTCATGACAGACAAGCCTGGTTGCAGAGTTTTGCACCAAATTAAGCGCTCAATTGCACACGCCGGGAGACCAGCAAGCAGTGATTACAGAAGTCGAGACGGATGTCACAAGTGCATGGACCAATTTAGATGTGGTATCCCTGCCTAAGGAAGCCCGAATTTCGGCAATGATACGTAGCTGAAAGTAGGCAAACTTGGCTGTGGAACCCATGTGGTCATCTAATGAAAGGTCACTTTGGAACAGGACACCTAGATTACACGCAGATTCAACAGGAGATGTGCTGGTAGAGGGGCACTGGGTTTCCCAATTAACTAATCACACTTGGCTTACCCATAATTAGTAAGTTGGTATCGTCATTCAATTTAAAAAACTTTGCTGCCATCCATGTGCGGATGTCATCAATATATGCAGCAAGGATGTGTAGAGAATTCGACGTGCTCGAGGGCTGACAGGGATCAAAGCAAAGGCACAACTGAGTGTCATCTGCATAGAAGTGAAAGCATAGATTTTGCTTGGCGATCACCTTGGCAAGAGAGAAAAAATAAACTGTGAAAAGAAGCGGTCCGAGCACAGACACTAGAGGTACCCCATCCTTCAGTGGCTCATCGGATGATTTTTTACCATTCTCATGAATAACATGGAGCCTTCCACTGAGATCGGACCCAGACCATTACAGGGCAGTGTCATTGATGCCCAAACGAGATGCGAAACGCTCAAGAAGGACTTTGTGATCAATAGTATCAAATGCCACCTAAATATCAAGCAGAACAAGCTTGACTTTGGTTTAGTGCGAGCATTTACAACTGGGCTAAACCAGTGCGGCGCCAAAGAAATCTTTAAAATATGCTTTTAAGTCACCCGAAGCAAAAATATCACAAAAACAGCATGGCAGGGCAGAAACTTCCCTGAGCATAATGAGAGGCGTTCAGGTTAACGTCGCGAGCTGAGGTGAGATATGGCTCAACAAGATTTGAGGCTGTTATACTTTATGCTGACGGCATATTTTTGAAGGGTAACCAGACAATTCGGTGCCGGACAATGCGGAGCGGTTAAGTCGGAGCGGATAATTCGGCGCAGGACAATGCGGAGCGGACGATTCGGGACCAAAAAAAGGGTAATTCGGAGCGGACAATTCGGAGCAAACAATTTGCAATGTATTCATTTTCTATATTTTAAAGATTTTTATTATTAAGTCGCTTTACATTTGCTGAAAAGGGAAATGCAATTACATGGTAAGTAAAATCATGCTTGAAAAACAAACAAAATGAATGACATGGTTAGGGGTGACATGCACAGGGTCAGCATGCAAATGTGGTTAGTGGCAGCATTCACAGTGTCAGCACGCATAAGCACATCAAGGACGAATCACAGGGACCCACTAAATGCTGTCCTAAATAGGTGTGTTTTAGGTTCCTTTTAAATGTGGTCAGGTCAGGGGATGTTCTGACGCAGGTCGGGGGGGGGGAGTTCCAGGCTTTGGGAGCATACGAACTAAATAAACGGTCTCCAAAGGATTTGAGGTTTGTACGAGGTATTTGTAGACTGTTGGATTCCGAAAAGTGGGTGGTACGATGCTTGGCCTGATGGGGGAGTATATCTGAGAGATAGGCTGGAGCCATAGAATGAAGGGACCTAAATGTGAGCGACAAAACCTTGAAGTCAATCCGTTGCTTGACTGGTAGCCAGTGCAGGTCGGAGAGAAGTGGAGTAATGTGGCAACTGCGACGCTCACGACAGACAAGCCTAGCTGCAGAGTTTTGCACCAGCTGCAATCGCCTGATCGCACATGCTGGTAGGCCAGTAAGCAGTGAGTTGCAGAAGTCGAGACGAGATGTCACGAATGCATGGACCAACTTAGATGTGGTATCCTTATCTAAACAAGCCCTAATTTTAGCAATGTTATGAAGCTGAAAATAGGCTGATTTGACTGTGGAGCTGATGTGGTCGTCTAACGAGAGGTCGCTTTGGAATATGACACCTAGATTTCGAGCTGATGCAACTGGAGATATGCTGGCAGAGCCAATTTTGAAAGTCAGCCTTTCCAGTTTCTGAATCACACTGTTTTTGCCCATAACTATTAAGTTAGTTTTTTCATCGTTTAGTTTAAGAAAATTTGCTGCCATCCATGTGCGGATGTCATCAATGTATGCAGCAAGTGAGTTTAGAGAATTTGAGTTGCTCGAAGGCTGGGAAGGATCAAAGCAAAGGTACAACTGAGTGTCATTCGCATAGAAGTGAAAGCCTAGATTGTGCTTGGCAATCACATCGGCAAGAGGGAGAGTATAAACCGTGAAAAGAACCGGACTTAGCATGGAGCCCTGAGGTACTCCATATTTCAGAGGTTTATAATTTATGCGACAATACGATAGTTTATGGCCGAGTCTGTTGAAAAAGCCGGTGTCCTGAGATAAGCGGGCAGTCAAGATTAGAGATTATGGGCATTGGCATCGGAGCTTATTTGAGCTCAAGGTATAGTTTGACAATCTCTGAGCGGCTTGTACGCGATACCACACAGAACACCAAAGCGGTCTCAAAGACGTTTATTCACACGGACGCCGCAGCGGGCCAGTACGCGACTGCCCGCCCGATGTCCTAAACCTAACTCCCCGGGCTTTTGCCGACAGTTACTTATATGCTATTTTCATAAATCGCAACACCGCATAATCCAACGGCAGTGTCATAATCTCAAAACAGACACATTCCCCTTTGATCTCAAGATCAAATTGGGCAACAACAAAATAAGGCATTACAGCAGAGCAAAAATAATGCATGCCGCCCTGAACTGCCTTCTCATCTAGCACGAGGCTAGGTAACGGCCGCTCGGAGGAGGCAAGTGAAAGCACGGCCTTTGCTAACTTGCCCACAATGTATGGCACGAGCTTAGCCTGGCCATGTATCTTTCCACCGCGCCCGCCGCAAGTCTTCAATGCGGGACCAGTCTCTCCAACCGCACGGGGCTTCCGGGCATTCGCCATAACGCCGGCCGCTTCTGTCTTCTGGACTGCAACCGGTGTCGCCTCTCGCGTCGCTCGTGAGGCAGGTGCCTCGAGCCTCGGCTCCTGTACGACTGCCTTTATCAGCTCTGTTGGCCACTCCTGCGCCATTGCCTTCGGTCGCTCAGCGTATACCTGGCGCGCCTCCTTGATGGGCGTCTCGCTCACGTCTTCTTCCGGCCCCTCGCGCGCGTCTCCGCCACCAGCAGTTTGGAAACAGAGGCGACCCCAATGTTCGCCACCATCTGCTGCTGCCACTCCTCGGTCTTCGCCTCCGACAGCTCGGCAAGCATCTCGTGTGCCTTCTTGACGAGCGCCTAGCCCGCCTCCTAAGCGGCGCTTCACGCACTTTAGCCGACGCTAACGCTTCGCTCCGTGCCGCCGTCACCTCCGAGATGATTAGCGCCGACTCGCAGGCCACCGGCGCTGTTTCGCTCTCTACCAGTGCTTTCCCAGCCGCCACCTCTCTGGCAGACAGAGCTTTCTCTCTGGTAGACGCAGCCGTCTCTCGACCGGATGCTGCCGTCTCGCTCGCGGACGCCGCCTCTGCAGGCTCTACCACAGTCTCTGCCGCCGCCTTCTACGGGCTCCACCGGTGTCTCAGCTGGCTCTGCCTTCGTCGCCAGGCACACCGTTGGCGATTGCTGCTGCTTCCGGTCGCTC
This sequence comes from Cristatella mucedo, assembly GCA_009760855.2. NCBI lineage: Eukaryota > Metazoa > Bryozoa > Phylactolaemata > Cristatellidae > Cristatella > Cristatella mucedo. Next base: position 261,527 of record WPIO01000082.1, read on the forward strand.
TTGTCAGGCTCCTCAGTACGACAGGCGTTTACCGAATCCGAGCGCAGCAGCCATGCTTTACCAGCATCCCCTCCAGCCGCTTTTGTGCTATCGCCTCCGCTTTCCTGGCACTCTGCAAGGCCAACCGCCGAAGCCTCTCCTCACCTTCTGGGCTTGCGCACCGAGTCAGGAAGAGTCGCAGCGAACGTTAATGCACCGCCTGACAGGAACACAAATATGTACATGTGCCACACAGCTGGATCGACACCTCTTTCATTAAGCCTCCGCTCCGAGTTGAGCAGCCAGCTTACGAAGTCGCCCCTGACGTAATAGTACTCCAGCATCATCTCCTGGCGCGGGCCACTCTGCCGCTTCTGCCGAAGTAGCTTGTAGTTTGACGTGCTCTAAGTGGCAGGTACGCGATACCACACGGAACGCCGAAGCGGTCTCAAAGACGTTTATTCACACGGACGACGCAGCGGACCAGTACGCTACTGCCCACCAGGCGTCCTAAACCTAACTCCCCGGGCTTTTGCCGACCGTTACTTATATGTTATTTTCATAAATCGCAACACCGCATAATCCAACGGCAGTGTCATAATCTCAAAATAGCGACGCTAGGCCACAGAGCCATTTCGTTTACGTCATAGCCGCTGTTAACCTTGTAGTTCGGCTAGTTACTTGTAGGTGCTACGCCAATACACGCAGGCACGCCGGCAGTAGCAGGAACGAAGGCGGCGACGAAGAGCGCTCATACATTGACATATCAAGTCCGTATCCATAATGCAGACAAATCTATTTGAGACCAGCGGACGGTTACAGGCATTTAAGGCGTCACCGGCATTTATCCGAGTTGGCTGAGACTAGCACCGTCACGAGCGCTGCGTTTGCGGCCTAGTTCTTACCGGACGTGGAAGCCGCACATCGAGAGTTTGTAACAGAGCCCCCTCCGGATATTGAGGGCGAATCTGAGCGTCAACGGTGCACCGCCAGGCAGGCCACTGTAGCCCCCTCTCATTAACAATATGCTAACTCGTTTTTCTTAGAGAGAAGTGATAGGCTCTACTGAAAACGTATTCGGAATCTGCGTACCGAACGAGCGCCGCCCAGTTCCTAGTCAATAGAGGCGAGGTTCGTCGACTATGAAGCCAAAGTTGAGATCACTCGGTGACAGACTGAGACTGCTGCTCAACAGATTGGAGATTTTAAATTGTCGCCACTCTTTTTGAGGAGTCCGAATCTCTTCAGCGACGGAGGTCCACCAAGCAGCCTTCTTATTCACCAACGAGAAGGAGACCGGGACGCCATCTGGAGACCATTCGGGCTGCACTTCGGAAGCTTCCAGCCCAGGAGGCATATGTAGGTCATGTAGAAATTATTGCTAGACTCATACCGCTCATACTGGAGAAAAACCTTGATGCTGCGTGCCGAAGAAAGCCGCCGCTCGAAAGAGGCTGTTAGCACCTCCACGTAAAAGCTTTAATCCTTAATTTTTTAGAGCCCAAAGCTCCGAACCGAAGGCGCGCCGCCCACTAGCCCCTTTCGACCCATCCGCATATGCAGGAAGTTGTGCGTCCATTTGGAGAGCGTGAAGACACAAAACGAAGGTGCACTGCTATGGCGGACCTCTTGGTGAGCCGTGGTGACGCACTAGGTAAGGTGGTAGATTTTCACGACCTCGGCCCGAGGTCACGGGTTCGAATCCTGTGTTGGGCGATCCTTTATCGCCGCTGTTAGCGGTGATAATATCCGTAAAGGATTTTCTGTCGCTATGCCAAAAGAGGCTGTTCAATCAGCTAGTATTTTTTGAACCTGTGTAAGAACTATCTCTTTAGCGCATCTAAAAACACGATCACGATTTTAAAAAAAGGGTGAAAGGACCTTCTGCAACTGACTCTACAAACTTTTTCGGCCGAAGGCACCTCCGCCGAGCACGCGCCGGTACAGAAACGACAAAATGCAGACGCCGAGGGGGCTTCAACTGGTGTATTTCGTCAACGCTCGCACCGTTACACCGCACAGCCGTTCTCCACTCCCTTCTGCTTCCCACTGCTTGCACCTCTCCAGGCAGTGACTCACCCTTGTAAAAACATTAACTCATTTTACCATAATCCCGTATGACACAGAAACCAATAAAACCGTAGACTTGCAATAAGCCCTAAAACCACACGCTCCTCTGGAGAAACCACTCGAGCTGTTCGCCGAAGTCACACCGCTGCCTGGAAACAAGCTTAAGTCCATCTGCAAAATTGATATTCGCATTCTTGGTAGAACTTGAAGCTCCATAAGGAAGGCAGCCCGCCTGTAAGCCTCTCTAGAGTCACCCGTCTGCAAACAGGTTTTATATACCCGCTTGGCAAACCTGAAGATGCTCGCGAAGGTGCTATTGAGAATTCAGGAGCGTATGGAGGGGGTCGGGGCGGGGTAGCAGACGTCCTCATGGGTCTAGCTGAAGGAGCGCCGCTTTCGGCGGAGGTCGCGGGCTTCGGACTGGACCAATGGGGGCACCGCCAGCCTCATTCTAGACGGCTTCCAAAAAGGGGTTTCCTGATTGCACTTGTTCGGTGCCGATTTGCACTCTCTGGTCAAGTGGGGTGCAGGCTAAAACGTGGTTGGGTTTGCCACAGACCAATAGCGAATTCGGGGTGATGAGCCACAAATTATTAAACGCGAGCGAAATTTGACGAGGATCGGCTGCGATGTCCCGGGTTTAGCGCGAGCTTCCGCATAAGATGGCGGAGGACGGCTGACTTCCGTGCGGATTTGTAGCAGCCTTGCTCACCACAACACACCCCGGTGCTACCCTCTTGTGACTCACCCATTCTCTCATTGATATGAATGCTTACGCCGCAAGAAGAATAAAGGCCGAGTCTTTTCTGTCCGTTCGCGCTAGCGCTCATGCTTCCGCAAGACAACGCGGGCGTGCATTATAATTAATGAAAAAAGGCTACCGGGTATTTCATCAGTAATAGCCGGAGTGCGGTCAGAAGAGGTCACTCGTATTTCCTCCCGTAATTTGAACCCCGTCAAAAGTTGTGATGCAGCAGGAAGCGCAAGGAAACTGATCCTTCGACGCGCGGTAGCTGCCGAGATAAAAATGCACGCGTACCAATTACTTCCGTTTCATGTTCTTGGGAGTCGCAGCACCCATTACAGCATTAGAACTCAGCGGAACTAGAAAGCTGCAGCGACGCAAATAAATATTGCGAAAAACCACATATAAGGCGCACAGGTGTTCTACTTGTGAGTTTTGGAAGACGGGTTCCATACATTACTCGAGGTTCCAGCCAAGTTCATCATCGCGCAGCTATCCCATTTAATTCATTTTCGCTAAAGATTATGATCGATAGCCTATTGGAGGGCGGCTGTAATCTGCCGGATCTGCCTTAGTGACTGGCCAGGAGCTTCGCCTTCCGTTCGCTAGATTTTTCTTGCTGCCGGTTGCGTAGCTGAGTATAGCGCTTGAGGACCAACTGTCACCAGACCTTAAGGCCAGCTGAATCTACCGTTCGTGCTCAGTAGCGCCGGACATTCCTGAGTGAGTCCGGTTCGCTGTTTGTGGGCTGTCGTCCGAGGATGACAGACCAGGGATCCGCAGTCAGCCCGCATACGGTGGACAAAGTTACAAAAGCGAAGGTTACGCTCGAGAACTTTTATGTCAACCTGGTTGCACAGCATTCGGAGCGTGAGAACAGGTAAGGATAGAGTGCTTTCAGGGTACCCAGCGGCATCTCGGTCCTAGATCTGCATGACGGCGAATGTGCATGTGAAGGGTGTGGGCTGGGACTTTGCGCATAGCATTAAATCATTGTCGTTCGGATAGTGAAATTATGAGCCAGCTTTTTGAGCTCGCTACAACCGCCGTCTTGGATTGAGGCAAGAAAGAGATCAGAGACCTCGTTGGTAATGTATGCTTGCAGCTCACTTTGACTGCTCTCCTGACTCAGCTATGCTTCTCACTCTGTCTGGGTTGTGTGCTATGAAGTCTATTGGCTACATTATTCAGCCAAAAGTCGCTTAGGCTTTATGTAAACTATGGAAAACTAGTCTGGACAACACCCACTTAGTCTTTGCGACTTTGAGTTACGACGAGCCACGACTTAACCCGGTACTGTAAGCGGCCACCAGTGCAGTTGATGCGAGTTTTACCACGATCCTTGTCGTGTCAGCTGTAGCTGTAGCTTTTCTCGATTTCTGTTAGCCGCTGTTATCGCTGGTCGCTAGCAACCAAACGAATATGTTATGGCTATGAACGATAATCGTGTCGCCTCTGGCTGGTCGGCAAGTGATTAGCCCCGTTAGTCGGTTGGTACCACTTGCGTGTAGGATTTTCAGCCGCTACCTTTCGGGGCTGCTTTGTGGGTGTTCATTAAAGTGTGGTGACTCACTCAATGGATCTATAGTTGCACTCTTGCATACTGCCAAACTTTAGCGGTTGTCTGGCATGACTTGCCCCTACCATGCAGTCGTCTCGGCATGTTACCTAATCGATCGTGAGTTACCACGAAGCTGCAGCGAACTTGACCTGCACTGCTTACACATGTGATGCACCAGTAATGGGCCAGCGGCATGGGACATGGTCCAGGCATTTCATGCTTGGCAGGAGCCAGGCATGCCCCTTCCTGATCGGTTCGAGGGAGGAGTCTGCTTTCCGTTCGGTATGGATATACACCGAATCTTTACGTCGTCCCATGTGCCGGAAGTTTTGTGGCTGCTGTACTTTTTACCGTGTGCCGGGCAATGACCGTACACCTGCGCAACAACAGCAGCCACCCTTGGTATTCCCACGTTGGCAAAGATGGTTCGAGACACGGCCAGAAAACTGCATCAGTCGGTTGCTACTGGCTCGGACCATGCCTGTGCATAATTTGCCACCTTTGTGATCCAAAGGTCGTGCCAGGAATCGCACCATCGTTGAGCACTCTGTCTGACACGCCAAGCGACCGGAAGGTCTCGTGTGCCACCACCACTGCACCCTGGCACTTGGACCGCCTGCTAACCGTATATGGCTGTAGCTGTCTGCTGCCACCACAGCTCTGCCGTCCCCGCTCTGCTGCCGTTGGAGCGTGCTAGTGCTGCTACCCGCTAAAGCCAGCAGCTTTGCTTTCCGCCGGAGTGTCATTGCCGAGGCCTCGTGGTGCCCGTGTTAACGCCGGAGCTGAGTGGCACTTTCGTGTGAACAGTGCCGTGCAGTGCAGTGCAGCAGCGACAGGCCTACTCTCAGAAGTAGTGATGTGTCTTTATCCCTTGGCAGTCGGCAGTGTGAGGGCGCTTGTGAAGCACCCGGTGTGTTCTCCAGCCCTTGCGACGATGTGGAAACCGAGCTGGATGCACCTGCGCCTTCTGTCTGATAGAAGGCCACATGCAGCAGTCGTGGCTTCGAGAAGCTGCAGAGGAAGGAGCCAGCAACCGGTCTCTCAGCCCTTATTCTTAGTTGGTCGTTGTGTACGGTCGCCTGGAAGGAGGCTGGTGGCTGCACGATGCTTTCGCTCGACCCAAGGCGCCGCTGTCTTCAGGCACCACGCCTTCCCTAGCTGCTTCGTGCGCCTTCGGTTTGTTCGAGCAAGTCTGGTCTGTCACTTCCTTGTGGGTGGCTGCCGCTGTTCTCCGCTATCGTCCATGAATCGGGTAGCAGCAACTTTAGCGCCATGGCTTATCTTTACGATAGAGTGCCTGTATCAGCGTGGCGTGTACGTTCAATTGAGTGTCGCATTTGCCGTGCATGCACTTTTCTCTGCCGAAGCACTAGCTGGCGTGCTCGTGATGCTTCTGTCACTGCCGTCTGGGTGGGGGCACGTTTCTGTGTTGCAGTTATACGCTGTAACCGTTTACTGTTAAGTAAATTCCCACCCATCACTGCACACGGGTCCTGTGCCTGTAGTTCTCTTGCGAATGCTCAGCAGCCGAATAGAGCACTGCAAGCCCATCGGGCCATTATCCCAGCAAGTGGAAGTCGATCGGAGCAAGCCCCGCGGCCGTCTAAAGCTGCACGTGGAGGTAACCCCGTGGAGGTAACAGGCGCAGCAAGACCAGCCTCGAGCCTGCCCTTTGTGCCCCACCCATGCACCTACCGCCCAGCCACCATCACACTGCACAGCCAGCCGTCGGCTGTTATCGCATTAGTGCATCCATTGACGTGTTTTGACTCAAGAAGCAGGTTCCCGGAAATCGTCGATTGAGTAACCTACTACACTGAACTTGCATCAGCAGTCTGTGGTCTGCTCATGTGCTGCAGTGACCAGGGAATGATTTGTCAGTGGTGGGATTGCTGTCGACGAGATTGCCATTGCCTCTAGCTTACCTGAACATAACTCGTGTGTCATATTATCGCATGACTGCTGCCTTCTCGTTCCTGCAAGGGAAGAGCACTGAATTGCTGGCTTTCTGGCACCAAAGCAAGACAAGACTATCCGACCGGATGCTGCATCCATATGGGTAATGCATGTTTATGGCATTCGTATGGATAATACGTGTGTAGAAGTATGTATGTCAGCTCTCACTGCAAGTTAGCCCACTTAATAAAATAGGATTTGGAATTGGCTACCAGCTCTTATTCGACGAAGCCTATTTTCGTGTCTGCCCTTGATCGGCCCAGGCCATCGAAGGACTCCTACCCGGCTAGTCGAATTTCTCAGTATATTGCTGCCCCCATGCTAATAAGACCGCCATGTGCTGCCTGGTGTCTGGGTCAGAGTAGACCAAGACACGTGATGGTCACATCATTGATGCCATCCGAACAAATGTGATTATCCGAACAGAAATAGCTTCCTTGCCCTTTCTATTCATTCCATCTGCCCCACCCTCACTGGTGGAATGCCACAACACATATCGTGGATGAGTTTGCTCCTGGGTCTGAGCACATTGTACATCTTCGACCAGATGGCCCATGGTTTATCGCATGCTTTATAGTAGCTAGGGCTACTGGAAAACATACGATCAGGACTCTCGGTTTATAATAATAATAATAATAATAGTAATAATAATAATGCACTTGATAAAGTGCCCTCAGACAACTCAATCTCTCTCTAGGCGCTTTACATTTGCTGCAAAGGGAGATGCAATTGAATGGTAAGTAATATCGTGCTTGATAAACGAAGAAAATGAATAACATGGTTAGGGGTGACATGCACAGGGTCAGCATGCAAATGTGGTTAGTGGCAGCATGCACAGCGTCAGCAAGCATAAGCACATGAAGGACGAATCACAGGGACCCACTAAATGCTGTCCTAAATAGGTGTGTTTTTAAGTCCTTTTTAAATGTGGTCAGGTCAGGGGATGTTCTGACGCAGGTCGGGAGGGAGTTCCAGGCTTTGGGAGCATACGAAGTAAATGCACGGTCTCCAAAGGATTTGAGGTTTGTACGAGGTACTTGTGGACTGTTGGATTCCGAAAACGGGGTGGTACAATGCTTGGCCTGATGGGGTAGTATATTTGAGAGATAGGCTGGAGCCAAAGAATGAAGTGACCTAAAAGTGAGCAACAGAACATTGAAGTCGATCCGTTGCTTGACTGGGAGCCAGTGCATGTCGGCTAGAAGTTATTGACTTGCATACAAGGATTTTTTAAGATCATGCCAATCTATCCAAGCCAAGGCCAAGTCAGTTCTTTAAAGCTTAGTCGAATTGAAAATGCACAGTTCAAAAAAATGCTTAGGTCAATCATCAACCTTCTCAACTGCTCCTAGGTGAGCACATTACCCTGCGATCCTTGTGACGGTCTAGCAGAATGCCTGTCTCACTTTTTTGCCTGCAAAATACAAAAGATCAAGTAATCTATCGCTACGGTAGCACCCTCACCGGGCTCCTCAGCCTTCGTTTCGCTTTATGTCAATATCCATCTTGCTGGGCCGTGATAGCCCCGGAGGTGCTGGCTCTCCACGACCGTTAGAATTCGTCTTTAGGTGATTCTTAATTTCCAACTGCAAGTGTTGGGGAAAGCTGTTAAGGCTCTTCTGCCGATAAAAGATGAGGCTGTTAAATCATTTAATATTTTTTCATACCACCCATTAGCGGTCTTGTCTTGAAATTTGTCTCCCAGTCTAAGAAGATTGCTAGCCCTGTTTTACCTCTCATACTTACTGTTCTCCTTCTGAGATGCATAGGTTTGCTGCTGCCTAGCATAACTAACATAGTACATATGTCTTTAGCCTTAGGTCTTGTCCCTGCATATTTCAAAAAGGCCATTGTTATTGCACTCATTAAGAAGGCAACAATAGACCAAGAGAATGTAAACAACTTCTGTTCTGTCTCGTGCCATTCTTATCAAAGACACTGGAGCATGTAGCAGCAGAGAAGTTAAAACTCTTGTATAAAAAATTTCAAACCTAGAAAGCAAGTTTCAGTCAGATTTAAGAATAAATCACCACGAAGCGATGGCACTCTGGATGACAGCTACCTGTTGATATCATAACCTCGAAACCTTCCACTCATAAGGCCTAAACCACTGTAATGCAGTGCCAGTGATGCCCCGGCAAGATGGCAGTCGTTCAAGAGGGACTCGGTGATCACTGGTTTCAAACTGGTTTCAAATGCTGCCGAGCAATCCACGTGACCTAGCAGAGAGACTCAACCTGGTTTGGCCCAGTGAATAAGTTCTGGCCGTTAATGAATGTCTTTAATGACCGAGGTCAAGGTAATCATCTTTGACGACCGAGGTTATGGGCTCGAGCCGTGCTGCATATTCAAAGCGCCTAGATAGAGATTCAATTCTTTTAAGCTGCTATGCAAATGAATTATGTATTATATTAGCATATTAACCTAGGTGAGCATTTCTGAGAAGGTCGATGTACACTGACAACAATGTAATCTATCTCAACCAGAAAGTCCACAAAGCCATAAGAACTAAGCGGGTGTTACGCAGAAGAGTTTTCTATGTCGCATTTTCAAAGCATAAATAGCACCAAATCCTTTGCAATGCGTTGTCGATGTAATGGGGAATGCTTCAGCTGCTACAGAAGCTGTCGACAGAGATGAGTATGTAGTGGTTGTACCCAGGGATTGTACCTAGAGGTGTGGTGCTTGAACGAAGGCTATGCGTCATTAAAGGGCTTGCCTGAAGCAGCGTTCATATTTGTCAAACTACGCTGCAGTGCAGTCGGCTGTGGTATATCGAAATTTATGTCTGAATATGTTCCGGGCAAGGCTTTTTGAGCAATGCTGTTGGTACCCTCTCAATTTGTCTAACGTCTGGCCTTCTCGGTCCGCCCTGATTAAACCAGGCGTGATTGATGAAAGTGCCCACGAGTAGCTTCATTGTAGCTTTATAGTAGCCTGTAGGTTTATCAGTGGGCCTTGTGTGGTCGACGTGCACCTTCCATCACTGAGGTTGGCCTTGTGTGAGCCCTGCTGCCAAGGTCAACTCACGGAAGAATCTTGCAAGTGTCAGACCAGCCTGCAGAGTGAGTCAGCTAAGTTTTCGTACAGAAGCAGCTGGGTCGTCCGAGGTTCGACCTCGGACAGTTGGCTTTGCAGAACTGCCTGTGCCAGTGTGATGAACATATATGGTTAAGCATACTTCTTTCCGAATGACTCTTTATTAAATGCAGATATGTGCTCAATTATTATAATTGAATATAATTCATATGTTTAGCACCATAAGAGAACTGAATCTCTAATCAGGCGCTTCACGCTGCCACGGGGGGGGGGGGGGGCTCAAGCCTACGACCTCGGTTCGGGGCGAGCACCTTAACCACTGGGCCAAACCAGCTACAATGTTGCTCTTGCGAAGTGGCCATGTCAACTACAAGCGAAACTCACTCATTGTAACCTAAGTAACTCAGCTATTATTCACCATTGTATTGCGTATTGCTGCTATGGCAGGGGCAGCATAACGACTTTCGATTTGTGAGGGAGCAAGTTTACTTGACTGCCTGGAGCACTGAACTTCTGTAGCCAGGGCAGGCCAGCTGCCTGGGGGTGGCGGACTAGCTTTTTGGAAGACCAATTATTCTCTATTCCATATCTACTAGCAAACTGCTGCTCGCCAGTTTCAGCCTCCCCGGGCCTTCAGGTCTTGTATGGACAATAAATTCGCTGTTCAATTCCTTTGCTGAAAGACCGTTGGCAACAGCAGCTTTTGCTTTGCAGGTCCTAGACTACTCACTACCTCAACTGCTCTCCCTACTCTGCTATGCTTCCCACTTCCTCTTTTTTGCGTGAGTTGAAGTCTGTTGGCTACGGAATGCGCACTGAAGCTGCTTAGGCTGTGAGTGCTCCATGCAAGACTCTCCTTCGTAGTACTCACACAGTCTTTGTGGCTTTTTGGAGTTCCAGACGGAGATACGTTACATTACATAGCCCACCTCTCCTATTACCTTGGCAAGTCATATTTCTGACGAGCGACAGAGCTCGGATGCTATTGCTTTGAGTGGCTTGGCAGATTCAGTCGGTGGCCTAGACGTGTTGCCACCCGACCGGGTGCTCGGCCGGATAACCAGTATCGAATGCCTTCCGGAAGCCGGAGTAGCCGAGGTCGTGCTGCGCTTTCTTGTGTGGTCGGTAGTGAGGGCTATGCCTATGCAGGTCCAAGAAAACAGGCGGTGCGACTGGGCCAGCGGGCGAGCACACATTTTCTGCCTTGCCTGTTGAATGTATTTTCATTCCTCAAAGCTATGCAGGCGGTTCTTTTCTCAGCATCTATGCATCTGGCTAGCCCAGCCAGGTGGCTAGCCTGTAGCTTATGTCTAGTATGACTTCAGTGCTGCTCTTATCTTGTGCCTGCTAGAGCTCCGTCTGCAGTTGTAGTGGCTGCCAATCTTTGTCCTCCGATTGCCACCAGAGACAGTTGCTCCATTGGTTCCCCCGGAAAAGAGAGCCCGCCGGCCCCTCGCTGGTCAGCCGTTCTGGAGCTGCGGTGACTGACCAGCTGTCGCTAGCCAGAGATAATCCACGCCGGCTTTGCCATTGCTATTGTTACAGGTACAGGCTACTCGAGCAGGCCATGGAGGAAGAAGGTCTGACGGATGAGCAGGTTCGTGTGCCCTGTGTGTGTGTGTGTGTGTGTGTGAATGCGTGTGTGTGCTCATGTGTGTGGCTACCGCTAGTTTCAATCTCTCGGCTGCGGCGGTTGCGCACCATGTAGACTGCCGGTACCGAGCAGAACTATGCCGCCCACTACACGTATGACACATAGTGAGACTTGGCTAGCCGCGAGGATATTGGGCAGCAGGGTGGCCTGAAGAGATGCCAGTTTTAAGCTGACAGTGGCCAGCGACGTCGAGCAGTTGCTGCACTCAAGTGGTCGTCGTGACGGCATGTAGGCATTTTGTAAGCCCAGCGTGTTTCACGCCACTAAGCTGTATGCATCCATGTGTGGCGTTCACACGGTGTGGCCGTCGTTCTAGAAAGTGGAACGCCGGCAGCAGCATGCTTTGAAAGAGACTGAATTTCTTCGTCTCAAACGCACCCGGCTTGGCGTCGACGATTTTGAGCATCTTAAGGTTATCGGCCGCGGTGCATTTGGCGAGGTGAGTTATTACTGCTTGACTGTGTGGCTGGCTTCGTCTTGTCAATCGCCAGGCCATCCTTCGACAGGCAATGGAAAATTAATGACTGGAGTACATCTTGGAAAGCCCTTCGGCAAGCTGCAGAGGAGTGCACTATGAGCAAACGGCCGGCATGCAGATACTTGATGCTTCAGATGCCTGCTTGCCTTCCCGCCAGCCCCTTGCCACGTTTCCGTTTCCACGGTTCAAGATGCTCCTTTTTCTTCGTTGTTAGTTCGTGATGGCCTTGGCTCTACATGATTTAATGAGCTGTCAGGTTATATGGCAGTGTGCAGAAGTATATCTATGGCTTCGATTCTCTTACAAAGTGCCCCAAGAGAACTTAATCTCTACCCTCTACCCCAGCGGTTCTCAACCTGTGGGTCGTGACCCCTTTAGGTATCCAGTTCACAGGGGTCGCCTAAGACCATCGGAAAACATGCATTTCCGATGGTGGATTGATTTTCGATGGATTCCTATGCTTTAATCATGTTCGATTTTTAACAATGAAAAATATATACTGCATATCAGATATTCACATTTCGATTCATAGTAGCAAAATTACAATTATGAAGTAGCAGCAAAACAAATTTTATGGTTGGGGTCGCCACAACATGAGGAACTGTATTAAACGGTCTCGGCATTAGGAAGATTGAGAACCACTGCTCTACACAGATGCTTCACATATGTCAGGGGCTCGAGTCCTCGACCTCGGTCATCAAAAAACTTTCACCTCGACCTTGATCGAGGCGAGCACTTAAACCACCGGAAAAAACCAGAGGGCACTGCTCGGTGAGTCCACACCCAAGGTGTGGCATTAGGCTAGTTATTATTCTAAATGCATCATGATGTGGGCAAAGGTCTGCAGCAGCAGCAGCAGCAGTAGCACCATACTTCGACCAATGCAAGCCACTTTGGGGGGGGGGTGTGGTAACAACAGGCTGGCTGTGCAGTGGGTCTACCGAGAAAGTAATTCCCTGGTTAGAGATCGTGATAGCCCAGGAGGTACGGTGCTCGCTCTTCTCGACCGAAGTCGTGGGTTCGAATCCTACAGCAGGCGATTCTGTATCTTCAACCGCAAGCAGTGGTGATGGCCGTTAAGGCTCTTCTGCCATTATACAAATGATGCTGTTTAATCAGCTAATACTCTTATTATTGTATGGATTGGTTGGTCGGCCAGAGGAGCTGTGAGCTAACCCTGCAGGCATTCCCAGGAAGACTTTCTGCGCTGTCGTGAGGTGCTGGGTTATGTCTTCCTTGCAAGTGACTAGAGTGAAGTGGCACTTTTAATCCGATAATGCCTAGCAAGGGGTATGATTCATGCGTGAGCTGTGCTGATTGCTAGCTCGAAAACTACTATCACTTTGATTTTCATGCTTTTGAGTGTCCATAGTGCTATCTAGTCCTCCGGTAGGCAAGTGGATTGACCACACCTAGTGTCAAGATCCTGGGCTCCTAGATAACCATCCAGGTTGGTGTCGAGGATTTTTCTCCAGTGTAGTGACACTTTGTGGGACTTAGGGGCTGGTCCACAGTGCACTCTTGGTCAGTAGATCATCAGCGCTTCTTTTGCTTGATCAATCCGTGTTCGTAGGAGGCTGTTGCTAAGTAGTTTACATTATCCTTGCTGTTCACATGAGTCCAGTCTCTCCCTCTCATTCTCTGTCATTTGTTTTCAGCAGTGTTGAAGATGGCACTGAGCTTATGGCTACTACATTATGTGTCATGTTCGTTCACAGTTTGCCTCTGCTCTTTAAATTGGCTGAAAGTATTTCTGTGTGTCAATATTCTGTGGTTGAGAATTGGTGCATCTGCTTCGACTTTCTCTCTTTTTTTGTCAGTAGCATTTTGCAGTTGATGTAGCCACTAACATTACTATAATCATTTCAGGTAGGCATTTATTTTGGGTAGACTGCAGCTTTAAGTAATGATTGTTGTGTCCATAGCCACGAAAGGGATCATGCTATCCCCGTGGGACTCTGGTGACTACTGTACTTTGCACTGCACGTGTAAGCCATCATGGGGCCAGTATCAAAGCCTGTGGATTTGGGAAGAGGTAAGATTAGGAGGGAGGACAGGAGGAAGGAAATGAAGACAGGATGGAGGAGCATGACAGAGAGGGTGGAATGGGAGATAGACAAGATAGAGAGAGAGAGAGACAGACAGATAGACAGAGGAGGGAAGGAGAGAGAGGGAGAGAGAGAGAGAGAGAGAGAGAGAGAGAGAGAGAGAGAGAGAGAGAAAGAGAGAGAGAGAGGGGGGAGAAACAGAGACAGACAGAAAAAAGAAATACAGAGAGGCTGTTATACCAGACAACTGACCATGTTTTTCCTATCGTATTTTTGATTTTGTTGTTGTACCCATTATATTATGTCGAGATGCTAACCCGAGAGATTCGAATGTCACTGCCAGTCGTTTGTAGAAACGTAGGCTTGTTTGCAGGGGCTTAGCCATTCGTAGGGGTCGTTGCATGGCCGAGAAAGGGGTTGAGTAGGTGGGTGTGGGGTGCAGAGTTTATTTTTTATTGATTTTCTGATTTGTTTGCTTATGTACCGATGATCGTTGCAACCTTTGGGCTCTTGCAGGCATGCAGGTCTGGTCCATTTTGTCATGTTTTTATTTTTATTCTTCACGACTCATTTGCCATTGCAAAGTAGCAACTAGTTTTGATCTCTCCCAGCCCTCCAGCATGTCGAACTCTCTCAACTCCCTTGCTGCATGTACTGCTGCCATCCGAACTCGGAATGCAGCTAACTTTCTGAAACTGAATGACAGTAAAACCGACTTACTAGTTATCGGAAAATCAAGTGTGACTCGGAAATTGCAAAACCAAACGCCCAATATCAGCTCTGCCAGCATATCTCTTGCATCTGCACGAAATCTAGACGTCCTGTTCCAAAGTGACCTTTCACCAGACGATCGCATCAGCTCCACTGTCAAGTCTGCCTACTTTCAACTACATTACATTGCTAAAATTCGAGCTTGCTTTGACAGTAATACCACATCCAAATTGGTTGATGCAATTGGTACACCCAGTCTCAAATTCTTCAACTCGCTGCTTGTTTGTCTACCGGCATGTACAATCAGGTTATTACAGTTGGTGCAAAACTCTGTAGCCAGGCTTGTCTGTTGTGAGCAGCGAAGTTGCCACATCACACCATTTCTTGCCGACCTGTCCTGGCTACCAGTCAAGCAACGCATCGACTTCAAGATTTTGTCACTCACTTTTAGGTCCCTTCATTTGCAGTTGTTGCATCTTTATACTACTTGCCGACATACGCTGGCTTCCAATAAAGTAGCTTGTCGACTTAAAGGTTCCATCACTCACTTTTAAGTCCTTTAACTCTCTGGCTCTAGCCTACCTATCAGAACTCCTCCCCCACCATGATAGGCATCGTACCATCTGCTTTTCTGACTCGAATCGTTTAGCCACACCTCGTACGAACCTCAAAACCGTCGGAGCCAGTGCCTTTATTTAGTTTACATCTTCTCAAAGCTTCGAATTCACTCCTGACTGATGTCAAGATATCCCGAGACTTGATATTTATAAAGAATCTAAAAACGCACATGTTTATCACAGCATTAAGTGGCTCCTTGTGATTCGTCTTCTGTGTGCTCATGAGTGTTGAAACTGTGCATGCAACCACTAACCACATTTACATATTGACCTTGTTCATGTCACCTCCAACCATGTTAAGCAAGTTGACATTGTGCATTTTACACTAACCACTTGATCATGCTTCCTTTACAGCATATGTAAAGTGCCTAGACAGAGATTAAGTTCTCTGAGGTTCTCCTAGGGCACTATACAGATGTATTATTATTATTATTTGTCACGTGCTGCCTAGTTGATAAATGTATGTCGCTAGCACTCTCGGCTGAATTCATGGTACAGTGTGCCAGTGGTTTGCTTGCTCACACGATTGTATGTTGCATTGATAGCTGATCGCGGATATCCGGTGGTCAGCTGGGTTCTGTATTAGCTGCTCATGAGTATGTCCTCAAGTTTTGCATTCGTGGACATTGGTTGCACCCACCGTCCTACAAATGTAAGGAGGTGCACAGTCGTACAAATGCACATGAGTGCCCCTACTGGCCAGGGTGCACACGAACAGGCATGCCCACATTTTCTGTAGTACTGTGATACATATCGGCTTGCGTGGCTGTCTGCTTGCTAATCCCTCCCTAATGATTTGTCCATGTTGCTACAGTGCAGCCATTTAGACCTCGGTATCCTGATTTGCTCACTTGAAGCATTTATCTCAGCAACCATTCATTTGACGTTATCTACAACTCTTCAGCCTCTCTCTCTCTCTCTCTCTCTCTCTCTCTCTCTCTCTCTCTCTCTCTCTCTCTCTCTTGCTTTCTCTCTCTCGCGCTCTCTCTCTCTCTCTCTGCCTCGATCTCTCTTGCAATATCCCCACCTATTAATTCTTGTTATGTCTTCCCTGTCATTTAGATCTGTTCTCTTTTTGTTTTGCTTGTCAATATCGCTTTGCTGATCGGCTGTCCCTTATTTTGATCGGCATATTTATTTTTTGAAGATTCTTTATCTCAGCCCTCTTGCACCAGCAGAGCCACTGCTTTCACATCCGTGTCTGTATGTACAGTGTGTGCCAGGAGGATGAGCTGGAAAAGGGCAGTAGTACAGCTTCGCAGGCAAGGCATCCATTAATCTAACACGAAACTTGCCCTTGGGTAGTGATGATTTAAGTGGGTAAGAGCTAATGACTTTGGCAGCTTCCCTCATTGGAATGGGTGATGGTGCCTTTGAATATTAGCAAATCGAGAAAGCTGTTAGCCTCTATTCCTCTCCTGCTGAGGGAGGTCGTTAAGAATCACGGAAGGAGGGCACCACGCTAAATGCATACACACCAACAGCATATCTGTTTTTGGGTTGTCAGAAAATATTTTCGCACACTTTGCATAACCTTAGTTTGCCTGGCATAGTAAAAAACCCACTTATTATTCGGGCAAATTTAGAGCTGCACCATCGGCTGCCGTACTGCAGAGGTTTTTGGCGCCTGAGGGTGTTTTTAAGCCGAGTACCGGCTGCTTAATTTGACGTAACAGCTATTTAGACCTGTAGTTCCTCCAAGTTTTCTAGTAGTTTCAGCAAGCTGATGTACATTCTCACCATGGTTCAGCTGTGCTAGCTAGGCCATTTCTGTGTAAGCAATTGACTCTCAAAGTTGTTAGTGTCCCATTCCCTTTTGCACTCGGTTTCCCTACATGCCAAAGCTTGGGTGCTAAGGACATCAGCAGTGTAGCCGTCATACCTATCATAATATTGAATGCTGAGTGTGCATGGGCTGTGTGTGCCCACACCCATCCATGCACACACAGTCCACGCACGTTCAACATTTAAGACTACATGTGTGTGTTTGTGTTATGTAAGCTTGTTCGTGAAAATGTGCATGTAAGAGCACATGTGCTTTGTAAGAGAAGTGAGTGCAAGTATCTAACTGATAATGATGATAGCACTTTGTTACATTCTGCACGACAAGGTTCTATGCGTGTGCCATCGGGCATTTGTCGTTTTAGTGTATCTGCGAGCCTATTTCTTATAGGTTCGTCTCGTGCAGAAAAAAGACACGGGTCACATATATGCCATGAAAATCCTTCGGAAGATGGACATGTTAGAAAAAGATCAGGTAACTTCTTTAATGTTATGTCATGTATCTCTGTCTGTAAGTCCACAAAGACAATGTGGGTGTTACGAAGGAGAGTTTTTAATAGCACACTCACAGACTAATCGGCTTTCGATACGCATTCGGTAGCCAACAGCCTTCATCTCAGGAAACAAAGAGAAAGTGGGAAGCATAGCAGAGTCGGAAGAGCAGTTGAGGTAGTGACTAGCATGGGAGTAGCAGCTCAGGACGGCAGGAAAGGATATGCCATAGTCGGCAGCAGGGGAGTAGTTGTCGTTGCATGGAAGTGAGTTCCACAGTCTAGGACATGCAGAGCAAAAGCTGCTGTTGCCAGGGGTCTTTAAGCGGAGGAATGGAACAGCTAATTTTTTGTCCATGCAGGACCTGAGGGCACGAAGAGGCTGAAACTGGTGCACCAGTTCAGCTAGGAACAAAGGAGAAGCCAATCTGTGGTGGGCCTTGTGGGTCACCATAAGAACTTTGCTTTGTATCTGTTGATCAATCGGTAGCCATCCTAGCTCATATTCATAGCCAGCTGCAGTGGCCTAGTGGCTTTTTTCTGTAGTCCAGTCAAGAGGGAATTACAATAATCAAGCCGAGACAGAACTAAGGAGCTAGTTAAATTATTTGCAAGCCGAAGTGGAAGACAGCTCCTAATCTTGGATAGGGATCGGACGTGATGGTTAGCTGGAAGAACCAGTCTTCCTAGTGAAGCTTTCAAAATTTAGGCAACTGTCAAATAGGACACCTACATTTCGAGCACTTGATGATAGTCGCTCAGTAGCATCACCTATTAGACGAGCAAACCCTTCTAGTCCAGCCACACGCTTAATGTGTCCTATGGGCAGCAGTTCAGTTGTATCGTCGTTTAGTTTAAGGGAATTTACCATAGACACATGCTAGTGTACGCTCGAAAATCAGTATCGAGCTCGGCAGCACCAGGGCAGCTTATGCCTACAATGACTCATTGCGAATCCTCTGCTTGTACGCTCCATCAGATGTGGCAAAGCAGTGGCTTCGAGCTCGGATGCTTGCCTTCTTCTTCATCTTATAGACATGTCTAGGTCGGGCTCGATTTGATCGTTGTGCGCCACCCAATGTGCAGCGTTTCTGTCTGCTCGTGCCTGCGTGGGAGGGCCGCCAGAGGCAGTCGAGGCCGCAGTGGTGCAAGTCTGCTGCGCTCTGCAAGCTGTCTTTGCTAACCAACGATTCCCAGTGGAATCGAGCTGGCAGGGGTCTGAACAGATGATTTCGTGCTTCTCTGTAACTTCAGGTAGCCCTGAGGGATAAACCTTAGTTGCTCAAGAGTTAAAAAAGACAGATCTGGGCCTGGTTTCTGTGTGTGTTTGTTTTGGGTTTACCCGGTCAGGTAATCGAGATCTGCTGTGCTCTCATGCCATCGGCAGGTTTGCAGGTTTTTGGTTTTGCCGCTGCCGCTGCGTGCGGCTTCTCGCAGGGCATGTGAGCGCTGCACTGGCAAACCGTGTCAGGCCGATCGAGCCGCCACCGTTGCTTTCATGCGAGCTTGCTGCCTCGGCAGGTTGCTCACGTTCGGGCAGAGCGAGACATTCTAGTCGAGGCCGACCATCAGTGGGTAGTCAAGATGTACTATTCCTTTCAAGACGCTGCAAATCTCTACCTCATTATGGAGTACCTCGCCGGTGGTAAGTGATCGTTGCAGGCTTCGTTCAGTGTATCGCTACATTTTTAGCCCCAAGCACGGAGCTGTTCTTCTTTTGCTTGCTTTGATGATCGACAGATACCTGCTCGGAAACCTGTCGTGCATAGTTAATGATGTTACATTGTGGGCGTTTGTAGGCAGCAACAGTATGCCAAAGCTCTCCCAAGCTCCAGTCTCCAAGTTCTGTAGACGTTTTCTTTAGCATAGCATCATTAATATGTCATTAGCCTCAGGTCATGTCCCAGCACCTTTCAAAAAAGCTGTAGTCAGGCCACTTCTCAAGAAAGCTACACTAGACTAAGAGAACTTAAGCAACTACCGCCCAGTCTCCCTTCTATCATTCGTATCAAAGACACTGGAATGGGTCGTGGTGGACCAGCTGAACTCATATATCGAAACCTTACACCTTGCTAGTAAGTTCCAGTCTGGCTTTAGAGCTAATCACTCCACAGAGTCAGCATTGCTTAGGGTATACAACGACCTACTTAGGAATGCAGACATTGGGTAGAGTGTCTCTGCTTGTTTCGATCGATCTTTCGGCAGCTTTTGATACCATCGATCACAAAGTTCTTCTAGAGCGCCTCTCATCTCGCCTGGGCATCACTGGCACTGCTCTGCAGTGGTTCAGGTCCTACCTCAGAGGGAGACACCAGAGTATTGACGTAAATGGACAAAGATCATCTGAGGTACCTCTAAAAATATGGCGTACCTCAGGACTCAGTGCTAGGTCCGGTTCTTTTCAAGGTTTATACTCCCCCTCTTGCTGATGTGATTGCCAAGCACAATCTAGGCTTTCACTTCAATGCGGATGACACTCAGTTGTACCTTTGCTTTGATCCCTCCCAGCCTTCGAGCACCTCAAATTCTCTCAACTCACTTGCTGCATGTATTGATGACATCCGCACATGGATGGCAGCAAACTTTCTTAAACTAAACGATGATAAAACTAACTTACTAGTTATGGGCAAACCCAGTGTGATTCAGAAATTGGAAAGGCTGCCGCTCAAAATTGGCTCTGCCAGCATATCTCCTGTTGAATCAGCTCGAAATCTAGGTGTCATATTCCAAAGCGACCTCTCGTTAGACGACCATATCAGCTCCACAGTCAAATCTGCCTATTTTCAGCTTCATAACATTGCTAAAATTCGGGCTTGTTTAGATAAGGATACCACATCTAAGTTGGTCCATGCATTCGTGACATCCCGTCTCGACTTCTGCAACTCACTGCTCGCTGGCCTACCAGCATGTGCGATCGATGAGGCGATTGCAGCTGGTGCAAAACTCTGCAGCTAGGCTTGTCTGTCGTGAGGGTCGAAGTTGCCGCATCACACCACTTCTCGCCGACCTGCACTGGCTACCAGTCAAGCAACGGATTGACTTCAAGGTTTTGTCGCTCACTTTTAGGTCACTTCATTTTTTGGCTCTAGCCTATCTCTCAGATCAACTCCACCACCAGGCCAAGCATCGTACCACACGCTTTTCGGAATCCAACAGTCTACAAATACTTCGTACAAACCTCAAATCCTTTAGAGACAGTGCATTTAGTTTGTATGCTCCCAAAGCCTGGAGCTCCCTCCCGACTTGCATCAGAACATCCCCTGACCTGACCACATTGAAAAGGAACTTAAAAACACATATTTAGGACAGCATTTAGTGGGTCCCTGTGATTCGTCCTTGATGTGCTTATGCGTGCTGACACTGTGCATGCTGCCACTAACCACATTTGCATGCTGACCCTGTGCATGTCACCCCTATCCATGTTATTCATTTTGTTCGTTTATCAAGCATGATATTACTCACCATTCGATTGCATTTCCCTTTGCAGCAAATGTAAAGCGCCTAGAGAGAGATTGAGTTGTCTGAGGGTGCTTTATCAAGTGCATTATTATTATAATATTAGCATCACTAGTAATAATAATAATAATAATTCACTTGATAAAGCGCCCTCAGAGACTAGTGTTTGTTTAATGCTGCAATCTTCAAGCCTGATAGTTCTCGTGAAAGCACTGTATACATGATTTTTTGTAGGGCTGCAACTTGCTAACTCTATATGTGTGTGCCATGCCGTTCGTATAGTCTTGTTTCTTTCGACATCTCAGTGAGTAAATGCAGGACTTGGTATGCCAATAGTTGCTGCTTAAGAGAAAGATGGTGGAGAATAGCCAACTACTTATTGCAACCAACTGCTTGAGGGAGGAACTGGGGCTAGCTGAAGAACATCATGAGCTCGATATGACTATTCATTGTGCATCTGCTTGTTTCTTGATGCTTGAAGCTTAATTTTTGTTAGGGCCAATTGTACGTGCATTTTGCCGTTTGGCTAGCTGCTTGGACCACATGTGGCATCTCACTGGTTTCTCCCTGCTCCATGTTTGCTTCTCATCCAGTTGTCTATCATCTGCCTGAGAAATAAGGAGTTGCCCTCGATTTTGGCGCTGTTGTCTCTGCACGACTTTTACATGAGTTGGTTCTGCTGGAAAGTGTTGTGTGCATGCATGCGATGACGGCTGAAAGTTGCTTTGCAAGGCAGACATGGATAGATTGCAGAGAGCCCGGCAGGCCCGTATTAGGGGGCTGACAGCGCTCGTGCGAAGGGAGAGAGCATGTAAGCACGAATGAACGTTAGTGGGAAAACGTTGAGAGTTGGCCAGTAGCTCAGTCTTTTGTGTCCAAGGAGAGTGAGGTGCCTTGCTAGACCGTTCTGACAGGCGCTCGAATGTGTGTGTGCATGCGAGGTTGATCGATCGAAACGTCTCTGACTGGCTGTTGGTTTCGAGCTTCGATCTTTCCACATCCTACGTTGCTGTGGCGCCACGCTGCCTCGTCTGGCAGCTTGCGTAGCGTCAATGGCGACGGCGAAGGTGCCGGCTGTGCCTCGCTCACCGTAGCCTCTGTGCTAGCTGGCATAGGAAATCTTGCTGCTGCAGGTGACATGATGACTTTGCTGATGAAGAAAGATACTCTGGGCGAGGATGTGACACAGTTCTACGTTGCCGAAGCCGTCTGCGCTTTGGACTACATTCACCAGCTTGGCTTCATTCACCGGGACATTAAGCCGGACAACCTCTTGCTTGATGCAAAAGTGAGCATGCGCGACAGCTGTGCACCGACGAGCAGCTGCGCCGAAGGGAGCCGTCCGTCGGTGGCCATTCGTAGTCCGCAAGTGCCACACCTCTTATTTGTCTCGCTAGAGAGGAGTGTCGTGTGCGTGCAGCTCTAGCGGCCTACCAGCGGGCTCCAGTTTTTGCAGGTGCTGCACTGGGTGCCATCCGATGTCGGCCAGTTGTCGCACGGCCCTGCCGATGGGCAAGGGAGAGGCAATGGGTGCTTTGTTCTTGCGTGTCTCTTTTCGCCTTTCTAGCCATGACGTTTTCTTGGCTAGCTGCACATGGTGGGAAGACGACTGCATGTCCCATCGGTAGTTCGAGCCGCTAGCTTGAAATGCTGCCCATTTAACCGAGCAGTTGGAGGTTGCCAGTAGAAAATGTTTTAGCAGTACAATGGTGTGAGGAGATGGTGGTGTGGTCTGTTTACTAGCGGTTGCACCTATATTTCTAGCACCTAGCAATTAAAGATGGTGTGACCTTGGGATAGCGTAGCGGCCGTTCATGGACGTAGCTCGTCCTGCTTGCACACAGGCTGGCTTAGTGCCCTCGTGCCAAGAGCTCGTGCAGAAGCGCCGACCCACGTAGTCATCTCTCATTGGGAGCATGCCAAACGAAAGAATCCCATAAGGAAGTGACAGCATTCTTGCTAGGGTCGTGACTCTCCCCCTTCCGAGGGGTGGGTGGGTGAGTTATGGTGAAGCAGGGAGTGGAGGCCCTGCCGTGGTTTGCTAGTGCAGGGACTGGTGTGCTTACTCGAGGGCCTGGTGTGCTTACTCGAGGGCCTGCATATGTTCCCACCCCACGAGCTGCATGCTGGCATGCGATGGTATGGTATGCTATCCTCGAGCTCAACGGCTGTCTTTCCGTGTCTTGCTCAAGTGCTCACCTTGTAAGTGTTGCTGCGTTCCTATTCCTCGCATCGTTGTCTTGGCTTAAATATGCCTTCGCATGTAGTGTTTCTCTGGCTCACCAGGTGTCTTGCAGCTAGTAGCTGCCAATGACGGCAAGGGTAGACCTTTGCCCCGTGCCCCTCTCGTTCTGCCACCTCCCCACTACTCGCTCAGAGAGCAAGTGTGCACCGTTCATGACTGCTTTCTTCTGCCTTTCCATCGACTCCGGCTTCAGAGAAGAGACACGAGGGCATTTGAAACATTCGAGTGAAAAGGGACTCCCTAGTCACCCGAAAGAGCAGAGAGAAAGAGAGAGAGAGAGAGCCGTCTTTAACAAGCACTTCTGCCTGGCTAACGAACTCGTGCCAAGCATCTCGAAGTTGCGAGCCCTGTGAATTTGAAAGCCGCGCCATTAGCAACACACAAGCATGCCTTCAAACTGGTTGAATATCCTTGATGCAAAGCAGTTTAGTTTGAGTCTAATCTTATAGAAAAAGATTGTGTGAAGTGCGTGCAGAAATATAAGCCGGACTTACACTCGAATTTTTGTGGAAAGCTTACCTGATTTCTTTTCGGTGATCAGTTCCTGCTTGAGAAGAAAAGCTGTACAATCTAGACTTTCATTTTTATCCATATGACACTAAGCTGTACCATCACTTTGATTCCTGCCTGCCTTCTTGCACATCAAACTGTCTTTATTCCCTGGCAGCATGTGTAGCTGGCATTCTCTATTGGAGCAAACTTTCTTGAATTGAATGTCGTTCAAACCAACCTAGTTAACAATCACGTGCACACCTAAATGTTACACAGAAATGTGAAAGCCTAACTTTCCAAATGAGTTTTGCCAGGGTATCTTCAGTAGTATGTGCATGCAATCTAAATGTTCTGTTCCAGAGTCGGCTCTCAGTAGATGACCACATCAGTTCCACAGTAAAGTCTGCCTACTGTCAGCTGTGTACCATTATCATAATACTGATAATACTGATAATAATACTGATAGGTATTTTGTGTAGCACCCTTAGAAAACCAAATCTCCACCAGGTACTTTTTAATAATAGTGATAATAATAATACATTTTACATTTGTATAGCACCCTCAGAGAACTTAATCTCTATCTAGGCACTTTACATATTCTGTAAAGGAACCGTGATATAATGGTTAGTGGTAGCATGCTCAATGTGAACATACATAATATGGTTAGAGGTGACATGCACTGTGTCAACATGAATAAGCACACGAAGGACGAATCACGTGGACCCATTAAATGCTGTGATAAATAGATGCTTTTTTAGCTTTTCAAATGTCATCAAGTCAGGGGATTTCGTGACGTCAGTCGGGAGTTAATTCCAGGCTTTGGGAGCACACGAACTAAAGGCACAGTCTCCAAATGATTTGAGGTTCGTAAGAGGTGTAGCTAAACGATTTGATTCAGAAAAATGGGTGGTACGATGCCTAGCCTGGTGGGAGAGCAGATCTGATAGTTATGCTGGAGCCAAAGAATGAAGAGACCTGCAAGTGAGTGACAAAACATTGAAGTCAATGTACTGCTTGACCGGGAGCCTGTGCAGGTCGGCGAGAAGTGGTGTGGTGTGGCAACGTCGATGCTCACAACAGACAAGCCTGGCTGCAGAGTTTTTCGCAAACTGTAAGCGCCTGATTGTACAGGCCCAGCAAACAATGAGTTACAGAAGTCAAGATTGGATGTCACAAATGCATGGACCAATTTAGATTTAGTATCGCTGTCTAGGCTAGCTCACATTTTAACAATGTTATGTAGCTGAAAGTAGGCTCAACTTGCTTAAAGAAAAGCAATAACCAAGTGTACAATTTCATTTGGGCCTTCCCAGGGAAAGCTAAGTGGAGTAGATGCATTTTCAGCTGAAAACTGAAAAGGTGGTGACAGAAGCCCGAAGTGAGCTCGAGACTTTCGATGCATACGAACTAAAGGCCCGGTCACCAAAGATTTCAGTTTAGTGCAATGAACAGCACGGCGACTAGAAACCAAGGAGCAGATGGTTCAAGAGCACACTGGAGGAGCAAAGAGGTCGGTATGCTGGTGCAAGCGAGTGAAGTGACCTGTGAAGGGCCCGAGGAAGGATCTTGAAGTGTATTCGATGCTTGATAGGGAGCGAGTGAAGCTCAGAGGGAAACTGTGATGAAGCAGTAGCAACAAAGATGACGACGTAGCAGACCGATAGCTGCCGAGTTTTGTACCAGTTGTTGACCATTATGCAAGGGCATAGAGTGGGATCGGCCTGATGGGACTGTTGCAACCACTTGGGACTGCTTAGCTAAGGATACCGAAGCCAATCTAGTCTATGGATTTGTGACATCCCGACAAGACTTCTGTAACTTTATACTTTTGGGTCTTCCTGCCTGTGCAAGAAGTTTACAGTTGGTCTAAAACTCTATGGCCAGGCTTTGTCGGTCTTGAACGTCGAAACTGCCACATTACTGCACTTCTCACTGACTTCTCATAGTATGGCCTACCTATCAGGAATACTTGCTACTTCGGCTTCGAATCCTACCACCTGCTCTTCTGACTCAGGACGTTTAGCTTTACCTCCTACCAACCTTAGATCCTTTCGAGGCCATGCTTTCAGTTTGTATGCTATCAAAGCCCAAAACTCACTTCTAACTGACTAAAGGCCCAAAACTCACTCCTGAAATTCCCGGACTGTAAACTTAAAAGAGCTAGAGACCCAGCTGACTTACAGCATTTGCTCGGTCTGTATGAATTTGTCCTTGTGTGCTTATGTGTGCAGACAGTATGATACTGTGTGAGCATATTGATATTATCACTAAAAATTCGACACACTTCCTTTCCAGCATATGGAAAGTACCTAGAAAGAGATTTAGTTCTCATAGGGCACAGCGTGAATGTATTATTATTATTATTATTATTATTATTATTATTACTAAGACTTTGCCGTGCCTGTTTTAACAGTGGGTTGGAGTGAGAATTAATCTTATCTCCCTGCATGTTCGTAGCAGAAGCTACTTAACTGTTTGGCTGTGCTGGCATGCAGGCTTTGACAACCTACAAGAGTAGGGTATAGGCACACAGCAAAACCTGTGGGCGCCTGACCTTAGGTGGTTGCTTTTTTATGGTCCATCCCCCTTTGCCATGCCGGACAATCATACTTTCAGGCTTCTAAATAGTCCATGCCTCCCCCACTGGATAATGCCGTCAGGCATTGCATGCTGCTAAATGTGGCACACGGTTCCTGTTTAGGGTTAGGCATAAGCTGCTTATGCCGATCTAGTGAGTGTTCGAGTGTCTTCCAGTTTGAACCATTCAGATATTGTAATGGCAGCCTAGTGGCTTTTCGGGGTACTTATTTGATGTACTTATTCGGTACTAGGAGTACCGAAGGAGAGAAGACCAATGGGAAGTGGGTGCTAGTGACCATGGCATCTGCCACTTGGAGCTCTCGGGAGTTGTAGGACTCGGGCTTGGACTTTCAGGCGTTAGACTTATGGCCAAAAGCAGCAGCCTACTCCGGAAGGCCCGTGGCTGGATTGTTTCGAACAGGAATGTTGAGCAAAGTTTTTCTGGCCGTTCATAAAAGCAGCAAGGCTCGTTCGGCAAGGCTTCGCAGGAAAGCGAGGTAAGTTTGAAGGCAGCCAGCCGTTCTTAGGACCTCACTATTGTTAAACAGCTTCACAGCTTAGACCTCTGAGGTAGGTTAGAGAACCGGGTGTCTCTTTTTACCTCATCTTTTTTCTCTCTTAAGCGCCCCTGGCCAGTAGCCGTCGTGAGCCCTGGAAGAAAGAAGCAGAGGGTAGAGTCCATGAAAAAAAGTGCCATGTCGGCTTCCTGGCTGATTTCTCACCAGTGGTAGCCCCTCTCTATTTGTGAGCGTGAGTGATGTGGTATGCGCAGCATCAGGTTGTGGTTTGGTTGGCTGGTGTCCAAATCTAGGGCACATCCCTTCCAAACTGCAGCATTGCAACATCGATTTTGAAGCTCCACAGCCCGGCTTTCAGTGGCTGCTGACCTGACCTGCTTGCTCAGCAATTGAGTCCGTGAAAATGGCACAAAGGATATGAAATCGTGGGTCAGTGGTGTTGCTTCGTGCAAGATGCAATCTACGCGATCCGTCCATTGTGCCTTTGTCGAGATAGTGAGTGCTGTCTCCAATTGGTGTGCACCGTCAGTTAAACGCCGGTTGCCATCGATACACTCAGTAGCTATTAATTCCTATGCTGGGAAGGGCAGTGACTGTTCTTCTGGCATCCATGGCCGGCTCGAGTCCCTTTTTTTACATCAAGTAAGCGAACATTTGCTTTGTAGTTCTAGTTCTTCATTCGATGTCTAGATTTTTTATGGAAACCTAGTCTCTTGACATGGATGCAGTCCGTAGCAAGCTGTCGCCCTCTTTCCTCCCGCATGATTCTCATACCGACCTTCCTTCCTTAATGTTATGCTACAGCACGATGCTAGACAACGTCCTAGATGAGTTTCCACCTCACTGGATTATTCCCTCCTTTTTTGAGAGATGTCAGAGTTTAGGTGTGAATGGCTGTTGCTCATCCGGGTAGCCCATACATTGCATGACACCTCAGGATTTTGTCTTGATCTGCATTCTTTTCACTATCTATCCTCTCCTTCTGGTCAATGTCATCGTCAAGCACAATCGTGGCTTTCATTTTTGTTCCATTGACACACAGTTCTACCTATCTGTTGACCCTTCGAAGCCTTGCTCTTTATCCGACATGCTTAATTCCCTTGCAGCCTGTATCGGCTGACATTTGCACTTGGATAGCCACTAACTTTCTGAGGCTTAACCACTATTAGACCAACCTAATAGATATGGACATGCCCTACTGTCACCCTAAAGTTGGAAGACCTCAAGATTGGCTCATCCAGCACCACTCGAGTGACCTGGGGTCTACCTGTAACCTGGGCATGTTGCTCCAAAGCGACCTGTCATGAGACGAGCACATGGCCTCCACTGTCAATTCGGCCCAACTTTCAGTCGATGAGCATTGCCAAAATTAGGGCCGGCTTAGACAGTACAGCACGCAAACCAGTTCACACGTTTGCGAGTCGTGTCGAGATTACTTTACTTCCCATATTCCCTGCTCCTGGACTATGCCCTCAGTCGTGTGCAACTGGTGCCAACTCAGCCTGGTCTGTCGTCAACGGCGTAGCTGTCACATCATACTACTTTTGCCTCTCACATATATCAAATATGCTACTGCTTTCAGATAGCAGAAGTACACACGCTGCTGTTGTATGTGAAGCACATGAATAGAGATTAAGTTCTCTTAGCATGCCATACAAATGAACTATATATATTTCTTTCTGTCTGAGCTTCACTGGCTCCCTATCACATCATCCCTATCATCCGTATGACATCAAATCAGCTTCAATATCCTCTCTATGGCTTATAGATCGCTTCATTTGCTTGCACCAGCCTGCCTATGAGACCCTCACTGAGACCTTGCTCTTTCAGTTTGCTTTTGCATCATCCTCGGCTTCCAGTCGTCTAAAGTTCCTTGCCCTTAATTGAAATCTTTTGGTGATCGAGCCTTCAGTTTGCAGGCCCCGAAAGTCTGGGGTCTTGCTTTCGGCTTATGTCATCACCTGCAACGACTCACTATTATTTAAGTCTCAGCTACAGATGCATCTGTTCCGCTCAGCTTTTCATGCACCCTCGTGAGCATCTTTTTTTTTTGGTTCTTGTGTGCTCTGCATCCTTACCTGTGCATGATTCAGTGCATGTTGCAGACAGGATCCTACTACTCACGCGATCCTGTGTCTTCATGTGGGTTTTTACATGCTCCCTAAGCGTGATACCTTGCTTGTCATTAGCTCTTTGGTTATAGCTTCTCTTTAAGCGACGCTTGGTTTGTTGGTTCCCTTAGGATGCTATTGTAAAGGTATTATTATTGCAGATACTATCCTAAAGGTATTATTGTTGCAATTACTATAATTACGGTAAAGAAGAGTGTGATATAGTCGACCACCTCGGCATTCCGAGCTGCTTGCAGCTGTACTTTGCTGTGCGCCTCTATGGCATTAGCTTTTACGGCTATGTTTGGTCATGTAGTTTAGCAAGAAAGAAATAGCATATGCTAATCTCAGCTCTGTGCACAACCAAATCCTGATGCCTTATGTGAAGGTTATACCAATGGCACCAGAAGGGGTTGTATCAAAATGCCATTCGTTAAAGAAGCGGGGCATTTTGATGACTGTGCACCGTTCACCAAACATTTTCTTGGGTTTGGTCTTATTGAGAGAAGATGTAGTCATCTGCTAGCCGTGCTGTTTGAGACTGAACCACTCTTTGTTTGAACAGTATTTTTCATATCAGTGCTGTTTTATAAGAGGTTCGAGTGTCATTTATTGAATGGCTGTACATAAGATCCAAAGGAAGCCTGACTTGAGATGAGGGAATAAATGGTGCTAGTTTATTGTCTTTAAATTCCATACAAGCATTAGTTGATGCAGTTCCTATATCGAGCTTTAAGCTTGATTCTATTTATCTGCCACTTTGCATTTTTTAGGTACAGTTCTATAGTCTTCACTCATACACTGCAGTATACAATTAGTGCCGCAATGTGCACCACAAGTGATGAAACATTTGTTATGTAAAGTGGTCCATTATGTGAGCTTTATAGTAAAGATTATTACATTGCATTAGCTAAACATGACCCAGACCTACTGACGGTTTTTAGGATGCCCTGCAAGTCTTTTAGAGATTTACTATCTTTTCTTGAGAAGGAAATACACAGAGCTAACATTATGTGGATTGAGGTATTTACATTTTGACTTCTTATTCCGGATATCGTGGCAAATAGGCTCGTCATTACTGTCTGTAGAAGGCCAATGCAAAGCTGAATGTGTAGCAGCGGCATGGGTCACGACAACCTACCATGACTGAGAATTTGCATGCCTAAACCACTGCCTGCTTCCAAGACCACCCGGTGCAGCCGTGTGTCTCCGTCTCACTTGAGAGATGATCAAATCCCTCGGGCTGGAAGTAATTAGAACCATGCCCCATGGTTATGAACCAGCTCTTGCCATAGCCATACAGCTATGCACTCGTCTAAGGGTAAAATGTAGATGAACGGCAGGCTGTTGAACTGTGAGTTTCAGTAATGCATTAGTATTACGATAGTTGTCCAAAACAGACTTCCTATTGGTGATCAGAGAGAGTGCAGCAGTTGGTCTCTTCCTGCATGGAGCGATGACGGGTAACTCTGGGATCTGGCTATGGGATTGGAGCCAAGGTGGTGGTTGCCTGGTAAACTGCATAGCAGTGAAAGTACTCCGTGCTGTGCATATCGGGCCTGGAAGGGTTGTGGGGGGTGGCTGTGCTAGAGATATCTTTGGGTGCCTAAGGAGTAAAGTTTGCAACCTTTGAACGAACAGCCTGCGAGAGCAAGTGAAAGTAAGTCCCACACTGAATAAATCATATGGTACTTAGGCGGTAGGCAGAGTTGTGGTCGTTTTAAGGGTCTTGCAGCAGTGGTCGACAGCAGCTCGTGTGGCTGCTTTTGCGCCGTTGATTCGATGGACAGAAGGCACCGTGCCTTGTCTTGGGGGCTACCGGTCAATCCCTAGTGTTAGTTGAAGCCTTTAGATCACACTGGTCGTATTCGAGAACCAAAGCACCGCATTCGGTGGGGCTATTCACACGTGAAATGAGTTTTACTGAAAAGGTCGGCTTCTGGTGCAGGCCGAACACCCGACCTCAGCTGTTTGTTGATATCACTCAATTGTCGTTCTACAGGGTTCCAACTAGGTGACTTGTTAAACCACTTCACCTGCAACAAACAAGGATTCCTCAAAGAGTAGTTTACTCAAGTCATCGTTGGCGGAAAATAGTAGATTTCAAGGCTCAAATACTCCACTTGGGGGTCATTATTTTGCAAATGCCCTTGATAACTGGTGTAGGTCGCATTATGTGTCTCCTTTGCTGAAAGCTGCGGCTGCCGGTTGATCAGTGGGTACAGAGTAAAGTTCTTACACTAACCCACTAGGCCAGTGACGGCTTGGCTCCTTCATAACTAGCTGAACTGCTGCACCAGTTTTAGACTCCTCGTGTCCTCTGATTCTCTATGGACAATAAATTAGCTGCTCAGTTCCACCGCCTAAAAACCGTTGGCGACAGAAGCGTTTGCTCTGGGGGTCATAGGCTGCAGAACTCACTTTTAAAATTCTTAGGAACCGATGTCAACTCTTCTGCTGCCGACTATGACACATGCTTTCCAGCCTAAAGTCTGTGGATACCGAATGTGTACCGGTAACCTATTAGGCTTTGAGTGTGCTATAGAAAACTCCTGCGTAACACCAACATGGTCTTTATGAATTCGCGAAGTTGCAGACAGAGGCACACACACACACACACACACACACACACACACACACACACACACGGTGTGTTTGGTGTCGGATTTTCTTATGGTAATCTTACTAGAAAGTGATCTTAATAGCGGGTGGTGGTGTATTTCACTAGGCTTGCTGGAGAATCGCAAGTACGGACCGGTCTTTTACTTATCTTACTTGCAGCACGTTTTATTGGAAGAAGGGCATTGGTCTTTGCCTATCTGTGGTGTAAATAGCGAGTGTGGGTCTGTTGTCAATGTTGGTGGGTCAGTTGTTGCACCTTGGGGCTGCAAAAAGGTTTCTGGCCACAGCCCAGTGGGCGATGCTTTGCTTTTGCGAGCTTTATATCCTGTGCAGTACTGGAACAGCTGCACGCCACGTGTCTACATTTTACCTGCTGGACAGCAGGCTCCCTGCTGTCCAGCAGCTGTTGCGACTGGTCCTGCTGCAAACGTGCCGTGCTTATGAGTTGCCACTGAACAATTCCAGGGCCACATCAAGCTGTCTGACTTTGGCCTGTGCACGGGATTGAAGAAGTCGCACAGAACTGACTTTTACAAGGACCTGTCACAAGCAAAGCCGTCGGATTTCTGTAAGGCAGCACTTTGGCTATTTTGCCTCGGGAGCTTGTGCGGAGGACTTGAGCTTGGGACCGTGGAGGGCCGTGTTGCCGTTTTCCGATTTCAGCAAGGCGCCCTCTCAGGCAGTCTTTTTTTAAACGTGTCCTCTGGCTTTTTGCTGGCATGCTTTGCAGCTGTTTTCTGCTTCGGCTATCATTAGTGCTGCCTCCACTAATGCGGCTTGTTTTTACATCGCTGTCTTCAGCTCACTCACCGTACGACTCGAAGAGAAGGCTGGAGACGTGGAAGAAAAACAGGCGAGCCCTGGTATGCCTCTGCCAGCTTATTGAAGTCGCACCAAGCGCCGTTACTGCTTTTGCTGCTCTCTTTTTTTCTACGTAGAGCCGGGTGAGCTGTGCCTTGGCCTGTGCCGAGTGAGCCAGCTTGGGGCATAAAGGTGCAGCGAACTGTCAAATCGCTCCGTAGCAGCTTCGTGGCACTACGAGTATTTTTGCTCTACGATTCATCCGGTTTCTCAAGCTTCTGTGCGCTAGCCACATCGGCTTTCGAACGGCTACTTATGCACTTCATGCGCTCGTCCCTTGTCCTTTTATGGGCTAGAGGCATTGCTCGAGCAAATGAGCCGATTGTGCGATGAGGCATTGTTTGCTCGCATTTGCTGCGATGCCCAGGTCGTTTCTCATTTGATGTATTCTAGGCTTACTCCACAGTGGGCACGCCAGACTACATTGCGCCCGAAGTTTTCCAGCAGATTGGCTACACCCAGCTGTGTGACTGGTGGTCCCTGGGAGTCATCATGTATGAAATGCTCATAGGTAAGCATCCGGCTAGCAGCTTAGGCGACTTTTAGTCGTGCGTGAGCTGTAGTCCTTCACCCTGTAAAAAGATTAACCTGGGTGTCAGTGCCAGCACAGACAGCACAAAGAAGCTTCGGGTGCTGTCCTGCATCAAGTACGGTATTCTGTTGCGGTGGTTTCTGGGAAATTACTTTCAGTGATTCGATTGAAGTCCTGTTCCTGCTGTCTTTACCAAACAAAGAAGCACTGGCGTTAGATTGTTCTCATATCGGAGGCCACTCTGCTGAAGCTCTCGGAGAATCACTTCCTCTCTAACCGTTTGATCTGTTGCTCTCTCCTGCTGCCTTTTAACACTGAAGGGCTTTGAAACAAACGTTAGCTGATCCCACAGCCTCATTTTTATTTAGGCAGAAGAGCCAAAAAAATCGCCCACCGAAGGGCTCGAACCCACGACCCGGGTCATAAAGAGTGAGCATTGGCTAAGACTCAGGGGCAAGAGCTTTAACAGGCTGCATGATCTCAGAGGATGCTGCTCTGCTTACTGGCCTTCAGGTGTGCTATCTTAACAGCTTTCTTATCTGAAAGCTTGTTGCTTCCATTGCCGTGACAAAACTTGCTGCTCGACCAGAGTTGGCGCTGTGGGTGGTCTACTGGTAAGTTCTGGTAATAATAATAATAATAATAATATTGCACTTGATAAAGCGCCCTCAGAGAACTTAATCTCTTTCTAGGCGCTTTACATTTGCTGCAAAGTGATACGCAATAGAATAGTAAGTAAAATCATGCTTGAAAAACAAACAAAATGAATAACATGGTTAGAGGTTACATGCACAGGGTCAGCATGCAAATGTGGTTAGTGGTCACAGGCACAGTGTCAGCACGCATAAGCACATCGAGGACGAATCACAAGGACCCACTAAATGCTGTCCTAAATAGGTATGTTTTTAAGTTTCTTTTAAATGTGGTCAGGTCAGGGGATGTTCTGATGCAGGTCGGGAGGGAGTTCCAGGCTGTGGGAGCATACGAGCTAAATGCACGGTCTCCAAAGGATTTAAGGTTTGTACGAGGTATTTCTAGACTGTTGGATTCCGAAAAGCGAGTGGTACGATGCTTTGCCTGATGGGGTAGTATATCTGAAAGATAGGCTGGAGCCATAGAATGAAGAGACCTTAAAGTGAGCGACAAAACCTTGAAGTCAATCCGTTGCTTGACTGGTAACCAGTGCAGGTCGGCGAGAAGTGGAGTAATGTGGCAACTGCGACGCTCACGACAGACAAGCCTAGCTGCAGAGTTTTGCACCAGCTGCAATCGCCTGATCGCACATGCTGGTAGGCCAGTTAGCAGTGAGTTGCAGAAGTCGAGACGAGATGTCACGAATGCATGGACCAACTTGGACGTGGTATCCTTATCTAAACAAGCTCTAATTTTAGCAATGTTATGAAGCTGAAAATAGGCTGATTTGACTGTGGAGCTGATGTGGTCGTCTAACGAGAGGTCGCTTTGGAATATGACACCTAGATTTCGAGCTGATTCAACTGGAGATATGCTGGCAGAGCCAATTTTGAAAGTCAGCCTTTCCAATTTCTGAATAACACTAGGTTTGCCCATAACTAGTAAGTTAGTTTTATCATCGTTTAGTTTTAGAAAATTTGCTGCCATCCATGATCGGATGTCATCAATGCATGCAGCAAGTGAGTTGAGAGAATTTGAGGTGCTCGAAGGCTGGGAGGGATCAAAGCAAAGGTACAACTGAGTGTCATCCGCATAGAAGTGAAAGCCTAGATTGTGCTTGGCAATCACATCAGCAAGAGGGAGAGTATAAACGGTGAAAAGGACCGGACCTAGCACAGAGCCCTGAGGTACTCCATATTTTAGAGGTTCTTCAGATGATCTTTGTCCATTCACGTCAACACTCTGGAGTCTTCCACTGAGATAGGACCTGAACCACTGCAGAGCAGTGCCAGTGATGCCCAGGCGAGATGAGAGGCGCTCTAGAAGTACTTTGTGATCGATGGTATCTGGTGACACCTCTCACCAGCACTGGGGGAAAGACATGCGAACTTGAAGACTATTTTGCTGGCCTTGATGGTGCTTATCATCCACTATAGAAGCCACCTTGCCTCTCAAGCCTAGATTGTCCACTTCGAAGGATATAATTTAATGTAACATAAACTGATTGAACATGATCGGATTAGTACTATTTAAACCGTGGCAGTGCCTCGTCTGCCGGCCGATCGTTCTCAATCTGTCAAGTTGAATAAGTGATCGACAGTGTCAAATGCAACTGATAGGTCCAGCAGGTCTATAGCAAGCAGTGACATTCCCATCATCATTGTTGAACAGGATGTGTGAGAAGGGAGCAGTTTTAGTGGAGTGGTGTTGCTTGAATCCCGGCTGAAATTTTCTGAAATTTTTTTTTTTTTATTGTGTGCTACAAGCTGCTTAGTGACAATTCTCAGATAATCTTTGACAAAAAGGGAGATGGTAAATTGAGGGGTAGCTTGCTAGGACCTCTGAAACCAGTCCAGGCTTTTTATGGTTGAACGATGGCCGGTTTGAAAGACTTTGGAATAGCCCCGTTAATAATGGATGGTATCTGATAAAACAGGCAACGCCCCCTGTGGCCAGACTGTGACATTCATAGTGCCCCTTGCAAATCTTAAAAATGTATAATACAACTGGCAAACAGACACATGTGGGGATTTGCTGCAACCTATTTAGAGCTTTGTTGTCTATATGGCAAAGTTATGTTCACGGTACTATTCAAGCAGTTTTTAGAGTTTTGTTGCTCTCCATTAGTGCTTAAAGAGAACGCAAGTATATTTCTGCATTGTCTACAGCAGCCCTGATGGTCTTGCTTTACTCTCTCAGCATTGAGTTTCAAATGGGCAAGAAGGGTATCTTATCCTTCTCAGAATAAAATATGCATGTCTTTGTTTGGTCCAG
The DNA here is from genome assembly GCA_009760855.2 of Cristatella mucedo. NCBI lineage: Eukaryota > Metazoa > Bryozoa > Phylactolaemata > Cristatellidae > Cristatella > Cristatella mucedo. The sequence continues at coordinate 296,982 of WPIO01000082.1, forward strand.
GGATAGGGTGCTCGCTTTTAGCTACCAAGGTCGTGGGGTCGAACATAGCCCGGCATATGTAAAAGAGTTAAGTTCTCTTAGGGTGCTATGCTACACATGCACACAGACACACACACACACACACACACACACACACACACACACACACACACACACACACACACACACACACACACACACACACACACACACAACACAACACACACACACAGTGCCTGCCCAAAAATTCTTTGTGCCCTGCAGTTCAGCCAGGTAGGTAGATAGAACAAAATCAATCGCAAAAGCCAACACTGTTGAAATAAACTGTAGTATGCCGTAGTAAAAGCGGTTTATTGTGCACAAAATTGCAATAAAATAAAAAAAAATTAATAAGTGTTGCTCCAATTTTTTTTATAGGCGATGAGCCTTGTGGGCATTGACCCGACAATTTCTCAAATACGTCAGACGTGATTTTCTGCCATTCCTTCTTCACAAGTTCGAATAATTAATTACAGTTTCGTGAAAGGATGACTTGCTTGCGTATTTTATGCTCCAACTCCTGCCAGAAATATTTAATGGGGTTCAAATCGGGACTCTGACTGGGCCATCCCAGAATCCGGAAGTGATCGCAGCCTTGGCACATAGGGTTGTCAACAAAGTCCTTTACGAAGCTTGGGAATGCTTTGGATTGTTGTCCTTTTGCCAAATAAAGTCCGAACCATGTATGCAACCCGACACCATTACCCCACCACCACTGTATTTCACCGTCTTTTGGAGACAAACATATAGACATGCTTTTACCCTTTGTCTCCGCACTCTCTGAGTGCCTCGTGAGCTAGCAAAGAGGGTGATATATTCGTCAGTCCACAAAACTTTGCACCACTCAGCTGGCGTCCAGTGCCGGTATATATTGGTGAAAGCAAGCCTCTTATGCTTGTGCGTAACGTAAGTAGAGGCTTCCTTTTAGCAACTCTGAACCGCATAGCTTGCTCGTGTAGCCTCTTGCTGATAGTTCCTTTGCTGACAGTAAACCCTGAAAGCTCCAGTTCTTTCTTAATTTTCAATGAACTGGTGAACCTGTTGTGCATTTCCACCTCCCTTGCTGCATGTATTGATGACATCCACACATGGATGGCAGTTAATTTTCTTAAATTGAACTATGATAAAACTAACTTACTAGTTATGGGCAAACCAAGGGTGATTCAGAAATTGGAAAGGCTAATGCTCAAAATCGGCTCTGCCAGCGTGTCTCCTGTTTAATCTGCACGAAATCTAGGTGTCATGTTCCAAAGTGACCTTTCGTTAGACGACCACATTAGCTCCACAATCAAGTCTGCCCACTTTCAGCTACATAACATTGCTAAAATTCGGGCTTGCTTAGATAAGGATGCCACGTCTAAGTTGGTCCATGCATTTGTGACATCCCACTTTGACTTCTGTAACTCACTGCTTGCTGGCCCACCGGCATGTGGAATCAGGCACTTACAGCTGGTGCAAAACTCTGCAGCTAGGCTTGTCTGTCGTGAGTGTCGCAGTTGCCACATCACACCACTTCTCGCCGACCTGCACTGGCTACCAGTCAACAACGGATCAACTTCAAGGTTTTGTCGCACACTTTTAGGTCACTTCATTCTTTGGCTCCAGCCTACCTACCAGATCTACACCCCTACCAGGCCAAGCATCGTACCACCTGCTTTTCGGAATCTAACTGTTTACCTATACCTCGTACAACCTCGAATTCTTCGGAGACGTGCATTTAGTTCGTATGCTCCCAAAGCCTGGAACTCACTCTTGATTGCACCAGGACATCCCCTGACTTGACTACATTTAAAAAGAAATTAAAAATGTACCTATTTATGCCAGCATTTAGTGGGTCCCTGTGATTCATTTTTTACGTGCTTGTGTGTGCTGACATGTAATGTAATGTAATGTATCTCCGTTTGTAACTCCACAAAGTCGTAAAGACCATGTGGGTGTTACGAAGGAGAGTTTTGTATAGCGCACTCACAGCCTAAGCGGCTTTCGGTACGCATTCGGTAGCCAACAGACTTCGTCTCACGCAACAAAGAGAAAGTGGGAAGCATAGCAGAGTTAGGAGAGCAGTTGAGGTAGTGAGTAGCATAGAAGTAGCAGCTCAGAACCGCTGAAAAGGATGTGCCATAGTCGGCAGTAGGAGAGTAGTTGTCGTTGTGCAAGAATTGTGGAAGCGAGTTCCACAGTCTAGGACCTGCAGAGCTAAAGCTTCTGTCGCCAACTGTCTTTAAGCGGAGGAATGGGACAGCTAATTTATTGTCCACACAGACCCTGAGGGCACGAACAGGCTGAAACTGATGCAGCAGTTCAGCTAGGTACGAAGGAGCCAAGCCGTGGCGGGCCTTGTGGGTCAGCGTAAGAACTTTGCTCTGACACTGTTGCATGCTGTGACTAATCACACTTGCATGCTGACCCTGTGCACGTCACCCCTAACCATGTTATTCATTTTGTTTACCAAGCATGATACCACTCACCATTTGATCATTGTTTGCAGCAAATGTAAAGCACCTAGAAAGAGATTGAGTTCTCTGAGGGCACTTTATCAAGTGTATTATTATTATTAACCTCATCTCCTTGTCCTCACATATCGTCGTGAAGCACCACCTACCACTCCCGATTCGTCGTTCCGGTCTATTCTAGCTTCTTCAAATTGTACCTCACTGCCACTTCTGTAATACCGATCTTTCTCGTAATTGCTCGATTAGAAAATCCGGTCATCTTCGGTTGAGTGCTGCATACTGGTGAGAGCCTCCGAACCCAAAATTTTAGTATATTGCACCAAGATAACAAATTCTCTTTCTAGGCACTTTACATTAGCTCATAGAGAAGCATGCTGTTCGGGTAGTTATAATCTGGATGCCTTTTCAGCACCAGCAAGCACACAGCTCAGGGCAATCGCTTTTCTCGTTCCGTGATTCAAATTTGGCTTTCAGATTGCATGTTAGATTGATTGAAATCGGCTCTCGGGATTCCTCATGGCTAAGCTCATGCCTAGCTTTGTGGCATCACCGGCTGTTGCTTACTGTCAATGGGACTCGTGGTATTCGTTCGTACAGGATATCCGCCGTTTTGCTCTGAAAGCCCCCAAGAAACTTACCGGAAAATTATGAACTGGAGAGAGACTTTGATCTTTCCTCCCGAGATGCCGATATCGGCTGCTGCCCACGATCTTGTACAAAGGTAAGAGCAGCACTCGACATTACTTGCGGGTTGAGTACTCTGCATAAGGCCACTTTGATCACTTTCGACTGAGCTGGTTGGGTGGTCCACAGGTGAAAACATGCTCGGTTCTGGTGCTCTCGTGAGTCAACAACCTCTCGGGCGCAATTATCATTCCCCCTTTTGCCAGCCCTGGGCACTTGTGGACGACCAGATTGGGCACTGCTCACCAGAGCCGAGTGAATGCCTTCGTTTTGTGATCGATGCCACTTTAGCCGTCTTGATTCTTAATGCTGTTAGCAGCTTTCTTTGTGCCGTGCTGCTCTGGTATCCCGTATACGAAACTGCTTAACTTGGCTGCCGGCTTAGAAATCTTATGCTGCCGGTTCAGCTCTTAAATGCAGATTTCTATGTTAGCACACGATCGTGTACCAGATCCAACAAGAAGCAAAAAGAAAAACGCCAGAAACCGTCTAGTTTGGCGTGATGCCTTTTTGCATCGTGATATGTCATGGGTTTCTCGGCTGTTCAAATTATCTGACATCACACTTACTGGCAGTGGAGCACTGGTCGGTCGGCCGAGCTATAGAGCTGTTTTATCTCTACTAATTAAAGCGAAAAAATCCGTCCTTCCGTCACACGGCAAGATGGCATTCTTTTGTCACGCGACACGACGATGAAGCATTGTCAGCTATGACTCAGCGAAGCGAGTCCACATGCAGTGAGCCCTCGTCTTAATTTAAGATGGATTTGCTTGGCCTCCCGAAGGGCCACTCGGACCACACTATACAGGACAGTGCATCGTCCCAATACGTGTGCTTTGAGCGAGGGACAGGTCACTGCAAGAGCTGCCACTGCCTGCCTGCGGCTGTGCTCGAGTCGACTTCGGCAGGGTCCTGACTCGGTGGCAGCACGTGCCCCGTGCGTTCGTTTCCAACCCATCTTCTGTGCGGTACTGGTAGCATCTGGCCAGAGTTGCCTCTGTTGGTGTATGGGTGAGCTGAAACGATTGCTTAAGCTCTGCCAGCGTCTGAGCCACACTGCCGTGTGGACAGCCGCTAGGCGAGTGCCTCCGGATGCTGAGCAAATTAGTTTCCCGTTGTTCGGAGCTCTGGCCTGTGGACCCCACTGGACCCAAGAGCTTTTTTGTGTGGAATATCCTTGCGTGAGATCTTCTATTCTTCTTGCAGGACGTCGCCGCATGATGCGTAAGAGCTGGTTCTCAAAATAATAACCGTTGCACCCATCGTGCCGGTCGCCCGGTGAATTCATTTGCGACGTTTGTTCTCTTCCTCCACCATCACCATCAGCCTGTGTTACTCATCCTCTGCAATGCTGTGCATAGTTAAAGTCACTTATACTTATAGAGTTACATTTCTTTTTTATACCTGAGCTTGCTACTGAAATTCAACCTTCTTGCTTGTTTAGGAGGTCATTGTTTTTTATAGCAGCTAGGTGAAGCTGGGCTAGTAACGATCGCGTGTCGTCCCAGCTGAGTGCTGTATCATTTCTAGAAGTCTACTGTGCTTCGCAACAGCTGATCTGTACTCAATTTGGGGCAGGTGGTAGTGCCGAAGTCCAACGAGCTGTCTCGGATTTGAATTTCAGATTCTGCTGTGGTGCCGAAAACAGGATCGGTGGTGGTCAGGGTGTTGAAGAGATTCACTGTCACCCATTCTTCAACGGAATCGACTGGATGACAATAAGGTTTGTGACACCGTGAGCCTTTAATTGAGCTCGATAGTGCCACTCGGACCGATGCTTGACCTGCGGCCTCCTCGCAGAGTGTGTCACGTCATGTGGAAGCTATTCTGCATTTTAAGCCTCGTCTGACCAGTAGCCTGGACATATTAATTCATAACTCTTACTGTTTCGGTGAGCCCTGCTGTACGGTTTTTATACAAGCCGCTCTCTCTCTCTCTCTCTTTCTCGAGACTGGCTCTGGCCCGACCCAGAATGCTGTGGTCTGGGCAAGCAAGCTTAACGTTTCCACCATTCCCTTAGACCTGTTGTACTATGAAAGTCATCGATGTTGTACTATAAAAGTCATGAACAGTGCAACTGATGACGAGTATAATTTTAGACAAAATCGAAAGGACTAAGTGTTTCTTGCCGGATTTCTTGTCACACCTTGCCTGTGCCGGGTCTGTAGTTGATCAGAGCATGCTTCTGGCACTTTTTATCGGTTAGTCACTTTCGGTAAGCCAATGCGAATGCAACCCGTGACTTTTTTGTGATTTCCCAGCAAGGTGCAGGCTTCTGTGTGCTCAGGCTTTAGGCACTGCTACCGTCGAGCGCTCTGGTCGTGCAGCCAAAGTGCTACGGGTGACCGTGACCTCTATCTGGCACCTCGCTGCCACTGCTCCTCGGTGCTCTGATCCTTGCTCTCGGCCGCGTTTGTCATCCAGCCTTCACCAGTCTGAAGCAGAGCTATCAACTCTATCATCTGAGTTGGACCATTGTTGCTGTTATTGACACCGCCCCTGGGGGTTAAGCTCTATGTGCTGTCGATATATGTCGATATGCTCTATGTCTAGAGCAGGTTAGTTTTTCCGTCTTGAATCGTGAGTCTGAGAGAGAGAGAGAGAGAGAGAGAGAGAGATGTCGTGGGTTCGAATCCTATGGTTGGCGATCCTTTATCGCCACTGCAAGCGGTGGAGATAGCCGTAAATGTTCTTCTGTCGCCATACACGAGAGGCTGTTAAATCAGCTGGTATTTTTTGGAATGCTTCTTGTAAATGCTAGTGATCTAAATTTAAGCGAATAGACTTACACTGGTTTTCAAAATATGTTGATTCCGAGGTCAACAGGTATGGTTGGTTTGTTATCCAAGAATTGTTTCTCTGATTCAGTGACTGACCGGCCGACATCGAGTGCTGGATATCTGCGATCTCTTCATAAGTAAACCCGTTTGCGTGACGTTGGATGATAATTCTTTTCCTAGCTTTTTTATATTGCTAACTTGATAATATCGAAATATCGCATCGAAAGCACTTAGTCCAATACCCTTCGTACCCTGTAGAAGACCCTCATCACTGTCTGGTCCACTATTCGGCAGAGAGAGAGAGACACAGAGAGACAGAGACTCGTAGACACGACACAGAGAGAGGGGTGGAGAGCAAAACAGCTGAGCTGAGCGATTCTCGGTTAGCTACCAAATGCATACCGAAAGCTGCTTAGGCTTTGAGTTTGCTACAGTAAACTCTCCTGTTTAACACCCACATAGTCTTTGGGCCCTTGTAGAGGTATAGACGGAAATCAATTACATCGGCCAGTCTGCTTTTGTTGGCACGTAACGTGTGCTAGCCTTGGCACACCTGCCGGGCTGGAAAAAAGGAGGCAAGTCAAGCGAGTCTGACTGCTTAGCGGCTCTGCTTGCAGGGATCGACCTGCAGCCTACGTTCCTGAAGTGAAAAGCATAACGGACACGTCCAACTTCGACGAATTTCCCGTCATCGACATGCAACCAGGTACGGTGGTGCTTGCACTTCGTGAGTCAGAAGAATGAGAGCTCGTGTCTTCGGCGCGAGCATAGGGCTCGCTATTCTGCCACCGGGCCCTTCTTGTCCTGATGCAGTATACTGTGGTTGCTGTGGCCCTACTGGTTAAATGTGTATTTGTTAAGCCGTCATCCCGTAAGGTAAGGCTAGGTCACAAGCTGTAGATGTAGATGGCTGCTGCAAGGGAACAACTGCATCCAAGCATGTGGTGATAACATCCAGTGGACTTGCCCACTGTCGGCAACCCAAGCGACCGTTGTCGATTCGTCGTCGATGCCTGTATTCTGCAGTTGCTACGTTTGGCTGCAGCACTGCTAACCTTCCAATGTGCATGGTGGTTGTTTCCAGCAATCCGATACCGCGATCAAAACTTTCCTTACTCGCTATTTTTTCTCTTTAGTTTTTGGTTGAGTCGACGATACACGCCTGCTCTTGTACTAATTGCAGCTCAGCAGAGTGAACCGGACTACAATCACAAGGACCTGGTGTTCATAAACTACACGTTCAAAAGATTCGAAGGGCTGACTCAGAGAGGGCCCATTCGAACCTCGCCTGCCACCTGATGTCGGTCCGACCCGGAAAGACGACTCCCGGTGTGTGAAGTGTTTTTTGGTGTCTCGTAGAAGCTTCAAGTCGTCTGCTGCCCCCGTCGGTCGACACCGGTGGCACGGCTCGCTGTAGAGGGATTTGTGGAGGGCGTTTCTTTCAGACATTCAGACGACCGTCCAGTGTCTTGGACATATGGCTAACCCAGAGCTGTGGCCGCTGTACATTGTTGACGCCAGAGCTTCGCTTGAGAGGGGAGAGGTTGAAAGAGCCTGCAATATTGGGTGGCAGCGGTGCTCTCGCGGTGGTGGCTGTGCCGGTGGCAGCAGCGCTGGTGGCAGTGACAGATGCAGGAGGCAGATAGCTTGGCGCCGCGCCTCGCTCAGCTTATCCAGGCTCGCTGTTAGCTTCGTTATTCTGTGTGCCCACGGCGCTTGCTGCGGTTTATTGTTAGCTCGTTCAGCGAAGAAAGGAAAAAGAAGAATAGGGGGCCGTTTCGGTTCGATGCTGTCCTTCCCTGACCGTCACATTACTCGCGAACGCACCCCGGCGCAGCCGATGCACTGCACCAGCCAGCCGCCGCACAGGTGGCAGCTCGAGTTTCGTGCCCCAGCAGAACCGCCGGCAATCGGAGCTGCCCCGTGGCCGGCCTAAAGAAGAGGCGTGGCCGGCTTAAAGAAGAGGTGTGGGTGTATTTCCCGAAAAATTCCAGCAGAGGGGGTGTGCCAGCGGCAAACGGCTTGGGTAGCAGTCGAGTGGACATCACTCTTCGCTGTGCAGGGCCATCAGCTTCGAATCGAGAGCCTTGGAGTCCTTTTGAACGAGTTCCATCAGCATCTTCGTCAAAGCCTTGGCAAACTGCAGCTGTGCCTCTCGGACGACTCTCAGCTGCTCAAAATCTGTCGCAAAAAAGGAGAGCCTCTCAGTGACAGTGCTCTCGCTGTGCCCCGCTCGAAGCAGGGTCGGAGGTGCAAAGGCGCGTGGCAACCGGCTGCTTGCCAACTCACGAATGCACACATAAATGCACACATCGGCACACAAGAAACACGGAGGGGATCGAACGCCGACGAGACAACCGGCAAAGTATGCTCCGACAGTCCAAGCCCCGAGTTTTGATTCGTGCATGTCAGCTTAAGGTCACTCCACTGCTCGCCAAATTGTAAACTTGCGACGAACAAACAAGTAGTCAGACAAACGTCAAAATTCTGATTTTGTCCACCAACGCGATAAGCACATCTCCCAGCCGAACAACCGGCTGGCAGTAGTGAAGCTCCGGTCGTAGCAAATGAAGTTTAGCACCACCCTAAAGACGAGCTACCTTCAAAACCGCCCCTCCCCCCCCCCCCCGATCTGGAACTGGATCAGTAGTAGTTTTTGTTTGACCACGATTAGTGTAAAGTTTGGAGAGCCTGAGCACCTGTGCGATACGCAAGCTGTGGATTCGTGGGATCTCACTCATACCAATAGCCTTTATTGTTATGGTCTCCCGAATTATCGAGCCGCTGCCCGAGAGTTTAATAGTTTCGTAGCTCGAAAGCAAAAGTCGAATCGCCAAACGCATACATCGCTACTCGAGTCTTAATAGTTTCGTGACCCAAATACAAGCGAAAATCCATTCGTCGCCACCCATGAGGTTGTGCCACTCTAGCCCTCGAACTCTATGTGCTCGCTTACATCTATGCTTTTCACGGATCAAAAAAAGCAGTGAAAAGGATTTCGACTTCGGTCGCGTTTGACCGAGCTTTACTTGACATTCTGAATCGACAGCAAGCAAGACCGAAGCCGGACACCGCTCGTTGTGGCTACAACGACTGGGCCCGACCGAAGGCACGAGAAGCCTCGGGGGGGGGGGAGGGAGACCGGGCAGGCAGGCTGCTAGATCGCTAGGCTTGGTGTGGCACGAGAAAACACACAACTCACCGGTGCTATGATCGTCATGAACGTCAGTGGCATCGTGGAACCCTTCAAAAATGCTTTGTAGATACGTCAGCTTGTCACGGTAGTTGATAAGAAATTGAGCCACTTGCCATATCACGTTGAAGGCGTGAGTGACGTTTACGGAGTTCTTGATGCACGCCTACAAGCGAGCGTCCATCGCGAAACTGCAGGCCCGAGGCTGCATGTTCTTGGCATGAAGGGCAGCTGTAAACGCGATTAGAAAGCTGAGCTCGTTTTGCCAAGACCATTTAACTAGGGTAGCTTTGTTAAAACTGAGCGACTAATTCAGCTTGTCGATTTGGCGGTTTCATGCTGTTAGCAATGTCTGTTAGCCATGCCGGCGGCGTGCTCAAGCTCAGAGACGCTGCAAGGACTCCCCAGACGCTACAGCAGCCGAATACGTGAGGTCATGTTAGCTGCTAGCGATAGCCTTCAGGCATTGGTCCTCGCACAGGCTCCAATGTAATGCAAGTCGTCCGCCAACTAGTTCCGCTCAGCGAAGGAAAATGTGCACGAGCGCACTACTCACCACAGTCAAATAAAGAGAAAGCTGCGAGATGTCGCGCTGCCTGTTATTTATGGCTTTGCTTCCAAGGCACGGAATGGAAATCCGCTCTCCGCATTCAAGAAGCAGATGGGCGATATTTTCCGGATGCCATGGCTCCGGAATGGCTACAAACAAGTCAAGGCCGATTGTCGGTCGAACGGGCGATGCCGTTTGAGGCAAACGTCCGAACTGCCGTTCACCAGAATTAATAGTTACAGTACGCTTAGCTTTCCTTCATCTCTACTAATTAAAGAGAGAAAGTCCACCTTTCCGTCACGCGGCGAGATTTTTCGCAGCGTGGTCAGCAATGACGAACAAGGCGAGATAAAACCATGCAAGTCCACAGGCACTGAGCTCTCGTTAGCGTTTGCACGTAGTTGCCTCCACCACCACTCTAGGGGCAGCTTTTTGCTGGCTAAAAAGGTGTCCGGTTTGCTTCGAGCTAGCATCCAATTTGAACTGACATACCATTACCAAGTGAAAATAGATGGCTGCTCTAATCACGACGAATGCTGCCGTATCGGGATGCCGAGCGGCTGGCTATCGGCATCCCGAATGCAGCAAAGTCGCATTTATTCGAGCTGCATTCTTCTTAAACGCTACCGACTAGCCAACTGTCGTTCTCGAGCGCCAGAGTTCGCTTGATACAGACCGGAGTCAGCTCGAGTGAAGGCCTGAACCTCAGTTTGCTTGGAAGCAGCATGTTGCATGCTGGGTAGGGTTCAGCTGGTAGGTAAGGCGTCAGGGGGGGGGAGGGGTATGAAGGGGGGGGGCTAAAGCTTCCAGAGAGGCTGCGATTATACTTGAAGATGCAACTGCATTTTTACAGTTGTGACCAGGACTTAATTTCTTTGTAGACAGGTTGAAAAAGGTCAGCATACTGCTGCGGCCTGCCGTTGGCAGTGGCTTCTCACACTTTCAACTTTGGATGCATATATCTTCGTAGGCGGCCCAGGGCAGGCTTTCTGAGTGGAACTACATGCTCTCCCAAAACTGGAACTCACATCCCTCTTCAGTGGGGCTAAAGAGCCTTTCCGGGCAGCGAGGTTCTTCAGGCCATTTCTTCGGAGACTGGCCGCCGATGTTTCTAAGACGAGGTTACGTAAGCCTTCTGGGCAGGCAGCCTTGGGACCACAGCTCAAGGTTCTCAAAATGATGATACGTCTCTTTTAGAAGGCATCTAAAAAGGTTACCGGGCGGTGCTCTTCCCGTGCCGATATTTTGACTTTTTAAAGTGAGATATAAAATAGTTTTAGAAACCATATAAATCAGTTAATCAGGTGCGATTGGCCTAAAGCAAGTCGGAGCACTCTGCGGCGAGCTACGGCACGCTCTGACGAGCAGACTCGATATTCCGAGTGTTATATAAAATAACTTTAAAAGCCCATTCTATTTATATATCATTTTATACATCATCTTATCTATATCATTCTATATGGTAGAAAGAATGTCTTCAAGAAAAAGCTACCATGTCTCTTTAAGAGTAGTTGCCTTTCTCCATATGTGGGCCTCTAAGGATGCTATCAAGGTATTTCGTAGGTTGCGTCTTCAGAGCTCTAGTTCCAAGTCGGTCTCATGAGATAAACCCGAGTCTTAAAAAAAATCAAAAATCCTTTCTAATCAGCTCTGTAGGTTTCTAAGCAAAGACGACCTAATGATACCAATCGTAGCAAGAAGCCAGGGGATGTTAGTACTCAGGTAGTTCCTGTTTGCTTTAACATGTGCCCTCAGAAACTCTCCAGCTTAAGAAGGCAGTATATACAATTTTGAAAGTAATACAGGCTTTTCAGCATCACAGGCTCAGCATATTTCTCCAGGTGACCGCTCTTTTTTAGATGGCGGTCAGAAAGGCAACTAAAGGAGCAGACCTTCGTTACGGCAGAGTCGGATTACAAAAAGAATTATCATTTTTTAATGCTGGATTGCATTTTTCGAATTGCCAAGTTCGTAACTTTCTCCTAGAAAGTTTTAAAGAGTACTGATGAGTGGTTGGCCGAAGGCACTTCAAATAGGGGTACGAATTTTTCTGCAATGCGTCAAAAGAGGCACCAGGGTGCTCTACGACGTCTTTCCAAAAAAATCAAAAAGCTAACTAATAAACGGTCGGCTGATTTAACTGCCTCATTTGCGTAACGGCATTCCACCCAACCCATCTTGCAGTAGGCTGTAAGGGATTGCCTGCTACGGCTGGGGTCGTGAAGAAAGAGAGTTACCCCTGAGCTTAAACATAAATATCTATAGTCGCTAAATTGAAGTTAAAATAACAATTTCATAGTTGGGCCAAAGAGCCTTTCTGAGCATATTTTGAAGAAACTCCAAGACATTGTGCCACGCCGCTCAAGGACAAGGCTTCCACAGTCCTGGCGATGCTCCTGAAAGGTTCGTTGGTATGCAGACAAAATGCGAGAATATAGCAAGTTATTTCGCAGATATTTCAAAATATGAATTTTTCAAATCGTGGTTTTAATCCTTTTCTGCTCCTTAAATATACGTAGAAATATTTATTTCATTTTACAGACACTTGCTAGTATCTAGCATCAGGTTGAAGTACTGGCTCCAGGCTAACCGGAGAGTACAACAATAAAATCCTACAGCCCACAGAGCAGCATAAATGAGAGGACCGTAGGTGGTAGATAGAACAATGCCTCCAGGAATGTGCAAGAGAATTTTTCATAGTCATAGGTAGAGCGATCATCACAGACATAGGTAGAGTGTCTCTGCTGGTTTTGCTCGATCTTTCGGCAGCTTTTGATACCATCGATCACAAAGTTCTTCTACAGCGCCTCTAATCTCGCCTAGACATCACTGGCACTGTCCTGCAATGGTTCACGTCCTATCTCAGTGGGAGACTCCAGAGTATTGACGTGAATGGACAAAGATCTTCCAAGGTACCTCAGAAATATGGGGTACCTCAGGGCTCCGTGCTAGGTCCGGTTCTTTTCACGGTTTATACTCTCCCTCTTGCTGATGTGACTGCCAAGCACAATCTAGGCTTTCACTTCTATGCGGATGACACTCAGTTGTACCTTTGCTTTGATCCCTCCCAGCCTTCGAGCACCTCAAATTCTCTCAACTCACCTGCTGCATGTATTGATGACATCCGCACATGGATGGCAGCAAACTTTCTTAAACTAAACGATGATAAAACTAACTTACTAGTTATGGGCAAACCCAGTGTGATTCAGAAACTGGAAAGGCTGACGCTCAAAATTGGCTCAGCCAGCATATCTCCTGTTGAATCAGCTCGAAATCTATGTGTCATGTTCCAAAATGACCTCTCGTTAGACGAACACATCAGCTCGACAGTCAAGTCTGCCTACTTTCAGATACAAAACATTGCTAAAATTCGGGCTTGTTTAGATAAGGATACCACGTCTAAGTTGGTCCATGCATTTGTGACATCCCGCCATGACTTCTGTAAATCACTGCTTGCTGGCTTACCGGCATGCGTAATCAGGCGATTACAGCTGGTGCCAATCTCCGCAGCTAGGCTTGTCTGTCGTGAGTGTTGCAGTTGCCACACCACACCACTTCTCGCCGACCTGCACTGGCTACATGTCAAACAACGGATAGACTTCAAGGTTTTGTCACTCACTTTTAGGTCCCTTCATTCTATGGCTCCAGCCTATCTCTCAGATATACTCCCCCATCAGGCCAAGCATCGTGCCACCTGCTTTTCGGAATCCAACAGTCTACAAATACCTCGTACAAACCTTAAATCCTTTGGAGACCGTGCATTTAGTTCGTATGCTCCCAAAGCCTGGAACTCCCTCCCGACCTGCGGCAGAACATTCCCTGACCTAACCACATTTAAAAAGAACTTGAAAACGCACCTATTTAGGACAGCATTTAGGAGGTCCCGGTGATTCGTCCTTGATGTGCTTATGCATGCTGACACTGCATGCTGCCACTAACCACATTTGCATGCTGACCCTGTGCATGTCACCCCTAACCATATTATTCATTTTGTTTGTTTTTCAAGCATGATTTTACTTACCATTCAATTGCATTTCCCTTTGCAGCAAATGTAAAGCACCTAGAAAGAGATTATGTTCTCTGGGGGCGCTTTATCAAGTGCATTATTATTATTATTATTATTCTTTGGCTCCAGCCTATCTCTCAGATCTACTCCCCCACCAGGCCAAGCATCGTACCAGCTGTTTTTCGGAATCCAACTGTCTACAAATACTTCGAACAAACTTCAAATACTTTGGAGACCGTGCATTTAATTCATATGCTCCCAAAGCCTGGAACTTCCTCCCGACTTGCGTCAGAACATCCCTTGACTTGACCACATTTAAAAAGAACTTGAAAACATACCTATTCAGGACAGCATTTAGTGGGTCCCTGCGATTCGTCGTCGATGTGCTTATGTGTGCTGACACCGTGCATGCTGCCACTAACTACATTTGCATGCTGACCCTGTGAGTGTCATCCCTAACCATGTTATTCGTGTTGTTTATCAAGCATGATATTACTCACCATTCAATCGTTTCCCTTTGCAGCAAATGTAAAGCGCCTAGAAAGAGATTGAGTTCTCTGAGGGCGCTTTATCAAGTGCATTATTATTATTTTTATTATCATTATTATTAGTCCGGATTAAAAGCCAATCCACTGCCTTTGGCTCGATTTATGGTTAAGGACATGCGATACATGATGTCGGCTGCCACAGTCAGAAAGTGAGGGAAATAAAAGAAAAAAGTAACCCACCTCCGACCACGCCTATAGGAAATAAGCAGCAAGTGAGCAGAACATCGATCACCTTTAGCTTATACCGACATACTGTGGGTGCTGTACGTTGGTGATGCATACCCTACGCAAGTAGCCTTTTGAAATTCAGGCGAAGAGAGCAACACAGGAACTGCAACTTACCATGTCACTTCACGAGCGAGCGTTCCCGGCAGCAAGGCACTCAAAACAGGCAGTTAACAAATATGAGGGACAAATTTGTCAATGCTAGGCGCTCTTGGAGGCCTAGTGACGAACCGGTAATCTCTTCAATTACGCTCACGACACTGTCTTCGTTCCAGCAATGCTTCCGAAGCGTTTGAAGCGACACTGCAACCTCACGAAAGGTTGCAGCACACTGAGGACCCTGTTCAGTTAGTTTGTGCCATTCGATCCGGTCTGAAAACAATCCGAAAAATCGATGCCCGCCACTTTACTTGCTTCTATTGATTGCTCACCGCAGCTTGCCCCTCGGCAAATGCTCAGCAGCAGCTATAGAGCAGCGGCCAGCAAACCTAGGGAGACACTTGGAGTTACAGCGGATGGGAGGTAAGCCAAGGATCGGACATGTCCGAGGGCCACTGCATGAGCACAAAGCAGTAGCAGCACATCGAGCGGATGACCCGAGGCACGCCGGTACTGCCATTGGTTCTCGAGCGACGGGGATAGCACTCACCTGGCGAAGCAGGGCCGTACAGTAGCAGCAGCAAGCGCGCCTGATGAACCATTGGCAAATCGCGGAGCAAGCAGTTAAGCCAGAACGCTTTCTCCTCGGGCCGCTCAAGAACGTCCAAGTAGACTCGCCTGTAGAAGAGCCGTATCAGATATTCGGACTGCCAGTGGAGACCTGTAACGGATGTGCTGGCTCAGGTGCTGAGAGTTTCAATGTACCCTGGCTTTGGTGGAAGGCACTCTACCCAAAAGAAAAGGCCAATAGCTGTCTGCACAGGTGGAGATCGATCGCTATAGTGGCCTGATTGCTCGAGAGGTGCAAGGTGGAGCCGTTAGACTTTTGCTGCATGTTCGACTCTAGGCTTTTAGGCATCGGAGATTTTGTATTCGTGCTAGCTATGAGCGCTGAGCACTCAGGCTCATACGTATGCCAACAGACGTGCACGAAGAGGTCAGCGAGCAGGCGAATGGCTCAGGCACATGTACATTATATGTAGGAGGATATAGATGCTTACTATACGTCAGCTTGTGCTTACAGTTAGTATGATGTCGACTATTCTTGAGTTTATTATTACCCTCGGCTAAAACAAACTGCCAGCTAACTTTTAGCCTGGCGGCTTTGGCAATACCGAAAGACTGCACATTTAATAGTCAAGGAGAAGGCCGGAAAAACTTGATAACTAATAAAATAATTAATTTGTATGGCTCCCTAAGAGAACGTTACCTAGATTCACATCTAGCTTTAGCTTTTACAAAAATATTGTTGAATCACAGACGCACCATCCAAAAATGCTCATTAACGGGTGTCAGATTGGCTCCTTACCTAGTGATCCTTGTGGTGATCTGGCTGATAGCTGTCAGCATGATAGACAAGATCAATACACCCGTCCATAAGGTGGCAGCATCCCTTCTGAACTCATATCCCTCAATAACATCAACACAGGACTCCTGTCAATCAATTCAGTGCACTACCTCAATGTCTACATTCAAGAATTGGTGAGCCGCGATGGTACGCTAGGTAAGGTGGTTGCTTTTTCACGATCTCGGTCCCGGGGTGTGGGTTCGAATCCTTCGGTGGGTGCTTATCTATCGCCGCTGCAATAAGTGGTGATAGCCGTAAAGCCTCTTCTGTCGTTATACAAAAGAGGCTGTTAAATCAGCTAGCATTTTATTAAGGAGGACACGAGTGACCGTATCTGAAATTCATCTCCCAGTCAAAGAAGACTACTAGTCCTCTAGACCCTATTCCCTCTGCCATACATCTAAGATGCATAGATCTGCTACTGCAATGCATAAATAACACAATAAATAGGTCCTTAGCATCAGATCATGTCCCTGCACCTTTCAAAAAGGCTGGTTTAGGCCCCTAATTAAGAAGGCAGTACTAGACTAAAAGAACTTGAGCTGCTTCTGCCAAGTCTCCCTTCTACGGTTCCTATCGGAGACACTTGTTGTGGCAAACCAGCTGAACTCCTATATTGAAACTTCAAACAGTGCCAGTAAGTTCCAGTCCGGTTTTATAGCTAATCACTCCATAGAGTCAGTCTACTTAGGGTGTATAACGACCTTCTCAGGATGAAGACTTAAGTCTCATTGTTTGTCCTACTTAATCTTTCGGCAGCGTTCGATACAATTGGTCACAAAGTCCTGCTTGAACGCCTCACATCTTGCACGGGCACCACTAGCACTGCACTGCAATTGTTCAGGTCCTATCTCAGTGGGAGGCTCGAGAGTATTGACATGAGCAGACACAGGTCGTCCGAGAAACCATTTACGTCCGGTATACATCAGGGCTCCGTGCTCGGTCTGCTTCTTTTCAGTGTATGATCTCCATTTTGCCGATGTGATCTCCAAGCACAATCTAAGCTTTCACTTCTATGCAGATGACACTCAGTTGTACCCTTGCTTTGATCCCTCCCAGCCATCGAGCATGTCGCATTCTCTACACACCCTTGCTCCATGTATTGATGACATCCGCCCATGAATGACATAACAACTTTCTTAATATGAATGATGGCAATACCGACTTACTAGATATGAGCAAATCAGGTGTGATTCAGACATTGGGGAACCCATTGGGAAACCTTCGGCCAGCATATTTGCTGTTGAGTCTGCACGTAATCTAGGTGTCGTGTTCCAAAGTGACCTTTCATTAGACGACTACATCAGCTCCAAGGTCAAGTCTGCGTCCTTTCAGCTGCATAATATTGCTAAAATTTGGGCTAGCTTAGACAGAAACATTACACAAAACTGGTAGATTATTTTGTGACATTCTTTCTCAACTTCTGTAACTCGCTGCTAGCTGGTATACAGGCCTGTGCAATCAGGCGCTTACATTTGATGCAAAACTCTGCACCTAGTCTTGTCTGCCGTGAGCGTTGCAGTCGCCACATCACACTACTTTTCGCAGACCTAAACTGACTCGTAATCAAAAAGCATATTGACTTCAAGGTTCTTTTACTTACTTGTATGCCCCTTCCTTCTCTGGCTTGAGCCTACCTATAATAACTGCAACCCCATCAGGCCAAGAATCGTATAACCCACTGTTCTGACTCGAATCGTTTAGCTATAACTCGTACAAACCTCGAAACCTCTGGGAACCATGCCTTTAGTTCCTATACTTCTACAGCCTGGAACTCACTCTCAATGCATGTCACAACTTCTCCTGACACGACAATATTTAAAAAATAAGCTTAAAACACACCTGTTTATTAAAGCATTTAGTCGATCTTCGTGATTTATTTTTCGTGTGCATATACTTGCTTACACTGTGCCTGCTGCTTGAGGACGTTACCACCAATCATTTGGAAGTGTTTTCTATACAACATATTTAAAGTGCCTAGAAAAAGATTTAGTTCTCTTATGGTGCTATACAAATATATTATCATTTTCATTTTCTATATAGGCGCGTCACATATGCCGTGGGGCTCGAGCCCGTGACCTCAGCCAGCAAATCCATTAAACTTGACCTTGGTCGAGGTTAGCACCTTAACCAGTGCAAAAACCAGCATAAACTTGAATTTAATGAGTTAAATTTTAACATATTCGATCCCCATAGACTAAAAAGTTACTCAGGGCCAGATCAAACAGTTTGTAGGCTCCGGTCGACAACCAGATGTGGTCGCTGGCTACTCTTCATTGCAACTACTCCATCAGGCTACGTATAGTACCACTCGCTTTTCTGACTCACATCGTTTAGCTGTAACAAAAATAAACCTCAAATTGTCTAGAGACCGTGCCTTAAGTTCTTATCCTCCCAAAGCCTGGAATTCAATCCAGACTGAGGTCACAACATATCCCCTGACTGGCTAAAAAACGTACCTATTTGTCACAGCATTTAATGGGTCCTTGTAATTCGTCCTTTGTGTGCTTAGTGCTGAACTGTGCTTGCTAACGCCAACCATATTGTACATTTTAATACTGTGCATGTCAACTCTACTATTGTTGACATTGTGCATGTTCCCACTAGTCATTTGATCGCAATTCCTTTACAGAATATGTTAAGTTCCTTGAAAGAGATTAATTTCTCTGAGAGTGAAATGGAAATGTAAAATTACTAATATTAATCGAACATAATTTAAGTTCTAAAAACAATAGTAATTATAATACTAAGGCAGTTGTATAATGCCCAAGGAATGTTAATATTTTTTTCTAGGCACCTTACATATGCTGTAAAGGAAGCATGTCAAAATGGTTAGTATAACATACGCACCGTTAGTACGAGTAAGCATGAAAAGGACAATTCAAGCTCCTCACAGCAAAGTGCAATGACGAAAAATGTTGGATTTAGCATCTATTCAAAAGTCGTCAAGTCAGAGGAGGTCGTGAAGCCAGTCGGGAGTGAGTTCCAAACTTTGGGAATGTATGAACTAAGGGCACGGTCCCCAAAGTATTTGAGATTGGCTCGAAGCGAGGCTAAATGAGTCGAGTAAACAAGGGGTTGGTACAAGGCCTGGCCTGATTGGGAAGCATTTTGGAGAGGTAGGCTTGCACGAGACAGTAAAGGGACCTAAAAGCGATTGAAAAAACCTTGACGTCGATACGCTGTTTGATGTTGGCCTAATGCAGGACGGTGAGAAGTAGTGTACTGTGGTAACTACGACTCCCAAGACAGACAAGCCTAGCTGCTAAGTGCTGTCTTAAATCGAAGCGACTTATTGCACGGGCCGGAATACCTGCAAGTAGCGAATTAAAGAAGTCAAGGTGGGATATTGCAAATGCATGGACTAATTTGGATGTGGTATCCCTTCCTAAGAATGGCCGAATTATTTTTGCGATGTTATGTAGCTGAAAGTAGGCAGAATTGTCTGTGGAGCTGATGTCAAGCAAAATGTCCAGTCTAGCAAAAAGTCATTTTAGACACCCAGAGTTTTGCACAGACACTACTTGAGCTACGCTATCGATGCCCATTTTGAAGAATTTAGTTTCAAATTTCCGACTAGCACTGAGTTTACCCATAGCAGGTAAGTTGGTTTCATCGTCATTCAATTCGTTTTAGTAAACGACTAGTGAGCATATGAATGTTGCATCCAGCCATGTCGACAGTATGCCCAGTCCCTGAATAGGCCTATAAAACCTGAGGGATGTAGTTAATTAAGCAGCTTCACATGATTCAGGATAATAGCATTGAGCTGGCCTTCAAAAAATAAACTAGATAATAATTCATTGTCAAATTTGGGGCCACGCATAGGGGCTGGCTGGGAATATATATCGATTAGACACGCTTTTTTGTGCATCATCCATCTCTAACTCACGAGCTTTCAAAGCTTTTATAGTTCTGGCACGCCCGAGCTAGGTATTTTAAATTAAATTTTACTAATAACCCTATCAAAATATATGTGCAGGTCTCAGATTTCTTATTACTTGGAAAACCAGACCTTAGAGTTCACAAGCCACTTCTACCTAAGATGAGCTAATGCACTTTTACAAATGACTTGAAGTAGGGTGCTGAGTAGAAGCGCAAAGCAGTAACAGCTAGGTATATCACAGCATGAGGCACTTCATTTTACCTGGCTCTCCAAAAGCTTTGCGTACAAGACGTAGGATTGAAACGTTCTGGTTAATGTGATCCACAACCCGATGACACTCCACTTCATGCCATCCAGCGATTAGTGCGTGCAGGAAAGTACCATACCACAGAAGGGATGAACACTTATTTGGTTCGCAGGCAGCATCGCGGCACAGGAAGTACTAAAAGAAAAATTAGTAAAAAGTGATGGTAGTTAGTACCCAATGACAGCCGAAGAGCCACCGGTCAGCTGATTAGAAAAGTTACCTTCAATAAATAATCGTCACATAACTTTAGCCTATCCCTCGTCTGTAGTAAGCACGATGCCCTTTTCATGTATATGGCTGAAAGTTTAAAAACAAAAGATGCAACTGACCGTGAGATGAAATAATTCTTAACGTTTGTCTTATAGGTTTTCATTGCGATCTGCAATGCACTTGCACTTTGTCTCTCGATGCTCAGAGAGTATGTGAAAACACGGACAGTGCGTTCCAAATGGCACAAGAGTATACAAAATGCACTAAAAAGAAATAAAGCTAAGAATCTGCTGCCGGTAGAAATAAACGCAATACCAATAATTAAAAGTATAAAATAAACAATGCAGATCGCATTAATGCAGCAGGTATTAAATGATGAAGCAAGGGACGTATAAGCAAGCTTCCGCCTGCAATAACAGACCTTAATAGATTCCCACTTACCTAGTTTCTGGAAATGAGGGACATACCACGTTTGTTCGTCAAGTGGTAGCTCGTCGTGCGGTGATATCCGAGGCAGAAACCGACGAAGCCCCTGAGGCGATTGCCTGTAGGCTTCGGTGTAGCTTCGAAGTTGCCTTGAAGTAATTGCAAGGATGCTAAGATCCACGACTGCAAAAGAGAAATGCCGGAAACAAGGCAGCATTAAGTGTACACGTTCAATTACAGCCCCACTACAACTACGATGATGCACGTGGTTCTACAAAAGCAGAAGCTCTGATATATAAATACACACACATATATATATATATATATATATATATGTGTGTGTGTGTGTGTGTGTGTGTGTATGTATCAGACACCATTGCCGGGTCAAAAGCCGTATGATTCCTGTTCCTAAACCGGTAGGCGCAGGTAGCCCCCTGGCCCCGGCAGGGCTCCTCCTGATAAGGTACAATAATTTGTTAAATATTTAAAATATAATTTCATCTCTATCTCTCTCTCTATATATGTATATATGTGTGTGTGTGTGTGTGTGCACGCACGTGCGTGCCGAGAGAGAGAGAGAGAGAAAGAGGGACTTCATTGTATGTTACAAGCAGTGTATTTGCTGCTTAGCAAGTCTACACACAAGTAGCAACTGCCATTTCACTTTCCTATTGTGCAGAAAATTCAGGTCAAGAACTTCATGCAGTCTATAAATGTGCAAGGGTCAGGTTCCCTCTCACCCAATTAGCTCGGATCAAGACTACGCTTCTCTCAAACCGTTGAGGTTGAACTGACTAACCAATAACCTCAAAAACGCTTGACGATACTCAGCCTGCATAAATAGCCAATGAACGTGTCGAATGCTACTTTCCAGGCCTCCTTATTTCACTGCTAGCGTTTTTGCAAGCAAACTGCTGCTCCATACTGCAAAATCTCCTTACATGCGTGCATGCAAGGAAGGTGCAATACTCCATTAGGATTTGTAAGCTGTCAAGGACAAACGCTTGCTTTACGACATAATCTTCGGCATGCTACATGCTAAGTAAGGGATCCTTGTGTCACTCTCGTTTTTTGCACGACAGCCATACATGTTCCCGTAGGTATCTGATTGCTGCAGATTTGCGGTAGCACTTTTACAAATAGTCCTATAGGTAGTACTACAAGCATGCTATTATTCGGCGCTTATCAGCTATTACACATGCGTCTACCGGATCGTCGCTAAGAAGTATGAGTTCCTGAAAATTCCTGTGTGGGCGAAGTTTGTATACGCATGTGCGAACCAGCATTAAACATGTCGCAATGCACATGCCCATTGTGTAGGTACATATGTATGTGCAGATTTACATATCATATGCATAAATAAATATAATTACATGAATATATATACATAAAAATATGTATATATGTATACAACCATGTTTTTATAGTGTATGAACATGCACAGACATATATAATGCACATATACCATAATAAATACACACACGTGCCGATACGTGCATAGGCTGTATATAAATGCAAGCACCAGTTTAAATTAAAAAGAGAACAATATTACAAGATGGAAGATTATAATCAAGATATAATGTTAATAATAAAGATACACAGCATTTCAAGGCAGTACCAACGGATGCTAAATAATACATTTTTTGGTTCGTTCGAGTTTTTCTGTGGCTCAGAAAATATGTAATAGCTCAAAGATCCGTGCAGCTTGCTGTTGATGTGAACATAATATCCAATGTATTCTTTGTAGATTTCATTCACCCAATTACTAGATTATCTACTACATCAAGAGTTTTTAGCTGCTCAGGTTATTGTGAATTAATCTCAACTCAGAGTTTAACAGATTCTGGGATGCACACCAGCAATTTAAAAATCAATTGATTTCTCTTTTATTTTTCAATTGCAGCACGCTTGGTAAACGTATCAACACTGAACACAGTAGCACACCCGGAATTTTACGGTCGGCAATCCACCTGACCCACCTATTCAACTCTATGAGCGACTGATCTCTGACAAGTTTGGAAAGCTGCTCCTGTCGTCATCATTGCAACACCCAACGTGACAATCTATTCTTGAAAAGTTAAGAGGGCCACGTTCGGAACTCCATTTGTCACATAGTTAAATGCGAGGCCAAGATGATATTAAATGCTAAGGCTAGTGACATCTAAAAAAATGACAGCTGGTTCCGAAACCTCATCTATGCGGTGGCAAACGACATTTAGCATTTTTATAGCACAGCTTGTAGCTGGCAATATAGAATTGCCTGCTGCAGGACCCAATCATATCCATGACCAAGGATGTGAATTGTAGGGGTGGTTTGGTAGAGCAGTTAAGGTGCTCGCCCCGACCAAGGCCTGGTTGAGGTCGTGGGCTCGAGCCCCGAGGCATATGTGAAGCGCCTGAATAGAGATTAAGTTCTCTTGGGGCGCTATACAAATACAATTTATTTATTTATGACCATCGGGCCAAGACCGAGTAGCCATGGACAGAAGGACTCTCAAAACAATTGTAACAAGTCACAAGGCAAAGTCCTTAGATGCATATATGCAAATAGACCCGTAGCTCCGAAAATCCATGCAAGTCAGGGTGGTTGTCACACTGAAGAGTTCTATAGCACACACAGAGCGTAAGCCACTTTTGGTGTACAAATTACTTCATATCGTATAAAAAAAGAAGAAGCGAGATGCATAGCACAGTCACTAAGACAATCAATTGAGTAAGTAGCCAGACGCAGCAGAATAGGACCGCTGGACAAGAATAACCCGATTCGTACAGAGTCGGCAGCTGGAGAAAAGTGTCGTCATTGCACAAGATTTGAGGTCGTTAGTTACACTGTCTTGGATCCGCAGAGCAAAAGAATATGTAGCCAACAGTATTAATGTCAAAGAAAAGATAGACAGGTTTTCATGCATATCGCACTAGAGTGCAGATAGTGACGAATGAAACTGATACAACAGTTTGGCTGTGCATGAAAGCAGGTTTCGCGAACTTTAATGATAGACTGGCCCTGGGCATAGATTGATCGTTGGAGCCTTATCACATACTTGTTCCCTGACCAGGTGGGCAACTGTTACTCTCCGAGCAAAGAGTTCAGTAATTACCCCAGTGGTATTATACACACTCATTCATATTGAGACATGGAATACGAACAGCTAAGTTTAACTGCAACATGCAGCATATGCATGTGCATATGCTGCCCGATTATGGGAAGCTACGAGTTTTGAAGCCGAGCACTGAAATTTCTTCAACTTGTGACCCTCGACAGTTTCAGATTGTCTTCCTCTCGCTTCACTGTGCATTGCCATCGGTTTGCATTAGAATTTTCGATGACGCTGCATAAATAACATTGAGCTTACTTGGCCTAACAATACTTAAAAAAGACAAATACAGTACATGTAAAACAAAAAAGTAAAAGTAAAATGATTAAATGATTAAACAGCCTCATTTGCATAGCTGCATAAACGCCTAAGAGGCCATCAATTCTGCTTTCAGTGTGGAATAAAGAATTACCTAATGAAGTACAGGAAACTACATCCTGGATGATTAAGTGCCAGCCTCTTACCCATAAGCTAAGACCGGCTGCTAAGCAAGACCCTTACTAAGTGCAAATGTCAACTCAACAATCCGGTAGTGTGACTTTCCCATGCAATTAATTAAATTAGAACACATGCAGCTACCGATGCTAAATGCTGCTACCGGTGACGGGAGATGGGGCTCGCTAGCTTATCATCCAAGTGTTCAGAACCAGACTGCCATATAGTCGGAAAACTCGCCGAGCTTCGGGCAAGTAGTTTAACACTGGGGCGGGGGACGGGTACGGCAGTCAGGTGTTTGGCCTCAGACGGTTGAAGTGGCCGATAACACCATCCAGGCGTCAGTTGAAAGAGCGGACTTGAATAATAATGTGATGCCAAAATTTAAATTCAGGATCGCTAGCCCAACCGACCTATCCAGCTTCGTGCAAAAACCAAGGAACTCATCATTCATCGAGCTACGGCACTGAAACGAAAAACAGCTTGAAGCGAATTGACTAAATTGATGAATTGGCAGGTCTAAGCCACAGCTCTCTTCGAACAAATTCAGTCACCAGTGTATGTTGGGGTCGGATAGCAAGAGGCCTGGCCGGCCCTCTTTCGAATAGTGATGGCAGTATGTACCTGAGAGGAAGGAGAAGACGTGATGTTTTATTTCCATTGGCAAGCTGTCGACGGTACATTTCTCTGCCAGTCGCGATGCTGAATGTCTGAATTGAAAGCTGGTCGGTTTCTCAGAGGCGTTAAACAGATGCAGCATTTTACGTTGTCTGAGCTTCTGTTCAATTCTGCTCGATCGTCTAGTCCGCTGTGGTGATTTCATTGACCTATCAATGCAAATAAGTGCGTGGTAACTTCGCTCAAGACCGCACTAAATATCTGGAAATGGTCAATTCATCTACGTTCCTTAGAAAGGAGAGTTGATGAACAGGCGTATGTAGAAAGGTCGAACACGTGCCACTCCCACAGATGTCGGCGATGCAGGCAAGTAACATGCAAACTAAGACCTTCTCCATTAACAATTTAAGTGTCTATTAAACTGCGAAAACAGTAGAATGTGATTTACATACCCGTTCTGCAATGATGAGCAAAGGGGAAGGCAGAAAGTGTCTGATCTGTTCTCTCGCTGACGGTAGCGGCGCCGCAGCCTGGAGGCAGACGGCTCCAGGAAGAAGCGCGACTGGCTCGTTCGCTTATTGGCGGGTTTCATTAAAAAACCGGAAGCTGTGTGAGTACCCCAACGTTCAGTTAATTTATACGAGTGGAACATAAAGTCTACCCCGAATTATTTCAAGAAGATTTGGATTGAAAGACAGACTGACGATTCTGTACCAAACGCATTATTTTACTGAACGCAGAGCGTGGAGATGATGGACAGTGGGCGGGGGAGGGTGATATCTCCCATAGAGGTCAGATCGCCGTGCTCCAAGACTGGCCGAGTGACATACTATGTAAGCGTCAGTGTCGGCCTCCACGAAGATTCCAGTCAATTATTAGTAGTGACACTTGATGCGACTCATGGTGTAAGAAGAATGTACATTCTTCCATCTCTGCAGGCCACAAAAGTAATAAAAAAGACCATGTGATTTCAGAATTAGCACTATTTCGGAGACCACTGTTAAGTTCAGCCTGTACACGTGTTAATTAGAGGATATGTCATTAGTCTTTGAAGAACCAAGTAGCACTAAGCCAGCCGCTTTGAGATTAAATGCGGTACAATGCATTCGTGTTTGGCCTTTACTCATTACCTCCGAAATAAAGGGAATTGCCAGATGAACAGATGCCAGATTCCTCATCGCGGCTCTAAGCACTTTGTCACCCGGAAGTCTAGGGGCCAACGTCTATATCAACATAGAACAACTACAGCTGGACAAAAACTGCACTGCAATCGTCAAACATCTTTTTTTTCCGAAGTATTCCCTACTACGCATCAAATGTTCAATTCTCAGTTTCGCTGTTGTCAGGGAAGCCATTTCGTTTTTTTCACCACAGTCAGCCCCCCCCCGACTTACGAAGTAGATATGGACAAGAAAACCTGTCACAAATCAATTTTTCCTAAGTCAATAATTATATATGATGACTTCTACTACGATAAGTTCTGACTAATAGATAGAGAGGTAACAGAATTGCATTTTCTTTACAAATACTTGAAAAAAGGAAACAGATAAGTACAAGTAAATAAGATTATATTTACATAATATAATATAATTACATAATATATTTACATAATAAGATTTATATTTACAGTAAATAAGATTATATTGCTTCCTGGTGCAAGTACGATCGCTCTCAGGCATACATTTCTAGAAAAGCGTCGTTTCATTCACGTTAAAATCTGTTTTGGCAAATAATTTTCTTCTTGAATCAGTTCGACCAAGCTTCTCCTTAAACTTCTCCACAGCTTCAGTATCAGCACTTGCAGCTTCGCTAGTGACTTTGTGGCTATTGAATAAATTGCGCTTCCTGAAGCGATCAAACCAGCCATAGCTTGCAGTAAAATCTCGATCGCAGGTAGAGTCCTTATGCTTCCTCTTGAAGTCATTGAAGGCGTTCCTCGCTTTAGCCTGGATGGCCAGCATCGTTTGAGGCACGTGTTTGGATTCTGGTCTTCCATCCACATGACCAGCAACTTCTCATCTCTTCGATAGGCCGACTTATATTTGTTGTGATGATTATCGATTTGGTGAAAGCAGCAGACTTCACAGCATCTGTGATTCGTTGTTTATTTTTCAGAATAGTGGATACGGTATAAGCTGATAAGCCGGTCTCACATGAGATCATGGTCACCGACATGTCAGATTCCCTTTTCCTTGGGATACTCATGATCTCCTCAAGAGAAATAGCTTCTTTTCTCCACCAGCAGGAGAGATGCTACTTTTGCATTTTCCTGCAATCTAAATATAAGCACAATATATAATAAAGGAATAAATAGTGACAAATAAAGTAATGCAACAGCGAGCGGTAAAATCACAACATAAAACACGAGAACGCACAAGATCACTCTAAAATGTCTTACCTCTAGCAAGTTACGCGAGCAAGAGAGAACCGTCAGTACCTACAAAGCATATCGTTCAAACGCAGTTTCATCCCTTCTGTTTGCGGTGTTTTCAAATCTTCTGACCGCGAGCGGACTCTTAAAGTTTTTTCGGATAAATATTGATTTTCAATTTCTTCGGGACCATGGCCAAGTTTGTCTCTCAGAGTTTTCGCAAGTCGAACAGTCATATGTGGGGGCGGACTTTATATTGGAATTATTTCTCGCTGCTGACCTCCTAAGGTTCACTTACATGTTCAATGCTAGTGAATTAATTGATCCCACAATATAATTGATCCTTTCTTTATCGATACTCATCTACTTATACTACTCATACTTTTAGCCCACAAATTAAACTAAAACTCATGAAATTTAGAAATGCTTCATGTCATTATGACATGCAAGTGCCATGCATAGTATGCTTACCTAGATATCTATGCCCAACTATCTAGATATCTATGAATGCCTAGATGTCTATGATGCACAGATACATGACAGACGTATTGCATTTGCCTAAGGCTAGTTTCAACAATTACTAACAAAGTATGCATCCACAAATACTTGCATATGCTAGCATGTATGCGTACGTACGTAAATGCACTAAGCATAATTATATCAAAACCGTCAATGTGAGGGAAAAAATGAACTGCCATCGACCTAACACCAAATAGTGTAGCGAATTCACTATTGCAAATTTCCCAATCCCTTCACGAATGCTCAGTTAACCGTGCAGGTTGACTCAATAAACGTGGCCTTGCACTTACCCCTATACATTAGCCTGACTTAGATCCAGCAGTGTATGCAGGAGTATGTTTCTAGCGAAGGATTACACTTTATTTGCGAAGGAACTTTATCGTACGATTAATATCCTCTCTCTGCCTTGAAGGTCGCTTCACTCGCTTGCACCAGCCCGCCTATGCGACCTCCTCGCTCGTGTCAATCACGTGCTCTCGAACTACCTGCTCGTTGGCTTCTTGTCGTCTGGCAGCTCCTCGCGCCGAAATGAAATTCTTTTGATCTCAGGTCTTCAGTTCATTACACGCACCTAGAGTCTAGAAATCGGCTTCTTTTGGCTTCTGTCACGACCTGCAACGATTTTGCATCGTTTTAAACGAGTCAAGGCTAAAGACAGTTCCTGTAAGCTTTCCGGGCACCCGAGTGCAATCGCCTTTGTTGCTCGAGTGCTTTGCCTGCATAATATCCGTGCATAACTCAATGCATGTGGCTAACCAGAAGTTCTACGAACTGGTGACCTTGAACGTCTTCTTGCTGCTTTTTGCTGCCAATCTTATGCCTAATACTTTAAGTGCTTCTGCATGCTTGCCGAGGCACGATACCGTGCATGCCATTAAACCTTGTTTATTACTTCTATTGCAGCGAATTGTACAGCGCCTGTATAGATATCTCGTTGTATTATGGAGCTATACAAACTACGTACTGTAATTAGTATTATTTTTATTATGAGGTCAAAATACAGATTAAAAACCGTGTGGCGATCTAATATTGCTGATGGAGACTGGGTAGATTATTTTGAATTATCTTCCTCGCTAAATCGGCTAGTCGAACGCAGAGATTTTACGAAAGTCCCATAATGTCTATCTAGGCCATGTGCTAGGAAGATAAAAAACTAATATTTAACAAGTTCAATAGCAGTATGCCAACCAGGCGGCTGGTATTCGAGGCCGGAGAAGGCACGGTGCATCAATAAGTATCCTTAAAACTACGAGCGATGGGTTTCCATGTAGTGACTGCTAAATTGAAGTACATTTTACTCAAACCCTGGTATATTGGCCCCCTTTCAAATTACAGACTCTCTAGGGCGCGCAGCAGGTTTGGGATGGCGCGTAGCTAGTTGCTGTAGAACTTGGCGGCTTCTTGTAGGAGCAGGCTTAACGTTGCAATGCCCTGAGATTATGCACTATGAGCCTGACAGCTCAACCTCAAATACGAGCAATGAGCTTGGCCTCTGAATTAGAACCGAGCCGCTTACAAATTAGCCTGGATAAACCGAGGCTTACGAGGAGCTCGATTTATAATTATATAGGAATGAGATTGTATGCATAAGTAAAATATAATGCATTTGTATAGCCCCTAAGAGAACTTGATCAATTCAAGCGCTTCACCTATGCCACGCGGCTCGAGTCTACGACCTCGGCCCTCAAATACAGTCACGTTAACCTTAGTCATATG
This sequence comes from Cristatella mucedo, assembly GCA_009760855.2. Classification (NCBI taxonomy): domain Eukaryota; kingdom Metazoa; phylum Bryozoa; class Phylactolaemata; family Cristatellidae; genus Cristatella; species Cristatella mucedo. Next base: position 326,529 of record WPIO01000082.1, read on the forward strand.
AATAATGACCTGTCTACTATATGCTACTATATGGACGAGGCCGCATGCAGCGTGGGCATGGCCGCAGTCTCTCTCCTTGAGCAACGGTCTGCTGGTCGGCGAGTCCTTGAGCTGAGCGCCAGCGGCTGCAAACCTGTTAGTGAGTTCGCTGGAAGTCGCCTGTCATATCGGCCGTAATATAGGACTATTGTTTGGGCTTTTTCTACAACGGTTTTGTTGCTAGCGCTACTTGCGGCGTATCGAGTGGGCATATGTGAAGTGCCTGAATAGAGATTAAGTTCTCTTGGGGCGCTATACAAATGAATTATACTTTTTGTGTGCTGTTATCGTCGGTGTATTACGAGCTTCAGGTCTTTTCAGGTTGCACGCGTAACGCCGCTACTCCAACTAGTGAGGATCTCGCGGTGGTCATAACTCTTGCAATGAATTGATGACGATATCGCCGATTTAGCTAGCCGCCGTTTCACTAGGAGTCGGATGTATCGGTAAGAGCCCGCTAGTCGCCGGAGGCATTGTACAGAACGCGCATGAGTAGCGCCGCTCAACCCGCCGACTGAGCTGGTGCACGCGTCCTTCGCCCATCCGAAAGAGAAACTCGCTCGCGTATCGGCGTCGCTGCTTCGTCTTCAACCTCAACGCCGACCCACCGACGGACCCGTCTCTCGCAGGCATAGTGTGCGCGTCGACGACGCGAACCGCAGACCTCGCCGGATATTTTCTCGCGAGGCCATACGACGGTTTCGGCGCAGGGCAAATTTCGCCAGACAGACGGCCGCCGGCGGAGCTGACGACGGAGACCGGGCGCTCGAGATTACGTCCGGCCGAGCTCTATTCGCGAGCGCTCACCCGGCTCTCGCGTTTCGGCGAATTATCGCGTTCGCGTCCGTTGGTCGGGGGCTCGCGGGCGGGAGGCTGAATGCTAAGCGAGGAAGTTGGCCGCTTGAGCCTAGGCAAGAAAGAACCGGAAGCGATCGCTAGTTATGACGCTGAGGGGCCGCCGCGTGCGAAAACCTTACATCTTACGAAGCAGTCGTCGCCGCGAGAAGGGGTTCGACAGGTGGCCCTGCTCTGCCGCCAGCGCGATTGCATCGACGAAGCTGCGGCAGATGGTGGTGTAATAATGTCGACCCGTTTGAGCCGGCATGCGCGAGCGCAAGCAGTGGCCGTCGTCGGCTTGGGAGCGCGCGCGGAGATGACGCGGTCAGCGCCGTGCAGCCGCTCACTGTTGGGCGGCCGGAAGCTACGCCCTGCAACAATTTTTTCAAGGGTGGGCCGGCTGAAATCACCGCCCACGCCGCGAGGAGCCGCAATTAAGGGACTCGCGACAGCGCCCTCCACCACTTCCTGGTAAGCCGCGTCGCAGGCCGCGGGTAAGTGTTGGATCCGCTGACTCGCTAGTGCTCAGCAGCGGCGGTGGCGGCGGCAGCAGCAGCGGCAGCAGCAGCCTCAATGCTCGCGGCGAAGCTAGCGCGGGTTCAGTCGAACCACCTGTATTCCGTTTCTGCGCGAGTTCTGCTCTTCGGGCTCTGTACCCGCTGCTGTGGCCTGCACAGCCTGCCGAAACCCGCCGCGTCTTGCGCGAGAGAGGAAAAGGCCGCCGGGTGCGCGACGCAGCGGCGTTTGCGTCCCGCCGGCTGGTGCTATGACGTCGCCCTGCCCTTGGCCGTCCCCATCCTGCTGCCGTTGCTGCTATTGGCTGTGTCGGTCGCCTCCTTTGATTCGTATTGTCCTCGTCGTCGTCGTCGCAGGTGTGCTGCAGTGATCGAAATGGCGGAGCCGGCGAAACGCGTGCTCGTGTATGGCGGCAAAGGAGCGCTCGGAGCTGCCGTGGTCGCGTCCCTCAAAGCCCAGAAATTCGTGAGTCGCGCGTCGCAGACGAAAGCGCAGCGCCGCTGCTGTCGCACCGCGTTAGGCGGTCGTTACCGACGCCCGCCTCGTCGCCGAAGCGTGCGCCTGGGCCTCCGTGCGTCCGTGCGTGGTGAGGGCGGAGGCGGCTGCTGCTCGCGCTGGTCACTTGTCGTCGCTTGTCGCCAGAATTTGTGGTCGTTTATTTGTGGACAGTCCGTGTGGCGCGCTCTCAGTGGAGCGAGCCTAACGGGAGCCGAAGCGCGACGCTGTCCCTGCTGCGGCTTCGGCTGCGCCAATCGATGAGACGCTCTGGCCTCGCCTCTGCCAGCGTATGCGGCTCTTGAGTGGATGAGTGCCGCTCTGAGTAGATGAGCGGTAGCCGACGCCGGCGCGATGTTTGTTTTTTGTGAGAACGATGCAGAGAATCAGGCCAGGCGCTGCGGCCTGGCAGAAGTAGCAGCGTTAATAATAATAATAATAATAATGTCTTTTGTCTAACACCTAAAATAACTTAATTTCTGTTCAGGCGTTGTGCTTAATCACGACGTGCACCGTTTCATAGCGTGGAACCGCATTAAAGAATCTAAGCGAAACCGGGCGACTTGGAACCGGCGTGAATGTCGACCCAAACCGTGTATCTATGACCGTTATTATATGCTAGAGAGGTGCTGTCTGCAGCACGTTCAAAGATGACGTGGCTTTCAATATGGCAGTCGGTTCCCACCAGCCTTCTCTCAGACAGTAAAGGAAAAAGACAGTGAAGGAAAACAAATCTTAGGTGATTTAACAGCCGCATTTGTACAGCAGCAGAAGAGCCCTAATGGCTATCACCACCACTTGCAGTTGGCAATAAAGGATCGCCCAAGTGCAGCATTCGAACCCACGACCTCGGTCGTGAAGAGCATGCGCCCTACCTCCTGGGCAGTGAGAATCTTAGCTAAGAAAAGCGACGAGCTGGCGGTGGACATCGGAGGACAGTTGGAGCAGCTCGAAGCAACTGGAGGAGGAGGAGTGCCAGAATTGGTGGCTCAAGAGAAAAGATCGTTGTCGTTTAGGAATTGTGGACCCACTGTGTAGGGCGTAAAGAGCAGAAGTATCTGTCACCCACCAGTCTCACTGCGAAAGGAAGGGACAGCTATTTTAGTCTTAAGAGCACTGGAGAGCACTAGAAGCATCTAGTGTCGTCCTCGGCCTGCATGCGCCGAGAGAGTGCTGCACTGGTGGCAGCAGTCTGTTTTTTACTCTCACCCACCTTTTCCCGGACCTAATGCCACCGAATTCTGGATTCTGTTTTTTGTGCGCTAGCTAAACTGCCTGCCTACTGCTGAGGGGCCCCTGCGTGGGCAGGCCATGAGCCCTCTATCAGCGCTGGGAAAGCACCGATACAACTGTCTCTTGTTGCTCAGCTCTGCTGCCTGTTGAATGTGACCGGTTGCCAATGGTGCTGATAAGCGAAGGAGTTTGACTGGCAGCTTTAAATCTAGTTATCTTTGCTGATTGTCCTTGAGGGCTAAGTCTCAAGAACTAGGTGCTGGGGCTAATTCTCCTACCCCTAGTTGAACCGACCAGTAGGGGCATGCCATCCGATTCGCTGCCCCTACATGTCCTTCTAGCCTTCCCATGATTAATCTGCCTCTGTCAAGGTCAAGGTGTAGACCCAACTCAATTCCTGGCTGCTTTGCTGCCAAGGATACCACGAAGATAGCTATTTTATAATTGTGGGCCTTTAGCAGTTATTTTCGCCACACAGGCGTATTGAAGCAAAAAACCTGTCGTCCCAGCCGAACAGTTGGGGGGGGGGAGGGGAAGGGCACCTGCTTCTCTGTCTGTGCTTATGTGATTTTCGATCCTCTTTGTATCCTGCCTCGAAAATCGTGACAAGCTTTTCTAGATGAACCAGTTGTCACCATCGGAGGTGTTGCCACCAGAATTAAGCCAGTGGCATTGTCGGTGGGGAGTCAATCCTAACATAGGAAGTCGTTGAGTGGCGAGTTCCAGGCAGCATGCTCCATCTGTGGAGAATTGCCTCCCCTTGGCTATGGCTGCTGTCATCATTATGAAACACCTTGCGTCTGTGCTTCTTCCAAAAAATTGGATTGAAAATTTGGTTTGAGGCCGGTAGCCTTTTGTTCTGATGTTCAGTTTGTCAATGAACACCAGTTCCCATTGTCAGTAGGTTTTGCAGGTTTCGGTGCTGCCCACCTCTCTGCCTGATGGCAGGTCGCTAGTTGTCATGCAGCAATGCAAGTATGCTGCCTTCCTCGGGTCGCACTGCCTGCCACCCAACTAAATTCGTATGACTTGCATTGCATGCTACTACAATTTCTGTGACGATGAGACATTGCAGGGATGGCTGGCTGCCAGGTTTTATTTGCTCGAGAGGACTGTAGACAAGAGATAAGATCGCCTCGGCGCTAATAGCCTGCAGTGATGCAATATCGTGTCTATTATTGGACCAACTTGCATCCTGCCAGGTAGCGATCGATTGCAGGTTGGAGCTCATTGGCCAAGCTATGGGGAACCACCGTTAGTTTACCAGATTGGGGGCAGGGGCCACGAGACCCAGGCCTTCCCCTCGGACCGACCCAGAAGAGATGCTTACAGTCTGATAGAGATTGCCTGTCCTCTCGAGGCCAGTGTTTGACACCACCGGTTCTTGTCCTGTAGTATCCTACTAACCAGCGGTCACGATTGTCTTCTTGTGTGCTTTTTCCTGCCTGTCTGGCCAAGCATTATGCCTTGCTTGTCATTAACTCTTGGCAATTGTTTCTCTTGCAGTGAATTGTATATTGCTTGCATAGAGATTTGCTTCTCTTAGTTTTACGAAAGACATGATTATTAATGCGGTACGTTCGGTCACCACTTTCGTTGCTTGAGCGCTGCTGCAGTAGCGCTGGCTCGGATGACTGCATGGCGATGCCTGGCTACGCTAGGGTGGCAGAACCATCGGTGGCTCCCAGCTCTGCTGCCGTGGAATGCTAACCATGTGCAAAACTGGAGTGCGTGTGTCGGTCGATACAGGGTTGCCTGTATGATGTGCCGGATAGGATAGTGCTGCTGCTGAGCTAGACCATGAGCTGCAATGACCGTCGATTAGCATAGTTGGTAGCTCATCTGAGATCTTGTGAGGCAAGGGGCTGCTGGGCTCATGAACGGGCCTACGACGACTCACGGGTACATGATGTATCCTCCTCGAGCACGGCCTTGCTCCTTCAAATCATTCTTAGCTGGTGTTGAACAAAAATAAGGTAGAATTAGTAGATGGATGCCAAGAGAGCGGCTTGATTCGTACTCAGAAGCAGTACTAGAGATCTGTCTTGGGAATGTGAAACCTTGTTCAACTTCTTGGTCTGGGAATTTCCAGCCTGGCCTTGCCTTGGTCCCAGGCACCCAGCCTGTCATCAAGCAAGCACTCCGAGTACATTACCTGGAGGCTGGGCATACAACTGTCTGTCAGTGTGTATATGTTTTTGTGTGCATGTGTGCGTGTGTACACGTGTGTGCAGGCACTCGTGCGTGGGCTCTCGTGCAACTCCCGGGCCGGGTTTTCAGGTTCTGAACAGTTTCTGCAATGGCGTCGGCGGTTTGGTCTGCGGTAGGCTGTAGGCATCGGTAGCTTGACATCAGCATCGAGCGCTTTTGCATGATCCTAGCCCTGTATTAGTCGGTGTGCTGCTTCCCTCGCCTCAGGTGGCCACTGACCAGAGCCGTCTGCCATGCCAGCATTTGAGATCGTCTGTGACGGTTGTCGCTGGACCGAATTAAATCAGATCTCAAGAATGGTTTAACTGCTCTAAACGTTTTCTCTTGTAATAATAATAATAATGCTCTTGATAAAGCACCCTCAGATAACTCAATTTCTTTCTAGGCTCTTTACATTTGCTGCAAAGGGAAGTCGTTTCTAGTCTCGTCATTCCTGTCACGCCAGCTTATGCAAACCAGTGGTTGAAAAAAGCAGCTGCCTAATCAGTGCCAGCAGCTGAATGAATTGGTCATCGTGCTGGCACTCTATTTACTGGCACTTTCTTACTTTCCTATCAAAGTGCAGCTAGGGTTTTGATGTATTTGACTGGTGCATTGGTTTCTAGCTATTTGGTCTTCCGTGGGCATCTTACGAAACTTTGGATAAGAAGCAGCATACATTGATCTTACATTCTTAGTGTGTGCTCTTCAATTTTGCACTTTATGCGCACACCTCATACTTGGTGTGTGTGCCGTGTCAGTCAGTGTGTTCGTGCGCCTGCCAACCCGCTTAGCCTCTGGCATGTCGATTAGCGAGTTAATGCTCACGGACTAGTGCTCAAACCAAAAGGCCGTCTAGTCAGCACAGGATTGGCAACCAAAAGAGAAGCATTGAAAACGTGATCTCACTTGCGTTAAAAAACACATCGTGCGCAGTGGTCTGTGTCGTCTTGCAGGGTTCGTTTTTCTTATTGGTATTTTCGACAATCGGCTTTTGCACAATCACCCGGTCGCAAAGCTAAATCGCGATTTCATTAAGCAGTCCATAAATTGCACCGATCTGATGGCACCAGTCGTCTTCTGATTCCACGGCCCTATGGGGAGTGCAGTTAGCTGTATGCGTGCTTTTGTAAGCGCTGAATAAATCAGCGCAACATATTTCTTTTCCGGCAATCCAGTGGGTCGGTTCCGTGGACCTGGCTCCTAATGAAGAAGCCGACTTGAACGTTATACTCAAGGATATTCACAGCATGCAAGGTCAAGGCCTGGAGCTGCAGCAAGCGCTGGATGCCCAGCTCGGCAGCAGTCAGCTGGACGCCGTCCTGTGCGTGGCTGGCGGCTGGGCAGGTGGCAATGCTGCTCAGAAAGGTCAGCCAGCGTGCAGCTGCTTGCTGCTGCCGTCGTTACTTGCTGCTGCCATCGCTGCTTGCCACCGTTGCTGCTGCTGTTGCTGCTTGCGGTGGAGTTTGCTGCTGTCGCAAGAGTGGCAAGAGCCTCTGTCTGGGGACATTCCGAATGAATGGGGTGCAAAGTTCATTGCAAATCATCCCCAGACACTGGTGGATGCCTCAGGGTCACCGCCTTGGGGATAAGGCAGCTTGCACTTCACGACCCAGGTCGTCAGTTCGAGATCTGCGGCCGGCAATCCTTTATTGCCCAATGCAAGCGAAAGGGATAGCAGCTGAGGCTCTCCTGCCTCTCCTGCCGTGAGGCCGTTGAATCAGCCGACCTTGACTTCTATTTGTGGGTGTCCCCGAAATGCTGTGGTCTTGGTGACCGTGCAGCTGCTGCCTCATCTTGTCATTGCATTCACAGCCTGTGGTCGACAGTTGCCCTAGGAGACGTGACTGGCAGGCATTTTTCTGCCACTGCTACTTGTGTGCCAGTTTCATTACCAATACATATATATAATATAGGAGAGAGAGAGGTAGAGAGAGAGAGAGAGAGAGAGAGAGAGAGAGAGAGAGAGAGAGAGAGAGAGAGAGAGAGAGAGAGAGAGAGACCGTGCAGGCACTCCCTTCTGCTGTTTTAGTGGTTGCACTCGTGGAGCTTGTTACTCCGGTGCCTTTGTCAGTCCTTATTTATATTCCGACCTATAGCCCTAAGCAACCGTTGGCAAGCCAGAAATGTCTTTTTTTTAATTAGCACCCGGCTTTTCTCCTCTGCTGCTGCTGCCTAGTAGCTATTTAACGATCGGCTCTCTGTGATGTGCTTGATGGCTGCCCTTGTGGCAGCACTCGTGCACATCGCACGAATGGCACCTCATGGCACAGTGCCCTCTTGCAGACTTCGTGAAAAGCTGTGAGCTCATGTGGCAGCAGAGCGTCTGGTCGTCGGTGCTGGCGGCGCAGGTCGCCGCCAAGCACCTGCGCGAAGGAGGCCTGCTAACGCTGACCGGTGCCAACGCTGCCCTGCAGCCCACGGCAGGTGAGCAGAGCCGTGCCGGATAGGGCCGGGCCGAGCGCAGCCTTCTGCAGCTGCCTGTCGTCGTGCACGAGCTAAGGCAGCTGTGACCAGCCGTCGAACTGCCCAGGGCGACCGACCGTCCTATCGGCACAGCTGAGCTGCTTCGTGGCTGTGGGCGTGCTCGAGATGTGGCGCTAGTTTACCCAGCTGCCACCTCCGTTGCTGCTACATCTGTCTCACTCATTTTAGGAATGATCGGCTATGGCATGGCCAAGGCCGCCGTACATCACCTCGTCAAGAGCCTGGCATCGGCGAACGGTGGACTGCCGGCTAATGCATCTGTCTTTGGCATTTTGCCGTAAGAGCCGAGAACCCCTTATCCAGATTGTCAAGTTGTGTCTTGTTGGACGGTGGGACATTAATGTGTCACCATCCCATCGTGGTAGATTCTTTGGCCTGGATGCAGCCACCACCACCACCCATCTTGCTCTTGCTGGACTGGCTCGAAGATGTAGCCCTCTGCCAGGGTTGGGTTAAGGGTGTAGGATTTGGTCCTACATGGCTGCGATGGGCGACAAAGATAGGCCCTGGCATGCAGGCCTGCACAGGGCAAGGATCGCTAGCACCCAACGAAGGATGGCGATCGAAATAGAAAACGAACGTACTTAGCAAAAAGCCGAAGTTGCAGTGTAATCTGAACACCAAGCAGACAGAACTGCACAAACAGAAGTAGCAAAACACAAGCTTTCCAATATCAATGAGCCATACTACTAATAATTATTAATATAATTATGATAATACGTGTTTATTGCTCCCTAGGAAAATCAAGTCTCTATCCAGCCGATCTGTAACCCGCTGCAAGAGAATCAGTATCCAAGGGTTAGTAACATGCACTGCATCAAGGATGCAAGGAAACAAAGAACATACTTAGCCCAGTATTACTAAAGAAAAAGTGAATACACTCATTGACACCGGTTAGTGAGACGTCTGGCTAGTAACCTGCTCTCAATCATGCGCTGGTGGGCAGGTGTTTCTTTAGTTATGACCTGAAAGATGAAATGTCATTGCAGGTAGTGCCTTTAGCCTGAAGCGAGAGAAGCTAGTTCCAGGTGTTCGGTGCATGCAATTGGAAAGCTTGACCTCCAAAAGATTTCAATTTAGTGTGAGGGACGGTGGAGATGACCAGATGATGATGAGCAGCTGGTGGTGCAAGAGCACTCTAAAGCAGACATTGCAAGAGCACCACTTCTCACCGACCTGCATTGGCTCCCCATCAAGAAACTTTTGTCTTTAAGGTTATGTCTCACACTTCTAGGTCACTTAAACAACTTGCTCCGGCCTACCTATCGGAAATACTTCTTCATCAGGCATCGCATCGTACCACCCGGTCTTCTGATTCAAATTGTTTAGCTGTACATCTAGTCAACCTCAGAACGTTTTAGAAGCCAGTTGGTATGCTCCCAAAGCCTTCAACTACACCCTTAGCAAGTGGCGGAAGTGAGTTTCGTACAGCAGCCGTGGCTCTGAAAAGCAATCACGTCAGCTCGGAAAGGAGAACTCGCGAGCAAGCAGTTCAGCTATGTGCTTTGCTCGCGAGCCAGGTTTGGGTTGAGTATCGGTAGTGCCTACAGTAACCTTGACCGTGAATGTCTTGACCCTGGCTGTATGTCGACAGGCTATCTTTTTCTTACTATGGGCCGTCGATGACAGTTGCATGTCAGCTCGGGCTATTCTATAGAAATGCTATAGATTCTTAGCTACCGATCGTAATGGCTTTGCACTTACAGCCGCAGATACTTGCTCATGGCATTAGTTTACTGGCCATTCTTCTTCATTCTGCATAATCTTATTCCTGAATAGAATTGAGGTTTGACAAGTGGCCTTGATGCAGGAGCATAGTCGTGGCAGCCCGCAGTACTAACTTCTGGCTGCCCACACTACCAGCAATGAAGATGTCTTTTTGTCGCCCACTTATGTGGCTCCCGTGTGGAAGCTTCGGCACTATATGTACACATACTTATGTCGCAGAATGGTTTACTTCAGTTGTCTTTTGAGCAAAAATTGCATACCTACCGCTTACCTTCATCGTATACATTGTGAACTGCATGTACTGAATGTACTGTATCACTTTTTATAGTGTCACATTGGTATGAACCATGCAAGTGGCAAGTAGGGTGTTGGCAAGTCACCCTGTTCAGCTTTATGTATTCGAGTAATTGATGTTAATGATGCCATGATTTCAAAGCTAGAGGAATTGAGATGTAGTACTTTGTCAATCATCTGGTTTGATTTGTTGCATTAACTGCCATAAGCAGGTAGCGCTTTTCTGTTTCTTGTGTCGAATTGCTGTATATTTTGACTGCCCTGTAGCAAGAGCATTAATATTGTCTTCTTTAATTCCAGTGTCACCCTGGACACCCCAATGAACAGAAAATGGATGCCGGATGCTGACCATTCCACGTGGACCCCTCTCGAATATGTTGCTGGGTAGGTAAAAGTTGATACAGCCTTACCAAGTAAGGCTGAGTCCTATGTAAAGTTCTAGAAAGATATCAAGTTCTCTGAGGGTGCCATAGAAATTAATTATAATCATTATTATTAATCAACAGGCAAACGTAATGGGTGTAGATGGGCCATATCTCGAAGACTGATGCCCGTGTTGTCCTTTTGCTAAAGAAGTGTTTCACACTAGTTTCCCTAGTTAATCCCAGGCCACTGGTACCAAATAATAACAATAATACATTTGATAAAGCGCCCTCAGAGAAATACATTTCTTTTGAGGTGCTTTACAATTGCTGCAAAGGATGCACAATCGATTGGTTAGTGGTAGCATACTCAATAAACAACAAGAATAACATGGTTAGGGGTGACTTGCACAGGGTCAGCATGCAAGTGTGGTTAGTGGCAGCATGCAACAGTGTCAGCACGCATAAGCACATTAACGACAAATCACGGGGACCCACTAAATGCTGTCATAAATAGATTTTGTGAGCATACGAACTAAAGGCACGGTCTCCAAAGGATTCGAGATTTGTACTAGGGGTATAGTTAAACAGTTAGATTCCAAAAAGCGGGTAAGGTAGGTGACAACAACCTCGGTCACACTGACAGGCTGTTTAATAGTTGTAGCTTTGTCTTAATCGAGGTCAACGGTTGCGAGATTGTAGGGATTAAAGTGGTGTAAGCTTGCCTGTTCGGTGCCTGAAAATTTCTTGAGGGTTCTTCATGCCTTTTGTTTAGCTCATAGGATTTCGAAAGCTGTAGTAGTGCGTCCGTGAATAGGCAGCCGTCAAGGTTCTCTGCTGGTGAGGCATTTACCTCAATTTTAGTCGTGGAACCAGAGGATTTCATTGCAGGTGCCAGAAAAGTGCCTCTCCGAGCTTCGTGTCCCTGCCACTCTTGTTGGCTATCAGAACCCAAGTCGTAAGCCTCATGTAAATGCCTCATCTGGCCTTACCATTGCCTCAGTGCGACATCGTACAAAAAGGGTCTTGGCACCTATTCGAAGTAAAGGTTTAATTAGAGACTAGTATAACTTTTAAGAAACTTGATTTATTTGCTTTATTCGTATGGCAGCAGAAGCTCCGTAATGGCTATCACCACCGCTTTCAGTTAGCAATAAAGGATTGCAAACTTTGGTATTCGAACCCACGACCTCGGCCGTGAAGAGCAAGCACCTTACCTCCTGGGCTATCACGACCATGCCACTTATACCATTTCTTTCCAAAGTGCCCTACAAACATGTTGCCAAGCAGGTAACTACCTGCTTGAACTGACATGACCCGATCTAACTGGCTTTGGTGGTTAAGTAATCTTAGAATTTCTTTGAACTGGATCGAGTTCATTCTATTCAAAATGCTGTTGTGTGTGCCTACGGCCATAGGTCTTGATTCGATTTCTCAGGTCATTAATCGTTTCATTAATTCAAGGGCCGATTATGTCTATAAAGAATTATGTCTGCAAGGAATTTAGTCTTTAGCGATGTACTCAGCAAAACGCATGACTCCGTATCTACTGCGAGTGGTGGGTGTTTATGTTTCAGCCATGTAGCTTGAAGGGGATAGCCATGTAGCTGAAGGCCATAAGGGCCTTGAGGTTTTAGCATTGCTCGAAAGAAATGTGATGGTTCTACATGTTCTAAACGTATCTAGCAATATACAAGAGAAAAAAGGTGCCACTGCCATTGCCGATGTTTTTTTAAACCGTTGAATGCCTAAGCGTTAATTCTGTGCCCAGCCTGACACAGAGAAGGTGCATTGTTAAGTCACTCGTTGAGAGTATTCTTTTTCCAGCTGTATCATGCTTTAACAGCTAGATAACCAATGGGCTCGGTGGGTGTAGCAAGCAGGTCAATGTATGGCCCTAGTGCCATTGATCGTCTTGCCTGTTGGAAAGCATATGCGATGGGCAGTGCATCAGTTCCTTAGCATATGGCTACTGGCAGCTCATGTAGGAATGTGGTGGAGTCTGCATTACTAGCCAACCGATCTAACTCATCACCAGTTTCTGGAGCCAGTTTTCATGCCAGCGTTTTCAAAGTTTCTTTCTCTTACGGTAAATATTGCCGAACCTGCAGTTATACCTTATAAGTTGACTTAGCAGAGCTCACAGGGCTGTCATAGTCGTACAGGACGAAGGTTTAGTTTGCATGGTCGATATTAGGAAGCAAACCTCGATCTAGAGGCAAAAAAAACTCTTGCCTTCTTGCCACCCACTAGTTTCAGAAATATGTAGCACTGCCTGACCACTCTTCCTTACTTGACAGTATCACCATCGTTAAGTTCTGGTGGTCTTGTGGTGCCTTCATCCTTTGTTGGTTTTGCCTCGATTTTTAATTGCCATCTTGCTGCCATGGTTTACTCACCCAATTTTGCATTTTAGGCTTTTCCTTGAGTGGATCAATGGAAACGAGAGGCCCATCAGCGGCAGTCTTGTCCAGCTTATAACAGCCGAGGGCAAAACTAACCTAACGCTAGCATAATGTCTGCTGCAGCCATCAGTTACCTTTACTGTAGGGCCGACCTTTGCGAGGCCTCTGTAAGAGCATGGTGATTACGAATTGAACTGAAATATATTGGCAATATAAGATTTGACCTGCTTGAGTGTGAGCTCATTATTTAGCTTGGTTTTGAGATTCTTGTCTGAACAGTCCTGCTTTGATCAGCTAAGCGCTAACGTGTCTTTCTCATGCTTGATAGCTGTTGGACCAAGGCATTTCGGGCTAAATCTTGCTGCAGGTGGACATGACTTGGCGATGGTAATTATTACTCCCCCACCCTAGAGAGCCGCATTAGGCTTTCTTTTTTTGTGGCTTAATCATTATATAGTGTGTTTGCGGTCCCTGCTCGAATTTTGGCGACTGCATTAATAGTCTACGGATAGATATTCTTCCTGAGTCGGGACCTTCGTCTCGCGAGGTATGATGATGCCTGCCTGATGATAATGTGCATAATTTGTACACGAAAAAGCACCGTCAGAAAATTCACACGAACGGAGCAATTGCTGGGAGAAGTAGGTATGTTTTTAACTTCTTTGTAACTGTGGGATGCCGTTACGCAAATGGTTTTTCCCCGACTTTGGAATCTGAAGGCACGATCTCCAAAGGATTTGAGGTTAGTTACAGGCGTAGTTGAACAGCCTGGGTCAGAAGAGCTGATGTTACTAGGCGATGCTTGATTAGGAAGGTAGGCCGGGGCATGAGAATGAAGAAACCTATAAGTGAGTAATAGACCATTGAAGCTTAATGTGGCGTTTCAAATTCCATGACAAATAAGCTGAGCTGTAGAGTTCTGTGCCGACTTTAAGCGTCTTATTGCATAGGCGAGAAGACGTGTAATGATTTACAAAAGTTTGGACGGACCGTCACAAGTGTGTGTGTGTGTGTGTGTGTGTGTGTGTGTGTGTGTGTGTGTGTGTGTGTGTGTGTGTGTGTGTGTGTGTGTGTGTGTCATATCCTCAGGTCAGTTAGACTTTCCGATTTGATAGGTTGCTCTAGCAACATGTCAGCAGGCTAAGATATGCCATAGCGACAGTCAAACATAATAAAGAATGTAAAAAAAGCGTTGCTAAGTCAGAAGCTCTTAAATCACCTGCTTTACCCACGGCAGAGGTATTCGTCAGATTCATTCAGGATTGTTGCTTGATTTAGCTCGCCGATAGTTCTAACAGCGAATTGATATCCCATGCCTAAGTAATTTTTTATATAGAAACGATGTTTAGAAAACTCTTAATCGATGGCTTTGAGGAGATAATTGCCTTGCCTAGGACATGAAAGTGGCACTTTGCTGTGGGACAAGTGAATGATGCAATTTAGCTTCCTGTGAATAGGCTGAACCATGCTCGTAGTTGATGTAGCCAGACTGCGAATAATTCATTTTCGTAGCGCCAGAGGTAGCTGATTCTGTATCCAGGCATCTGTGAATGCCAGAAGGCAAGAATCCACGACTGGGTCGTTAAAGGTGAGAAGCTTACCTCTGGGCCAACACAAGCTGCAAACGGCTTGGAACCATTTTGAATGTATTTGATGGCCGAAATCGTGGGCTCAAGCCCCGTGGAAGATGTTAAGCGCCTGAATAGAGATTTAGTTCTCTTGGGGCGCTGTACAAATGAATTACCAGCTGTGAGGAACGCAGCGGCGGTGCTTGCCGTTACTTAAAAAGTTTCGCTCTGTCAGAAGGCCGGGTACCTGTACAGGCACGAATTAAACGTCCCACGGAAAGACGCCTGACGACCGATCGTGAAAAATGTACACTCGCTGCACCCCTTCTCATTTTGCTCTTACGCGCTCCCGGTCGATGCACAACGTCGGCGTGACGCTTGCTTGGCGTCAATCAAGCGGGACCATCGGTACCGGAATGATATCCTGGAGCGGTGGGCCTGTAGTGCTTGGTTTAATGGGAAACAAAGACAGGGATGCAGCCGGCTCTGTCAGGTGTTGGGGAGCAGCCGCTTCGCGAACGCTTCTTTGAGCGACCGTCTTTACAGCACTCATAACATCGGCGGAATTTCAACGCGTGGCATTCCTTGCAAACCTAAATATATAGCAAATTAGTACTCGAAAATGCGCACACCCTGCATGTGCTTGTAAATAGGTACAGCACCTTTTTCATTAATCTCATAGTAAAAGAAACGAGGATCAGACAAGGCTTGGGCTGATGAGACGTGGCAGACAGGCATTTTAAATGTGATATAGCATGCGACAAACATCATTTACCAAAGGCAATGACAGAGGCTCAACTGATGTGCAAAAAGTTACAGTCCCGATGAGTGGCGAATCGTGCAAAAGGGCGGAGCGGGCAAGATAAACACTGAGGGAATGAGAGCTCATTCGCCTTATGGTATTTCTGGAGCAGGGGGTCGCCAAGAGTTCGCTACAAATACGCGATATCCATTAGCGAAAAGTTGGCAATATATATCTCTCTATTTTACTTCATTGGGCCTAGCTAGGTCTGAATTAGTTTCATACCAGGCCTCCTGTCGTACACCCGGTCTTCTGACTCTGGTCGATTACCTTCATATCGCCCATAACTACCTTCAAATTCCCCTCCCCCCCGGAGTCCTTGCCTTCTGTTGCTTTGCTTCCAAAGTTTGGAACGCACAACTGACTGACATCGTCGTGCCATCCTCTGATTTGACGGCGTTCAAAAAAACTGAAAACACAAGTGTCCCACACAGACTTTGCTATGTGCGCGTGAATGGTTCTTTTTTTGTGGTGGCGCGTTATGAAACTGTGCACGTCTTGAATAAGAGCACCAGCTACATGCTATAGTGTAGCGCCAAAGTGCATCTGTCTTTTGCGTGTATATTTTGCTTACTTATGCATGATTTGATTTGAGTGTTACTTACCGGGGGCCTCACTAATCAGCAGCCGTGAGCCTTTTGCATGCTTGCGTTTGCAACATAACTGTATGCTTTTGCATGCTTACATAAGCATATTACCCTGCTTTTCATTGACTAATGGCTATTGCTTCAATTGCAGATAATTTTAAAATGCCTGAATCGAAATCAATTCCGCTTAGGATGCAATACGGAATTCTTGTTATTGTAGTTATTATCTCTGGAAATTAAATACGGCCGACATATTAGAGATCTTGTTCCAGGTCTCCGAATGGCGGCGCCACCAGTTTGTCGATGCTGCTCTGCTCCTCTAGCGTCGGCATTCTTGCGTCTATTGGTGAAGCATGTGCACCTCGGTTGTCGTGCTTCGAGGCGCTAGCTTAGCCAGTCGTCTGTGCCGCGCATCTGCTGCCGTTCGCACTCGTTGCAGTACAGGCACCGTTAAGTTCACGGCGTTTGCGGTGGAGACCTTGAGGTGAAGGGCCACTACAGAGCGCTCGTTACATTTGATGCGTGCATAAGCTTATATCATATTTTAACAAAGATGTTTGTGTGAAATGCATTTAGTTGGCAATACCGTAGCTTGACTTAATCGGCTTCAGAGGTGGCTAAAGAGAGCGGCAGAGTTGGGGAATGGAGACCACTGGCAGAAATATAACTTTCCACACGCATTTCGTATGCACTCCTATAGTTTTAGGAAGCAAAAAAAGCATTAAGCATACCCCCGCATTCATCACGCTTGATGCCACAATTAGCTCGGCACACTTTGACGGCGAGCAATTTAAGCAACCGTGTTTGCCACACCTACGACTGTCGGCCTGCGGCCTGATCACATTCAAGAGATATTGTAGTTTTTATTATTTATTTAATAGTGAAAATTGAGTTTGCTCAAAATATAAGGTGTTCACTTTTATCGAAAAAGATCATTATCTTGAACCCTGCGGCATATGCAGAGAGTCTTCGATAAGAGGATTAAAAACTAAACCGGATGTGTGGCATTAATTTTACCATCTTTCATTCTCTTACGCTGAACATTCGTCTATCCATTGGTTATGCTCGCATTTAGACTTGTGTTGCAAAGATCCAGCGACACCAGGATGCAGCCTGGAAAGCGTTAGAAAATGTGAAGCGGCAGCGTTATTATTTTGCTATCACATTCTTTAAGGGTGCTATGCAAATGCGCTTATCAATTAAAAGTTGAATTTTGAAATTTCATCAAAATAGAACTATAGATTGTAGCTGCGAGCGATTAAGCTGAATTTTTTGTTAGGAGCCAATGACCTAGAACAACAGGCAAAATATTAGAATTAACCTGTATATATTGTCTAGTTTGCTCCGGCCAATCGTTCTAGTAGCGGGGCTTCATTGATCGAGTCCCAGGTATGAGTTCGAGTCCTATGAAAAACAGTGTTGACGCTCGTCTATTGCAGAGACGCGCCATAAAATCGGTGAGAAATTGTACGTACCTCATGCTATACGCTCATGCGACGAACCCGAGCCTCGACGACCGGCCAATGCAGCTCTGCTAGCGTCCTTCATAAGAAATCCTAGCTGATTAAACAGCCTCTTTTTGTATAGCGACAGAAGAGCCTTTACGGCTATCACCACCGCTTGCAGTGGCGATAAAGAATCGCCCACCACAGCAATCGAACCCACGACCTCGGGACCGAGTTCGTGAAAGCAACCGCCTTACCTAGTGTGCCATCACGGCTCATGCAGTTTTGACAATTTTAATTCGTAAATTCTTTAAAATGCCGCGAAGGAAGTCAAATTAATAACAATACGTTTGGATAGCACCATCAGAGAGCATTTATCTATTTTTAAGTACTTTACAATTACTGAAAAAAAACCACTGCCGTATGGTTAGTGCGTGATAACATACGCCGTATGAGTACGCGTAAGCTCGAAAAGGACAAATCACAAGGGTCCAGCAAATGCTGCGAGGAGCAGGTGTTTTATTTTAGCACTTTTTACATGTCTTCAGTCCAAGGATGTCATCACTGGGACTTAGCCCAGAGGTTAGGTGTTCAGTCTTCACACCCCATTTTGTGGGTTTGTGTCCTGCAGTGAGCGATCCTTTACTGACCGCTGCAAGCGTAGATAGTAGCCGTTAAAGCTCCTCTTCCGCTATATAAATGTGGCTGGTGAATCAGCTAACCTTTCAGCTTTACGTCATAACGTAATTCTGGAGAGAGTTCCGGACTTTGGAAGCATATGAACTGAAAGCGCGATCTACACTAGGTAAGGCGGTTGCTTTCACGACCTCGGTCCCGAGGTCGTGGGTTCGATTCCTGCGGTGGGCGATTCTTTATCGCCACTGCAAGCGGTGGTGATAGCCATAAAGGCTCTTGTGTCGCTATAAAAAAAGAGGCTGTTTAATCAGCTAGGATTTTTTACACAGGTTTGACGTGGGTTCAAGGCATAGCTAACCGATTTGAGTAGAAAGAGCAGGTGGTACGACATTAATAAGGCGTCGTTTATGCATAGAGTCAGCTCACTTTCAGCTATTGAAAATAATATGCAAATAGCAGGCTGTTCAACATAGTTTTCAGCATCTGCTTATATTTACGTTAAATAAACATGCTTTTAGATACATTTTTAGCTTAGAGTTTAGGATTTGTAGTGCAGTGTTTAGGATTGGTATGTTTTGGGTTTACGGCCTAAGGTTGAGTGGTTAGATTTTGAATTTTTTGGGTTCGAGGTAATTATGTTTAGGATTTAAGTTTTCGGGATAAACTCCTAAGCCATTTCGCCAGGCGGGTTGCGGCTGGTGGGCAACGCGGCTCGGCGCCTGGTTACCGTTCCTTCGCTTGCGTATGTGGCAGCCTCGACTCTACCCATGGCTAGCATGGTTTGCTTAGAAATACACGAGCTGCTCGGCAGAATTTTGCCGAAAATGAAGGAATGGTATAAGATGCGTCGCTCACTTCCTCACTCAAGGAGGCGAGAAAACACCCGCAAAACGGCGTGTTTTTCTCACTTGGTCCTTGACATATAAATGGCCAGCCTGTCACAATCCACGCAGCGATGAGGTTCGAACGGAATATGGACCATTGCATATCCCACTGCTATTCATACTCTTGGTGTTCGTGTAAACTGTACAGTTAGGATGCGGGCCGGTGTAACAAGCCAAAGTATACCCCGTCCAAAGTATACCTGGGCTTAAAAAGACCTAGGCCACTTCTATATCGCAGCATATCGCATATCGCCCCGATATCGGAGCTCGCCCACTCCTTTAGCTGCAGAAGTTGTCCAAACAATCGCCGACGGTAGACACACGTAATTAATAATAATAATACATTTATATAGCGCCCGCAGAGCACTGAATCTCCATCTAGGCACTTTAAAAATGCTGCATAGACAGCATTACCAAATGATTGGTGGGTAACATCCGCAAGCAGCAGGCACAATATAAGGACGCACATGCACAGGAAGAACGAATCACCAAGACCCAGTAATTGCTGTAATAAATAGGTGTGTTTTAAGCTTCTTTTTAAATAGAATCGTGTCAGGAGACGCTGTGACGTGAGTCAGTAATGAGTTCCAGGCTTTGGAAGCATACGAACTAAAGGCACGGTCTCCAAAGGTTTTGAGGTTCGTAAAACGTGTAGTTAAACGATTCGAGTAAGAATAGCGGGTCGTTGTACGATTCTTGGTCTTGTTGGGAAGTATTTCTGATAGGTAGGCTGAAGCCAAAGAATATAGGCACCTAAAAGTCAGTGGCAGAACCTTGAATTATATACGCTGCTTTATTGAGAGCCAGCGCAGGTCGGCGAGAAGTGGTGTGTTGAAGCAACTGCGACGCTCACGACATACGAGCCTAAATGCCGAAGCTTGCCCCAACTGTTAGCTCTTGATTGCGCACGCTGGTAGATGAGCAAGCAGTGAATTACAGAAGTCCAGACGAGATGTCACAAATGCATGTACCAGTTACGATGTTGTATCCCTGTCAAAACAAGCCCAAATTTTACCTTAGTTATGCAGCTTAAAGATGGCAGACTTGACTGTTGAGCTGATGTGGTCGTCTAATGAAAGGTCACAGGACACAGATTTCGTGTAGGTTCAACAGGAGATATGCACGCGGAGCATATTTTGATCGTTAGATTTTCAAATTTCTGAATCACACTTGGTTTGCCTATAACTAGTAGTCTGTTTTTATTGTCATTAAATTTAAGAAATTTTGCGGCCATCCATGCGTGGATGTCATCAAAATATGCAGCAAGGGTGTTTATAGAATTCGACGTGTTCGGGGGGGTTGCGAGGGATCAAGGCTAAGGTAAAACTGAGTGTCATCTGCATAGAAGTGAAAGCCTAGATTTTGCTTGGCGATCAAGTCGGCAAGAGGGCGAGTATAAACAGGGAAAGAAGCGGACCAAGCACAGAGCCCTGAGGTACTCCGTCCGTAAGTGGTTCCTCGGATGATCTTTTCCCTTTCACATCAACACTCTGTTGTCTCACACCGACATAGGACCTGAACCATTGCAGTGCAGTGCCAGTGATGCCCAGGCGAAATCCGAGACGCTCAAGAAAGACTTTGTGATCGACGAATGTTGCCGAAAGATCAAGCAGAACAAGCAGAGAGACTAAACCCTAGTTTTCATTCCGGAGAAGGTCGTTATTCACTCTAAGCAATGCAGACTCAATAGAGAGATTAGCTCTGAAGCACGACTGGAACTTGCTTGCGAGGTTTGTGGTCATAATATAAGAGTTCAGTTGGTCTGCCACAACTCGTCTCAGTGTATTTTATAGGAACGGAAGAAGGGAGAGTGTATGGAAGCTGCCCAATTTCTTTTGGTCTAGCGTTCCTTTCTTCTTTAATGGCCTAACAACAGCCTTTTAAAAAAATGCAGGGATGTAAGATGAGCCTAAGGACATATATTTATTATGTTAGTTATGCATGGCAGCAGCAGATATAAGAATCCCAGAAGTAGGAAAGTGGGAATAGGGTTTAAAGAACTAGTATTTTTCTTTGACTTGGAGATGCATTGCAGGATAAGGCCATTCGCGGCCTCCTTGAATGAGGACATCGAGGTAGGTGTACAGAATCGAGTACACGAATTCTGCGTTGATGTCGTTGATGAAAAGGGGTTCATGAGGATGAGATACTGCAACCTTAGAGATTGACTCTCTGACCTGTTTATTTTGTTGACAAGCTAGAATAGCAATCGGCTAGGTCACCACAACGATTATTAGGTAAGGAGCTGACCTGGGAGCGATTAAGAAGATGGTTGATGGGTTGACAGTTAAGACTTGCCCGTACATCACGCCGCGTTTGTAAGGCATTTTTTCTTGCTGAATTTTTATTCGTCAGCTCTAAGTTAGGGGAAGGGTGAGAGATGGTGGCGTCCGTTCGTAGAGGATGGCCCACTGCTGAGAGTCTGACGCAAGCGAGGAAAAGGGTAAAACAAGCCTCACTGCAATACTCTGCCAACGCATGCTGGCCGCTAGCCAGAACAAGCAGCGGCCAAGGTGATGCAGAGTGAGGTAGTAGATCCCTGCTGTGGGCATTGTCTGTCTAGGAAAGGGAGCTAGGTCCGCCTATGCTGCATCGGCGAGTTAGCACCCAGGCGCCCCTAGTGCTGTCTCAAGCGTGATTCACCCCGGCATATACGAAAGAGCTCCGCGACCAGATCACGATGAAACATGCCAAAATATGCAAGTGTAAAATCTCACAAGCGTTCTCAGGTCACAACGTTCGCTGTGCGCCGCAACCGCAGTATTCCCCCCCCCCCCACTCTTACTGCTCGCGAAGCAGGTGGCGGAAGTACCCCTCTTTAATGTGAGGAGGTTATCGCTGGGCAACGCAACAATCTACGGGTCAGTGCTGATACGACGAGTCCTGATTTCGCGCTATCAGCTGCTATGGGAAGCAGTGTTCTGCGTGAATTTTAATAAATTATTATTTTCCAATATCTTCATTTTTTTAATTCACATAGCCCTCTCCGTCGCGAAAGCCGGTTCGGCGACCTTGGACGTCTCTGTCTTGGATACGGAGACCAGTCGCCGAGAGCAGCAGTGCATGTAAAAGGTAAGATCGATGTATAACCTCGCAATTGTAAATGAATCACACTCATAATATTCCCTTATTCTATTGAATTTACTTCCGAAGTTGCGTGCACAAGATGACCGCGCCATTATCAGCACATGCATATTTAATGAGACGAGAATTCGATGCAGCCACCGGTGGCTGCATCCTGCTGGGATTGACGGAATGCGAGCGTGCTATCAGAGCATCGTCAGAATAGGAAAATGCAAATGATATTGAGGGGAATTTAACTAAAAACCAGATTTGTTGGCAGGTTGTTAGCGAGCAGTGGCAGCCTGAAGTGTAAGCTGTCAGCGCGCGTCGCGCGCCCGTTGCAGCCCCTCCGATCCAGTTCGGCTTGCGGCACGACGGCTCGATCGCCAGTAGCCGTCGCTAGCCGTTGACTTGGCGGGCGTCGGCTGTGAGCACGTGGCTGCTGCCCGCCTAGCGAGACTCACCCGCTCGAACGCGGGACCCAACGAACGCTCGAGTAGGCGGGTGGCTTGGCTAAATTTGAAACCGAGGCGTAGCGCGTGCGAGTGCGGTTTACCAAGGAGGAGGCGCTGGCTAAGAAATATAGGCGCCGCAGCACGGCACCGGGGCGTGAAAAGACGCCCGGGATACATCCGGTGCGCGAGAGACTAGAGGGCGTCGCATGCGCTGTGCACAGAGACCCGCCGTTCAAAACCGCTTCTTCGCCTGTCTCACATTTAGGCAACGGTTGGTCGCCGTCTGCCTGGATGGCCCCTACTCCTATGTTTGGGCCTGAATTTTAAGAGCATTGCGCAGACTTACGTAAAATGCTACAGTATTACTCCTAGTGTGCATTTCTTATTATTGCGACGCATTTTGGCCACATTAACAATCTTGTGAATAATTAGCACTGCCGACCCGTTCTAGTTACCTTCTCTGGGTCGGCACTGAAAGCTTTTATGAAGATCTCTGCCTTCCATGCAGTAATTGCCTGTGAAGTGACCGTCATAGACTTAAGATTTACGTAACCACTTTGAGAGGCACAACTGAACGTGAGATCGTGCAGATTAATCGGAAGGGCACTGGAAAGTCTTACCAGCCATTGCTACGCCTTCTGCTTGCGGACGTCACCATCAATCGTTTGGTAATGCTTTCTATACAGCATTTGTAAAATGCCTAGAATGAGGTTCAGTTCTCTGAGGGAGGGCGCTATACAAATACATTATTATTGCTGAACCGCGGTCTGAGCACTAAGCCGCCCTGCCCTGGTTTGGCACCGGCGGTACGGTGCTCGCCAATGCAGATCGAAGGACGTGGGCTCCAGCCCTGTGGCGTATGTAAAGCACATGAATAGGGATTGAGTTCTCTTAGAGCTCCATGCAAATAAATTTCTTAAATTAGGAGCCGGCGTGACTGCTAAAAGGAAGACGCTTGGTAACCTAATGTAACCTGGAGACGGCGTAGTAGGGGTACCCATTCAGGTTGCCGCACTACCAACGGTATCTCCGCGGTTACGGACTGCACGCTGAGTCGACATGTTGCTGCATATTACACAGCGATTGGCGAAAGGTTTCGCTAACTATGCTCGTTTTAGATGCGTTCTTTAATTTTAAAACGGCTGAGAACAGCCATTGGGCTGTATTGGGCTTTTCGCAATGCGAGTAACACACTGCTGGTTGAAAGAGACGGCGGAAGAGCGGTTAGAATGCTTTTCCCCTAGGCGCAGGCGATTCAGTTCGCTAGAGCAGAAGCTCTTTCTAATCATGCATCGCCGGGTCACTCGTCACATCCTCGAGAGCACGCGCACTGAGCAGTGGACTAAATGAGCGGCAGAGGGAGCTCCGACCTCACGACGTGCGAGTTAGCGCGCCGGATCCTAATGCTTATATGCAAGGCTAGGAAAGGCAGGGACTCTCTCATGACGTATGTGCGATATGTGCAAGGGCCACGCATTTCGCTGAGAGTGCTCGCTCAGATCTCCTAGTGCTGCTCGTTGTCGAGCGACGCGCTTTCTCGCGGAACGCGATTGGTCAAGTGGATTTCGAGCCCCCTTCCGCTTTTGAAATTCTCTATCTGCTATCTATCTGCGAAACTTCTTCATTGGATGGATTCAATGTCGCAATGCAATTTAACGTATTTCCATTTGGTACTCTACAAAGTAACCAGGACTAAGTGGGTGTCGCGCTGGAAAGTTTTCTATAGCGCCATCAGAGCCTAAGAGGCCTTGGGTAAAGCTTGCAATCTTTTGGCAGTGTCATCAGAGATGACAGATTTCGGTCAGCGGCTTGCATATGTGATGTGTAATTTCCTTTATCTCTGCATTCATTGATATTTTTATTTCCAGAAACTGCAAATGTCAGAGCATTTGTAGGGACTACTTTCCTACACTTCACTCATTTGTTGGCGGTTTCCGTTGGACTATATTTAAGATGCACGTAGAAAAAAGCCGCGATCATCAAATTCCTCTTAAAGCGCAGTGCGAGCTAAGCCTGTAAAGTGCCCCGACGACCTTCGGATCGTGGGTCGAGCCGCGGCACCTTGCATTTGTTCACTCAGTCGCTCCCGAACGGTTTCTTTTTGTAAATTAAGAGGGCGCTGTCGCAATCGTCTTACGCTGCACAAGTCCTGCCTCTGGCGCGGGCGTAGTGTAAATTCACACTCAGCTCTCATGGTTTTTGACAAGTTGTTAATGGAGGTACAATTGCAGGACGCCCAGCCTGCGGCGGCCGCCCGCATATGAGCAGCACCCGTACTCTGCGTGCCACCTTCCGCTGCCCTAGCTTTCGGTGCCTAGACCCACCGATCCGATCTGGAGAATGCTCCTCTGGAGCCTCCGGGCTTGTCTGCTGTTGCGCGTACCGTGCATGGTATTGGCAAGCAACGTAATGTAATTGGGCGAGGTGAGAAAAAGGCGTGCCATCAGGCAGAGCCGGACAATCGGCGATAGGATTCGAGAAATAGCGATCTCTGGGATGCAAATTCAGAGCGATGGAGCGCGTGCAGATCTTGGCGGGCCGTGCGTGCGTTAGTTTTTTTACAGGAAGTCTGAGTCGAAGGGAGAGGGCGGGTTACCGGGCTTCTGCCGCGGTTTAGCAGGACGGCACGCCCGAGCCTACTCAACTATTGGCCGACCCGAGCGAGGTCAAGGCTCGGGCCCGCTGAAAGGCTGGCTGCTCGCTTCGTCCATGCCTGCCTTGAGGCGGGAGAGCCGCGATTTGGCCGCCGCCGGTGCGCGCGGAGCAAGCGCTCGGTGCGCTTTCGCAGCCCTAACGACGCCATTTCTCAGACCGCCGAACGCTCTCCGTGTCCGCGTACTCGCACGGGCTCACTTCGCCAATAGACGCGCCGCCTGGGCGACGACGATACAGCCGACAGCGCGAGAGCGCGATCGACCGCCATGGCGTCGTCCGGCGCCACCGCCGCCGCCCTTGCACCCGATAAGCCGTGGAACGCGGCCTACGTGACGCAGCGTTCGAAGGCGCTGCCGAAGAACTCGCTCTTCGGCAGCGTGCTCGAGCGTCTGAGCGACGACGACATGAGGCGCGCCCAGGCCATCGACGCGGCGGCCTACGAGCGTCAGGAGCTGGACCGGCGCAGGACGCTGAAGCAGGCGTACGACAAGAAAGTCCCGCCGCACCTCGTCGGCCGCATGACAGGTAACGGCCGTCCGCCGCCGCCGCTGCTGCCAGAGTTTCGCGACTGATGTCGGAAGTGCTCGCGCCTTGGCTGGCGCGACGGAGCGCCATCCGTCGGGCCCGCGATCTTTCGCAGATGCTCCGAGGAGCGGCCCGCCGTCTTCCATTATTCGTGTGCGAAGACGGCGCTGCCGCCACCGCTCGCTGAACGCGTCTCGAGAGCGGTTGCTCGTTCCACTCCCGCGACGAAATGCGCGAGCGCGCCATCGCACGCCTACGCGCACGTTCGCGCGCGCCTTTCCGCCAGCCTTTGAGTCCCCAAGCTGCCGCGCGTGTAGAGCGAACGGCGGAGCTCGAAAGGCACCGGGCCAACATACTGGAGGGCGAGGCGAGGCTGCTCGAGCAGGAGAAGGCCATAGACCGAGTGGACGAGATGGCGCGCTACTTCCGGCTGCCGCCGGTGGAGCGTCAGCAGCCGCCGGCTCAGCGCACGCTGACTATGGCCGTGCCGCAGCTGAACCTCGACCTAGCCCGGGAGATGAACAGGCTGGGCGTGGGCGACAGCAGCTCGTACAACAGGGACAAGCACCGGCATCGGGCGCCGGTGCACAGCTACTCGCACCTGGGTCCGCCGCTCGAGCGCGGCATGGAGTTCACGCACTCAGCCACCGAGACGGCCGAGCAGTTCGTCGATCCCGCTGCGGCTGCTGCCGCCGCCGCTGCCGAGGTCGCCGACGGCGCCTCTGGCGGCAAACGGCGGTCAAACCGGGACGTCGGCGGCGGCGGCGGTGGCGGCGACGACGACTCGGCGGCAGCCGGCGGCGGCCGGACGATCTATCAGCAAGGCGAGGCGCTCGTTCGGGCGATCGAGCGGCCGCAGCATGCGCCTGCCGCCCCGGCCGCTGCCGGCCGCGCGCTTGACCCGACGCTGGTGCCGCCGAACATTCGGCGCTCTTTCGGCAGCAAACAGTTTGACCTGCTTTTCGCGGACGAGACGAAGACGCGCGCTCTGATCGACGACCTGCGCCGGAGCAGGGAAGCCCGGCGGCAGTCGCGGAGACGCGTGTCGGCGCCGACCGGTGGCGGCGCCGACACGCCGCCGGCGACCAACTACAACGACTTGAGCTACGTCATGAGGACGGATGCGTTCGCCGGCCACTCGTTCTACAGACCGAGCCTGGCGAAGGAGAGCTACACTAAAGACGTGTTCGAGCGGCGCTATCCCGACCCCGAGCAGTTTCGGCACGTGCGGGACGCGTACGGTGAGCGCGCCAGCGGCAGACGCACCTCTGACGCTGACGCCTGGTGGCGGCGTTGGGGGAAGTGGGGCGCCGCCGCCGGAAGCACTGTTGGCAATTTTTCGCGCGGGTAGGGAGCTGGTCTGCAATTGGGGGCTGTCGCGAGCCATCGCGGTTGACGAGGTTCAACTCCGATCCACCTCGAACGACGCTCTCCATCTAATTACAGGTACATGGGCCGAGCACAATATAATTAGAGAGCAAATGAAAAAGCTATGGGACTCTTCGAAAGACGCTTCGTCCACGTCGAAATCATCGTAATTCGTGTTCTTTGGTAGGGCGCTGGAAAGAGCAGGAGCTGCAGAGGACGCGGCTGCTTAGAGAGTACGACGAGCGCGTCGCGTCGCTACCTAAGCACGCGCGCGAAGCAGCGGCGGCCGCGGTTGTTGAGAGAAAGCCGCCGCCGGTGGCGAAGGCCGGGAAAAAGCCAAGCCGGACCAAGAGCAAAGCGGCTAAATCTAAAGGCAAGCCGAAGCCGGTCGACAAAGAGAACGACCCCGAGCCAAAAATAGTGTTCCGCACTCCGCCCATGAGCGCCAGCACGAGCGCCGACGCCGTCGCGCAGCAGCAGCAGCAGAGCGCCAAGGTCTTCGTGCAAGAAGACTTCAAGAGGGACGATGATTTTTGGGACTTCTACGATAGCGGCAATTAAAAATAAAGCCTGGGCGCCGAGTTGCGCTACTGCTACTCGCTGCTTTGCTTCTTTTCTCGCTTGGGTTTTTGTCTTCGCCTCAAAGGCAAAGGCTATATATAGTGCTGTAGCCGCTAGCCTCATGCTTTTAGGAATAGAGAGATGAGGATAGCTGGAAAAATAGAGAGAGAGAGAGAGAGAGAGAGAGAGAGAGAGAGAGAGAGAGAGAGAGAGAGAGAGAGAGAGAGAGAGAGAGAGAGAGAGCACGTGGAATAGAGAGGGGAGAGAGATTAAGGAGAGGGACGGGTGAGCCGTAATGGCTCACTAGGTAAGGCGGTTGCTTTTCGCGACTTCGGCCCCGAGGTCGTGGGTTCGAATCCTGCCACGGGCAATCCTTTATCGCCACTGCAAGCGATGGTGATAGCCGCAAAGGCTCTTCTGCTGTCGCTATACAAAAAGAGGCTGTTAAATCAGCTAGCATTTATTTATTTTTAGAGGGACAGGGGGTGAGAGACACGAATATAGATGGAGAGACTGTGGAGGCACGCGTGCGAGCGGCGGCGGAGCGAAGGAGACGAGAGATGCACCAGAGAGGGATGAAGGCCCCCACATACGAGGGGGGTTGTGGATGACTACGGCGGCTGCATGCGCAGACGTACATACGGGTGAAGTCGTGGCCGTCATGTAGGCTGCTCCGGAGCATACAGGGGAGAGAGAGAGAGAGAGAGTGAGAGAGAGACAGAGAGACAGAGAGACAGAGAGAGACAGAGAGAGAGAGAGAGAGAGAGAGAGAGAGAGAGAGAGAGAGAGAGAGAGAGAGAGAGAGAGAGAGAGAGAGAGAGAGAGAGAGAGAGAGAGAGAGAGAGAGAGAGAGAGAGAGAGAGAGAGAGGATAGCGTCCGCTCAGGCCGGCGAACTGGCAGAAAGTGTTGGCAGCAACGCTGATGTGGTCAGGTGACCCGCCCGACCACTCTCGATCAATCCCACTAGGTCGGCGGATACGTCCATGCTACAGTGCGTCACGTGCTTGCACTTGGCGCACTCGTTGGGCGTGCGGAGCGGCGCTAGTCTGACTGGAGATGGAACGGCGTGGCGGCGAAACCACGCCGACAAGACCCGAGCTGCATAGGGTATGAACTGGCACCCCGACAAAAGCGCAGGGCAAAAGCGCGCCGACAAAAGCACGCAATGCTAGCACCCCCGAACAAATGCGCTAAAAAAGCGAGCAATTAAGATTAATTTATTATTAATATTACTATTTATTATTTAAAGTATTTTTAAGTAATTATTTATGTATATTATATGATTTAATTGATTTAGTCGGCTTGCTGTCTTCAGAATCAATTACTATTATTAATTACTATTAGGTCCCTTCGTTCTTTGGTTCCAGCCTACCTATCAGATCTACTCCCCCACCAGGCCAAGCATCATACCACCCGCTTTTCGGAATCTAACTGTTTACCTATACCTCGTACAAACCTCAAATCATATGGAGACCGTGCCTTTATTTTCAATGCTCCCAAAACCTGGAAATCACTCACGACTTCCCCCGACTTGATCACATTTAAAAAAAAATTAAAACGGACCTATTTATGACATCATTTAGTGGGTCACTGATTCGTCCTTTATGTGCTTATGTTCGCTGACACTGTTGCATGCTGCCAATAACCACACTTGCATGCTGACCCTGTGTATGTCACCCCTAACCGCGTTATTCATGTTGTTTATCGAGCATGATATTTCAACTCACTATTCAATCGCGTTTCTTTTGCAGCAAGTGTAAAGCGCCTATAAAGAGATTGAGTTCTCTGAGGGCGCTTTATCAAGTGTATTATTATTATTATATCAAAAAGAAACAAATATTGCATCGTACGGCTGATGTGGACGTGGTAATAGAATGGACATGTTTGTCTCGCAAATGCAAATTGCAAACTAGGCAAAAATAACTAATGCAAACTCTGAGTCCGGCCAATATCATGTCGAATTTTGAGAAAGCCAATTACAATGCATGTTCAACCATTTTCCTGGAGTGCAGCTAGTTGAATGCTTGCTTAATTTTGGACAGAATATTTAGTGCAAGGTTCAAGGTTTTAATCTTGTAACAGAATACCAAGACGACAAAAATCTACGAACGTACGTCAAAATAATTTTAGTTCTGAGCTTCATTTCTGTAGCGGATGTTACTGCTGCTTTTGACGAATTGGTCGATGAATGCCATCCACTAATGGCACTATTTATGGAAGATACACGTTGGCAGACAGCTAAGAGGTAGACGTGCAAATCCAAGGTTTAATTGGCAACTTTGGACTCTTTGGTGTCCCACGAATAACTGCGATACAGCTGCCGTGTCCACAATGAGCGTCTGAACAATGCGGTTTTTGATTAAAAATTATACGTAAAGGGGTTAAAGATTCATCCACCAAATTTCATAAAAATGCGCTTGCACATTCTCGTGCTATGGGCCTCAAATGGCTTGGGCTAGCTAGCCTTCCTACATATTCAAACGGCGACGCAGCTGCCATTTCCAAAATAAGCTTTCGCAGTTCCAGTTTTGATAAGAGTTTACAGCAAATCGTTTTCCGGGTTTACTAACCAAATTTCAAGGCATAGTCCATGGCCTTTCTCATGCTAGGGCCTCTAATAGCCCGCACCAGCGAGAGTCGCTACGTGTCGTGGGTTCGAATCCTTCAGTTGGGCGATCCTTTGTTGCCAACTGCAAGCGGTGGTGAAAGCCGATATATCTCTTCTGCCGCTATACAAATGAAGCCGTTCCCATTAGATCTTTTTCCAATGGCAATAAAGCTACCATTTCCACAATAGGTGTTGTAAATTTATTGTTTAATGCCAAATTATAGATAAAGTGTTTCGGATTTACCTACCTATTTTAATGTCGTTGGATGAATGTGTTCTAATTCTATGGCTTCCAATGGCCCAGGCCGTTAAAGATCATAGCAATATTACGCGTTAGCGAAATCGTACACAATTTTAGGGGTAAATGCGGAACATTTTTTTCCGTAATAAGCAATACGAATCGAAGTTGCCAAGCTGGTTTGGTCCAGCGCATAAGGTGCTCGCCCCGACCAAGGTCTGGCTGAGGTCGTGGGCTCGAGCCCAGAGGCATATGTGAAGCGCCTGAATAGAGATAAAGTTCTCTTGGGGCGCTATATAAATGAATTTTATTTATTTATTTTATTCAAGTTAGAATAAGCCTATTTTAGGAATAGTAGCTGAATCGCAGTTCAAAAATGCACCGCGGACCGGGCCACTGGAGGTTTTTGCACGAGAACTGATTTGGGATATATCATGAAATTTGGTTGGTCAACTCAAAAATTTTTTTGCTGTAACAAAAAATGAAACCGCAGATGCTCAATGATTTAGTGGCCGCCGAATCGCAGTTCGATTTCGTTCGAAGGCTGGCTGGTCCGGGCCATTGGATGTAACAGCTTGAGTACGCCGATGCGCTATGCCATAAAATGTGGTTGGTTAACCTGGAACACTGTTTCATATACTGGGGAATTAAAACCGAAGTTATTAAAAGAGAAAGTGGGAAGCATAGCAGAGTTAGGAGAGCAGTTGAGGTAGTGAGTAGCATAGAAGTAGCAGTTCAGGACCGCTGAAAAAGATGTGCCATAGTCGGCAGTTGGAGAGTAGATGTCGTTGCGTAAGAATTGTGGAAGCGAGTTCCACAGCCTAGGATCTGCAGAGCTAAAGCTTCTGTCGCCAACTGTGTTTAAGCAGAGGAATGGGACAGCTAATTTATTGTCCACACAGGACCTGAGGGCACGAACAGGCTGAAACTGATGCAGCAGTTCAGCTAGGTACGAAGGAGCCAAGCCGTGGCGGGCCTTGTGGGTCAGCGTAAGAACTTTGCTCTGTATCCGTTGCTCAACCGGCAACTATCCTAGCTCTTCCAGCAAAGGTGACACGTGCTCAAACCGCTGGGACTTGAAGACCAGCCTTGCAGCCATATTCATAGTCCGCTGTAGTGGCATAATAGCTTTCTTTGGTAGCCCAGCCAAAAGGGAATTACAATAATCAAGCCGAGACAGAACTAAAGAGCTAGTTAAATTTTTTACAAGCCACTGTGGGAGACAGCTTCTAATATTGGATAGGGATCGGACGTGATGGCTAGCTGTAGAGGCAGTCTTCTGAATGAAGCTTTTGAAATTGAGGCAGCTATCGAAAACGACACCTAGATTACGAGCACGTGGTGAAGGTCGCACAATAGCATCACCTATTAGAACAGCAAAGCCTTTTAATCTAGCCACACGCTTCGGGTGTCCTGACTGATTTCAGATTTCACACACTCCCTGACTTGACGAAACTTAGACATAAGCTAAAAACTCACCTCTTCCTGTAAGAATTATCTGGGTCATTTTAATTTGTCCTTTTTAAACTTATGAGTGCTGAAACTGTGCAAATTACTAGTAACCATATTTACATGCTTCCTCTCCTGCATATTTAGAGTGCCTATGAATAGATTTAGTTATCTGAAGGCGAAATGCAAATGTATTGTTATTATCCCTTTGCAGCAAATGTAAAGCACCCAGAAAGAGATTAAGTTCTCTGAGGGCGCTTTATCAAGTACATTATTATTATTATTATTATTACTATAATTGTTTTTATCATCACTCGCTCTCCCAACTCAACTCGTTTAGTTTCGCCTCAAAACAGCCTCAAATCCTTCGGAGGTAATCCCTTCAGATTGGGTGCTCCTAAAGTCTGGGCTTCCAAAGTCTGAAACTCACTCCCGACTGAGGTCACGACATCCCCTGACTTTACGACATTTAAAAAGAAGCCAAAAAGCTACAGGATCCTCACAGCCTTTGCTGGATTCGTGAGAATAGTTTTCCGTGTAGTTATGCATGCTGAAGATGTGCATGTCATTACTAACCACATTGATGCGCTTACTTTATAGCCTATATAAAGTGCCGAGAGAGAGAGAGAGAGAGAGAAAAAGAGAGAGAGAGAGATGTAGTTCTCTGAGGGTGAAACAAAAGTGTCTTAAAGATTAATTAATTGCTATTATTCCAGCGCTCTAATTCATTTTAATGGGCTGAAAAGTCACAAGCTCTTAAACGCAGCTTCCTGTTGACTTGCGATCGTTTTCATAAAATTCGAGTTTGAATACTTTGAGCAAGTTTCATTCAATGATGACTTAAAACGTCCTTGCCCATAGCGTAGCTATAGGACCTGGAATCTTGAACCACTCAGTTGCTTCATTTGAAAGGGGCACATTTGGATGAAAGCGCCGCGACTGCTTCGATGCCGCCTGATGCTGGCAAGCTACCGTTATTCGTTGCACGAGTTTGCACTCACATACAGTTTCACCTTCACTCACACTTGGGGCGACCATTTCGTTTCAGACGGTTTCCAGGCGGCACGCCTTCTGAATGGAGCTTCAGACTTTTCTAAAAACGGACGGGAAATTACAGCCCCTCGTAGAGGAGCCCTTTCGGTCGGCGAGATGCTTCAAGCTGTTTCTCCTGAGACAGGCCACTGACGTTTGTTTTAGGCGGGGCTGCGCCAGCCTGATGGACAGGGAGCCCTGTGAGCGCAGATGAGGCTGTACAAATCGAGGGCAGCAGCAGTTACTTTTTAGACTGCTGTCAAAAAAGGCTTTTTTTTCCGTGCGAATATTCAGATTTTTCAAAACTGTGTATTATCATTTTTAGAAGGGCTCAACAAAATCTCATTTGTTCGGCGCTTCTTTGATTAGAATATGAATCTGATTCTAGAAAAGCCTACCAAGGTATTTTCAATGAAGCCAAATAATTTTTACGCAGGAGAGGCTAACGAGACCTGCAGGCTGGTGCAAATTTGACGCAAAGTTTCCCATTCTATCTCTAGGTAGCCATCATACGTAGACGGATGGTAAAAAAATGCCTTTCCGGCGGAGCCCCGGGATAGCTCTAGCCCTTAGTCAATTCTTCAGGCTGAAACTTCACTTCTGGAATTGCTAGACAATTTAACTTCTCAAAATCAGCACTTTAGGGTGCTAGATAGCGACGACCCGTTAATACTAATTGTAGCAAAGAGCGCCTAAGAATGTTAGCATTCATTTAAGTCCTTTCTGGTTGCTCTAACGGGAACCGCAGTGAAACCGTATGAGTAGTATTTATCGAGCCTTTTTCTAGCCCCCCCCCCCCACTACGAAAGCCCAGCAGAAAATCTAGGATTTTCACAAATTACCCCAGGGAGGCTGCTAATAGGGCTGAAAATGCAGTAAATAAAACAATCGGATTTAAAGTGCTACACGGCTGTTCTAAAGGCTCGTTGGCATCTCACGTTAAGCTTTTTCTTGAGAATAAGCGGTTTCTGTAGGTTTTTAGGTGTGAGAGTCTCATAGACATGCACGTCTTTGGAATGCACATTAGCATTGCCTTCCACAGGGGCTGTCATTACTTTTCTCCAAAGCGATCGCGTAGTCGAGATGGTAAGTCCGGAACTATGTGTAGACATTTTTAAGGACGCTGCCCTAGGCGCGCTGCCTCGGGCTCCCCTAGTAAGGGTTACGAATTTCTGTTTCGTATTTCGAAAGAGGATTCTGGATAACCCATATCGACATGGAGCTAAAGCATTTCCTGAGTTTTTCAAGTGTTTGACTGTGGCTAAAGTGAACAGTTAGAGTAAAGTAAGAGTTAAAATCAAACAAATGGCTGTACAGAACCGAATTTCTTTTTTGAGTGGATTTCGAAAAGAAATGTTACCGACATTCGGCAACGCTTCACGCTGTTTAGGTGAAGCCTCCGAAATATAGGCCCTTCGTATCGCTCCTGTCCTTAACGCTGCCAGCCGCTGCTGGTAAGGGGTAGGTAGTAAAGGTAAAGTAAGGTAGTAAAGGCATGCGATCGTGTTTCCCTTGCCGCATATGTAAAGTTCCTAGAAAGAGATTTAGCTCTCTGAGGATGCTATACAAATCTATGATTAATATTAATATAATTATTATGCGCTCTAGTTCCACGGGTTACTAAATTAAGTATGCTGTACATCATACACCTGCGGGTCCTATTGAGAAATATGCAAAGGCAAAGGCCAAGCATCTATTTTGGACTCGGTAGCAGCTGTTCTTGGCTTTGAGCCGTCGTACTCAACGCCCTTTTCATGGCTACGAGTCGCGTCTTAGAAGCGCCGGGCACTTGTAACTGGAGCTGCAAAAATACTTTTTGCTGCAATCAAGAGAACTGCTTGAGAAACGTGTAGATCTAATAGACAGATGAAGACATGCATTCGTGAAAAAACTCATTACAACAAAAGTAGTCATCGGTTCAACGATATATGGCAATATATATATATATATATATTATTTCATCGTATATGCGGATGTAAATGCACATATATATATATATATATATATATATATATATATATATATATATATATATATATGTGTGTGTGTGTGTGTGTGTGTGTGTGTGTGTGTGTGTGTGTGTGTGTGTGTCTGTGTGTGTGCATTTACATCCGCATATACGATGAAATATTGCCGTATGTGTAGTCAGCCCCGACTCACAAAATAAATAGGGACTGGAAAACCTTTCGTAAGTAAATTTTCTTAAGTCGAGAATGGTTAACGTTACGTTCTACTACGATACGTTCGGACGTTGTTAAGCATTGTTTCCTCTCCACAGTTTGCGTACTGTCAAATCTACTGATACAAGCGGATTTTGAAAGTTTTCTTGTATACATTTTGATTTTCAATTTTTGTGCATGACCATTGCCGAGTTCGTATTATTGATTTTTCGTACGACAAATCGTCGTATGTCGAGGACTGACATGAATCAATACAGTCAGCCCCGACTTACGAAATTGATAGGGACAGAAAAACCTGTCGTAAGTAGAACTTTCATAAGTCGAGAATTGTAAATGAAACTTCCTTCTATGATACATTCTGACGAAGACATGGACAGATAAACGGACTAAGTTGTTTATAAAATACGTAACAAATAAGAAATAAATAAGTGCAAGTAATTATAATTATATTTACATACCATAATGCGGAGTCTTTTTGGGCAAAAAGAAGCTGGTAGTTGTAGTACTGTACATTGCGTTTGATTTGGAGGAGAGTGAGGAGTTGGACGCTCTTGATGGAAGATCATCCACTCCCACTTCATCTTAACCCTCGCCACCGGTAGATGGCTGAGGTGATTCAGCGGCTTTGCTGGTGGATAGTTTGGGGTCACTTGTTTCTATCTTGATGAAATAAAAATCGAGCTTTGAATGTCTTAAAGTATTTTTCTTTCACGCAAGATTTTGCGATAACAGGCAACAGAATAATTTATTTGCCTTTAAACTTTAAGATATCGTTCGAAGTTGCAGTCATCTTTTTCTAGAAACTGCACTCCATGAGCGATAGAGGAGAATGTCTAAGCATTTATTTTATGTTAAAGCTTCGTGAAACCACATATGATTCGTCACCACTTGTTTCGTTTTTCTTATTTCAGTTTCTAATTCTATCAATTCTTCATTACTTAACTCGCCACCTTCTTCATCAAGAGCTCGACAAAGTCGTCTGTGTTAAGATTAATGTTGAGCTGTTTACTAAGTCCCACAGTTTTCTGTCCAATGCTTTCACTGCACAGTCTTTGTCAAAACCATTAAAGTCATTCATATCTGAACGCAACATTTTTTCCACACGCCATTTATGAACATCATCATCCCATCATCCCTCGCACATTACATGTTTTTGAAGGCATATAAGATGTTGTGGCTGCACCCAAATCTGTGGTGTTGAGTGGCATGAAAATCACTCTCACGTTTGAATCCAGCTCTCCAAGATGAGCATTATTCACAATCAGCAGGGTTTTGAAGGTAATATTCCTATAATGCTAGTAGACTTTTGAAGCTGGAATTAAACAGTGCAGGAACCATTCCTAAAAAAGCACCCCTGTCACCCCTGTTTTCTGGTCATATCGGTTAAAACAAGCAGTGTCCTTGTTGATGTTCTTGAAGGCACGGGAGTTCGCAGAAGGATAAATCAGGAAAGATTACAGCTTGAAGTCTGCCACGTTTTATTCAAGTAACAACGTCAGCCAATCGTTGAAAGCCAGACGTCGCTTTGCCTCCTGGTGTATGTACGTTCGATCTCAGGCATACGTTTCCAGAAAAGCGTTGCTTCATCCACGTTAAAAATCTGTTCCGGCAAATAATTTTTTTCCTTAATCAGTTTATTGAGCTCTTCCTTAAACTTCTTCTCAGCTTGCTTATCGCTTCGCAGCTTATAAGCACTTGCAGCTTCGCCAGTGATTTTAGTCCCGTGGAATGAATGGCGTTTCCTGAGGCGATCAAACCAGCCATGGTTTGCAGAACAATATTTATCGTAGGTTAGATCATTAAGCTGCCTCATAAGGTCATTAAAGAGCTCCTCGGTTTAGCTAGGATAGTCATCGTCAACACACACACACACACACACACACACACACACACACACACACACACACACACACACACACACACACACACACACACACACACACACATATATATATATATATATATATATGCAGTGGTGGAGCAAGGATTTTCATTAGGTTAAAGACCTTCATGTAGGCGGCGCTAGACTCGCAATTAGTGAAAAATTGAAGCAAAAAATCACATAATTTCGTCGCATTTGATGGCCAATAGGGGCGTAAGAATAGGGAGTGGCCCAGGTTTCTGCCCCCAGGCTTTGCCACTGCATATATGTAAGCATACAGATAAATACGCTCGTTATTGTATATTGTATACCCCGCGAATCGTATAAATATAAAGCATAGACATATACTTACCTATACAGTGATTCGGATCAAGAAAGAATGCGCTCTATAATAAACATTTACGACTTTTAGAACGACCCACGCGCATTCAAAACACTTGCATGCATATCTAGCGCATATAAACCATTTAAATGACGCGAACTGGGTCAATACGATTTGAGAAACCGTTGATCAAGGAAGAAAGCATGTCAGATGGCTGACTTGCACGCGCGTTCTTGAACCTCTTCATACTACGTGAATGTGGCTCACTGGTCTGCGTCATTGGTGCGGAAAATTCTTTCCAAGAGATTAAAGTCATTTAAGTAAAATCAAGGGTTGGCTGATTAGGCAGCCTTATTTACTGTATATAACACCCGAAGAGCCTTTGGGGTAATCACGCGCTTGCAGCAGGCAATAAGGAACTGTGTGCTTCCGGATTCGAACCCAGGACCTGGGTGGTGAAGTGTGCAAACCGCACTGTGCACTAGCGGCCGTTGCCCACAAGAAAGCTCAACGGAACTACACGCTGACACCCCGACACACGCCCTGACAAAGGCCTGACAAACACGAACAATGAAAGCACCCTGACACACAGAAAGATATTACCACGTTAACGTCCAGCTCATTCAGCAACGCCTTGCTGATGAACAGGGTGACACCTACTACTGCATCATGGCGGATTAGAAACACGATGCGAGCCAGAAAGTGCCGCTGGCCGTTGTCAACCGCTTTGTCATGATCAAGACCAGCCGATGCTGCGTCTAAACTGGGGTAGTGAGATCAACAGTTTGACTGGACTTGCCAAGAGCATGAACAAGCGGAGTTACCAAGGACACGGTTGATGTCATAAGGTTCCATTCGCGAAATTGCTTTGTGTGCAAGAATGGCGTTTTAGATATTGCACCATTCTTCACTTTTATCAGTGATTTCCTCAATGTGGCTACTCGCTCGTGCAAGTGCAAAGAACTTACAGTCAGAGTCGAAGGCTTTTGTCCCACTGTCTCACGGGATCGATGCGCTAGACATTTAGCACTAACTACCTTCGGCATGACAAGCTCTCGTCTTGGTGCGTACATGAACACAAATGAATATCTTTACCGCGTCAGAATTTTCAGCGCTTCGACCGGTAAGGACTTCAAGTTCGAGTTTAGATTTCTATTCAACACCGAGTTAACAAAGATGCTCAATCTGGCTGCGTTCTGTCGCCCCGGAATCATTGTGCTACCTTTGATCCGGATAAACTCACGGAGCTCGCCTGCCGGTTTTACGCCATCGACTTATCCAACTTGGAGGTAATCCTATTGAAGCAGCAACTGCTTAACATG
Source organism: Cristatella mucedo (assembly GCA_009760855.2). NCBI lineage: Eukaryota > Metazoa > Bryozoa > Phylactolaemata > Cristatellidae > Cristatella > Cristatella mucedo. The sequence continues at coordinate 364,698 of WPIO01000082.1, forward strand.
CGCATAGGCATGAAGAAATATGAGACAGTGTAGAATGTCAACACATCGCATCAACTCTGCATTCTGCTTATGCAGGCAGGAGAAGCTGCAATCGGCTGCCGAATGGTCTACCGGCTAATGCATCTGATTCGGACACTGTGAGTGTCAACCGACATGATCGAGAGCATCTTCGGCTGCTTTAAAGTTTATGAAGACTCATGTTCATGTGACGATGGGCGCAGACATCGACAATACCATTTTTGTGAGAAGGATATACAGTAGCTACGACCGTAACTAACGACGAGATAACTACGTCCTACTTCCGCATGATGAAAGACCACCGAATGCATGTCAGATAAACATTATGATTGTGCGCTTTAATTTTTCATTACTTTAGATTCTTGCCCCTGCATCAAGATTTTGGCTTTGTACTTGACCACATGATATTTGAACTTGAAGTATGAAAATAAATTACACTTATCGGTTAAGCGTTTCACTGAAGGAACTTAAAACAAATTCATTTTGCCGATGAAACTAACAACTATTGCTTTGCAGTATTAAAAAATTAAGTTTCGCTTTCTGTAGAGAGGTGTAGTGTTGGTGCGTTCACGTGGAGTGCTAATTGTTGGGGGCATCCTGGTTTTGCCACCTGGTACCAACGCTGCAGCCATACAATTATTTCTCTAGCGCCCTCTTCCTCTCTCCCCATCAGTCACCTCTCTCTCTCTCTCGCTCTCTCTCTATCTCTCTCTCTATCTCTCTCTCTATCTCTATCTCTATCTCTATCTCTATCTCTATCTCTCTCTATCTCTATCTCTATCTCTATCTCTATCTCTATCTCTATCTCTATCTCTATCTCTATATCTATATCTATATCTCTGTCTCTGTCTCTGTCTCTGTCTCTGTCTCTGTCTCTGTCTCTGTCTCTGTCTCTGTCTCTGTCTCTGCCTCTGCCTCTGTCTCTGTCTCTGTCTCTGCCTCTGTTTCTGTCTCTGTCTCTGTCTCTGTCTCTGTCTCTGGATCTGCCTCTGCCTCTGCCTCTGCCTCTGCCTCTGCCTCTGCCTCTGTCTCTGTCTATGTCTGTCTCGATCTCTGTCTCTGTCTCTGTCTCGATCTCTGTCTCTGTCGGTGTCTCTGTCTCTCTGTCTCTGTCTCTCTGTCTCTGTCTCTCTCTTTCTCTTTGTCCCAGTCTCTGTCTCTGTATCTCCTCTTAGCTGAGTGGGAAGCCAATGAGAAAAACACCCCGTATTAGTTCACCGCGTAATGCAGCTGTGGCTGCCTGAGAGAAAGCTTTGGACTGAAAGCCCCAATAGGCCCTATTAAGCACTGCAGTAGTCTATATGTTTACTAATCTGGCAATCTCCATCTAATAGCGCCTTTTCAGCAATGCCGAGGCCAAAAGGTGGCTCTAGATTTTCGAGAAAGCCACGAGCGTTGAGAGCGCTTTCATTATTCTCGGATGCCACTAAATGTCCGCATGCAGATACAAAGAGTCTTCATCCGCCTCCTGAGAAGCCTCTTCTGCAAAGGCACGACATACCACTGGCATGGCACTTCATACATGTCGGACAAATAGAGCGGCAACCTTGTTAATAGTATGGCTAGACATTGATTAGCTTCTTCTGAAAGAGCAGCTTAATGTGGGGGATTTTCAAGGGACCGAAATTTTAGCGTCAGTGCATGTGAAGCCAGCAGCCTAACGCTGAAACGTGGTTCCGGTATCAATGTTACGCTGATAAACTGTTTGAGATGGTGAAATTTGTCCGGCATAAGCAACCAGGGATCATGCGACGCACTCGTCTGCTCGGTTAAACTAATTCTTTGGAAATGTACCGCAAGGATATTTCACGTGTACAGTGTTGGTGGGACTTCAAGCTCGTCGGTTCCAGTCTGGCTTTAGAGCTAATCACTCCACAGAGTCAGCATTGCTTAGGATATACAACGACCTACTTAGGAATGCAGACATGGGTAGAGTGTCTCTGCTTGTTTTGCTCGATCTTTCGGCAGCTTTTGATACCATCGATCACAAAGTTCTTCTAGAGCGCCTCTCATCTCGCCTGGGCATCACTGGCACTGCTCCGCAATGGTTCAGGTCCTATCTCAGTGGGAGACTCCAGAGTATTGACGTGAATGGACAAAGATCATCGAGGTACCTCTGAAATATGGGGTACCTCACGGCTCCGTGCTAGGTCCGGTTCTTTTCACGGTTTATACTCTCCCTCTTGCTGATGTGATTGCCAAGCACAATCTAGGCTTTCACTTCTATGCGGATGACACTCAGTTGTACCTTTGCTTTGATCCCTCCCAGCCTTCGAGCACCTCAAATTCTCTCAACTCACCTGCTGCATGTATTGATGACATCCGCACATGGATGGCAGCAAACTTTCTAAAACTAAACGATGATAAAACTAACTTACTAGTTGTGGGCAAACCCAGTGTGCTTGAGAAATTGGAAAGGCTGACGCTCAAAATAGGCTCTGCCAGCATAACTCCCGGTGAGACAGCTCGAAATCTAGGTGTCATATTCCAAAGCGACCTCTCGTTAGACGACCACATCAGCTCCACAGTCAAATCCGCCTACTTTCAGCTACATAGCATTGCTAAAATTCGGGCTTGTTTAGATAAGGATACCACATCTAAGTTGGTCCATGCATTCGTGACATCCCGTCTCGACTTCTGCAACTCACTGCTTACTGGCCTACTGGCATGTGCAATCAGGAGATTGCAGCTGGTGCAAAACTCTGCAGCTAGGCTTGTCTGTCGTGAGCGTCGCAGTTGCCGCATCACACCACTTCTCGCCGACCTGCACTGGCTACCAGTTAAGCAACTGATTGACTTCAAGGTTTTTTTGCTCACTTTAGGTCACTTCATTCTTTGGCTCCAGCCTATCTCTCAGATCTACTCCGCCACCAGGCCAAGCATCGTGCCACCTGCTTTTCGGAATCCAACAGTCTACCAATACCTCGTACAAACCTCAAATCTTTTGGAGACCCGACTTGCGTCAGAACATCCCCTGACTTGACCACATTTAAAAAGAACTTGAAAACACACCTATTTAAAACAGCATTTAGTGGGTCGTTGTTATTCGTCCTTCATGTGCTTATGCGTGCTGACACTGTGTATGCTGCCACTAACCACATTTGCATGATGACCCTGTGCATGTCACCCTTAACTATGCTATTCATTTTGTCTGTTTATCAAGCATGATATTACTCACCATTCAATTGCATTTCCCTTTGCAGCACATGTAAAGCGCCTAGAAAGAGATTGAGTTCTCTGAGGGTGCTTTATCGAGTGCATTATTATTATTATTAAGCTTCGGTTTTGGAAGCGTTGAATATTACCAATTTCACGTTCAAGCTGACTGTGATGACGGCCGGTTGCTAATCGGAAGTGCCACAGGTGCTAGCACTCACGAAGTTGCTGAGTTTGAGATCAATTATTACATATTACAAACCATGTGAGTATGCTTTCTTTACAGCCTATGTAAAGTGCTTAGAAAGAGATTAAACTCTTCGAGGATGCTATTCAAATGTATTACTATTTTAATGTATTATTATTATTATCATATGCTTAATTCTTACATGCGCTGATTGAAAGCTCGCATTAAATTTGGTATGCTCAGTCTTGTATTTTAAATATGCTCAGCGGTGTTTCCAATTTGCTTCAGGTCTGGTACTGGTTTCTTAAAAGCTGCTAGATGGATACATGTAGGAATATGCTCCACACATTGGCTCTGCATCCAGTTACAGAGTTCCCCAACAGCGTCTAGAGAACTGCGCTGCCATCTCATAGGCGAATCATTCCAAACGCACTTAACTTGCTTTGCCGTCGCTTAAAAGCGTTGCTAGCTCCGTATATTGGTTCGCTCAACATTTTCAGCCGAATCACGTTTGTCGTCACCCTAGTTATCCTCGCCGCTAAAAGGATTATGCGTTCATACGTAAGCGAAAACAGTTGAAATGGCCAGCGTCTTTAGTTCAACTGCACTTAGTGCGTTTTTGTCTCGTATTAAGACATACTATTTAACTTTAAAAAATTAATTATTTACAGTATACGACATTCGCTCAACTTGAATGGTGAAGAAAGAAGGGTACGGTCGCAAGGGATCTTGAAATTGACTAGGCGTTCGTGTGAATTTTGCGGTGTAGTCGAGCGAAGAGTACGTTCTGGCCAGCTGACGAAATCCACGGTACCACTATGAAGGTGCGGGCGGAATGGCAGCGCTACCCCTGCTGTGTAAGGAATGTACAGTGTAAGCGCCACGACATCCAGGCGAGCAGCTGATGCTAAGGGAAGGCCGTGAGAAATGCGCGCAAGCCAAGCCGATCTGCGAGCGCCCGGAAGCGCCGAAGAAATCGGAAAGTCAGCCCAGGTCAAGGGAAATGCTGGCACTCACTCTTGACGACGCAGATCGCGGATTCGAGTCCTACAGCAGGAAATCCTTAATTGCCCACTGCAAGCGGGATGACAGCCGTTAATGCTCTTCTGCCGCTTCTAGGCTGTTTGATCGATTAATCAAAGTAAACTTCATCGAAATGCCCGCATAACTGTAGCAATAGTGCTCGTTTTATTATGAAATTAAACTTTCAAAAAATATTCCAAAAAAATATAAGACCGCTAATGGTGGCGTTCGCTGGACAGCAGCGGACTTGACTGACTGGACTTCGCCGGACATTGGACTCCTGACTTCGCCGACATTGGCCGACTCTGCGCGAAGCGCTTCTCGCCCGCCGAACCAACCCGACCACGCGTCGCGAGCGATGCGAGTGGTGGTAGCCAGCACTGTCAAGCGCGCTGCTACCGACCGACACCGAACTCGGACTCTGCTGCCGCGGACTCTTCCGTCGCTGGCCAGCATCCAGCCGCCGCGTCCGGGGTTGCATCGAGCGCTCAGCGGCAGGCGCAGGACATGACGACCACGTCGTCGTAGTTGGTCATGGTCACGACGCCGTCCTTGTAGTACAGCACGCTGGCCTTGCTCAGCTCGCTGGGAGCGCAGCAAGGTCCGGTCAGACCTCTGGCCGGGTCGCGCACTATCGTCATCAGCCTGGCGTGGTTCGTCATGCTCTGCCACTGCAGGTTGCCCTGCGGAAGAGCGCAGCTGCCCGAGCAGCGCCCGATGTTCAGCCTCGCGGGCTCAATCACGGACCTGTCTAGTTCTCCGAAGTTAACGGTATAAGGCAGCACTCGGCAGCCGTTCGCTGGCCGCGGCCGCGACTGCGGCGGCGGCGGCGACGGCGCACCACTCGCTCTGCCGCTCGCGCCGGCCGCTGCCGCCGCCGCGGGTGCTGGGTGCTGCTCTCTGTGCGTCGCTCTCGGCAGCGGCAGCGGCTCTGCGGCACGAGAGACTTGGCTGCCGCCGCCGCCGCTGTCGCCGTGCGAGCCGTCGTGAGGCTCCGAGAGCACGTCGGACGACGATGCGGACGAGCCGCGCGCCGCTTCGACGCCAGCGCCGACGCCAAGCCTCGCCGCCGCGATTTGCTTTCTGGGCCTGCGCCAACGCACAGGCACCGCCTCCGCCTTCGCCGTCGCAGGCGAGAGCGTCTTGGTGGCGGCCCGACCTGGCACTTCGCGGCGCGGCCGTCGGCCGCTCGGACGCACCGAGCAGCTGCTCGAAGCGTCTGCTGTTCCCGGCGGAGGGCACGCCGGCGGCGGCTGCGGCTGCGGAGGCGGCGGCGGCGGCGGCGCCTCTGCCGAGCTCGCGGGCGCTGCACGGCCGACGTGACGGCGCTGGAGGCGCTGCGTGCTCAACGGCGCAGCGGCGACCTCCGGAGACTCTGTAACGTGACGAGGAACGTTTGGTGGCGACTGCCGGCGAGACGGGCTAGTAGAGAGCTGGCGAGTCGCCGCGCTGCCCGATCGGCGGCGCCTCTATAGGCGCTCTGAGCGACAAAGAGTCCGGCAGAGGCCGCCCGCGAGAGACCACCGAGGCAGACCGCAGAGGCGGCGCCGAAGGCGACGGCGGCAGAATCGCCCCGGGGATGCGTGGCTCGCTTGGCGGACGGACTTGCCGGACTTGCCACCGACCCGCAGGCAGCGGGTGCAGCCGGCGACCACCGCCGACGCGGCTGCTCGACATGGCAGCCGCAGCCGCCGCCGCCGCCGCCGCCGGACGGGCGCACTCACTTTTCTTTGTGTACACAACGAGCATGGGCTGCCTGCCCTGTGAACTTCTGTCGCCGCTGCCGACGAGCAGCGCGGACGCACCGCCCAGCGGCTCGCCGTTCGCATCGGTCGCCGCCAGCAGAAGCCCTGCACAAAGACGGCAAGTAGACGGGTTGGGGTGGGGCGCATCGGTGCGGGCGCGACACGTGCGCATGCTGGGGCGCGCTGGACGGTGGCAGAGCGCAGACGCGCTCGCGCTTTCCTCCGAGTGCCGCCCTCACTTGACCCGGCGCTCAACCGCCGCAGCTCACCCTTATTCGTTTTCGGCTGCGAAATCCATTGCTCTACCGCCTCGCGCAATGCGCGGGATCCGCGGAAGTCCACTTCATCCCGACGAGTAGGCAGGATGTGTCTTGTCGCCAGCAGGCTCGCTCCGGACGCCGTGTCGATCGTCCCGTTTTCGCTGAAGAGGCGTCGCTCGTCGAGAACTCGGTAGAGCGAAAGCTGCAAACCGGGAAGCAGTTCGCCATTGGTCGGCGGCCGAGCGAATAGGACGCGACCGCAGCGCCGAGCTGCCCGGCGAGCGAGCGAGACTGCAAGCGACGGCATCGATCTGCTGCGAGCCGCCTCAGGATTTGAGCTCTAGGCGTCAGAGCAGGCAGAAGCTCCGCCGACGAGCGGACCGGAAGCGCTCGTGGAGGCTGCTCTCACCTTTACGGGCATCGACGCGGCAGGAACGACGTGGCGGCTCTGTTTGCTGGTAAACGCGTAGAACTCCGCCTTCGTGACGACTTCCAGCGAGCTGTCCACGCTCGACGGATCGAAGCGATAGCGCAACTCCTCGTCGCCACCTGCAGCAGGCGGGAAACGATGCACCGGCGCCCGTACTAGAGGCGGCGCGAAGCCCCGCCAGGATTCGCCCAACGACGCCGCCCGCGCCTACAGCCACAACTTCCTTCCGTCTGGCCTGGCTTAGGGCTGCACGGTCGAGAATTTAGACGAGCTTAGACCGGTTTGGAGATAGAGCAGCTGACGAGTTGACGTGAATTCGACCTATTTCGCAAGTTTTTCTCACTCCAGGGCGAAGTCGTTTGGTCGCATCTGTTAAGCTATTGACGCTTTCCTACCTCTGATGACTTGCAGAGGATTACACTTATGTAGTACATAAATGCTGTACCTCTCCAATAAAAAAGATCAGCTTATTTAACAGCGTCTGTTTGTTTAGCGACAGAGGAGCTTCAAAGGCTACCATCACCGCTCGCAGCGGCAATAGAGGATCCCCTACCGCGGGATTCGAACCCAGAACCTCGGTCCCAAGGTCATGAAGAGCTACCGCCTTACCCAGTGTGCCGTCATGGCTCACCAGTGATACATGTATAAAGTAAGGGTCGGCTGATCTAACAGCCTTGTTTATTTAACAGCAAAAGAGCCTTTGTGGCTATCTTCCAGCTCGAAGCTGGGACTCTAGCCCATGGTTTGGGTCGTCTAGTGTGAGCACTTTACCCCTAGGATGGGACCAGGAGGCTGTGTAGTTATTTAGGTATGTATATGTATATAGAAGTGTTTTTGCTTATACATATACATATATATATATATGTATAAAATGCATGCATACCTTAATATGCTGAGAGACATAGACAAATCTGAGGTGTGTTTGCATATATATATATATATATATATATATATATATATATATATATATATATATATATATATATATATATATATATATATATATATATATATATATATATATATATATATATATATATATATATATATATGTACATGCAGACCTTATTATTGTGAGAGACATACACAAATCTGTACGCACATACAGCCATGCATACATACTTTAAGTGGCGGATCCTGGGGATAGGGTCATCGACCCCCTACCGCAAGGCTCCGACCTGGGCCGCCCCCTACTCCTACACCCCGACCGTCGCTAACGACGAAATTATTTCTTAATTCCACTCGATGAGCCCTATGATTTGTTAGAATTTTCCTTGATTGCGGATCTCGTCCGACTAATAAATTTCCGCTCATGGCCCCGAATGAAACTCCTGACTCCACCGCTATTTGTGCATGCATTCGCCTTTCGCTATGCACAGAATCCCTCCGTCTTGCCCTCAGACAGCTGCTCTCGCGCGGACGAATGAACAGGGGCAGACCGATTTAACAGCCTCATTTTTCCAGCGCGAAGAAGAAGAGCCAGATCGGCTATCGCGTCCGCAGTTAGCGGCCATTACAGAGTCGCCTGCGGCTTGGCGCCCGCACACCGCCGCCGCGTCGAGCGCTCTCCGCTTACCCGACTGATCCTCGAGGCCTCTGACGGTGTCGTAAGCGTCGGCGTCGCTCGCCTCCGCCGCTCCACGGCTGTCGCGGGTCTCTGACGCGGTGGCTTCGTATATTCTCCTCATCGCGAGCGGCACATCTGCGGTCCTGCCGCCGTTGATGCCGCCTGAGCGCCTGCCCCTTTCGGCGGCGACGGCGGCATCGACGGCGCCGGAGCTCTCGATTGCGCTCTCACGTCCTGCGTAGAGCCGCGGCGCGTATATTCCATTCGCTGTCGTCCGCGCGGGAGAGGCGCGGTGCTCTGCCGCTGCCGCGCTTCGCCCGGTGAAGGCGAGGCCGCCTCTCCCGCCGCCGGCTGCTGTGACGACGGCGCCTCGCCGCAGCGCGACGACGGCTGCAGCGACGACGGCAAGTATCGTAGCGCGCATGCTTTGCGTCGTCGACGTGGCCTGGCAGGCGAGTGCTGGAGCCACTCTCGCTCGTGATCCCGGTCTCTGGCGGCTCTGCGGCCTTTATAAATGCGGGGCCGCGCGTCCCCGGAGACCGCTATGCGATCACTCGGCTGACGATTCTATTAGCCGAGACAAATAATCCCTGCGCCGGCGGAAAGCAGCGGCTAGCCCGGTCGCCACCGTCCATTCGCCGTCGACGCTTGGCACCACTCGCTCGGCGGCGCCATGCGAGGCCGAGTCGACACCTCCCGGCACCTCCGGTCGGCCGCTCGAGTCCTCGAGACCTCCGCGGCGGTCGTGCGGCAGCGCCCGGCAGCCGTCGCAGAGCTAGCGAGCGAACGGCGGCGGGGTGGAGTGTCACTCAGTCCCCCGCCGAATGGTAAGGAGTCTCGCGAGTCTTTCGTGAGTCTCGCGAGTCTTGCGTGAGTCTCGGGCGGCGAGTGGAGGTCGAAAGATTGTCCATCCAGTTCCGAACCGCCGCTTCAATTTTCAAATGAATCGTCGCTCGCCCGCACGCACCGCCGCCGCCGCCTGGAGCCTGCAGTCGAACCGTCTCGCCGCCACCCGCCACCGCCGCCGCCGCGAGGCGGTTCAGTAGTTTGCGGCCGAGTCGGGCAGCCCTCGGCGGGCTGGCGGTACTTGGACATCCGACGTCGCGGCTGAGCAGCCTTAAACTCAGAGCGGACACGTGCAACCGATGCGGCGCCGACGTGTCTCGCTTGCAGACGGGCGTTCTCTTTAGCAGCGCAGAACTTGATGCGAAGAGGCGTCGCTCAGCAGACGCCGAAGTGAGCGCCGCTCCAGCGCTGCGCTCGTTTCCGCGTCTGCTGATGAGTCAAGCGCCCCGAGACGGGGGGGGCATAAGATGAGCTTTGGGTGCTTTCCGCGAACTCGAGCGGTGCAAGAGCTTCAAGGAAGCTCTTGCCCAGCGCATTGTAGCGCATTGCGACGCGGAGATTATAGATTCGAACGCTGCGAAGTACTCTGCGCGAGAGATTGCTGCTTTAATGCTCGCCATGAAGGAATTGCGACGCTTGAATTGCAGATTTCTTCCCAATTCATTCAAGGCACCGCGCGGTTCGAATCAACGAAGAACCGATCAAAGACACGAAACGAAATCCAACTATCAGATGGAGATACTAAAGTAAAGAAGGTCAAGTTACTCTACTGAAGTTAGTCTTTAAATTCACGGAATGGCTGTGTCATGCTGTTTTGATCCGTGGCTCCGGAAAAGTAACGAGTGACTGTGGAGCAGTGATATTCAACGTTCGAGCTTTCACTGTTGGGCTAGCGCCCGCTTCCTCAGGAGCAAATGATAGCTAAATAAGAGCGGTCCGATTGAGTCCAGGTTGTATCAGATAGATAACAATAATAATAATGCACTTGATTAAGCGCCCTCAGACAACTCAATCTCTTTCTAGGCACTTTATGTTTGGTGCACAGGAAACACGGTCGAATGGTGAGTGGTATCATGCTTGACAAACAACATGAATGACTTGTTTAGGGGTGACATGGACAAGGTAAGCATGCAAGTGTGGTTACTGGCAGCATGCACAATGTCAGCACGCATAAGCACATAAAGGACGAATCACGGTGACTCACTAAATGCTGTCCTAAATAGGTGCGACTTTCTTTTTAAATGTGGTTAAGTCAGGGGTGTCGTGACGCAAGTTGGAAGTGAGGTCCAGGCTTTGAGAGCATACGAACTAAAGGCAAAGGACTCCAAAGGACTTGAGGTTTGTACGAGGTATAGGTAAACAGTTGGATTCCAAAAAGTGGTTGTTGCGATGCTTGGCTTGGTGGGGAGTAGGTCTGATCGGTAGGCTGGAGCCAAAGAATGAAGGGACCGAAAAGTAGAGACAAAGCCTTGAAGTAGATGCGTTGCTTGACTCGTAGCCAGTGCATGTCGGCGAGAAATAGTGTGATAAAGACAGGTTCATTAATATTCACGAAAATGAGCAAGCTATTGAAATTTGCTGTGAGAATTGGCATAAACAGAGCCATCCAATATTAAAATGGTCAATATAAAATTAAATTCGAGCGTTATCGACCGTCAGATCTTCCGATATTATCAGCACAGTCATTCATGACAATCATCATCTGATATATATATATATATATATATATATATATATAAGTGTGTGTGTGTGTGCGCGCGCGCGCGCGCGCGCGCGTGTGTGTGTGTGTGTGTGTGTGTGTGTGTGTGTGTGTGTGTGTGTGTGTGTGTGTGTGTGTGTATTGATAGCAAAGTCCTTTTTGAGCGTCTCACATCTGGCCTGGAAATCACTGACACTGCACTGCAGTGGTTCTAGTCCTATCTCATTGGGAGACTCCTGAGTATTGATGTGAATCGACAAAGATCAGCCGAGAAGCCGCTGGACTACGAGGTACCTCAGTGCTTGGTCCGCTTCTTTTCACAGTTTGTACTTTCACTCTTACCGATGTGATTGCCAAACACAATCCAGGCTTTCACTTCTATGCAGATGACACTCAGTTGTACCTCCGCTTTGATCTCTCACAGTCCCCAGCAGTCCAATTCTCTCAACTCCCTTGCTACATGTATTGATGACATCCACACATGGATGGCTGGAAAATTTCCTAAATTAAATGATGATACAAACCAACTAGTTATGGGCAAACTAAGTGTGATTCAGAAATTGGAAAGGCTAACGCTCAAGCTGGGCTCTGCCAGTATATATCACATATCTCGTGTTGAATCTGCACGTAATCTAGGTGTTCGGTTCCAAAGGGACCTTTCATTAGACGACCGCAGCAGCTGTACAGTCAAGTGTGCCTTTTTTAGCTGCACAACATTGCTAAAACTCGGGCTTTTTTAAACAGGGATACTAAATCGAAACTGTTCCATGCATATGCGACATCCCGTCTTGACTTCTGTAACTCTCTGCTAGTAGGTCTACCAGGCTGTACAATCAGGCGCGTGCAGTTGATGCAAAACTTTCCAGCTAGGCTCGTCTGTTATGAACGGCGCTGTTACCACATCACACCACTTCTCACAGACCTGCACTGGCTCCCAACCAACAGGGTATCAACTTCAAGGCTCTGTCACTCGCTGTTAGGTCTCTTTATTCTTTGGCTCGAGTCTATCTATCAGAAATACCCCCAACTGAATTAGGATATTTCCATTGTATTCGAAAGCACCCGTGATAATATGCTCTATACTCGATTCTTATTGTTCGATAGGTATCAAGTCGGTCACTAAATACTCGTGATGTATATCTTGCGAGTGCTAAAAACATAATTACGGGTGATGCTGGGCGGAGTCACTAGTCTAAGTCCGACTGATAAATCGATGTTGAAGATTAACGGGCGCTCTATCCATATGGCTGAAAAAGAATTAATCTCCTCAAGGCACGTATTGGCCCTAGAAAATTGCTTGCTCCATAGCAGGGTATCCAAGTCAAGGGCGTACGCTGAGTGTTCACTTCATGTCTCTCATTAAATCCTACCCCTGCGAACATTGAATTTTCTACCAAACATGGCTAAATGCTCAAATCGTGGCCCAGGCACATCTCCACAAATTTCGACGCCAGACTAACCATTGGGGACAGCATCAAAGCGAAATTGCAAGCCTGATTTTTCTACATAAATTTATTTTTCAGAAATATAGCAGCCGTACAAATATACGAAATCCTTGGCAGGTATAGGTGAAAAATTTTGCAGCCTGCTGTTATGACTCGAATACTTTAGTAATACCTCGTACGAACCTCAAAACCCTTGCAGGTCGTGCCTTTAGTTCGTATACTCCCAAAGCCTGGAACTCACTATAGACGCAAGTCACAGCCTCCCTGAAAGGACGACACTTAAAAAGAAGCTTACAACACACCTGTTTATTGTAGCATTTGGGGGTTATTGTGATTCGTCTGCCGGCTTACACTGCTCCCTGTGGATATTACCAGCAATCCTTTGGGAATGCTTTCTGTGCAGCAACTGTAAAGTGTCTAGAAAGAGATTCGGGTCTCTGAGGGCGGTATTAAAATGTATTATAACTATTGTTGTTATTACTACAGGTAAGCTAGCCACAAAATGGTCATTGATGCGTAACCAAGACCTTGTGTAGGGCATGGGAGGTAGACACGGTGCAAGCACTGTGCAGTATGGATAAACTCCAGCTATCTGTTTGCACCGGAAATGTGGCACAGATGAAAACTTGCACGTTGCAGATGCGGACGACTAGGATTAGATCTGCATCCGCAGCTACACTTGACGATGTCGCATAATTTTATATTTGCAGCGCCGAAACCATGCTCACATTTAACAGCGGCAGTCGTCTGTGGACCCGCATAGATCCGGCCACCCTCCCAAAAGATGGAGTACGAAGAATATGCAAGCTCTAAGCGGCTGTGACTCAGCCACGGTGTCTCGGTGTCTCTCCAACAATGATAAATGAGCGACAATCGTAGATTACTTAAAAATAATGCGAGCAGAATGCGCTTAGCCCCGAGATCGATAGAACTGCTGCTAATAAGACATCCTAAGCGTGTGGCTAGATTAAAAGGCTTTGCTCTTCTAATAGGTGATACTATTGTGCGACCATCACAACGTGCTCAAAATTTAGGTGTCGTTTTCGACAGCTGCCTCAATTTCAAAAGCTTCATTCAGAAGACTGCATCTACAGCTAGCCATCACGTCCGATCCCAATCCAAGATTAGGAGCTGTCTCCTACAGTTGCTTGTAAAAAATTTAACTAGCTGCTTAGTTCTGTCTCGGCTTAATGGTTGTAATTCCCTTTTGGCTGGGCTGCCAAAGAAAGCTATTAGGCCATTGCAGCAGACTATAAATATGGCTGCAAGGCTAGTCTTCAAATCCCAGCAGTTTGAGCACGTGTCTCCTTTGCTAAAAGAGCTAGGATGGATGCCGATTGAGCAACGGATACAGAGCAAAGTTCTTACGCGGACCCACAAGGCCCGCCACGGCTTGGCTCCTTCGTACCTAGCTGAACTGCTGCATCAGTTTCAGCCTGTTCGTGCCCTCAGGTCCTGTATGGACAATAAATTAGCTGTTCCATTCCTCCGCTTAAAGATGGTTGGCGACAGAAGCTTTAGCTCTACAGGTCCTAGACTGTGGAACTCGCTTCCACAATTTTTGTGCAACGACAACTACTCCCCTGCTGCCGACTATGGCACATCCTTTTCAGCGGTCCTGAGCTGCTACTTCCACGCTACTCACTACCTCGACTGCTCTCCTGACTCTGCTATGCTTACTACTATCTCTTTGTTGCCTGAGACGAAGTCTGTTGGCTACCGAATGCGTACCGAAAGCCACTTAGGCTTTGAGTGCGCTATACAAAACTCTCCTGCGTAACACCCACATGGTCTTTATGACTTTGTGGAGTTACAGACGGAGATACACTCTTACTGTCATCTGTAGTTAACTAAACGAGGCTCTTTTCCTTATCATTACTAATTCGTGTATGAAGTCTCTTCTTGACGCGTGGTGTTGCATGTCTCGACGCGTGGTGTTTTATGTCTGAATTGTTGCCACTTTGTCTCTTGCTACCTTTATTTCAATTCGGGCTGTCGTTTTGTTTAGAACTTAAGACTTTGATCAATAGTTCTCACAAAACTACAACGAGCTTTAAATTTCACCCGGAGCTTTCACAGCACTGTATTTTTTCCACCAGCCTGCATTTCTTGAAGATGGAAGCATTTTTAAGGGCCGGCTATTTAAATTGAAAGAATCTTATCATGCAATTTGACGATCACCAGCTGTCCAGGCCATGAGGCCGAAGAAGCCTAACGATGTTGCTGTGGGGGGCCTCATGCTGCCTATCCTAATATTCGAAAGGAAAGCCTGCTACTCCCAATTCTTTCGCAAGCGCTCTTTGGCTCTACTAAGGTGTGAACAATGGCCCGGGTGTTATTGAAGAGCGCACTTTGAGATTAAGCCGTGAAACCCATTATCGCGGTGTCTTGGTGGATTATAGCCCCGTTCGTGTCCGCCTCCTTAGCGTAGGCTTTTGATTGCTCCGAGAGACTGCTCTGCCGCCATATTCTCGTCGGTCTGTGTTGGTTACTGCCACGTGCTTCGCTTTAGGGTCCGAATCTGGCCAGTGGACTTGGAAGATACTTAGCGAAGGAAAAAGCAATTCAATTCGAGGCACGAGGTCGTAGCGAGGCTTGTAACTGTCTTTATTGGCTGCGTGAATGCAATTACTTTAGATTTAATCAACCCACGATGAATGGGATCTAATAAACACAGCCGGGACATGTTTAAAGTGCTCTCGAGCGGACCTCGAGAGGTTCTCGACCAACTAATTTGGCGAATAGGGGGTCGGAACCAGCATCGAGTGCTAACCATGGCAACGATTTCGGCAGGCAGCTTTGAAAAGACATCAACGACAAGCCTTCCTTCTCATTGCATGGTCTTAACTGATTGACCTGGACCCTCGGTATGCCGATGAAATGAAACTTTATGCGTGCCAAAGTGGTTAGATTATAGCAGAACCGAAAGTGCTTATAACAATTCATTTGTATAGCGCCCCAAGAGAACTCAATCTCTATTCAGGCGCTTGACATATGCCTCGGGTCTCGAGCCCGTGACCTCAGCCAGACCTTGGTCGGGGCGAGCACTTTAACCACTGGACCAAGCCAGCTCGGTTTCCAGAATGATACTGACTGGGAACAGGAATATGCCCCCGATTAACATTTAGATGGCTCGGAACGCTTAATTCAGGAGATGCTTACTCAGTTGTACTCTGGGGCTTCGACCCAGAGACTTTTATATGTGGTCCCAAATCTAGTGACATGCCATGGCTGGTACTACATGCGCGTGCCTCTCGGCGGCTGTGATATAGACTGGTTTACAGTATCGTACGAGTGATCTCTATTGCTACCCTACTCCGCTAGCGTCAGAATTCCTGCGTATATGTAGGCAGCATATGCGACTCTCTAGCCGTGCATCGAGACTTCAGCTTCAACTACTCGCCTACTGCCGACTATGGCACATCCTTTTCAGCGGTCCTGAGCTGTTACTTCTATTCTACTCACTACCTCAACTGCTCTCCTGACTCTGCTATGCTTTCCACTTTCTCTTTGTTGCGTGAGACGAAGTCTGTTGGCTACCGAATGCGTACCGAAAGCCGCTTAGGCTGTGAGTGCGCTATACAAAACTCTCCTGCGTAACACCCACGTGGTCTTTATGACTTTGTGGAGTTACAGACGGAGATACACTACATTACATTACACCGGCAACTGTCACGAGTCAGCAAAGACTAGCTCAGTTACGAGAGCTGGGTTTATTGCAGACGACTTCAGTCGAGAAGCCGCAACAGGGCATTCGTAACAGTAAAATGCTTCACGTGCAGCACCTGGCGTGAGGTAAGCCACAGCTGCAGCCTTCACGTGACAGTGTGCCCAGATAATGTCGTATACCTAACAAGCTGGCTTAAATCCTCTATGCGAATTCTTTTTTTCAGATCAGTAGAGTCGAATCACTTTACTTTCGGACCTTCTGCTGGTTTTTCGATTTAGACACTGCGATCTAATTACGGGCTGCACTCGGCCGCTGCAAGCAGGCTGGCCCTTGACGTGGCGCAGCCTGCCCGCCTTGATGGTTCGGTCTCACCTTTGAGGTTGCATAACCCGTCCGTGGCTGGGAGGCCGGCGCAATGGTAGCTAGAGAGAATGCCGACGCGTTCAGCAGCTTGGCGGCGGCCAGAGAGGCACTGGTGGAGAGCGTGACAGCACTGGTGGCCAGCGAGCCAACTGTGCCGACGGTTCGTCAGGAGTCGGCGGCGCTTGAGCGAGAAGGCGGCAGTGAGTGATGCGCCGGCGCTGGCTGAAGTTTGCGATGCACCTGCACAGAAAGCGGGCGAGACGCCTACTGAGGAGGTGCGCGAGGTGCCCGCTTAGCGGCCAGAGGCGAAGGCGCAAGAGTGACCGAAGGGGAAACCGCTCGTATGTGGCAGAACCCGGCAGCGACTGAGCAGCGGGGGCGGAAACGGCCAGCGAGGCGGCGAAAGCCGTTAAGGTGAAGAAGCCTGCGACACGGCGCTGGCTACCGAGCGGTGCAGGCCAGCTAGGCCGGCAAGAAAGCTTCACAGGCAACGAGGTGGGTCGTTCGTGTCTCGGCGCCTTTGGCCTGCAAAGCGCTCGCCGAGAGGACTCGAGGCTCGAGGGGACCCGAGGGCCTCGCAGGAGATTCGCGAGGCGAAGGCGGTCCGGAAGACGGCGGCTGCGGGAATTCGTGCGGCGACGGCGGCCGGGGCAATGGCGTTGAGACGGCGGTCGGCAGAGGTCGGCTCTGCGACGACAGTCGGCCTGGCAACGACAGCACTGGTGCAGCAACGACAGCAGCCGGCAATAACGAGACGGCGGCGAATGGGCGATGGGGCGAGTGCCCGGGAGCGGCGGTGGCAGAGAAGAGGGTAAAGTGTGAGCCTGAGCAGAGGGCTCTAGCGATGCCCCAACCGTGGGGCAGGGCTGACGGCTTACGCAGCTTACGCTGGTTTCCAAAGGCCGCGCGCTCCTGCGTGCCTCCACTGAGTGGCTGTGAGGACGCCTGCCTGTCTGCCTATGAGAACGGCGTGGGCTGTTTCGCAGCCTATTAGGACGGCTGTTTAATGCTGGTTTTCGTACTGCCATTGCCCTGCCGTTTTGTGCTGTGCTTTTGGCTTTCATAGCAGAGATGGTGTGATGGCTTTTTGTGTTGCTGCTCCGTGTGACATATGATCATCAGATCAAGGAGGTGTGTAGCTTTGATTTTTGCAGCGTCGCAAAGGGAGGAGCAGCTGTTTTCCTTTCAGTTCTGTTTGCAAAATGCCGTGTCATGCTTCGCTTGTGCCGCGAGATAGGCTTGCTTTGCTGTTCTATCCTGTTTTGCTGCCATCTCTTTTGATGGGTGATCCGGAGATCGGGGGGGGGGGGAGGGCGAATATAATCTAATAACGGGCCAGCACCCAGGCGCTCCACCCTGGCCCACCCTTGACGTGACGTAGCCCCTGCCCTTGATGCCTGGACCAGTAGTATAGGTGCTCGCCCCGACCAAGGTCTGGACGAGGTCGTGGGCTCGAGCCCCGCGGCGTTTGTGAAGCACCTGAATAGAGATTAAGTTCTCCTAGTCGCTATATAAATGAATCACACAGTCAACTTCGCTTATAAGAATACGCTCGGACTGGAAAATAGGCATTCTTATATAGCTATCACCACATGGCGTCTTATATGGCTATCACCGCAGCTTGCAGCGGCAGTAGGATCGCCAACCGAAGGATTCGAATCCATGACCTCGGTCCCGAGCATGTGAAAAGCATCCGCCTTACCTAGTGTGCCATCACAGCTCATCAAAGTAGCAGGCATAGTCAAAGCAGCTACATTCACATGAAGAACGAATCGCAAAGACCCACCAAATGCTGTTATAAACAGTGCGTTTTAAGCTTCATTTTAACTGTCGTCATGACTGGTGACGTGTTTCGGTAGTGAGTTCCAAGCTTTGGGAGCATAGAAACTAATGGCACGGTCTCCAATGGTTGCGAGGTTCGTCTGAGGTAAGGCTAAATGATTCGAGTCAGAATCATTTAGCTATTTATTATGGCGCCCCCAGAGAACTCAATCTCTTTCTAGGCACTCACATTGCTGCTAAGGAAGCACGATCGAATAGTCTGCGGTAGCTTGCTCAATGACAACAAGCATAATAAGGTTAAAAGTCTCATGCACAAGGTCAGCATGCAAATATGGTTAGTGGGGGAATGCACAGCGTCAACATGCATGTAAGCACACAAAGGATGAATCACAAGGACCCACTAAATGCTGCGATTATGGCTCATAAACCGGCAGTAGCGCCATAAACATCATTAGGCCATAAACTGGCTGCAGAAGGAATAACAAGGCCATAAACTAGCCATGCCGCTAATAACAAGTCCGAAAACGCCACCGACCGATGCACTACAAATAGTAAAGCTACAATCCCCCTCGATATCAAGATCAGACAGCGCCAGTCGGCGAACCAACTACACCAACGACCCCTTTTATTAGCTGGAGTATATGGTTGTCGAAGCACTCCTCAGTGTTTGGGCGTCGTCGCCAGTATGTCGGCGCTAGTCGTGTACTGATGACGGCGTCAGCTCAACGAGCTCACTCGAACATCGCATGCTAGCGTGGTAGTACTTTAACATGGTTTTACAGACGATGTCAGAGAAAGTTTAATCATCTGATTCGCACGATCGCTTCGGGCGATTCTGAATGTCACGCTGAGCGTCGGCCGCCGCCAAAGCCTGATGTCTCCTTCATCAGGGCTGCTGCGTCAATCCGAAGGTGACGTGCAGTTTCCCGCGAGCTAATCGTCTGCAACTGGAGCAAAACTCAGCAGCTCGTTTGGTCTGTTTTCAACAGTGTGGTTGTCATGACACCACACTTCTATCTAAGCTACGCGGACTTTGCATCAAACGTATAATTGATTTCAAGATAACAGTATTAACAATACGCCTGAAAAAGCGCCCCAGGGAACCGAATCTCTTTCTAGGCGCTTTACATTTGCTGCAAAGGAAACACGATCGAGTGGTGAGCGGTAACCTGCTTGATAAACAACAAGAATAACATGTTTAGGGGTGACATGCTCAGGGTCAGCATGCAAGTGTGATTAGTGGCAGCATGCAACAATGTCAGCACACATAAGCACATAAAGAACGAATCGCGAGACCCACTAAATGCTGTCTTAAATAGGTCCGTTTTAAATTTCTGTATAAATGTGGTCAAGTAAGGGTATGTTCTGACGAAAGTCGGGAGTGAGTTCCAGGCTTTGGGAGCATACAAACTAAAGGCACGGTCTCCAAAGGATTTGAGGTTTTTACAAGGTATTAGTAAACAGTTAGATTCCGAAAAGCCGGTGGTACAATGCTTAGCCTGGTGAGCAGTAGATCTGATAGGTAGGCTGAAGCCAAAGAATGATGAGACCTAAAAGTGAGTGACAAAACCTTGAATTCGATGCCCTGCTTGACTGGTAGACAGTGCAGGTCGTCGAGAAGTGGTGTGATGTGGCAACTGCGACGCTCATGACAGACAAGCAAGCCTAGCTGCAGAGTTTTGCACAAGCTGTATGCACCCGAGTGCGCATGCAGGTAGGCCAGCAAGCAGTATTGTTCTATTAAGGGTCTGCTCAATCAACGATCAGCAATAGTAACCCAAAGAAACCTCCGACTGCCCATCCGTAGTTAGGTGCACCCGCGAAGGAACGGCTAGCCGAAATAGCTCGGCTGGACAAGACTCTTTTGAGTTAGGGCTCAGCGAGGCGTCTTGCTATGCCTAATCTCTCTGAGGCCATCTTCCGTTAATGCGAATGCATAGGGGATTTCTCCATTTACTGTGGAGTCGCTGCGATAGGCCACTCCATTGTGGCGTAGCAGCGACAGCGCCTCGACGGTTCAATCGGTTAAGCTTGCCACTGTATAGGAGGCAGGCTCACTGATTCGCTATTCAATCGGCTCAACAGCTGGAGGCTCGGAGAAGACGCCGGTAGGTGCAGAGAGAGAGAGAGAGAGAGAGAGAGAGAGAGAGAGAGAGAGAGAGAGAGAGAGAGAGAGAGAGCAAAGAAGCTTTCTTGTTTTACTGATACGGTTTGGCAAGAGTAGGTGAGGAAATGAGGTGCCACAAGAAGCAGGATTTGAGAGAGGGTAAGGCGTCTCAGAAGCCGGAGTAGCGGAAGGGAAGAATGTGTCATGGAAGCAGGATTAGGGGGTGGGATAATGTGTCCTCGAAGCTGGAGTTGAGGAGGGGAGAAGTTGTCCCAGGGAAGCTTCCGCTGTCACACACGACGAGCGATGCTTTTGCTCAAGTGGCTTGAGAAAGGTTGAATAAGATGGTCTCCGTAGCAAAGCGCTTGCTGAGCTCCGAGAAGTGCCGGTCGTGCTGCAGAACTGACCTCCCGAAACTGCTTAACTTCTCACAGCGAGCGGCGGAGTGGCAAGCTTGAGCAAGAGCAAGTTAATCATCCGTCATTATCGTTGAGATATTCATTAATTGCTCTCGTTCCTGAGTTCGTGGATTCTACACGCGTGCACTGTTATCAAGGTGTATTCGTTAATTTGCACTGTTTTGTGCACATTCTTTATGTATCTCGAGACACATGTGGATATTTCTTCGAAGAAATGAGACCTTAATGATCGTTGATGCATTGTCAGTTTTAATGGTTTAAAATGACGTTAACAATAAAAATAATAATGCACTTGAAAAAGAGCCCTCGGAGAACTCAATCTCTTTCTAGGCGCTTTACATTTGCTGTAAGGGAAACGCGATTGAATGGTGAGTAATATAATGCTTGATGAACAACTTGAATAACATGGTTAGGGGGGACATGCACAGGGTCAGCATGCAAGTGTGGTTAGTGGCAGCATGCACAGTGTCAGCGTGCTTAAGCACATAAAGGACGAATCAAAGGGACCCACTAAATGCTGTCTCCTTAGTTAATGCTCGCCGAGGCATGTGAATACGAGCAAGTACGGTACTCACGTATTGCTTTTCAGCTGCATGTTCTCTTGTTTATGGTTTGTAGATACTAAATGCATCCAAAGTGACACTATTAACGAAACATTTGTACAGCACCCTAGGAGAACTACGTCTTTTTTTACCAAATTAAAATTAAGTGTTAAAGATGCTTGTCGATGGCTTATCAATAGCGATCTAATTTTCTGTATGCAAAAGCAAAAATTCACCGATGGAGCAACTGCTGTGAGGTTCAGCTGTGTTTTTCGCTTCCTTTCAAATTCCGTCCTTTGAGGCGGGTATGTCGTAGCGTCATAGTCGGGAGTGAGTCCAGACTTAGGTAACATTCAAACTGAAGGCACGATCTCCAAAGGGTTGAGAATAACTACAGGCACAGGTAAGCCAATATTCTGCGAAGGTTCGAAAACGATACATGTACGCATCTATGTACGTACCTCCGTCTGTAACTCCACAAAGACTATGTGGTTGTTACGCAGAAAATATTTATAGCGCACTCAAAGCTTGATTGGCTATCGGTACACATTTTACAGCCAACGGACTTCATCTTACGCAGCAAAGAGAAAGTGAGAGGCCAAGCTGATTTAAGAGAGTAAGTCAAGGTTGTGATTAGCATGGAAGTGGCCGCTCAGGACGGCTAGAAAGGATGTACCATAGTTGGAAGCAGGAGAGTATTTATCGTTACGGAAGAATCGTGGAAGTGAGTTCCACAGCCTAGGACCTTCGGAGCAAAAGCTTGTGCCGCCAACGGTTTTTAAGCTGAGAAATGGAACGGCTTATTAATTTTTCATACAGAACCTGCGGGCACGAGGGGGCTGAAACTGGTGCAGCTGTTCATCTAGGTATGAGAGAGCCAAGTCATGGTGGGCCTTGTGGGTCAGCGTAAGAACTTTGCTCTGTATCCGTTGACTAACCAGCAGTCGTCCTCGCTCTTTTTGCGAAGGAGACACATGGTCAAAACTCTGGGATCTGCAAACTAGCTATGCAGCCATATTCATCGCCAGCTGCAGCAACCTGATGGGTTTTTGGTAGCCCAGCCAAAAGGGAGTTATATTAATCTAGCCTAGACGTAACTAAGGAGCTCGTTAAATTCTGTGCAAACCACCGTGGAAGACAGTTACTAATCTTAGATAAGTATCGGACTGGATTGTTCACTGTGGAAGCAGTCTTCTTAACGAAGCTTTCAAAATCTAGGCGGCTGACGAAGACGAAATCTAAATTCCAAGCACAAGGTGACAGTCACACGACATCATCAACTTTAAGAAAAGCAAAGTCTTCTACAGCAACATCACGCTTGGGTGTCCTGTGAGTAGCCTTTCAGTTTTATCGTCGTTTAGTTTAAGGAAAGTTGCCGACATCCAGGATCGAATGTCTGCAAGGCAAGCATTACGTTTGTCAGTAGCTGCAGCAGATTCCGATGGTTTGAACGACAAATACAGCGGAGTATTGTCAGCGTAAAAGTGATAGCCTATTCAATGGGTCCGATTAACTTTTCTCAGAGGTTTTTTAAATGGAGAGTAGCAAAGGACCGAGGACGGATCCTTGTGGGACTCCACAAGTGACTGGTCTAGTGGATGATTTCTGATCCCCACACGACACGGATTATAAACGATTGGACTAGTACGATTTAAACTACCCTAGTGCTTCATCTGCCAGACCGATCGCTGTTCTCAATCGTTCAAGTAGGATATCGTGATCAATGGTGTCCAAGTCAGCTGACAGATCTAACAGCATTAGGCCAGTGACATTCCGTCATTGTCGCTGCATAGCACGTCATGGGCTACGAGGAGGAGAGCAGTTTCAGTGGAATGCTCCGGTTGAACCCCGATTGAAAAGTTTTCTGAAATTTCATTCTTGTAGTTTGGTTATCGTCGCGAGCAGCACGGAACGCCAGCCGAAGAGCAACACCACCAGCTTATTCCACTATGCACGGAGCACGGGGGGGGGAAGCACAACTCTCTTCACCCCTCTTGCCCACCGGAGTGCCCCAACTTCCTTGTCACTGATAGCACGTTCCGTCCGCATAACACATCGAGTGTCACAGCCCACTCGTGCAATGGTCAGGGGCAGTGCCATCAATTAAACGAAACCACAATTGTTTTCAGTGTGTGCTACCGGCTGCTTAGTGACCATTATTTTCAAGAATCTTTGGCATAAAAGAAAAAGAGAGTCTGGACGATAGTTTGCAAGGACCTTTTTCTAATCCAGGCTTTTTAAGAGATTTTCCAATGTTTCTGCATGCGACATAGTTATTTTAATATGGTTTAGTGAAAAGAGCTTGTCTCATGAAGACCCTATACCATCATCTTTGTGGTCTTCACTGGCAAACAAACTTGACCCAGCCAGGACCGAGATTTTGAATGCTTCTATGGAAAAATGGGTTGCACCCAAGTTCTTCAAATCGGCCATCGTTAGACAGATACTTGAGGAAGGTCACAGGTTTCGATTCAGTGATTGCTTTAGTCGGAGGAGACTTTGTGGAGGCACGAATATGCACAATTTGCTTCAGCAAAAAAAGGTGAAAACTTTTCGGCCGAGCCGTTAGTATCTAATGTGTAAGCACTTTCAGTATTGGGCAGAAAATATTTTTATCTTCCTATAAATCTGTTTTGAGTCTGACTGGCAGGACTTTAGTTTTCAAGAGAAAAAAGCTCTGAATTTTCTAAGCTTCAGGGTTTAGACTCGAGGGAAGTCTTTGAAATGGTCTAGATCTTCATCAGACCCAGACTTCCTAAAGCGGCGTTCAAGCCTGCGCATAACACGGGACATCTTTCGAAGTTTTTCGTAAATTGAAAGTAGTCTCCACAACTCTGTACACGGACAGAATGCACGGGAGCATGCTCGTCATGGGCACTCCTAACCGTCATATTCACTGCATCAGTGAGGGTATTCAGGCTGTCGATCGAGTCTGGGCGCAGGTCAAGAAGACCTGCCTCACATACAGATTTCTAAAATTCGTCTTTGTCAATGATTTTTAAGTTACGGCGTTGGATAACCCCGACATTATCATGTACATACAACGGAGCAGGAACAGTAAGCGAAACCAAACAATGATCCGAGAGGGTCAGCGGGCCCACCAAAAGGTCAGTGGGGCAGACATTATTAGTGAAAATGGGATAATGAGATCAAGGATATGGACATCGATGTGAACTGCATAGTCTCTAACGACGAGCCTCTAAGCAAAGCTCTTACTTGCGGTTCAAACTTGTATCTGTCGTTCAAACTTTTATCTGATGGCTGTCAAATGATTGAAACAGAAGAACACTAGCCCATCTAGCTTAAATATTTCGAGGAACAGCTTGATTGAAAAAATTCATTTTATTTAGCCACTACCTAACTAGATGTGTTACCGTAAAAAACCTGACGTGTGACAACCACCCATCTGCCATCACATTTCAGCTACTTGACAAATAGAAAAAAGCGCCACCGTTTCAACAGACTCCTATATATATGGTTAGTGGCTATTTGTAACTTGCAGAGAGTAACAGCAAACTCCTGTCGGAGAACTTGAAGAAGAGATCTCGGTTGTAAAGGGCGAGCACTGTACTCACGGGCTAACTCACAGAGTACCAAGAAAGAGTTTAAACTTGAGCCTCGTGCAATTTCCACCTACAGAAAGATACTCAACTGTTGCATATAATGTTAACCCCTCAAGCGGAACTTCAGAGGAGCAGAATATAGTATTGATGAGGAAATCGGATGCATCGCTGTCTAAAATTATCATAGCGTGTGAACTTGCACTAATTCCGAGCTGCCAATTTCAGAAGCTTAATTTCCATAGTCTCTGCAATGTGGTGCAGAGGGTGCTCTGTAATTTCAACAAAAATGGCAAAACTAGTTCGAGCGGACACGGCTTGTTCGCGCTCCTCGTAGCGTAGCTCATAGCGAATGCCAAATGCAATATGGCTTGTGAAAATAAAGATATCACACTTACCGAATGCGTACTGAAAGCCGCTTAGGCTGTGAATGCGCTATTCAAAACTGTCCTACGTAATACTCACATAGTCTTTGTGGCTTTGTGGAGTTACAGACGTAGATTATATTACATTACACTAGTTTAGTGTAGCTCAGCTCTTCTCACCATTATCGTCTGCTTGACTAGAAGCCTGAGACACTTGCTGAGGTGCAGCTTTCTGTCGTCTTCGATTAAAAAGCTCATTGATAAAAACCAGCTGATGAGGCGAGCAAGCTAACTGGTCACGAGTCTTAGTTGCGTTACGTGTTGTGGAATTGTAGTGAATGTGGTGCTTCTCGTTCATGACTGTCCATCGGCCTGGCGCAAGGCACGCAGCGCCACAGGAAACACTACCGCCAGTGCGATGATAGCCGTGATGGCTCTCTGCCGCTATGTAAGTGATGCAGCTGAATGGGCTAATCTCTACTTCACTTTACTTAAGCAGCCAGGAAGATATCACCTCTGGGTCTTTGCTCAAGGGCTAGGCACTCACACTTGACGACCGGTAACTGAGTTTGAGTATTAAAGCTTGTAATTCTTCTTATTCCGTGCTTAGAGCGGATCGATAGCTGCTAAGGTTGTACTGTCGATATATACATATAATGCAATGTAATGTATCCCCGTCTGTAAATCCAAAAGGCCACACAGACTGAGCCGGTGTTATGCAGGAGAATTTTCTGCGGTGCACTCAAAGCGTAAACGGCTTAAGGTATGTAAGCCAACCGACTTCATGCCATGCAAAATGGAGAAAGTGAAAAGCATAGCTGAGTCATGAGGGCAGTCTAGGAAGTGGTTAGTATGGAAGTAGCAGCTCAGGACAGCTGGAAAGTGTACTATAGTCGACAGCAGAAGAACAGATGTCGTTGTTACGTAAAAACTATTGTGAAGTGACTTCCACAGATGAGGACCTCGAAAGCAAAAACCTCTGTAGCCGACGGTCTTTAAGCGTATGAATAGAACAGCTAATTTATCGTCCATAGAGGACCCGAGAGCACGAAAAGGCTGAAACTGGTGCAGCAGTTCAGCTAGCTGCGAAGGAACCAAGCCACGACGGGCCTTGTGGGTCAGTGTAAGAACTATTTTGCTCTACATTAGGCAGTTTAATTGGCTGAGCTTTATTATCTATATATATATATATATATATATATATATATATATATGTATGTATATATATATATATATATATATATATATATATATATATATATATATATATATATATATATATATATATTGTGTGTGTGTGTGTGTGTGTGTGTGTGTGTGTGTGTGTGTGTGTGTGTGTGTGTGTGTGTGTGTACAATATCCATATACAGATCGTATTTATGCATATTATATCATTATTATATATATAAAATATTATATTATTATATATTATTGCAAATAATATGTATATATAAATATATGTACATGTATGTATATTCACACACCTTGGCGCCGAGGATGTGGCTGCTGGAAAGCGGCTTCCTCTAAATTGTTATTGCCTTACTTGACACTATTCTATTTTAAGATGTGGCATGCAGACTTCTTGCAAACGGGCATTCGGAGGCTGAGTAATCGTTGCATACTTGGTAGCGCTTCGTCAAATGATTCGAACAATCACCGTTTGAATCTGATAACATTAAGATTTTCTGGCAGCAAATGATTGTAAGTGCTTTAAATCGCTCTCCCTCTTTCTGTCTTAAAACCGATGAACCAAACATCCAACTCAGTTCTTCAAACATGTATGCTAAGAAAAATCCGTGGCAACATTTTCCGTGGCTGTGCTGGAGCCAGCTGAATCTCGGGGCACCATCCGGCGACAGCACGAAGAGAGCACTCAAGTGCTTCTCGGTTCGGCGGGCAGTGCTGCTGCTCGTAGCATTTCAGCGCCTGCGCCGCGTCCCAGCCTCGAAGTCGCATCGATTCAGCCGCTGGAGAGAAAGGCGCAAATCCTATTTCATCCTAAATTCATTGATTAGCTTAAGTGGCATCAACTGAATTAAACACAAAAACCAGGAGGCGAAGTCATGTGAATTGCTAAAGCTTCCTCGACATCGTGTCTTGCTGAGGACAGCCAGCCCCCTAGGCACTCTGCCCGGGCGATGCTGGGTGTCCACAGATTGCCCAGCGGCCCATCACACGTTTATCGCTTTACTGCCCTGACAACCCTTGACGTCCGCCCGCCCGCCCGCACGAGCGAGCCGGCGCGCATTCGTGGCCCTTTGCAGCCTAGGCAACGCATCTTATCAAAGCCTCGGGGCACGCGAGCAGCTCTCATTCTGGGGCCAGCCTTCTTCAGAGTAACAATTACTTGCCAGGTCGTCGACAGGTCAGTCTGCCCCCCAAGCATTTACGCTGAGCAGTCTGTACACATTTTGCATTTTGAAAGTTATCGAGAGCTCAGCTGACTCGCGCTTCGTTAATGTTTCTTCGCTCGTAGGGCCGCCGGAGCTGTACTCGCTCGTTTCGCCACCCTTAACACCAATTTCTTTCTA
Organism: Cristatella mucedo; assembly: GCA_009760855.2. Taxonomy (NCBI): domain Eukaryota; kingdom Metazoa; phylum Bryozoa; class Phylactolaemata; family Cristatellidae; genus Cristatella; species Cristatella mucedo. The sequence goes on from WPIO01000082.1 coordinate 392,413, forward strand.
TTCTCTTCTTTATCTTCTTTTTTTTACATCCCGACCCTCTCTCTCTCTCTCTCTCTCTCTCTCTCTCTCTCTCTCTCTCTCTCTCTCTCTCTCTCTCTCTCTCTCTCTCTCTCTCTCTCTCTCCCTCCCTCTTTCTCTCTCTCCTCTCTCTCTCTCCCCTCTCTCTCTCTCTCTCTCTCTCTCTCTCTCTCTCTCTCTCTCTCTCTCTCTCTCTCTCTCTCTCTCTCTCTCTCTCTCTCCCTCCTCCTTCTCTCTCTCTCTCTCTCTCTCTCTCTCTCTCTCTCTCTCTCTCTCTCTCTCTCTCTCTCTCTCTCTCTCTCTCTCTCTCCCTCCCTCTCTCCCTCCCTCTTTCTCTCTCTCTTCTCTCTCTCCCCTCTCTCTCTCCCTCTCGCTCTCTCTCTCTCTCAGAGTTTTATTTCCTTCTCGCGCAACACAGAACGTCCGCCGACGACCAACACCACCGCTAGTTTATTTCACCACGCATGGAGCAGGGGAAAACCAGACTCTCTGCTCCCCATCTCGCCCACCGGATTTTCCGCACGCCCGCGACTGCCGCACGTCACACCAACACTTAACAGCACATCTTGACTGACATCAATCACTAACAGCACATCCCACCCGCATACCACATCGTGCGTCACAGCCCACTCGCTCAACGATCAGGGGCACTACCGCCATATAAACGAAATCGCATGCCACTGATCTCATGATCGGTTCATTAGGTATTCGGTAAACCAACGTGGGCGGCGCTGCAGCTCTGACCGCTGGCGAGGGTGGCGCCTGCCCACTTCCTCAGTCGCACCATGGTCGCCTCACATAGGGTTAAGTATTGACGACTGAGCGGCATTATCGGATCAGTGTCCGGTACTAGCCGGAGGTCCGCCACGTGCCTTCGGATTCCGTTCACATCAACTCTGAGGTTGTGATTCTTTGAGACTACAGTCGTATCCGGCCATTCTGTCGTACACCGTGCATCGGGTGGTTTCACGAACACCCTCTGACCCACCGTGGAGTTGATTGAGCTCTCAGTGCTGGCCTTTCTTAGATTGTCGCCGACACCGCCATTCACATATGCCTATGAGGCACTGTTTCGCCTTTTATCCCCACTGTCGGTGTCGCATTGTAACAAAACACCACACCCAACACGCCTCTACCGGTGCGCCACGCTCTTGATAGTCCGATGCATGCGTTCGACTATGCCGTTGCCGTTCGATCACTAAGCACACCACTAGACGGTCTCAACGACCCAGCATTCGAAGAGACGCTGAACTGCCTCCCAAATCAGGAGCTGGGGCGGTTGGCCTCACTCTCGTAAGATTTTCTCCGCACTCTTGTAAGAAGACACAATTATTCTTTAGGAATCTGCCTCCATAACGTAAATCGGCTGAGGCCGCAGTCCACCAGGTTAAAATATTTTTTGTCGCGGTTGTTTGTGACTTCTACTGCCAGACCAGACCAGTGTTCAGCGACTTCAATACTGCCTCTATGACAAAGTCGGCGACGGATTCACTGACCAACAAGGAGAACAACGGTGGACAATGCGCTCCATGTCGGTCAACGAATGGTCGCACTAGGACGACACAGACTAAGTCTAGCGTCTTGTCTACGCCCAGATGGTGCAGTTTGTGGAACTGCTTTAGGTCTACAACAGGAGCCACCTGCCAACTTCAGGAGCAGCAGCACCGATACAGCATATCACATACTTGAACCATTTTTGCGGTACTCGCGTCAGCTGATCTGCTTTATTCTCCAGGCACCTTACTAGACTTACAATGAACTCCGAACTGAACTCCGTTACAATATCACTGAGTAAATCGAGACGCCGACGAATTATTATTCCTCTCCCGCGCCACATGTTATTACGGGTTTATCTACGTGTCGACCAATGACCTCATGAAGGCAAACATCGTCGCCAAATCAGTTACAACTTGAACCTTCCCAAGTCCCCAAACAATTGCAACGTTAAGGCCTTTAATGAAAACTTCTAGCTCGGCGGTGTTTAAATGCGAAGTATCGTCTATCTTCAGGAGCCATCTTCGACTATGCCGTCGATCTCAAGACAAGTTACAATGGCGACACTGCTTGATTCCACCACACACTCCTACTGATGATACTGGGCACCTGCCACACGCCAGTGACCGGATCAGAAGATTTTTGTCGAGTTATGGATGACGTGATCAATTTCCATAGCATCGCTGGGCACGTTGCTGTCCCAGTTCCGGTCACTGGCTGCACGTTTAACACAGTGCACTCATTTTGACTCTTGGATCTGTCGGTCCTCGTTAAGTGTTTTTTCTAGGTTTTTTGCGACCGTTCATCTTCGGCTTTCGTGGCCACGCTTGCTCAATAAGCAATCCCTAGTTTGGCACGGATTGGCACGGATGGCGGCGCGAGCACAGCGAGGTATATGCGCTCTCATCGGCGAAGCCTCTCACCATCGGTCCGGGCACTATGCTCGAAACCCGCGAACAGCAGCTCTCATCTTAAACTAAAGCTGCGCTATTAACAAAGCGTGCTTCCGCTTCCGCTGTGGTCACCTGTTGCAGCGCTCGCGACGGCGCTTCCCCGTGGATCACACATGTTTTCGTACGGTCAAAACAAAGCATAATGACTAAAAATTTGCTTCCGAAATATCAACATGCACACCCCCGAAAAACCGATTAGCCTTAGGTAATCAACCTGGCCCGCTGCGGTAAGCACGAAAAGTATTCTTAGCATAAGTATCTTGTAAATGAAGACCTTTCTTGCACTAGAAACAGCCAGCGAAATTTTTAGCACGAAGGAAGTTCCAGAAGAAATCAAGCATTTTTTCATATTCCTTGGTAATGCTGCGATTGAATTGCAAGGATGGAGAGATCAATGTTGCTGTTGCATGCGGAAAATGCGGGCTTTGTTGGTTGCCAGAATTAAAGAAAACGTTCACAGCATCAATCTGCTTAAGGGTGAAACAGTCTGAAAGAAGTTTGGTAATTTATGAAAGTAGTGAAAAGGTCGTTCATAATCAACTTACATAGTTTGAAAGCGAGTGAGTTTCAGCGATAAGACTGAGTTAGACAGTCATTGATCTGTCCCGTCCGTACGCATGAATCATCGTTGTTGCGCTTACATCTTGCACCTGGTACTATTTGCCGCACTACTAGGACACACCACAGCTTGAGTCAGAGTCTTGAATGTTAACACAAGATGAAGTAATTTACTAATTTACATGTGTAGCTTTAAAGCGCACTTTTATACTTGAATTTATACATTGGATTGTGCACTGAATTATGGAATTGTAACAAGCAGGCTTTTGATCAGGGCTTTATTTATTTATATATGTAGATACTGTGGAGATTATCTCTAAGTATAAATGATGAAAATGGAGACCGGGATAGTCTGTCATCGCAACAGTCTACCAGCCGGCGAGTCTGGGCAGCTATACTCTGATATGAATAATCTTTAATTTTCAAATTGAACTTTCCAGCATTGTCTCGCGGTTACATCCTTTTCCCGCCATTTGTGGCAGGGAGACTGGCGCCTCCTTTCAGTAGGTGAACCCGGATAGGAATGGCTGGCCGAGGTCACTCGGCTTGTCAAAACTCTCGGGTAAGTTCATTGCAGCGTTTTTATCTAAGGTTGGCTAAGCAAGTTTGAGCAAGTAAGCTGCTCATTGGAAGCTATAGTTAGAATACTCATTAGCTGTTTATGTTAATGGCTTATCGGTGCTTACTTATTTCCTTATTAATTGTTGTTAATGTGGATAGTCTGCAATAGTCATACAGGGTAGGTACCTGTCATAAGAATGATGAACTGCTCGCCTAGGACGCGTCGGCCAATTTCAGGCAATCGAACAAACCACCTTTGTGTAGCCTTACAAAGTATCGTGCCCATGAGCGGCTCGCGCATTCGTACCGCGTGACTTCCGGTACAGCGTGCTCGCTGCGAGATGTCTGGACGACTCGCCGGTGTTTACTTTAAATCCCGTAACGTCGACGAGCGTGCTTCTGCTGCTGTGAGCTGTTCTAATAGAAAATCTCTTGAGAATGATAGAGCTTTGTTAATGATAATGCCAGTGATATCGAATAGTTGACTCGTTACTTTAGCTAGATTATTATGGCTATTAGAGAGATTAAATTCGCGGTTCCTTACTTGAAATGACTAGGAGCCGGTCGTGTGGCAATCTACGGTTTGGCGGCATACTTAGAGCAAGTGGTGCAAAACTCGGGGACTTGAGCAACAGTTCTTTTGGCTAGGAAGTAGGATTGCGCTCTGAGAATGAGAATTTGAGATGAGAATGCGTCGAATCAGAGTTGTTGTACGCTCTGGTCTGTGCTGGACGCCTCTAAGTCACCGCAGCTGAAAAACATTTCGTCAGAGCTGTCAAATTGACTGCTCTGGTTTGGCTTAGGCGTTATGGTGCTCGTCTTTGACGACTGTAGTCATGAGCTCGAGTCCTGCGGCATATGTGAAGCGTCTGGGTAGAGACTAAGTTTTTTTAAACCGCAATGCAAATGACTTATGCAATTATATTATTAATAATGTTATCTTAAGGTATAAGCGCTCACTATTTCTGACATTTTCGGCAACAGCCGCCATACCTGTGTGTTTTGGTGCAGTAACTACAAGTCGGCAGCTCCCTATATATGCTTAGGGTACACCGTAAATTGATTGAGCATCGGGAAGGACAGGCACCTAAGCGAGGGCTGTGCTGGCTATCTAAGGACTTAATTGAGAAGCTCATGCAGCGAGTGGGATAATTTAGGGTAGGTCTCGGCCAGTACCGTTTCAATAGTGCTAGTCGGAAGTTGCATCTAAAAACTTAGCTCCTATACCGGCGGCGTGTACAAGATTTCTAATTGGGATTTGTAGGTCGATCGCTTTTACTCGAAGCCACTCTACAAGCGTCCCGCGGATAGAACGTGGATGCGGCGGGCCCCTACATTTTAGTGCTGCATTCGCGAGACAATGGACACCAGAGATTCCACTCATAGCAACAACAATAATATTAACACATTCATATAACTTCCACAGGGAACTAAATCTCTTTCAAGGCGGTTTACATATGCCGTAAAAGAAGCATGTCAACATAGGTGGAGATAATCCAAACAGCGTCAGCATGCATAGGCACAAAATAAGCAACGCTCGAGAACCCTGAAAATTCTGTGAGGAACCGGCAAGTTCTTAGCTTTTTTTAATTTTATCAAGTCGGGGTATGTCTTGACGTGAGTCGGCAGTATATTCCAAGCTTTGCGAGCGCAAGAACTAAATGTATGGTCTCCAGAGGATTTGAGTTTGGTTCGAGGCGCAACTAAATGACTCGATTCAGAAGAGTGGGTGGTACGATGCCCAGCCTTATTGGGGACTAGTCCATGTAGGTAGAATGGAGCCAGAGAATGAAGGGACCTAAGAGTGAGTGACAAAACTTTAACGTCTATACGCTGCTTGATGGGAAACCGATGCAGGTTGGCGAGAGGCGTCGTAATGTGGCAACTGCACCGCTCACGATAGACAAGCCTAGCTGAAGAGTTTTGCCCAAACTATAAGCGTCTGATTTCACATGCCAGAGACCCTATAGTAGTGAGTTTCAAAATCTAGACGGCATGTCACAAATTCAAAGACCAACTTGGATGTTGTATCCCTGTCTAAGTAGGACCGAATTTGTTGTCATGTTAAGTAGCGGGAAGTAGGCAGACCGAACAATCAGCTGCTGTGGTCATCTATTGAAAGGTCGCTTTGGAACACAGATTTCGTGCAGATGCTACGGAAGATAGGCTGTCCTAGCCCATTTTGAGGGAAAGGTTTTCCATTTTCGGAGTAATACTCGGTTTTCCGTGACAATCGAATGGATTTCTTGAACTAACATTATAAGAACAATAAGCAATGATTTGGATTTTTCCAAAGACATATTCTGCATCTGAATCAGGTCCTCCAAGGCTCATATAAAGAACCCAGGAAAGAGAGGCCGCAGCCGCCCACTTTCAGCTTCTGTTGGGCAAGCCTTCTCCCTAGCAGCTCCATGTTGAATGTCAATCGGCATAATGTTTCGCCCTTTCGCCTAACCCTTCCTAATAGCTCCTCCATACATTAGTTCGCGTATGCTTCACGTCCAAAGCAAGCTTTAAGTACAGGGAGTAACTGTCCACAGTTGCCGATATCCGAGTGCTATAAAGTGGTCAAGACTTCTGCGCTGGAGCCCTTCAAGTTGGCTGCAACATGTGAGCCCTTCTCAGCCTCGGACCAGCCAAATGAGGCAGCGACGTACTCGAATTAGATAGGATAAGTCTCGCACTTTACCGTACTAAAATAAACAGGAATAACTGTAAGCTACTTCGGCCCTTTTACCTGATCTGAGTGGCTGGAAAGCAAATAATAATGATAATAACAATAATACATTTGATGTAGCACCCTCAGAGAACTCAATCTTTCTTTATCTTGGCAGTTTACATTTGCTGCAAAGGAAGCACGATTTTCGAATGGTTAGCAAACTGCCCGGCCGTCGTCTCTACAATCGGCGCGCGGTCACTTAACCTAGTCGTCTCCATCACCCGCTGAGTAAGTAATTGATTTACCAAGCCATCGGGTCCCGCTGCTTGAGGGGATCACCAAAATCTATCGAAGCACCTAGCCTTCTGGCGGGCGGTTTAAGGAGGCTGCCCTTTCTAAAACCGGCTTGCTCATTTCTTACTCATCCGGCAGCTGTCTAGGGGGGCTACCCCCAACGGGCTCTGTGGAGCCAAAAAACACCAAACAGGGTTTGAGACGCGTAGCATGCTGAGCCAGAACTTTCACACCCGGTTCGCTTGCTGCAACTTTCCCGCAGACGTCAGCAACTCGAACCCGACAACCTTAGCTGTGCTATGCTAGCTTTAATTTCTGCCGCATCCCTCTCCGAAAACCCCCGAGCTTTTTCCCACCGCGGTTGTAAAGCAGTTTAATATGCACGCTCGTAGCTCAAAGGAGCTGCTAATCAGGTCCTCCGTAGACTAGAAACGACCACCTAGATATTTCCGCTTGGAGGACATAATCGCCGACTTTGCCTTCAGTACGCTAAACTTCGAGGCCGTACTGCCAACTGTGCAGTACGCTATCGGCAATTTTTCTTCCTTCCTCCTGCCGAAATAATATAAGACACTGCTGAAAAAAATATCATCTACAATAGCTTACTAACAACTTACTACTCTGGTTACGAGGTGCCGCACCGATTTTCGGCATATTTTCTGCCATGGCAAATGACTACAAAAACCGTTGAGCTTCAACACAATAACTAATCCCAAACTTCTGAAGCGGTGTCTGGCTAAGTTTTCTTTATTATGGCTGATATTCACTATTCAGGTTTCCTGATTATAACTGCTAGTAATGAATATACGATAATCTATGGCTGAGGTTGCACAAATGGAGAAATGTGTTGTAGGCTCGCAGTTTTGGTTCCGGAATAGGCGTTGTCATTTCAGCTGATCTGAGTTCTAGACCATGGATCCGCTGGTCTCCGTCGTGGCCGCTGTTGAATGCCAGTAACCCTCTTTTCCTGTCGAACATACTTCTCACCATTATGGATGTGGACTTTTTATGTTAAGGTACCGGCACTCTTCGTTACTATGTTTCGCTACTGTCGGCACACACTGCGTGCATTGGACCTAGACATCTCCAGCCGCAACACAAGGTTCAGGCGTCACTTAGTAGTCGTTTCGTAGCACTTGTTAGTCAAGCCTAGCCCGGTTACGAGCACTGTGTTTGCGGCCTACTTCTTACCAGAGGTGGTAGTCGCTACACCCGCTTGTGATAGAACATTCAAAGAACAAGCAGTGATGCCCGAAGGACAGTCGAGATGGAAAAAATGACGGGTTTCAAAATAAGCTATGAATGTAAGGTTTTTAGAAAGCACGGACGGGTGTGCTTTACAGTGGTAGATGGCGTAAACAGCTTGATGACAATTTGCTCGATAGAGACCCTTGCTCTTCACGACGGAGGTCCAGAGAACGTGGGTTCTAATCCTGCGATGGGCTATCCTTTGTTGCCACTGCAAGCCGTGGTGATAGCCTTTAAGGCTCCTCTGCCGTTGAACAAAAGAGGCTGTTAAATACGCTAGCATTTATTTAAATTTCGAGACCTTTCGCCTATGAAACTAGTCACATGTTAGTTGATGCCGGCCGGCCACAATCCCTCATTACTAGCGGCGCCATGCAGGTGAGCTCGACAGTCCGTGTGCGATCGAAATGCCGCTCGCATTTCGTATTATGCTTTGACTGCGACCGTGGCAAAGTGAGTGAGATGTCAAAGCGCAGCGACTAGCCGGGACGGAATCGTGAACGAATCGCTATAAAGGGCCAAAATGCTACTCGGAGCCGACTCTGTAGGCGCTGTCACGTGCGCATCCCTCTCGTCTTTATGTTACAGATACATGTGGTGTATATGCAGTATTAGAATAGGAAGTGGAAAGCTAGCTTAAGAGGAAAGCCATGTGCGTTGACTCGTTGAAAAGTTGGCGTGTCGACTGAGGCAAATTATGGCAGTACTAGATATTCCTCACGGTTCACGAGTTGTAGAATCATCGGGGAACAACTTTTCATAATCTATAGTTTATAGTAGACTAAAACTAAATTGAAATAACACAAATAAAACTAAAAAGGCATCGGGAAATGATCACTAGGGAGTTTTAAATTATGAGTGCTGCTGTATAATTGTAGTCTATTTGTGGTTGTCGCATATACAGTCCTAGGTTTACGAATGGCCTTTTTATCAAGATATTAGTTTATAATCTTGAAAAATCACGAGAATTTCTAACTTTGATTTGGAAGGCGAGCCTGAGTATTCGGTGATCCAGCCTGCGAGCAAGCCTTACTTACGGGAAATCTTTCAGCTCTTGCTTACTGTTGCAAAACTTAGGAAAAAAGAAAAACTAAAATATCTCTAAATAGCTTAGAATAATTTCATTATCAAATTTAGGATTACAAAGTTCCTATCCCTATCGATTCGCTCACCTGTACTGACAAATAGGAAGAGAGCCCATGCGAATATAGATTCATGAGTAAAGATGTATCCTCGATGTTAAAATATTCATTTCATTCGTCGTTTAAAGCTGTCAATAATTTCAATTAACTTTTAAAATTGATTTTTAATTTAATTATTCGCATTTTTGCAACATGCAAATTGCGTGCGAACTCTTTCCATTTGTGTCAGGCTGGCAATTCAACGATGACTTCCGTTACCGAGATGGGATGTACTCACTTTCGCCACATGTATTCAAAATTACGGAGGTTGCTGGCTACCTTGATTGCTGCCATGCTCTGCTACAGCTGGAATACATCCGTGTTTCGGGGAGGCTTGTTAGCTGTGCTTTAAGGCACTAGATTCACCAGTGTCTGCCCGTGTCTGGAATGGCTACCACCATGCTCTGGAATTCAGAAACAGCCACAGCGACATTGTAACAAAATTGGAATTCTAAATTAAAAGCATTATCAGAGGCCAACGGGGGAAGTCAAGGCTTTAGTACTCAATTCCTATTCTATTAGGCTATTTATCAATAAAGCATTTCAGAGAGTTTCTTTTCATCTACCACTCTAGTCATTGGCGAAAAATCTCGGCACGCTTGCTTAACGTAAGCGTGTTGCGATAGTACGTAGAAGAACAGCGATTTCACTAAAACACGTGCGCTGGCAATTCGATTCGAGCGACTATCCTCATTATTCATTAAAATTCCCTCGTACAATGTGTAATTTATGCGAGCTCTTGGATCTCCGCGTCGAATCGAATATCGCTCGAACCAGATTTGTATTATTTTCATACCCAATGAATGGAACTCTAGAGTAATTTTAAGGTAGATAAATGTCCTGCTCGGCTAGATGGTTATACCGTTTCCTTTTAGATCACACGCTTAATGAAGATCGGTACGCGGGTGAGGTATTCGCGATCATACGAGGATCAAAAAGATGTATTAAGTACAGATCTCTCATAGTAATAGCTGCTTGATTTACTCAATCTGTCACTATATTTTACATGCACCAAATAGAAGCGAGCTTGTAAAGAAAGGCGATCGCAGCAGGTACTAGAAATCATCCGAGACGCTTATAATTATCGGCGAACGTCGTTGTCGAAAGTCCCGTGGAGCAACTTGGACTAGTTACTCTTTGTCGAGGATTAACTGCCGACAGAGCAAGGCTCAAAATAACATGGCCTGATACGTCATGTGTGCTTTGTGTTATTATTTCCATTCTAAATTATTGATATAATCCTTTGCCATGAATGTGCACGTAAATCACTCAATTTACTTCTTTGTGAGATTGAAAACAGATATATATATGTCGGGTTGAGTACTAAGATTGTATGAGCGACAGATAAGATTCGAGCAGCAGTAACGGCCGAGCTAGGATGTGCACAATATGCTGTCGTAACCTTGCACCCGTCTCCGAGCAACCGATCGGTTGAGCAAGAACAGCTAAGGGTTCACGAGTTACTCACGCGCAGCACGTGGAGATGAGAAGGCTGTTTGCTTATTTCCTTAGTTACAGATGGTAATGGTGTGAGTTATGAAATTAATTGCGGTGCTATTGTATTTCCTCGGCTTACGCTAGATGTGTATCCCCCTTCAACGTTGCAATTAGTATTCCATGCCTTATGCAGTGCATCACTCCCACGTAAAGTGCGTGCACTCTTTGATCACATGAAAAGGAGTAGTAATTTGCATACTGCGTTCTATTCACTGACATTAAAGTTTACCGACGCTTGCCACATCAAACATCTCAGAAAAATGAGTATATTACTTATCAAAAAGTTATAGCTCCAGCACGGCTGTCTTGCCCTGTAGCGTTTCCTCATTCCTGATGCAGCTGCCTGCGTCGGGCTGTCACCAGCGTTGCAAGAATGCTTTCTTCGTATTCCTAGAGCGCCTAGAACGATTTGAGGTTGCGAGGGCACCGGAGAGCAGCAGCAGTAACAGAGAAAGAGAGACCAAAGCTGCGGCGGCGACGTCTCTTCGATATGCCGCCTCCATCGGGGGCTTTCTCACCCTTACATTGATTCAGGCCCTCTGGGAGATTGATGCTCACCCTGGCAGCTCTTTGTTTGAAGTGATTAAAAAGAAAGAGTCTCAAGCTATCAACAGACTTTATCCTACATACATGCCACTATTAATAATTCATCTGGACACGTTTGTTCCATTGTAACGTCGTCACTAAACTTACTCTGACTATTTGAGCTGAACTCAATTATGTTGCATTATTTTGAGACTATCCTCTTAAGCTCACCAACAACTTCAAAATTTTAATTAAAATATGTATGATTGCAATGTGACTCTTAATTATTACTCTTACCATTGAGGGCACATTTAATGGCTAGATGGTCTTCATATCGCTAATAAAAGTTCCCCATGGAATGAATATTCTAGATAAGTGAGCTAAGTGTCTTGAGTCATTAACACCAGTAGAATCTAGAACCTGTTTCTGTAATCATCCGCGCATCGATACCACGATGTCCCATCTGATGCGACATCGCAGCACTACAACTGCTACAATTTTCATGTGCGTACAGCGACAACAGCAATACTGGGTTCCTGTCTCTGAGTCTCTCCTTGCTGTCTAGGTGCCAATCGTACGCCGAAGCATGTCCAGGCCCTTATTGAGTTCGCACCATGAAGGGATATCTTCCAACCACACCCTGTTGGCTAATAGCCCCGTCAAAACAAACAGCTCGCTAAATAAATACTTCCTGTTCATTTTAATACGTTTCGGACAGTTACCTTAACCTCAACTGTACTTAATACATCGGGATCAGTGGCTTTGGCGGTCGCATCGCGGTATCATTCGTATTGTGTCACTAGCCTATCGCCTTCATTTATCAAATATGCTCTTCGCGAATCGTCTGACATGGAAAGTACTTTTACTGAGTAGACAGGCTTCCACACTTTATGACGACAATCTATCCCAGTAAACAGGAAGAGACTTCGTTCGGAAAATAAGGTCTACGCACTCGTGTATTATTGGCTTGGCAAAATTTAGCTTCTACGCGCATGAAAGGAACAAATCGATATGCGGCTGTGACCACTTTAGACTTCATTAGCTGAACAAGCAGAGCTATCACAAATATCCGGCATTCAGCTGCTTAGAAAAGCAGCTGTTGAAAAGCAAGCTGACGTCATGAAGGCCATGGCCCATAAGTAAGCTTAGGCATTATTTCAAGGGGCACTTCACCAAGTCGCAATTTCAGATATACTTACGTGAAATACACATTATTTTTGGCTTTTTCTCCTTGCTTTCTTAATAAGTCAGCCCAAATTTTCCACGAATAAAAAAGATTTTCCATTGACCTAATATTAATCTTATATCAGCATATCCTTTTGCAGTACCATTCGACGGACATTTTACGTGATAGTGACAGTGCGACCGATCACATATAAAGTTTGAATTAACTACTCTTAGTAATACGAACGATTGACTACATCGACAAGCAAATTTAAGCCCTGCATATACACTTATGTATACCTTAAGTAGACATTCCGTATACCTTAAATGTCGGATCTCTTGCGACATGTCGCCCCGCTAATTGAGAAGCGTGGCTTATTTTAATTGTAAGTTAAAATACACTTATTCTTGGTTAAATATGTCTCTAAACCAGAGACCATTGATCTATTCCTGAGTATCATAGCTAGATAAAGACTTTAGTGGTTACTGCTCTATCGGTAACGGAAGAAAGTTGAAAACAACTACATTTACGTGAAATTTCAAGGCTTTGTGCCCTTCTTTTAAGCTTCAAAATCGCTTAGACTCAGCTTCTTTAACTTCAAAACCAGCCCACCAATATTGTCTTGGAGGTGGCTTGACTAAAATGTCATTGATGCCATTGAGCAGACTCTAGAGATTGCATTTTTGATCTACAAAAGCAAGTGTAAATTGGTCCCTAAGGTATTTACTGGTGGCTCGGTCGTGTTAACAAGGTACCAAACATCTAAATTGGTAATAAGATTTGAAAAAGTCATCTTAATTAAATTAATCGTCTGAAACTCTAGGCTCCGTCTCCTGTCTAAATGAAGCTGGCTTTTGGCATCCGACTGTATCCGTTCTATATTATATCTCGGTTAAATGGAATCCTTTAGCAGAAAATGTCAGCATGAATCTATCAGCTCTCAAAGTTTATTTTAAACATACTTCTTCAAGTCAGCCTGGAAATCTTTTTAATGGAAAATACAGGTTAATTACCGATTGTGAAACAAAACCATAGAAATGCGAACGAGAATTAAACCGCAAAAACTGTTTTCAGAAATTAAGACAAAGAGGACGTTAGTATAAAAAATAAAAGATTCATAGTGTGACTACAAAAATGTTGCTGCCATTTATTTGCTCTTGTTACCAGCTTGGAGCACGTCCTTCTAGTGGCACATCACTATTAGAATGTGCTAAGCTTTTGAGCGCTAAGTGAGCACACTATTCGTTTCCTTAGCTGCTATGAAAGGCACTCGGGCGATAGATCTGTGAATCCAGTCACAGGACTGTGCGTGTATCTCACTTTGCACCTAGAGACCTTACTTATGCCACCCAACGTTTTCCAATATAAGTGCATCAAAAAAGCCCGAGATATTTTGACCTGACGCGGTTAGTTGTGTCGAATAAATAGTTAAAGGTTGAGTTATGTTATTTTTGGGTCATATGGATGCCTTCCACATGTGTGCGGTCGCACAAAACCGAAAATCTCCGTTTTTCTTTGTGCGTCAATCTCTTCTTTCCCTTATTTTCGCCACGTATTAATTTTTGTCCCACACTCCCACTTTTAATTAATCTTCTAGCTAGTTTGGCCCCAGGTCTGATTAGTTAATAATCATCTATTGACAATATCGGCGGACATTAGCTGTACCTAATGTTTTTGGAACCATGCAAACGTGGATTGATTTTTACCACCCGCACAGAAAAATTTTGGCATCAGCTAATTATATAGTACTTTTTAAAAACCGGAAGAGACTCTGGAGTGCACGTGCTATGTTAGTGTATATATTGTGAGGCTCCTTAGAGTGACTGCCACTAAGCCACGATATTCCGTTCGCGATAAAACAGAAAGAGAAACGATCCATCGAATTAGATGACATTTGAAACCTTCAACTGCCTGGAGCTTCAGTCCGCTGAATAGCTGCCGCACAAAAGATTTAATCTGTTGGATCGAGGTTTCATATTGTGGGTACGGATATGGATAAGAATAAGGATACGGATTTACTTGTGAAACTTGTTTCTTCTGCGGGTCATAGTTCTTACGTTTCGAAAAACTACAGGCCTACAAAAACCAGTTGCTTCTCGTTCGTCCCGATAAACGAAGCGACTCTTCAAAGGGCTGTTAAGCCTCCTGGGAGCTGCAGAATAACTAAATTCTGTTAGTTCAGACTGCTTTAATGGACAACGAACTTCAATATTACATAAACCGAGTCACATGTGGAAAATTGTTTGCCTCTAAAGCTACTATTAATTTCATAGAATATGATAGATTCTTGAGTCGGGCCTTCGGCTGATGGTGTTAAAGAGAAAGTAGGGAAGTTATTGCTGCTTAGACGACAGTTGATCAGTAGTAAATCCACTTTTAAAATTAAAGGTAGGGTTATTTAATAGCCTCATTTACATAGCGACAGGGGAGCTCTATAGGTTATCACCACTGAAACAGCGACATGCTAAATCAGCCCTATTATGACCGAAACTCATTATTTGCGGTTCTTGAATTGTAATGGCAAGTAACTGATTATGTATCTATGGCTAAGGCAGTATTAATAGGCAGTAAGCTGTGCTCCAGGAGTTGGCCTTGGCATTTGAGCTTTCGACTTTTAGCCATACCAGAGTTACTGCACTTTAAGGATGCTGTTGGATGCCCCCCCCGAAGCCTCTACCTCTGTTAGACAGACTTTAGGCTATTAGTATGGACTTGTTATGCTAAGGTACGGGCGCTCTTCCTCGCTGCTCTGTTCCGCTACTGTGCGCATATATGCGTTACCTTCGGCTTGTCTGAATATCTCCTGCCTCCGATGTCAGGCTATCCACTCACTCGCGTCAGGGCAGCAAGCGGTGGCTTGCATTAATATCCTCCACTGCAGCAACTTTTTGAATATTGTGAGCAGGGTTAGAGGCTGACACGGGCTACCGAGAAAATACAGCGAGGGTTAATGTTTTATCGGCTAAACCTGAATTATTCTGAGAGCAGTCTTAGTCAGCAACTGGGAGGCACTCTTCGACAGGACCCAGCACTCCTTGACAGTAACGTCGTGCATTGTGCTCCCGCTGAGAAGCATCTCTAGCTTCGGCAGCTATCAAATCCTCTCCAAAAACATGTCCTCCGATGACAGCGGTATGCAAATGTCTCCTCCCAAGACACAGCATTTTCGATTTGTTGGCACTTTTCAGTATTCCCCAGTGGCCGGCGAACGAACTTTGGTGTGTTCTTGATTTGCTCCTACTTACGCTGGTATCATGCTTAGGCCAACATGCTAAGCAAAACATAAAAACAGTCATGTCTACAGGTTAGTAAAATCTATGGCTTAGTAATACTGAATAATGCACAAGTACGCACGAAAAACATACAAAAACAAAGAAGATACGTTCTCTGGGGAGAATGGAAAGCTGACCGGAACCGATGCGTCTTCAGCATAGACTTAAATGATGGATGATATATATATATAAATATCATAGCTGATTAAACTGCCTCTTTTTGTATAGCGACAGAAGAGCCTTTACGGCTATCACCACGGCTTGCAGTGGCGATAAAGGATCGCCCACCGCGGGAATTGAACCCACGACCTCGGGACCGAGGTCGTGAAAGCAACCGCCTTACGTAGTGTGCCATCACGGCTCAAGGCCGGTAGTGACAGTAGCAAGAAGTGACTTTCAGATTTTTCGGCAAAATGAGCTGAAGGCTTGATCACTAAAAGATTCAAATTTATGTTAAGGGGCGGTGAGATGACTAGATGCTGAGGAGCGGGCAATACGAGAGCACACTGCGAAAGCCGGGAAGTTTGGATGGATATGATAGTACAACCGATAGAAGCGGTCTCTAAGACAAAAAATCTTGATAGAGATGCGATGCTTGAGATGCTTGATGCTTGATATGATAGAGCCACTGAAGCTCTGACAGAAGTAGTGTAATGCGGAATTGAATGCTTTAACTACATACGAGATAAGCTGCTTACTTGTGCACTAGTTTCTAACGATATATTGTGGTGGATAAGAATCTGGAAAAAATTAATTGCAATAAACTAGACTAGACATTTCAAATCTGCGAACAAGATTTGCAGTCAGACTTTTATCTAAGCACTTCCCGAGTTTTCCATTATTATAGTATATTCTGTGGTATGGTTAGCTTGAACTTCTGACCGGACTTGCTTTTAAAATATGATGAAATGATGCAATCGCTTAGTTTATTGGGCATCACTTGTTCAAGTGTCTCTGAGAAAAATGGCCGAAGGAAAAATGGAGGAAATTTATTTAAATTCCTGGGATCTAAGATAGTCTTTTTATTGAATCGTCTGATGGTTGCTGTTTCCAGAAGTTAAGGAAGTCTGCCAGTAACCGAGGTCATATTTGCAATAATTTTAATGGTGGGCAAAAACAAGTCTGTGCAGCACATAAGGAGAACTGTTGGACTATCCTAGACAGCCATTGGTAATTGTGAAGGAAAATGTGGCGATAAGAAAAGTAGAGACAGGTGCGAAAGAGACTACTGAATAAGATGAGGTATGAGAGGAAGAAGAGCAATGAAGATTTGCAGTCCGGCATGCGGTGACTGGAGTGAGGGTCTGCATGGAGTTCTTAATCCGCTCCATACTACCTCTGAAGAATTTGAAAATCGAAATGCTAAGTCACCATTTGGATCACTGGAAATTATGCTTGCTTGGGGCGTTTAAGGTGAGTGATTATGAACGAAATAAACCTCCTATATTGTGCTTTGTATATTTGTATGTACATATCTCTATCTATATTTAGTGAGCCGTGGTAGAACGCTAGGTAAGGCGGCTGCTTTTCATGACTTCGGTCCCGAGATCGTGGGTTCGATTCCTGGGGTGGGTGATTATTTATCGCCGCTGTAAGCGGCAGTGATAACCGTAAGGGCTCTTCTGTTGCTATACAAATGAGGCTATTAGATCAGCTAGTATAACTTCACAGGCCACAAAGACTAAGTGGTTTTTACCTGTGAGAGTTTCCCATAGCTCACTCAAAAGTCGAAGCAGCGTGTTTCGGTGTGTGCGGGATAGCCAAAAGAATTCATCGGACGAAACCAAAATATATTGAGAAGCGAGGCTAAGTCAGGAACAGCCAAGGAATTGAATAGCATCTCAACTTCTGGAAGTCGCAACTATCTGGTCTTACGGTTTGTGCAATGAAGCGCTAGCACTGATGCAAAATTCTGCAGCAAGGCCCGTCTGTCGCAAACTTCGTATTGTCACATTGAACCACTTCTCACCGACCTGCAGTGGCTTCCATACAAGCGGTGCATTGAATTCAAGGTTTTATCAGTGAAAAAGGTCGCTTCGGTCTATAGCTTCGGCCCACCTATAAGAACTAATTTCCAACTAAGCTAGGTGTCGCACCACCCAGCTCTTCAGACTCAAGTCACTCAGCTATGCTTCTAAACAACCTCGACTCCTTTCGAGGCTGTGCCTTTAGTTCGTAAGCTTCCAGAATCTGGAACTTACTCCCGACTACAGTCATGACATGCCATGACTTGATGGCATTTAAAAAGAAGCTAAAACCACACCTGTTCCTCACAGCAGTAGCACGATCCGTATGAATTGTCTTTTGCTTGCTTATGCATGTTGATACCGCGTATGTTATCACTAATTGACATGCTTCTTGTATAGCATTCGTAAAGTGCCTAGGAATTGAATTGTTTCACTTTATGAGCTATGCAAATGTCCTATTATTAATGTTATTATTATTATTTGTAGTTTGGTTATATGTAGGCCTGTACTACTCCTCTGCTAAACCACCGGTGCACAGCTGTGGTCCGCCGGTGAGGTGGCGTGGACACCGGCCGGTAACCCGCTGGTGAACAGATGGTGGATTCACCATCTGGTTCGGCCAGTGCATAGCCGAGGTCGAGGAGAGGGACTCGAGTGGGAGAACGGAGCTAAGGGAGTCGTGCTTCCCTTTGCTCCGTGCGTCGTACATTTAAATGGTGGTGTTAGTTATCCTCTGGCATTTCTGTGTGCTGTGCGAACCGAACGCCATTGTTACTATTACAAGTTGAGTAGCGCAGGTAGGCTGGAAAGTTTGTGCCGAGTTGACAGCAAGAGAGATGTCGTTTCAAAAGAATTTTGGAAAGGTGAGTTTCAAAGTCTGGGATCTGTAGAGCGTGTCATTATGTCTCTAATGGTCTGTCTAATTGGACTAGCTAAATTGTTGTCCATGGAGGCCTTAGACATGAGCAGGCTGAAACTGGTACACTGATGTAGCCAAGAGCCTTGTGGGTCGAAAGTTTCTTTCTACCCCCTCTCTCTCTCTCTCTCTCTCTCTCTCTCTCTCTCTCTCTCTCTCTCTCTCTCTCGTTATCTTTCTCACTTTCTGCTTATCAAACGGGAGCCACAGCAGCTCTATAAGAGAGAGAGAGAGAGAGAGAGAGAGAGAGAGAGAGAGAGAGAGAGAGAGAGAGAGAGAGAGAGAGAGAGAGAGAGAGAGAGAGAGAGACGTGACTGAATTTCTCTGATTTACTAACCAAATTTGAAACTGTATTTATCACCAGTTATAGAGTCAAAATAGCTTTGTTCGGTAGTCCAGCCAAAAATATTCATCCTTGGCCGGAATAATAAAGTTTCACAAAAAAGAAGACCTTTAATGAGGGCCCAGAAGGCTCAGCTTAGTGCAGCTGCTCTACTAGGTACGAAAGAGCCAAGCGATGACGAGCCTTACTGGTCAGAGTAATAGTTTTGCTATTTATTTTTCGCTCTAATAGAAGCTATCGAAGCTCCATCAGCACAAGAGACACATGGCTGAACCTTTGGGGTCTATTTTTTAGCTTTGCAGTCATATTCATCCTCAACGGCAAAGGCTGATTGGCAACCTTCAGTACCCCAGCCACAACTGAATTCCAGTACTCAAGCCTATACAGAACAAAGAAGGTGGCGAGAGTTTTAGCAAGCCAGCGTGCTAGATCATCTTTAATCTTAGACGGCGATGGAACGTGATGGCTAGCTATGGAAGCGGTTTAATTGAAGAAGAATCCAAACTTTAAGCAAATATCAAACAGGACACCTTAATTCCCGGGCATATGGAAACTGTAGCAAAACAGCCTCACTAATTAAAAGACTAAAGTCTCCTAGTGCAGCTGCACTCTGAGGGTATCCTGTGAGTGGTATTTCGATTTTATCATCCTTTTAAGTAAAGAAAATTGGCTGCTATCCAGGATGAAATGCCTGCAAGGTAAGCATTCAGTTAATCAGTCGCTGAAGTTAATTCCGGTGGTTTAAATGACAATTGTAGCTGGCTACTGCAAGCTAAGCATAGAAGTGTTAGCCGATCCCTCGGCCGAATAATTCTTTTATGAAAGACTCAGTATATATCGGAGAATAGCAAAGGACCAATAACGGACACTTGTGGAACTTCACAAGCGGCTGGGTCTGCTGAAAGAGACGTGACTACCACTCAACGCAGATTGAACACGATCATACAAGTGCGATTTGAACCACGCGAGAACCTTGTCCGCCCGGTCTGTCGTTGTTGTCAAGCGTTCAAGTAGGACATTGGGATTCATGTTGTCAAACGCAGCTTATAGATCCAGCCGGGATGGGGTAGGAAAGTCACCATATTCGTTGCTACATAGGATATTTTGGGTTCAGTGCTGTGACATCGGTTGAGTCCTGACTGAGGTTTTTCCGACAATTCATTCTTGTATTCCACAAGCTGCCTAGCGATAATCTTTTCGAGAATCTTGAACGACAAAGGAAGATGTGAGATTGGGCAATAGTTTGCTAGGACCACATCGTTAAAATTTAGGCTGTTTTGCCATCGGTCGTGAGATTTCCTGTTTGACAGACTTTGAAGCCACTGCTTTATTCATTGAAACATTAAAAACCTAAGGTATGGAAGGACTAAGTTGGTGCACCAGTGACGACCAAAGAGGGGTAGGCTTAGGGTCTCTCGCTGACAACAAGATCAACTTGATATTCATAAGCAAACCTAGTGCTATTCAGGGACTGAAAGGCCTCACCATCAAAATTGACTCGTTCGAAATCCTTTCTGAAGCCTATCTTTGAAATCTAGGTGTTCCAAAATGACTTTAGCCCGACAACCAGTCAAATATGCCTGCCTTCAGTTAAATAACACAGCAAAAATGTGTGCATTCTTAGATAAGGACAACGCAGTCAAGTTGGTCCGTGCGTTTGTGAAATTCTATCTAGACTTCTGTAACTGTCTGCCGGCTGATCTTTCTTCGTGCGCAATTAGACCCTTACAGTTGGGGCAAGACTCGGCTTGACTGAAGCCGAAATCGCCATCGCCACATTAAACCACTTCTCTCCTACCTGCAACGGCTCCCTAATTAGCAGCACATAGACTTCAATGTCCCAGCCGACAGCACGACATCCCCTGACGACACGCGACATGATAAGCAAAACTAGAAAACCGCGTACCCGAAACTGCCACGTAGCTCGGTGGAAGAAGCCGACTTATAGCGCCATCTCTGAGCTTTAGCATAGAACCCTGCGCCAGAAGCCACCGTGCTCTTCGCTCCTTGCCGAGTCTGGTCCTGTTGTCAAGGTGCCAAAAGCAGTACGGCTATTCGACTATTATCCTGCTGGTTAACGGCTCACTTGTCTTCCCCAGAAAGCCATCGCTACACACTACGCAGTGGCGCTGCCGATATCGCTTTTTATGGTGCTCTGCGATTGGCCGCGAGCCTTGCATTCTCGCTACGAGCGGGACTCATATACTCGAGCCAAGTATACTTAAAAAAGGCCTCGACTATTACCGTTTAAGCTCGATAACGAGCGTTTTTCACATGGACGCGTAAAGTGGATTTTCAAAAGGGAATCAATTCCTGCGAACACAATATTTCCCAGGGTTTCGGAGCCTACTGGAAGGGCGTAGTTAGAAACTCCAACGGGATCGGCGTCTCCATTCCTAAGACAAAGGGAAAAGCTGTTGACCTTATCACCTGGCTCATATCACTGCTGCCAGCCGTCGCTTGCCTTTCACTAGAACGCCAAGCTGGTTTCTGTAACGCTCGACGTGGTTTGGCGAGCTTGCTGTAATTTGCAAGCGAGATCTATCGCTTTTAGGTTTAAGGAAGGCAAATTTGAAGAAGGTCTAGTGAGCTGCACTACTCCGTATAACATTTGCATCACTGCAGCCTTTTAGGTATCGGCCTTGTAAGTACACTGGCAAGAACTCAACCTGCTTTTTTAAACTGTTTGGTCTGTTATTTCACACTTATTACGGCTTGATGTAATGTGCTAGGCATTCACTTACGTGGAGTCCAGTCCATTTCGATAGCGCCAGAGCGGAATTTCCGGTACAGTCCACCGCCACTCCATGCTGCGTTTCAAATGGTATTAGCAAATCATACCGTCGGGTCATTAAAAGGCGCAGCTTTCTGGTAATACGGCGACATTTCGATACGAGTATGGGTAGGCGTAGTTGTTGCATGTACTCGATTGCTTTTCCGAGATATCATAGGAGCCTGCATGCTGAGCCGGTTGAATTTTAGAATGCAGGAAGGGATACGAAAGCTTGCAATATATCGAAACCTTCCGGTTCCGAGTTATCGTTTGTCTTGGTGAATAAATTGGATACCGGTCAATTAGCTGCACATCAAGCCAGAGGCGGAGTCATCTACCTACTACCAGACTTCTCGTTTGGTGCCCTAATAAGACAGTGTCTCTATTCGGGTCTGCATATGGCTCACAGCAAGAGAACCAATCATTTACTGCCTGCCACTGCACGCCGGGAGATAGCCGCTAGGGCTCTTCTGCTGCTATGCCAACTATTAAGCAGCTGAGACAGCTGCTCTTTGTGAGTAGCGTCACTCGCTAGCCAATCTGTCGCCATCCTTTTGCCAGCGGTGCAAGCACTCCCAGCAGTGTCACAGATTGAAAGAGCATCAAATTATTAGCCTAAGCCTAGAAGCCATCGCTGTCACCGTGTGTTAGCAAGACCCGGACAATACGTGTAGTTTTATTGACAGAAGTACGGGCGTGCACGGCACTGTAAAGCCAGCTGTCCTTTACCATCGGAGGGGAGGTAATCCTAAACTCGCATGCTCGGACAAGTTGGTTCTCGGTGGACTTATCAGCAGATCGTGCGAGTGTCCAGGGATTCTCTCACGGTTAACCGCGATCTTAACTGGTCCGCCTGAACTGAAGCTTCAATGTCGGCAGCCAAAGAATCCCCGTGAACTACTCTTAAAACCAGCGTCAAAAAAATACCACTACATTCTACATTCGGCGATTGAATTGGCAGTCCGTTGAATTTATATTGGTCAAGCCGTTTAGTCACCTTTCTTTCGCTATTAAATGAAGAAAATATAAAAGTATTTAATTCATCTGTATAGCGCCCAAAGAGAACTTTATCTGTATTCAGGTGCTTCACATAATGACTCGGGGCTCGAGCCCACGACCTCGGCCTGACCTTGGTCGGGGCGAGCACCTAAACCACTGGGCCAAACCAGCGCGTCTGAACTGCCCGGGTACCAATAAAATAGTTGGTAAAAATAATCAACGTCACTATTTTTAAGGCTTCGGTGGATGCATTCTGCTGTAGCATCTCGCCTCGCGCTCAGGCACAATTGGCTTTAACCCCCCCCCAAGCTACTTGTAGCCTATAAATTAGCCTACTTGTATTTCGTTTGCTTGCTTGATGGTAACACATGGGTTTTCCCCGCCAGTCCTAGCCTGTTCGACCGGTCTCCACACAAACTTCAACAATAGTAAAGGGAATGTCTAATATCATGCTTAAGAATGGCCTCACTCTTTTAAGACAGGTTTAACTAGAAACGAATCCGTGACGTTGCCTGAAATCTAGGTGAGCTCTCCAAAACGGCTTGTAGTTGGATTCGCAACTACTACATCGAGCGGGCCAACTTCCAGCAGAGGACCATTGCGAAAACCAAGGACTTCTGAGCAAGAATACGAAGGTCAAACTAGCTCACTCCGAGATGTCGGATCTTAATTACTCCAATTACCTCTATTCCGGACTCGTGGCTTGAGCCCTTAATCATCAGCAACTAGTGAAAAAACGAGCAGCTCGTCCGATCTGTCGTCAAAGGCGTAGAGCTGCCATAGCACAACGCCTGTCTAAGCTTCACTGGCTCCCGATCAAACATCAAATCGACTTCAATACTCGCTGCCTGGCTTATAGTCGCTTAGCTCGCTTGCACCAACCTACCAATAGAGCCTTGCTCCTTCAGTACGTTTTCGTACCAGTCGCATTTTGTCTCAACGTTCCTCGAATTCACTTGATGGTTTTGGGTGATTGCCTTCAGTTTCAATATACCGTAATCGTGGAACTCGTTTCAGGCGCCTTTCACTACCTGCATTGACTACGGATCCTTTACATCTAAGCTAAAAATGAATCTATTCACTCGGTTTTCCTGCACCCCAACTAACTTGGCTTTTTTACTTCTGCGTGCTTTGCACGCTTACATGTGCCTGACGCATATTTCAGTGTTAAGTAACTAACTAGGGGGTCAAACTAACCCCTGGTCCTTAGAGACTTCTTGTGTGCTGTTGCTGGCTGGTCCAAGCGTGACCTTAAGTGCACCTGCATGCTTTTCTAAGCACGATACGTTGCATTCAACACTAGTTAATGCCATTATTCATTAGCTATTGGTTCTCCTGTAGTTCGCTGCAAAGCTCCTTATAGAGATGTAATCCTCTTAGAGCGCTATACAAACGAAAAATTATAAAATTATTAAAGACCCACATGCCAAGATACCGACTTTGTACGTATATCACGTTTGCTTTGCCGAGTGCGATTCAAAAAATTGCATGCACTTAAGGTGACCAGCTTAAACAACTTCGGCCCACACCAAACTCACGAATAACTTCAACATCATTAAAGACTTGACAAACGCTACGAGGCTTTACGCATCTTTTCAAAATGCTGTCAAGTACCTAAAGAGACTGTAGTTGATGGACCTATGGCACTCTGCGACTGCTGCAAGGTACGTTTTTAGATTCTTTTTAAATGTCATCAAATCAGATGATGTCGCGACATCAGTCGGTAGTGAGCTCCAGGCTTTGGGAGCGTAGGAACTTATTCGTCTTCGCGGTTTACGAAGGATCAGAGGTAGACTTGAGGCACAGCTAATTGACTTGAGTCAGATGAGCTCGTGGTAAGGATGCAAAGTATGTAGGCGATAAAGGAAGTATTTAAAAAATACAGTGACCTAAACTGAGTGACAAAACTTTCAAAGCTATCCGAAGCTTGATGTCAAGCCAGCAATGGTCGTTGATAAATAATATAATGTAGCAGTTGCAGCGATCATAACTGACGAGACGAGCTGCAGAGTTGAGCACTAGCTGTAACAATCTAATTGCTTAAGCAGGCCTTTATTTTTCTAATGGCATGAAACCAAAAGTACTAAGACTCGACTGGAGCTTATGTGGTCATCTAATAAGTGATCACTTTGGCACGAGTCAGATTGAGCGGAGACTACAACAGGTAGACTGCCCTAGACCATTTTGAGGGTCGGGCCTTTCACTTTCTGACTAACACTACGCTTAGGCAGAAAAAGTACCGTGAAGAAAATAATGATAAGCTTATTTAAGAGCCACATTTATATAGCAGCAAATTAGCCCTTAACGGCTATCACCACTGCTTGCAGAATGAAACGAAATGAAAAATGGCAAAAAAATGCAAAATGAATTGCCCAGTGCAGGACTCGAACCCACGACCAGGGTCCTAAAGGGTGAGCATCTTACCCCTGGGCTAAGATTCAGGGCCGTGGATGACTTCAACAAGCTAAGCGAGGGTTAACACGCGTGTTGCAAAAGCCATGAAACGAACGAACCCTTGATGGTATTTTATTAAGCAGGGCACTTGCTAGCTGATGTGAGGAAGGTGACAAGAGGCTTAGGGTACAGATAAACAGGACAGTTACCAAGGGGCCGTCATGGGCTGGGGATTCTGTAGATATGACATGACCACCGACGATATTGACAGCCTACAAAAATAAAAATGAGCATCCAGATGAACAACTCGCACGAGGCCATTGGAGCTGCCATACTTTGATCGAAATAACAACTTTTGATACAGTGCAATGAGGGAAGGGAGGGAGGCTTTCTTCTGAAACCAAATGACAGCAGGTGGTCCTTAAACAGCAGCCTTACTCGATCAATTTACATAGCGAACATGTGCCGATAGATATGCCTTATTGGTCACAACAGTGTAAGCTAAATGGTCACACAGCACGAACTAAATAGGCGCAGGGGCTATTACAAGTCAGCCACACTGCAGACATAGGAAGGCATGAACAGAACTGGTCTGAACTGATTAGGCTCTGCATCTCCTGCTGAGCTCGAATAGATCCTAGATGCAGGTATTACTATAGATAGCACGACTGATAACGAGTGTTCAAATCGGCTAGGATTGTGCTCGTAAATCTCTATAGAAATCAGACAACAACAACTAGAATAGCTATGGTTAATTCAAGGGGTTATAGGAATGCACCTAAGCCATCTGCTCTTGTCGGCCATGCACCTACGATCCGTCTCACACTTTCAGCACCGATGTGATGGTAGATAAATAACAGAACACGTAAAGAGACGAGCTAGATAAATAACGGAACACGTAAAGAGACGAGCTACGTGCCAGTAAAGCCCGTCGTCTGGCCGTGCCACAATCATGCTCTGCTCGTGGGGCATAGCTTGGTGGGCCAGGAAGGCTTGCCCGTGAAGCTCAACCACTGCCACAACCACTCAGCCTCACTGCCCCACCACCCTAACACCTTCACGAGTACCTCATCACAAGAGCTCACCGCAGCAAGCGACTAGTGTACAGCTCGGCTACCCAATGCATAGGGCAGTCGATGACAGAACATTCCGTACCCCATCAAAAACAATGAGCTACCATGCCAATAACTAATACGATCATCGACGACTTGGTAGAGCAGTAGAGCTCTCTCTCTGTATGCGTTTAATCTCTTCACATGCATACTAGTTTTCAAAACAGATTTTCTGCATGGCATCATGCATAATCCCCTCTAAAGCATCATGCATACCTAATTTTGAGGCCTGCGTAAAAGCATAGATCTAATCACTTGATCAAAGGCAACTTATTCTAACTAAAAATGATTGCTTGCTATACCACAAGTCTTACATTAGGGGTTAGCTACTCGAATTTTCTGACCAAGGTCGTGGGTTCGAGTCTTGGCGAGTCATTATTGCCCAATACAAACTGTGGTAAAAGCGGTTATGGCTCGTCTGCTGCTATGTTAATGAGGCTGTTAAATCAGCTAATCTTTACTGTTAGCTACTTTCTTTATTGGTCTTAATGAGTCTCACATTCCGAATAAAAAAAACGAGAACGAAAGAGCACCAGCAAAATTAGTGACTACTCAGTGGGCTAGAGTACTCATTCGATTTCCTGAACAAACGCATACAATAAGCCTTTCTGTTGCAAGCAAGAGAACGTCAGTCACATTGACCTTGTCATAGAATACTTGCTTTAGGTTTATCTTCCTTGGAGTTACTAGCGTACCTCTAACTGAAGATCACGCTTGAATCACATAAACTTTCACGGATGCTGTGCTTACTGTTTGGTTACAGATAGCCAAGTCTTCTAGCCGAGCTTCGCAACAGTATACTGCCATTACACAGAGTCAAATGTAAAGTGCCTAGAAAGAGATTGATCTCTCTGAGAGCGCTTTATAAAATATATTATTATTATTATTAAATCTTCAGATTCATGGCCCTGCATCTGTACATAAGCAATACCAACGTTCTACAACATGAAATGTTGAACATGGTTCTCTAGATACGTTTTAGCATCGGATGATTACAATTTGTAGGTATGAAGATCTATATGAAGATCTGATTCATTTTTGTCAAATGTTTTCATTTATGAACTACATGACAAGTCGGGCAATGCACCTCTCCATCTGTAATTCCACAAAGCCACAAAGACTACGTGGGTGCTACCATGTACCATGCTACCATACCAAGGACCGAGAACGGACCTGGGGCTGCACAAGTGACTGGTCTGCTGGTTAAGACTTGACCACCACACGATACGGATTGAACACGACCGGAGAAGTACGATTTGAAACATGCCAGTGCTTAGTCTGACAGACGAATCATTGTTCCCAATCGTTCGAATAGTATATCGTGATCAATAGTGTCGAACACACCTGATAAATCTAGCAGGGCCAGGGTAGTGACATTCCCTTTATTACTGCTGCATAGGACGCCATTTATTAGACGAGGAAGAGAAGTTTCAGTGGGTTGATGTTGCTTGAATCCCGACTAAAATATTTCCAATAGCTAATTACGTTTTATATGTGCTACAAGCTGCTTAGCAACAATCTTTTCGAGAATCTTTGACAAAAAGAGAAGAAGGAAAGGTGGGTGATAGTTTGCTTGGACCTGTGAATCCCATCCAGACTTTTGAAGTATTGATCAAATGATGGCCGATTTTAGAAAATTTGGAATATCCAGAAAAGCTTTATACAGCTGAGCTATGGTTGGACTAAGATTGTCTGCCAGTGAAGACCACTGAGAGGATGGTGTAAGGGTCTCGGGAGACAAGCTCTTTTTACTAGATTATTAAAGTAGCCACTTCGTATGCAGAAACCTCAGAGAATCTTTTAAGGAAGGTAACAGGTTTCGACTCGACAATTGCTTTAGCCGGAGGGGCTTTTCCCAAGACATGAATACGAGCAATTTTTTCAAAGAAGAAGGTTAAAAACCTGTCGGCCGAGCCGTTAGTATCTGGGAAGTGAGACCTACTAGAGGTAAAAAGTAAATTGTTCAGTCCTAAACATTCTTTTGGGTCTGAGTGCCAAGACTTCAGTTCTCCAGTGAAAAAAAAGAAGCCACGGCTTTTGTAGGCTTCCAGGTACAGACATTGATTAAGTCATTGAAATTGACTAGATCTTCATCCGACCCAGACTTCTTAAAGTGGCGTTCAAGCCTGCGCTTAACACGACGCATTTTTTTGAAGTTTTTCGTAAATTGAAAGTAATGTTCACGACTCTGTACATGGACAGAATGTGTGGGAGCATGATCATTGAGGGCACTCCTAGCCGTCATGTTCACTGCATCAATGGGGGGTATCAAGGCTGCCGACCAAGTCTCGGCGCAGATCAAGAAGACCTGCTTTGCATAAGGATTTGAAAATTGTGTTCTGGTCAATGCTTTTTAAATTCTGTCGCAGGACACACTCGACATTACCCTGTATGTACGACGGCGCCGGAACAGAAAACGAAATAGAGCAATGATCCAAGATGGTCTGAGGGCACGCAACAAGGTCAGTGGGGCAGACATACTTAGTAATTAACAAGATCTAGGATATGGCCACCGATGTGACTGGTTATGATTAACGTGTTGGACCAAACCAAAGTTCTCTAAACTTCTTCATTGAGAGTCACGAAATGAGTGGATCTGGCTGTTGCTAGGGTTGTCAACGTGAATGCTGAAGTCTCCTGCAATAAGTAACGGCCGCTCACACATAAATATTTAAGCAAGGAACTCCAAAGACTCCTCTATAAACAAGGTAAGACAGCCATGAGGTTGGTAGATCACATTTGGAAGAGGCATGGTCTCTGGCCTCATAGCCAAGCGATTCACGAACAATGACAGCAACCCCACAACCAACCTTGTCAGACCGTATGGACTGAAAGAATGAGAACCCAGGTGGGGTGATTTCAGATACGCAGCTACCAGAGAGGGCCTCACTCATGCCTCGGTCAGCAGAGTGCATCTAGCTTCTCTTGGACAATCTGGAGGCAGATAAACAACCCCTTAGCTTTTAGTGAACCGACACGTAACAGGCAGAAGCTAAGGTGGTTTAACAGGAGCTGCAGCGGGCTGTGGCTACTAGGCAAGACTGCTATATGAGCTCCAGTCGGCTGCTGTACGTGGAGTGCATCCACAGGCAGTGACACTTCCTCTCACCATGACACATTCTCGAACAGAAGAAGCATAGGACACCTTCTTCACAATTAATGGTGACCGAAAACATGGTCAGCCATAAGGCTAATACGTACGCCCCTCGACCAGCATACAGGGATTGACATCACCTATTTCATTGGCATTGCAAATATGCCTAACTTTGGTGCTAAGAAGTGGTATCACCCATAAGTATACCACCAGGGCTTGCAAGCTACAAGTAGGCAGTCTTAGGCTGGAAGTGCTAACAGCAAACATGTAATGAATGACTTGAGTCAACCGGCCAGGCATGCTAGGTTTTCTTTTACCTGTTTCTTAAGGCAGTCCAGGGTTCGCCTGCTACAGGGTGGCTAATGCAGGCACTTCTCGCAATGCACTTTCTGTGGTGCCCACAGTAACTCAGTACACTGCCTGCCTACACTGTTATAAAAACGTACGACTTTTGTAGTTAGAACACGAGCAGATACGGTTTAAAATAAATTAGCTAAATTGCAGTGCTAAAAATGGGGAGCTACTAGATAAGTCAGAACATAGGCTTAAGATTCTCTGTTCCCTTTCCTATTCCCTATACTGCACTACAACATTGCAAAACCACCGGCCAAGGCTCGTGGGGAATCAAGAGTCAGTAGGTATGCCAACTCGATGGTATGGCAAGCAGAAAAAAAACCTCAAACGGCAAACGTTGGTCCTAAGACAACTGTAAGCTAGCAAGCAGAGAGAGACAGAAAGAGACAAACAGACAGACGGACAGAGAGAGAGAGAGAGAGAGAGAGAGGAGACAGACGAACATAGACAGGCAGACTGAGACAAAGACAGACAGACAGACACACACACAGGACAAAAAGTGTGAGGGGACTTGTGTACTGCCATTGGTTTTGTCTCAAGTGTCAATGTACTGGTACCTTATCTACATAGGGTAAGGGCCACTAACTTAGCAGCACTGTCAATGATGCTTGCCTCAATGATGACCATGCTTGCAAAGATCTTCGATCCCACAAGCGAAACATAATGATAGAGCCGAACAACAGTGTAAATGCTCAAGCTCTCTCATAGTGGAGTCCTTTCCTAGTAATGCAGGAAGCAGGAACAGGTCAAAGCAATCATCCGTCATCGATGATAACTCTACTGCAGTGGTTCAAATGGTCTTGAACTCAAACAAGATAGTGATGACAGAGCTACAGATCAGTCTTTAAGATCCTTGAATGAAGATTCCAAAATGCAATGCCCATCGAGTAATCTAAACAACCTATTCAGGCACAGAGAGCTACTATTGACATAGACAGGCAAGGGACATGTAACAATGGCGCTCTGGTCTGACCCAAGGGTAAGGTGCTTGCCTTTAACAACCAAGGTCGTGGGCTCAAGCTCTGCCGCATATGTAAGGCATCTGGATTGAAATTAAATTCTCTTAGGACGTTATACAAATAAAGTATATTTATAAATCTTAATTTTTCACCAAAGCAATTGCCATGGCAGCCATCTCGCTCATCCCAAAGCAGCACTTGGACCTCCAAAACAGCAGCTGTGCATATAAGTAAGGCAAGTCCTTCTGTATAGGAGTTCTTTTACCACCAGTGAAGCTTCCAGCAGTACTTTTATCAATAGAATCAGGGCAAAACAACCCCAAGTGCCTGGTCCCACTAACAGGATGCTTCTAATTATCTGTAATGGTGCATAATGCCCTTCATGCAGGAGGTAGGTATCATTACAAGGGAGTGCTACAACGTCATTACTTAATACATTGCCAATTCATTTCTTCAACCTCTTAATCAGATCGCAGTGGTCCCACTCGGTCGGCTTTCCAAGGTCACGATCCATACCCAAGCTTGTTAGATCTTAACCTGTACCGGATAAAGTTGACTGACTGATGGAAACTATTTACGATAATAGCTCTTCATATAATGCAAAAGAAAAATAAGCAAATGGAGGACGGCATACGATGAAAGTATATGACGGCACACTCATCATGCAGCTAAGGATATTTCCTTGTTAGTTATTGGCTTAGCATAAGTGACGCACAAGTGAGTGAGCTCTCCTGCTAGCAACTTAATAAGCCAGCACTGCAGTGCCAACCCATTAAGGTTATTAATTTAACCTTAATAACCAAAAGAAGGTGCTTCAATAGGAGAGCATGCAACAAGCAGATGCAAAAGAGCAGACCTGCAAAAAAACACACAGCCCACACCAACATCATAACAAACCCGAATGCCCACCTCCAACCCCCCTAGGGGCAGACATAGCAAGGGAAATTTTAATCAAATATCAAATACTGACACAAAACCATCTTGGTATGATTAACACAGCCACAGGATGTTTCAGGTATGCAAAGTGAGATAAGACAGGGAAAAACGAGTCAGGAATCTGAATAAAGCAGAAAATAATAACTTCTCTGCCCCACCTACGACCTATTAGATTTAATACTGACTAGAGCATTTGGATTGTCAGCTGCAGCCACCTGGATGAACACCCTGACCAGTACATACGTAGCATAAGTAGCACACCAGCATAAATATTAGTGTAAGCATGCATGAATACATATATGTATGCGACTGAAGTCGGATAAGCTAGAAACGACCCTTTCTAAACATGCGTGCAGTTGATATGCTGAGCCCTTGATCGAGCTAGAAACACCCCCCCGGCCAGTGTGAGGTGTCCTTTGATTTGGTGGACCAGCAGCACTTGCAACATCACGAGCATCTGTTATGACCATTCAGCAGTGACGTGGGAACATCGACATGAGGCAAACTGCATGCAGTCGGCAGTGGATGGGACCAGCACACACACAGGCTGCTATGAGTGAAACTCGGCCCAATTTGCACACTACAGCACAACAGTAGCATTATTCAATGATCCTTCAAAAGTGGCCTCATACCAAACAGAAATGGGGCCATATTAAATAAAAGTCAGCAGACAACCCGAACAGATACACACTGTTGTCGGTAGAGCAGTGGACTCAGTACACCTATTGTGGCCTACATGTGATAAACTTACCAATAGAGTAAAACAGGTTGCTGAAAACTGTTTTCTTACTACCGGCACTACGAGAAATAGTTACAACACTGCAGGATAGTCAGCGGCGTCGAGAGAAGATTTTGCAATTTAAAGAGAAAAGTAGGCACTTGTGGGATGTAACGATTGACAAGCAACCTTTCCAGCATAAAGTGCCTAGAACGAGATCTAGTTCTCTTAAGATGCTAAACCGTGTCTTTATTATTACTAGTACTATTATAGCAAGCAGATGGGGATTCATATGTACTTACAGGACAGCTGCTTGTTAGAGACCACACTGGACAAGCAAATTGGAAAAAATTTCATTTATCTCGAACAAAGCACGAAGCTGCGCAATACGACTTAAATTTTTGCGACATGCTGAACTTTCAATCATTATACGATGCCGTGAGCTCCACCAATGAAAAAGTGAATAGCACCTCAGCTTGCAATTTGTAAGTGGATGCCTGTGCAGAACAACATTCATACACGACCACACCAGCTAAAGCAGCACAAATCAACTTACATGAAACTACTAAACACTTGTTTAGCATCATCGCTTGCTTTCCCATTGGCAAAGGCAATCAAGGAACAGAAGATAGCACACCATGCTGCATACTTGATCTGTAATAAAAATGCATAGATCATTAGCCAAGTGGACGAGTCCTGCTGTGTGAATCAAGTATACACGGAAATATGTGATCTACTGGCACGTCGTCAGTAAGTTCACGAATGGGGCAACAAAAATGCCCTTTTGTTTGCCAAACAACTTCGAGAAATGCACGTGTGATTCGAATGTTGCTGATTGAATGGCGTTACAAAAATACTGGCCAAGGCATCCCGACCCTCGGTCTGGTGCTGGTGGATGAAAAGGCTCAGGTGTTTAATGCTTCACTCGAAAACAGGATTGCTCTAAAGACCTTCAAATCGTCAGTCATTAGATCGATACTTCGATCTAATGACGATCTAATGAGATCGATACTATACAAACGCACGGATTGCTTTCCCAGATCCTAGCTAAGTATTGCCCCTAGTCTTGCTTCTTCCTTTTTTGTCCGACAATCTTGAAAAAACTGTCGCTAAAAAGCTTGTGGTGCTCATTGAAAAGGTGCTATCATGAGAATTTCAATCTAGGTTCATGCGACATTATTCTGCTGCAACTACTCCACTCCATGTACCGAAAGACATTCTAGATAGTAATGCTGGTAATAATGTTGCTGCCTTGTGTTTTCCTGCTCGACCGATCAGTAGCTTTCGACACAATCGATCACAAGACCCGGCTTGAGCGTTTGAGGGCCTTAATCGATCCGGCTGATGAGGCCCTTGACGTGACTTGAATCGTACTGCCTGATCGCATCCTTTCCGCATCCACTCAATGCTGTAAAGCAGTCAAGTCTCATCCAGCAGACCTGCTACCTGTAGAGTTCCACAAGGTTCTGCAGTGGGGCCGGCTGTAATTCTTCATTTATATAGAGCTTCTGGAGTGTGTTATTCAGGTTCAGGATATCGGCTGTCACTAGTGTGCCGATGACACTCCCACACTCGCTATTCAAGCAGTCTGAACAACTTCGGTGACTGATCAACTTAACCCCGGTCTTGTAGACATCTGGTCCTGTATGTCGGCTAACTTTCTTAAGTTAAACGGTTGTCAAACCAAACACCTAATAGTAATCCCGTACAGCTAGAGTTAGTGGGTTTGCTTCTCAATTAGACGTGCGACAGTGCCATCATCACTGAGTGCTTGTAATTTATTTATAACCCTTGGCTGCTTGACAATTAAAAGTTTTACCCACAAGGCTGCTGTCACTGCCACTTTATCTTGTTTTATCCCAATTCAGTTTCAGAGACAACTGGCTGCATTGGCAGGCACAAGATCAACATAGTTTAGTTCTCAGGTTCTCTCACTAGATAACTGTGGTTCATTATAGGTACGGCTACAAAAAAGCCACCATGCCTCTACTGCTAATCATGAATATGGCCACTGGGCTG
Organism: Cristatella mucedo; assembly: GCA_009760855.2. Lineage (NCBI taxonomy): Eukaryota > Metazoa > Bryozoa > Phylactolaemata > Cristatellidae > Cristatella > Cristatella mucedo. The sequence goes on from WPIO01000082.1 coordinate 426,422, forward strand.
GTCTTCAAATCCGAGAAAGTCGGGTGAATTTGTCTCTTTTCCTACAGGAACTACATTGACCCATGAATACAACTCCTACTCTTGACTCACAAGGTCCACAGCAGCTTGGCTCCTCCATACCTTGCTGAACAACACCGGTTTCAGCCGTGCCGTGCCCACAAGCCCTCCCCAGGACAATAAAAAAACACTCATTCAATTCTTTCACTTGGACACTGTTAGCAACAGAAGTGTCTGCTCTCCCGAGTCATGTGCTGTGGAATTCCTGCCAAATGTTCTATGCATCGACATCCCTATTGCTGCCAAAGCTGCAAGCTTGTCCAGTCTTCAAGTGACAGTGAGTGCAGTGCAGTCTTTCAGTCTGCAGTCTTCAAGCTTGTCCAACCCTGTCCAGTCGTCCCGTGTTGTTATTTTTTCGATTCTCCTGCTGACTCAGCCATCCTTCTCACTTCTGCTTTGTTGCATGAGATGAAATCAGTTGGCTACCGTATGCGCAGCTATACCAAATAAGGTCTGAGTGTGCTATAGAAAACTCGACCAGAGTAGCACCCACATAGTCTTTTCGGCTTTGCGGGGAGTTACAGATGCACAAATACCTGAGGAGTAGTAACAATATATAGGGGTAATAAATTGTTGAGGATACGTATGAATATCTCTAGTGGCAAAAGCTTGCCTGGAGAACAGTTTTAAAAAGAAGCAAACAAGGTCCTTCTTTCAGTACTACCATGCTGACCCTGTACATGTCACCTCTAACCACGTTATGCTTGCTGTCATTGAGCATGCTGCCACTAACCATTTGACCGTGCTTCTTCCTTTGCAGCAAATCTAAAGTGCCCAAAAAGAGATTGAGCTCTCTGGGGGTGCTATAGCACATGCATTATTATTATTATTATTATCATGATATGAGAAACTTCCAACCTTAAAGATCAGGTTGCAATTTGGGATAACACTTACCCTAAAGCCTTGAGACATAATAGCTCTGGGGTGTATTCTCAAATCATTCGTCGACTTTAATTTGGATTTGCTGCTTTGCCAGCACAATGCTACGGCCAGTCTAATGTAGGATTATTTCCGAAGTACCGTGGCCGGTAGCGACCATTAGCCTGGCTTCTGTCAAGAGATTGTCTACCACAGCTTGTGCAGCATCCAAGCCAACTCATTATCATAGGCAGAGAGAAGGAGTCACATGGACCCCCCCCCCCTTCCCCGTGGACCAACCCAAATAAGAATGCAAGGTGGCTTGCACGTCAAAGTCTCTTCTACTCTTCTTTAATTGGCTCCTTCTCCTAACAAATAGGTCTTGGCTCTCCATAGCTTTATCCACACTGCCAAATAGGCTGCTCATTACTTATCTATAAATATTTTATAATACTACCTGTATTCACATTAATGCTAAGAGAGCCAGAGAGCATCCAACACCGTTTCTTGAAGTGCAACTCATGATATTTCTCGCAAAGTGCACAATGGAATACAAAAGCAAAAATACGTAGTCCTGAGCCAAATGCAAGCCCCCTAATAACATTAAAAACACAGGACCTAAATCAAAACGTCACAATTTGAAGAGCTGGCGGTGGCGCATCTAGCATTCAGCTAGCAGTCAGAACGGTGCATTAATACCAGTCACTTATCTCATACGAGTCAAGCAGATCAGAGCCGTGGCAAGACCTGACAACACAAACACAATTGAATAGAGCAAATGCCATAACGATAGGCAGCTTGAATCAGAAATAAGCTGGTCCTATCGAAGAAGTGACCCACAGCACCATAAACACACCAAAGAAGACCTTAAGAATATTGGCTCACCTCACCCGAGCCTGAAGTGGTTGCCAGGCAGCAAGCCACTTGGCAAAAGGATCAAGTTCTAGAACACGTGGTATTTACGGACATATCCGTGCTGCCGTGGAGCCACGGATGGGTGGGGGGAGATCCCCACCAACAGCAAGACAGCAACCTGAGCCTCCTCCTATTCCTAGGCACCCCACCTTCACCAAAGACAAAATTCAGCCTTTATTCCACTCGATGAGCAACCGTCGAGTTCGTGTCGAATAAACACTATGATTTTGTGCTATAGCTTTTCACTAATTGTGGGTATAGCCATGCCTACATAAAACTCTTGTGGATCTTACTCCCTACATAAAAATTGTGTAGGTCCTTGCCCAAATAAACATCCTGACCCTGCCACTGTATGCATACAAACAAGGTCATATTTACATCTTCACCACAAAATTAGAAAATTCTTATGAACAGACTACGAATTTACAACACTAGATGGTAACAGCAATAAGCAAACATCCAAGATAGCAATGAAGCAATACTGGTAAAGCTCAAACCAAAGTCAAGTAAAATGAATTGCTGCCACCGAAATGACTGTAGAATAAGTGTTGCTCTAAAAAATTATGCCGCATACAGAACTAGATACACCTCAAGAAAAACATCTACAAGCCTTCATATGCATACAAACCCATCATTGATCCACAATATCTACAGTTACCTCAGCAGTGTCTAGTTAGGGTTTTCCATCATTTCATGGCAAAAAATACTCTTGCTTTTCCATTTTCTTTTCTAAGTGCAGCTCATAATTGCTGGCTTACTTTTGACTTTAGCTTTGCATATAGTTCTCTGTTGCAACGGGTATTTCCAATTTCAATTGGTCCCCTAAATGCTAAATTTTGCAAGGAGCCCAAGTTCTTTAGTCATCAAAAGATCAAAGAGTTTCAAGAAAAAATAGCAACTTATAGGCTTCATCTCATGCAACAAATAGAAGTGGGAAGCATAGCTGTGTCAGGAGGGCAGTCGAGGGGGTAAGTAGCATTGAAGAAGCGCCTCAGGACGGCTGGAAAGAATGCACTACCGTCGGCAGTCGATGCTGCCTGCTTCCAGGTTTTTTGAAATTTTAAGACAACACAGCCCTATTTTTCTAGCTTTTCTGTAGAAGAGGTCATAGATCACCTGTTCATTTTGTTTTCAGTTTGAGAAACAACTAGCCATTGGTAATTGCATTATAAACGGGCCATTTTGCCGGTTTTTTAATTATGCCAAAAGTTTCCTACTAGCCTATTTTTGAAGCTGGTGTGGCAACCTATTAGACGAATAACCTATAAGAAAACGTATGCAAACCAAGTTCCAAGAAATGACAATGCTTGGTATACTGGGTGAGTTTACGTTGTCCATTGTAAAATGCAATCATAAACTAACACACTGAAGGGAAACTCATCTATACTCATAACTCACTTTCTTTGATTATCCAAAATAAGGCATAGATGTCCATGTTTGATTCAGCCTGCGATGCAGCAAAACTACCAAATAGGTGGATCAGCAAATCTAATTAGCATTTCTTAGCAAAACTATGCAAAACAACGGTTTGCAAGGGTTGCTCGGGTAAGAAAACACAACATGCTAGTTTTTCATATCTTTTTTGCCAACCTTCACAGACCTTTGCCATGACTTCATAATTAGCTACTAGCCAGGCTGCCTATATGTCAATGCTTTTGGGAGAGTTTATAGTGACTGCTTCCAGCTCCAAAGATCATACATAATAAAATGGCACAACATATGGTCATCTATTTATTTTGTAACAAACTCAAAAAACAGCAGCCAGGAAAATATGAGGCCAGACCGGTAGTTGGATCAACGAGCCCTCCCCCCTCCGACCTCGGGCGTCAAATGTAATGGCCTTGACTTTGATTATCAAAATAGCAAGCACCATAACCCCTGTGCCAAACCAGGGCAGACAGGAGGATATAGCCTGTCATCCTCGGGAGTTGAATCATTCTTGGGAGTTGAATCCATGACCTTTGACACCAAAGGTTCCAGTCATGCTTACTCACCGATTTCAAAAGTACCAGTAAAGCAACAGGAACAATGCCATGCCAAGCACATATACATAAAAAATTAACATGCACACCATTAGACCAGAGACTCCCTTGAATAACAATTGGATGATGGTATTGACTCTAATCTTACTGCCAGGCTAAATTTCTTCCACTAGCTGACGGCTTTCATTTCACAGAACTTAATCAGGCAACTGCACCGTGGAAAGATTTCCTACTATGCATTTCGTAGGCAACACATGGAGGCGCCAGAACCCCTTGCACGCCGAGTGCGCTCAACAAGCTAGAAATACACTTATCCTTACATATCTCTCATAAGTCTTTAAGCCTCCCCCAAACGATTGAGTCCACATGTTAAACTTTACCTTTAAACTTGACTTTTAAGTTTGCCGATTCATTTGCAGTCCTAAAAATCACTATGTACCCCAAAAGGCAACCGATAAAACCTACCTCAAGTGTTCAGGCTTTATCAGACCCTAAGCCCTTATGTTATAGGATAGTTCCTATAAAAAGGTAGTACTGTGCTTCACATTACCCAGGTGAGTTGAATGGGAAAACATCGCTCACTAAGAACTACCAAGGTTCATGTCATCGCATGTTGTGTTAAATAAATACACAAATAAATAAAATTCATTTATATAGCACCCCAAGAGAACTTAATCTCTATTCAGGCGCTTCACATAAGCCTCGGGGCTCGAGCCCACGACCTCAGTCAGACCTTGGTCGGGGCGAGCACCTTAACCGCTAGACCAAACCAGCTTGGTGTTACGACTCATGCAGCAGCCAACAAGATTTAGATTGGATCTAACCATGTAGTAGCTTTTATTGTGCAGGAAAGCTGAGAGATATGTAATTACATGCAATTTGTTGGGTACAATCAATAACTTGTCAAGGCACCGTGTTTTTGATAACTTCACCAAATCGTGTCGGTATTGACACCACCAGCTCCCGGTACGTTTCTGGAGGAATTGAAGACCAGCAATCCTTCAAAATCTCAAAAACTCATCGGGTTTTGTGTGCCGAAGAGCTCTAAACCTTTAAGCTCATTCGACTTCGTCCCACAGATGTTCTATGAGATTCAAGTCCGGGCTTTGGCTTTGCCATTACATGACTGCAATTGGCTCGAAGCCGTAGTCGGCGGGTTCGTGAAAAACTGTTAACAGCCACAGCAGTGTGCGTAAGATCGTTGTCAAGTTGCTGTTAGGAATTGAGCTCATGAAGAGTGTAAGCAGATGGCAAGCCTACATTCTGCACAATGTCGACACGGATATTTTGGTTCATTATTCCTTGAATCCCTTGCATACGCCCAACACCGGAAGTTGAGAAGCAACCCTAGACCACTGCACTTCCACAACAGAATCTTGGTCTTTTTCCGACAAACATCCATGTGCCCTCCCTATATATGCCGGCAAACGTACTTCTTTCTTTTGTCGCAGCCAAATAGATTGAATTTGAACTCCTCAGTCCATTGCACTCTGCTCCACTGGGCAGCTGTCCAATGCTGGGATCGGCAAGCAAAATCCAGCCTTGCTTCTTTGTGCTGCACAGTCAACAATGGCCAAGTGCATTCAGTCCTTGTTCTTTGAGCCATCTACTCATGTTTTTTTTGCTTACAACCTTTCCAGTTGCTTGGCAGAGACTCTGGCAGTTCATTTTAGCAGTGATAAACCTGTTCTTCAAAGGCTTGCTTTTGAGGAGCCGGTCCTCCATCGGAGAAGTTGTTCGAGGGCGACCCTATTATGACAGTGTCTCTGTGCTATTACAGTCTAGATGTTTCCCAATAATGATCCTAACAGTACCATCTCAGACCTTCAGCTGGCTTGGGATTTCTCGGTTTCAATGGCCATCTCCGTGCAGTGACATCCGAACCGCTCTTGTATCCTCAAAAACTTGTGCAACTAGCAACCTGTTCTGGTTGCGTACCGAGCGTCGCTATAGCAGGGGCTAGCCTCTACTGGTCAAGGAGACATCTGGGTACCTTAGCTCATAATTGGCCGAGGCATTTTCTGAGACGAAATGAGCCAAAAATAGGTTCTGCTAGATGGCATCCAAGAGGGGGTGGCTGTGGCACATGACCATTCCTCCCCATCTGTTTACACGGGAGCCGTTGATTCGGTTGCCGACGAATGCAATTATTTATTAAGTCAAGCGTAGCAAACTGCAACTTAGTGTAAAATTATATTGACAGATTGTTACAATTTAAAAATTAGTGTAGCATAATGACTTACTCAAAAACTGGTATTAGCAACAACCGAACTCAGATCGATGGACCAGGTTAGTAGAAATTTGTGGAGGGCAGTGTATATATTCGATTCCACATACCCAAACGTGCACACACGCACGCACACGCACACACACACACCTTTGTGCCAGCAATCTACCCCTTAAGATGAGCTGTGCCACAAAATCGGTTTGACTCAGTGAAACGCAAGAGCGGTAACTATATGGTCGAGATTCAAATGTAACCTAAAGGAAATCGGCCAAATCGTTTTTCATGCTGCTGCTTGCACTTACATGTTAATTTTTATTTAGTCAACTACAGAGTTTCTTTTGTGGTGTACCATATTTTTTACATAAACCTCACAGCCCAAAGCACTTATATATACCATGTATTTAGTTATATGCCTAAACAACCATACATATGTATGAAGTATATAGAGTATACCCTGTAATTCATATACCTATAACTAACACTAAGGCATCCACGGTAACCGGCAGAGATCACAAAAAACCTCACTGCCAATATAACAAAGTTACCCGACACTGATTATGATAAAAACCATGCAACGACATAAAAAGGTTGGTCGAAAACTCAAGAAATACATACCTTCAACATCAAACCACACATACTGCATACCATGCCCAATAGCTGCATGTATTCTGCCATTGGGTTTTCGAGGGGGTTGCTCGGGGTTGGCTTGAACCTGTCATAATGATAAGGACAAGTATGCTTCTACATAGGGTGGTGAAGTCAGCAAATGCCATCCTTAACACACAGCAACAAGATCAAGAAATGTTGCTACAAATGCCCTGGAGCTACATTGTTTCAATCATGGACTATAAAGCAATATGTGTCCAATCAAAATCAGAAATAAAATACTTCAGTGATGTACAAGCAGAGCTTAACTCAAATTTCAAACTAATCCGTGAACTATTGGCCGAGCTATAGATTGGACATGGCACAAAGTTATATTGTAAGCAAAGCTGTCCCTAAATGCACCAAGGTTCAACAAGTTGTGACACAAGTCATCTATAATGCTGAGGAGATTGGTAAGTTTTTTATTTGTGGATATACTGTTTTCGGTTTCCTTCAGGGTTGGGCATGGTTTGCATAATCACTTTATCCTTTTATGTTGAGATCTTCAAAACTCCTATTCCCATTTATAGCATGTTTTCTTTTGAAAGGTACCCTGAACAAATATGTAATTGCTGGAATAAAAAAATTTGTAATTACTCGATATTTAACCTTAAGCCCATTTCATGCAAGGCTTGAATAGTCCTTTTATGCAGCTGCCTAGCAGTATCCTCCTATTGCCAAACCGAGCACTTGGTCGTTAGGTAGGGTGAACTCCCTCATGTCCACAGCAATTACTTATAAATAATAGAGCTAGTATGAAGGAAAATGCTACACAAGCTTGTTAGTCCTTAAAAACGTCACACTTAAATGCATAAACTCGGTAGCAACCCAGCGGAGTTTGCAGTTTCAAGTCCCACAATGCACTACCTACAAGGGACAGCTGTTCTACTTTGGCTGTGGTGGTCACATTTTACTGGAGCTGCTGAAAGTGCTTGGAACTCCAGCTCTGTTTAACCAATTAGCTAATTTCCAGAGGTGGAACAAAACACTTGAGAGAGAAAGGGTGTGTGTGTGTGCGCGTGACATTTATGGGTACACTGCCTAGGAAACTCATCAACCTATGCAAGCACGGAAAGCACTAGTTCAAGCACTGACACCGTTATCAAAGGGAATGCATTGTTGTCATGGAAAGCTAGAGCACACATGACAGGTAGGAGACTCCTTGAAGTTCAAGCTAGTGCATACAGCCGTAAATCATACAGACCAATTTTCGATATAAATCTAGTCGCTTCACTTGCCGGGCAACAGAATAACTCAACGTTCCTAGCTCGCCCTTCTTAATGTCATTTATGCCCTTAAGTAACTAATGCAGCTACATACCAAGCTAAGTTTCGCTACTAACTAGCCATGTACTATATACAGCTCTGCTTGCAGAATGGTATGCCCCTTTTGCAGCATAGGATATAAGATATATTCTCAGCACTGCAAACAACTTGTGAATTGTGCTGGTAGAGAAACGCCATCTCCTTACCCTCCTCAGCCCAATCACGTGTGTCAATACATTTATGACCGAAGGCCGAGCGAGGAATTACATATGTGAGAGGCAAGTCATGCTAGATTTTCAAGTAGGGGGCAGGACCCACAAGTAATAAACATTATAGCGTACAATCATAGTGTTTATTGGACCCGAACTCGGCGGTTGCTCATCGAGTGGAAAGACATAATTTTGTCGTTGGTGATAGTCGGCAAGTTCAAGAATAGGGGGCGTCCAGGTTGCTGCCATAATCTGGCTTCGAAGAAGCTAGAATAAAGACGACAGACGACTGCCTCTGCCAAAAGACTGGTTCCACTACTGTTTAAGACCTGCTTGCACAGTGGCCACCACTGTACAGGTCAAGGAAAAAAGCTCAAAGGCATCGACAAGCCAGCGGTCTCTCTGCAGTGCTGTCGTGCTAGGATTTGTAATACAAACATTGTTCTTTCAGCAAGCCACATCCTCCCGGTGAATCCTGAACCTAGACATTGTCACTTGAGCTGCTGCTAGTTCTGCCCTCTTACCAAAAACGTCTTTAAAAGAGCAGCACTAAACATGCACAGTGCAGTGCAGACTAAACTCGAGTCCACTTGCACATACACCCAAATGCTTATGCATCTGTCTGTCTCTCTCTCTCTCTCTCTCTCTCTCTCTCTCTCTCTCTCTCTCTCTCTCTCTCTCTCTCTCTCTCTCTCTCTCTCTCTCTCTCTCTCTCTCTCTCTCTCTCTCTCTCTCTCTCTCTCTCTCTCTCTCTCTCTCTCTCTTCCTCTGCCCTCCCCTTCCCTCCCTCCCTCCCTCCATCCCTCGTCTCTCTCTCCCTCTCTTTTTCATGTAACATGTAAAGTACAATATACAGTGTAATCCAATGTGGTGCAGCTGAAGCCATTTGTATTTGCCTTTTCGTGATGCAGATGATCGTGACGAGCCAGGCATGCTGGTGCCAAAACGAGTTCAAAGAAGCTGATCCTCTGATGGTGCATAAGGAAAACTCTCTCCTCGTGCCAAAGCGAATGCTGGTTCCTAGAAATACCATATTTAAATACCCGATCTCCATTGCAACTGTGTGGTTTTGTAGTTTAAAATGCACTGCCCTGACTACATCCAACGGCTGTTCTACTATGACTGCAGTGGTCACAGTTTATCAATTTATCACTTTAGTGACTGCTTGGATCTTCCATTTGACCAACTCATTAGTTTTTAGTGGGGGAGCAACTTTTTTTTTATAAGGGGTATATGTGCCAGAATGCCTAGTGCTACAAAGTACATGCCTTGTTTAACATGGCATAAATCTCATGGCAAGCATAGGGAGAGACTTCCAATTCCAGTTATCCAAAGGGTATAACTCTTTTTTTGCCGAAGCATGCAAAATGGTTCAATGGGTATAATATGTAACAAAATGGCACCTTGACAACTATATAAGCACAGGCACTTGCCCAAAAAAAAAAAAGGAAGGCCCGACAACAGGCAATCCCACTTGCTGTTGATGCAGGTCTGCAAATAGGTCGGCCTTTCCTACCATCAAATTTACAAGTTCCGGCCTCACATGAATGTTAACATAACGCGCTAACAGTATGCATGTGATTTGGCACAAAGAATTTCTCACTTGCATTGTTTAAGTTCTGCTGTTGTAGAAGGCTAAAACGGCTCACTTGTACACAGGTCAGTGATCAACCAAAACTACTCGGTGCCACTAATGACGATATATTTGCAAGAAAAACAAGCACAAAATGAGAAGCCTGAAATTTAACATTAATGCCAATTCAGAGGCAAACCAGTACCAATCAGCCATGCAAAAAAGTAAGTAGGACCCCACGACAGTTGACCTGTTATCGTCCAAACAAGCATACCAACAGTGAATGTGAATCTAGATAATTGTGGCAATTAGCGCATCCACAGCCATCACAACCATACAACCAAGTGATACAAAGCAAAAAACGTATATTTGTAACCAGAAGGATAAGCATGGAAGGCACTCTTCATAGCACGATTCATCAAAACCAAGCAGATCCAAGATCTGCAGGCATCCATTATATGCAGCTGATAGGTATACCAACTCTAGCTGGCCAGTAAGATATCAACAGTATGTTTTGCAGTGTGTCCACGAGAGCCTTCATACAATAATGAGTGCCTTTCGACATACAATAATGGCAAGACACGGCTCCTCACACCCAGCCGGTTTCCAGGGCAGCATTGGCATCAGTGAGCATCCAAGGCATAATCAACATTAAGCTGCCAATCATAGGAAAGGGAGTTATACCAGGAGCACAAACGTGATTAGCAGTAGGCATCTGTTATGCTGCTAATGGTATTGGAGAGCAGCCTTCAGGGCGGACAGTTCACATTCTTGATTTTACCACAGTGCCAACCCTGCCTACATTCACAAAGCTTGGCAGACTGTCACTGTCCGAGTACTTCTGATAAAAACAATCAGTAATACGGAGTCATCTGATATTACCATGAGCATTGAGGGTTCATTAAGAGCAAGTTATGTGCTATGTTATGTTAATAATGCTAGGTAGGCTTGTAAGGTTACAAAACTCAACATCGTCATTCTTGTGATACTTACAGGTCACTAAAAATGTGTAAATAATTCAATACTTATCTGGAGCTTTCAAGTGAGCAAAGACATTATGGGTGGCTGGCATAGCAGCCGAATACCTCAGACTGTATACCCAGCTCCACAACAATCGAATGATGGATTCCGGGGAATTATATAATCTTGCTGATCTCACTAATTTCCTGGACAGCTCAGCTGCTAGCCAGGTTGAATAAGAAACGCCATAACTCAACTGCCTTCGCAATGAATCTTGGTTTCATAACACCGTCTAGTGGCATCACCCTCAGCAAAATGTAAATGTGTTGGCCCTAGGCTCAACAAGGCCTTGATGCTACCCCTAGGCCGTGCCATACAGGTCGGCTGCCGACAGCAGCAGCTGCTACAGCAATGGCCTATGCAACTCCACTCATGGTAAAAAAAAAAGTGTTAAGCTCCAAAAATCCGTTGACACCATACTGGGTGCATCAACATGTAGTAACAACCCGTCGAGAATTCAAGTTCTCGACAGGTGCACCGATCAAAAGGCAAAGACCTAAGAATTTAGTTACAGGAAGAGACTGGTCGTAGTATAGATTGCACACAAGAGATTTATCAATCTAGACAATCGTTATGCTTATCTCACAAAGAGAATCACAGCTTGGGATGATTCGTGCCTCCTTCTGGAATCATCGGTCTTGTGTGCACTTGACGGATAAAAAAACCCATGCTTTCGTTTTGTCGCTCACTTTTAGGTCCCTTCATTCTTTGGCTCCAGCCTATCTCTCAGATATACTCCCCCATCAGGCCAAGCATCGTACCACCCGCTTTTTGGAATCCAACAGTCTAGAAATACCTCATACAAACCTTAAATCCTTTGGAGACCGTGCATTTAGTTCGTATGCTCCCAAAGCCTGGAACTCTCTCCTGACCTGCGTCAGAACATCCCCTGACCTGACCACATTTAAAAAGAACTTAAAAACACACCTATTTAAAACAGCATTTAGTGGGTCCCTGTGATTCGTCCTTGATGTGCTTATGCGTGCTGACACTGTGCATGCTGCCACTAACCACATTTGCATGCTGACCCTGTGCATGTCACCCCTAACCATGTTATTCATTTTGTTTGTTTATCTAGCATGACATTACTCACCATTCAATTGCATTTCCCTTTGCAGCAAATGTAAAGCGCCTAGAGAGAGATTAAGTTCTCTGATGACGCTTTATCGAGTGCAATAGTATTATTATTATTATTATTATTATTATTATAATTAGGAATCCCAAATGAGGTTAAAAACCACAGCAGTTTGATAAGGTCACTAGCAAGTCTGGACCCTCACAATAAACCTGTCATGGTGCTGCACAGCAAACTGTTAGGTCACGCAGCAAAAAATTCTCAATATGGACAATTACAGTTAGCTGTGAAGTGCAGTCACGATCAGCATTAGGCGGGCACACATGCTTTTTAGTCACTAGAGACACATGCTATAAGTAAATCATCAAGCACAAATGCTACCAACAATAATGCTGAACCTTGCTAGGTGCACAAAAAAGGCCATAAGGAGCAAAGCAAATATGAGTATTCAGCACGGCTAACCTGCTTCCATAGTGAGAAGCACTCATGAGGCCCGGAATGTGGAATACTAGAGCAATGACCATAGTCCTTTTCACAGGGAAAGTTCAAATACAGAACTTGCTCGGCTGATAATACCGACACACCGGATTCACGGCCTTGTATGATCAAACAAGTTTCTGGAAATTTACCTCAACTGTTGAATAATATCGGGCTCTAAATTCTCAAACTTATACTCGTCCGTCCTCTAAAATTTGGGTATTCAAGTCCCAGAGGTTTGAGCACGTGTCTCCTTTGCTAAAAGAGTTAGGATGGGTGCCGGTTGATCAACGGATACAGAGCAAATTTCTTACGCTGGCCCACAAGACCCACAACGGCTTGGCTCCTTCGTACCTAGCTGAACTGCTGCGCCAGTTTCAGCCTCTTCGCCCCCTCAGGTCCTGTACGGAAAATAAATTAGCTGTTCTATTCCTCCACTTAAATACCGTTGGCGACAGAAGCTTTAGCTATGCAGGTCCTAGACTGTGGAACTCGTTTCCACAATTCTTACGAAACAACTACTCTCCTGCTGCCGACTATGGCTCATCCTTTTCAGCGGTCCTGAGCTGCTACTTCTTCCATGCTACTCACTACCTCAACCGCTCTCCTGACTCTGCTATGCTTCCCACTTGCTCTCTGTTGAGTGAGATGAAGTCTGTTGGCTACCGAATGCATACCGAAAGCCGCTTACGCCGTGAGTGCGCTCTACAAAACTCTCCTGCGTAACACCCACATAGTCTTTATGGCTTTTTGGAGTTACAGACAGAGATACATTACATTACATTATTCGCAAGCTGGTGATAAAGCCATCGTTTTAACTTTACCACACCCTAAGATAATAACTCCAGTGGTACATTTATAGGGCAGATAAAAAGGCCTAATAAAACGGTTCGATGCTTAAAGCTAGCACGATGTCTTTCAAACCTAATCAGCTTCTATACCAGAAGCGATTTCCGTTTTCCACATCTTACGATCACTACCTAGTATGACAATAAGTAAACATCAATAAGTAGTCACGAGTGCATATCATTAGGGGCGAATGCATAGGCCAACTGCGTTCCAGGTTTGCGCAATCCTTTACAAAACATTACAAAAATTCTTGCTGAACTAAAAAGGTTGATCACAAGAAACTTCATAATAACTATTAGTCCATTACAGTAACACATGAGTTCTCTAGCGCCATCAAAAGCTTTCAGCCTGGTCAACATAGCGATTCCAAATCACTAAAACCAAAAGCTTCTGAAACAGGTGCAAACTGCGTCTCCTTACTCGCTTAGAACACGAATGCATCCGAGAAACCTTCGTTCGCTGCGTATGGGGCCCATTATAACCAACAGGAGTCTTCTAACCAAAAGACGCGAGTTAATATGAAGCCAGCCTATGACTGGAAGTGATAGAGTTTGCAAACCCACCTATGGATCTTCTCGCTCCGCCTCGGATCGCTAGAGCTAGACATGGCTCGCACTGTGACCGATGGATCCACAACAGTAGATAATGCCGCAAGCTGGAGACCTAGAACGGAAGTACCTCCTCGCGTCCTTGGCCTCGAGTAGCTGCAGCCTACAGCCAGTCGCCCAACACTGTTACGCTCTTGGCTGTAAATGCATTACGTTCAGATATGTCATCAGATATTTTTGTTCAAAGCACCGATTTAGAAGCGGACCGAAAGTAGTGAGCCTGTTTAAGTGCCGTTCCATCCGGTCCTGTACCTCCCTAATAACAATCCCACTCCAATCGCTCTAGTACCGAGTGCAGTACAACAGGGGAGTAGCCACAGCCCCGAACACCCGTTGAAATCCAAAGCCGGGAAGGTCAGACGACTGAATAAAGTGGGTCGGAAGGTCCCACAGCGAAAACAGTCCTGACAATCGGGTCCTTGCTCAGCCAGCTACAGCTGGCCCACAGGACCTTGCAACCCCTTACGTCTAGGTGCTGGATTGGAGCAGAGGCCGCGCGGTTGGCTCTCTCCGAGCAGCAGCCTGGTGGCCTCGTGGCGGCGAACGCTCAATCGAGTTCGTTAGCTTGCAGCGGTGCGACTTTCGCTGGCTTTTAACGACCGAGGTCAATGTGAATGCATTTGATGATCGAGGTCGTGGGCTCGAGCCCTGCGGCAATGTGAAGCGCCTGAATATAGATTAAGTTCTCCTTGAGCGCTATACGAAATGGATTATTTATAACAGCTCCTTAAGATGACGATTTTTGAAAAGCTGATGTAAACAAAATTGAAAAATATGCCGTACAAGTTGAAGAACTAAGAGCCGTGTACTGGCCCGATTAAAACACTCTTTATCAGCGAGCTACCAGGAAAAACAACTTATATACATCGTAATTTTAACAGTATGGCTAAACCAAAAAATAAACAATAATTAGTAGTACGATTCAAGCGCTTGAGGTTTGGCTTTGGTGGCTCTTTCTCGGATGAGTACAAACCGTTTCGTTCCGATCAAGTGCAGTCCGAGCCTTTCAATGGCCAGGTCGGATCTAGCACGCATGTAATTTGGTGCAGGAGTGCCTTAGTTCCTTATTATTTATCTTCGCTGTGACCCGTTTTCTCAGCCCCTCTCTAGTGATCTCAGGCTCACGGCGGCTAGCACGACTAAGGTACCCGACGCGATCAACGATATCAATCGTCCAAATACGAATGTGCGTAAATGTAAGCCCTTAGAATGGAAGATTGCCTACCCTGCACTTCGGTGAGCATGTATTTTTGAACCATATCGTGCCAGCAAAAGCAACTTAGCGGATAGCATTGGACGGGCTGGTGACCACAGAACCCGGCCACCAGAATAAGCGACTGGATAGAGGAGCGTGCAAAACCTTCCCAGTGTAAGCCCTTTCTCGTTTTAGCTATGACGATGTCTTGAAATCGCTGGCCAGGATCGGCTATGGCACTCTTAGCAAGGGTAATTTTATTATTGAACCAGGCAGTCTGGAAAAGCCATCTATGTCGACAGGCCTTTAGGGATCACTCTTACGTTATTTGTTGTTTCAGTACTGCAGAGCTTGTTGTAAGCTTTTGATTTTTTGATTTTCTTCAAGACTTGAGCATGGCAACGTAAACCATAGTATCGTAGTATTTTGAATTATTTGGATTATCTCTTATGCCTAACCAGCTTTTTGTGAAATTCAAGTTCATTTGTAGGCTTGTACGATTATATGACGATGACCTCGGCTGAAAAGCAGTGGTTCGTTTTTAAATTGACAAATTCCATACTAAATGAAAAAATCGGTGGCAGCTTCTGACGGCTTTTCGCCGTCAATTCGCCTTTCCAGTGTGACAAATTATTGTGTTCCAAATAATTGTTGGCTCATCAATGACGGGATGATGCTATCATGTCTCGCAGTGAGACTTGGACTAGCGAGATATTTATATGAGAGAGCATGCATGCCTTCATTTTGACAGAATGCCCAAGAAACCTGTAATCAGTGCTAAATTTAAAGAAAAAACCCACGTTAAGTGTGTTGGTTTTCTTTCGATTTTATCTTGATAAAGTTTGAGGTTAAGTTCCTTACTCTTGTGCCGTTTCTGAGGCGTAACTCTCTAATGTGGCATTACTCAACATAAATTTCCGCTGACTCATACCATTAAACACCACAGGCAACTACATTATGGAATTTAAATCGCTCCAATTTTCAAGATTTGACAAGTACCGCATTCGTGATAACAGATAGCATTACCGCCATGTGCAATCAGGCGATTACAGCTGGTGCAAAACTCCCCAGCTAGGCTTGTCTGTCGTGAGCGTCGCAGCTGCCACATCACACCACTTCTCGACAACATGCACTGGCTCCCAGTCAAGCAACGGATCAACTTTAAGGTTTTGTCGCTCACTTCTAGGTCCCTTCATTCTTTGGCTCCAGCCTATCTCTCAGATCTACTCCCCCACCAGGCCAAGCATCGTACCACCCGCTTTTCGGAATCTCACAGTTTACCAATACCTCGTACAAACCTCAAATCCTTTGGAAACCGTGCATTTAGTTCGTATGCTCCCAAAGCTTGGAACTCACTCTCGACTTGCGTCACAACATCCCCTGACTTGACCACATTTAAAAAGAACTTAAAAGCACACCTATTTACGACAGCATTTAGTGGGTTCCTGTGATTCGTCCTTCATGTGCTTATGCGTACTGACACCGTTACAGGCTGCCACTAACCATACTTGCATGCTGACCCTGTGCACGTTACCCCTAACCATGTTATTCATGCTGTTTATCAAGCATGATATTACTCACCATTCAACCGCGTTTCCCTTTGCAGCAAATGCAAAGTGCCTAGAAAGAGATTGAGTTCTCTGAGGGCGCTTTATCAAGAGCATTATTATTATTATTATTCACTGTATTCTCGTCTGCTTGAGACTAGGGGAAAGCATTCCCTCAAAGATTTACAAACTCACAGAATTATTTCACTCCAAAAAATTACTTCGACTAAATTGCAGTTGGATGTCATGGCGTTAATTTTTTGTGGCTGTTAATTTATTTTAGCAATATAGCAGCTTTCAGAGTGCTCCTAATAATATTGTCTAGGTTAGATAAGAATGAATGAAGAAGAAAAAACGTACCACTCAAATGCCTTGTGCAGCTAAAAGCACTTCTGCAGCTAAAAATCTGCCTGCCGTCAAACAACTGACGTTCATCCGTCGCTTTTGGGTATACTTAAATATCCTTGCATCAAGAACAAATATTTATAATAACTAATGACTAGGACGCGCTTTTTGAATAATGCGCATTTCCACGCTCAAGCAGTAGCCTTGGAGATGCCCTGGGAGACTTATTGCTAATACAGAGATAAAAGCGAACCTATTCTCATCGCCTCTTCCGTAAAAATACTACCGATGATCAAATTCAGTTTATCTTTATCAAACATTATTATCACCACCACCTTCGTCGCACACGACACAAATTCATAAGCATACCTGTTACTGTAGCAAGCATATACGTGTCGTTTTTTAAAGAATAAGCACCGGCCGCACCGCCCGAATAGAAAGCGTCGAGCTGCTCTTAAATTCCGGAAGCGCGACGGCAGCGCTACGTAGCTGGGACAGAATTAATAGCCTGCCAGCTTATCTTTTCCAGCGGTCCTGAGCTGCTACTTCCGTGCTACTCACTACCTCAACTGCTCACCTCGGAAAGTGCTGATGCCACCACTGCACATCAACTCAGGCCCCACCGAGGGATTTCTCGCGCCTCTCGACAATTAGTCAGCAGCTTTCAAGTACCTCCAGCACGTCTTTTCGCAGCTATCGGAGGCAAAGGTTAAAGCTAGTATCTTCGTCGGATAAAGATAGTAGAGTGTGACGAATTTGTGAAAAGGCCGAAAATAGGGACGAGAATGCCGCTTGGAACAGTTTTTTCAGCGGTTCACGGCTTTCTGGGAAATCACAGGGTTGAAAACTACGAGCAGCCGTAATGGAATGAAGAATGTCCATTAAAGTATATTTCCTTGATGCTCATCATAACAATAGTTAAAGCAATAATACATTTGTATAGCGCCTCAGATAACTTATTCTCTTTCTAAGAACTGTACACTGCTTTAAAAGAAGAATGATCAAATGAATACTGGTATCATTAACAGTTTCAACATGCAGAACATGGTGAGTGGTAAAATACGAAGTGTAACATGCAAATGTGGTTAGTTGTAGCATGCATGGTGTCAGCAAGCATAAACACATTAAGGATAAGTCATAAGGACCCATTGAATAATGTGTGTAACAGGTGTGTTTTTTTCAGCATCTTTTAATTATTTTCAAGTCATAGTAGGTCATGACTTGAAAGTGAGTGGAAGTGAGTTCCAGGCTTTGGGAGCACACGACCTACAGGTATGGTCTCCAAAGGATTTCAGGTTTTTCCGAGGCATTGGTAAGTTATTTGGGTATGAAAAGTGGTGTTACGCCTGGTTGGGTAATAGTTTTGATAGGTAGGCTAGAGCCAGAGAATGAAGGGGCTAAAATTAAGTGACAGAACTTTGAATTCGACGCGCTACTTGATTTGGAGCCAGTGCAGGTCGGCGAGAAGTGATGCGATGAGGCAACTGCGAAGCTCACGAAAAATGAGCCTAGCTGTAGAGTTTTGTGCCAACTGCAAGCGAATGATTGCACACGCAGGGAGACCAGCAGCAGTGAATTGTAGGAGTCAATACGGGATGACAAAACTGCATGTACCAACTTAGATGTGTTATCCCAGTCTAAGCAGACTCAAATGTTGCCAAAATATGTTGCTGAAATTATGCGTGCTTGACGGTGGAGCTGCCGTGGTCGTCTAGTGAAAGGTTGCTTTGGGAACAGGACACCAAGATTCGTGTATTTGCTACTGGGGAAATACTGGCAGAACCGATTTTGAGCTTTATAGTTTCAAATGTTTGAGTCACACTTGGTTTTCCTATAACAATTTAGTGTGTTTTATCGTCATGTAATGTGATAAAGTTTGCTACCATTCATCTGCTGAAGTCAGCTATACATTCGGCGAGGGGTTGCGATAGTTTGACATGATGGATATGAGAGACCAAACCATAGGTACAGCTGTGTGTTTAGGGTTTCTGAAACATGGTTAATTTTTAAAAACAGCTATTTAGTGTTTTCAATTTTCAAAAAACAGAAGTTTTTACAGTTTTTCCAATTTTTACTGGTTTGATCGTCAATAGCTTATTTTTATCGATAAACACCACATATTTTGTCTGAGAAACGCGATCTTAATTTGGTACATAAATGCATACCGGCCGAAAAAACTTTTTCAATGTCAATTGAAAGAGGTTTTTTGGATATAACTAGATTGTACAATATCTGTAGATATTTAGTCCCGCTGGCCAGAGTTCGTGAAGAGCGTAAATTCCGACTTGAGCCATTTGAAATTGTCTTGCCATTTGACTGCACTTGACGATTCATCCTTTTGAAGCAAAAAGTTCAACTCATCTTGAAGAGACAAGTTCAAACTTTTAACATCATTTGACGACTGTTCAATGACAAACTCCACACCGTTGACTCTAAATAGACGAGGTACTATATTTCCTGGGAAATTTAGCGTATTTTAGCGGGGTGACAGATGGATCTTTGAGACTGCGCAAGAGGCTCATGACATCCTTGTTCAATCGCTCACTTCAAACATTCCATTAGCTTGGTACTAATATAATTATTCAGGTTAGAGAGCTTGTTGAGCTTGAATTATAAAATTGTTTCAGCACTCATCAACGTTGCATCTTCTCACATTAGATTCTCAACACCAAGCGACAGGCTCCATTGCATTCAGAAGAGTTTTGAGAGTACAAAAATCCAATGTCTCAATCGTCTCAGCGCTTTGAATTCGGTTAGTGCCTCTTGAATTGCGGCTTCTGTCTTTACTAACTTTACTAACGACTCTAGCATTGTTAGGGTAGAGTTCCAGCGCATCTTCACGTCAAGATGCCGTTCAATCTCGCGTCCGAACTCAGCTATATTTTGGATTTAAAGACATTATTTCGAACATTTGATTGCCTAATGAATTTCACAAGCTTGCGTGAATTCGCGAGTAGATCTTGGTAATTGACGTCTCCTTCTAGTGTATCATCGCTGATCACTTCCTGATCAAGTCCGTACTTGCTTCAAAATTGCCTACTTCATCAATATCATCACAACCCTGGTTTTAATCATCCCTCTCAGTACTCTTCTTGTAAAATGTGTCACATACTCCAAGGTGCCGAACATGGTTTAAGCAGAACTGTCCGATGAAATTGATAAGGCCAATACATTTTTTATTTACTGCAGCGCCGTCCTGAACATATCCCACTAATACCTTCTCCGTTGTAATTCCAAAAACGTGGAAATGCTGTTTCATTGATTCGACTATACCAAAAGCAGCGCATGAACCAAATAGGCAAACACGACGCGTCTTGATTGTTGTTTTATCACCAATATCATGAATGCTGACTTCAAAAAATCGATGTCCCCTCACGATTGTGTTTTCATCTACAGTCATGTTATACTTTACTCCTCTCTTGAGTTTTCCCTTGATTTTGGCAATCGTTTTGTTTCTCTTTTCTGCTTATCCATCCTGCACCAGCTTCATTGTATTGCTCTTGTTCACTGGAAGTTTTAGTCCGTCCCGAGGGATTAATTGCCGCATATCCTTGTTTCAAGTTATATCTCTAATCGATATTCTGTCAGTAGCAAGATCGATAACAATCTCCTTCAGACTCTTTTGCCGCAGAAAATGGCAATCTTTTTTTGTTCTATTATTGTTCACGTTTCTTCCTTGGATGTACACCATCCAGCAGGTTTATCAAAATCAATTCCATGTATTTTCAAGTGATTCTACAACGTTTTCGTTGAGTCTCTAGAACATTTGATGATTGAATTACATCGTCCACTCCAACCTTCTAGCTCTTCTGTAATTGAATTCTTTTGTTTTGCGGCATATTCCCAAACTGAAGACATGGCTGAAAAGAGCATCAATATTTTTTATGCCACAATATCAATTTAATTAATGTCCTAATTAATTTTTGAAAAATTGCACTTTAATTTTAATTTTTGGCCAGTTTGATAAGATCTTCATAACAAGTCCCTAACCAATTCAAAAGAAATTTTATAAAATTGTTTCCGTTGCATATTTCATATCTATAATGAACTTTGGAGCTTCAGTTGTAGTATCTTTTATTTAAAAGGTTTGTTAGAAACAGTAAAGCAGTCAGAAAAAACAAAAGCTGTTTACTGTTTCTTGTTACTTTTTTTTTTATTTTGGGCAAAAAACAGCTGTTTTACTGTCACTCTTAAACAGTTACCGGAATCTTCATGTGGGTTATCTGCATAGAAGGGAGCAAGCCTAGCTTGCGTTTCACAATCACATTGGAAAGAGGGAGAGTATAAATTGGGAAAAGAAGTAGACTAAGTACAGAGCGCTGGGGTGAACTGTACTTTATTGGTCTCTCGGGTGATCGTGGCCCGCTTACATTAGTACTCTGGAGTCACCCACTGAGATAGAATGTATTTCGGGGCAGTTCCAGCCATTCCCAGGCGAAATAAGAGGCACTCAAGAAGGACTTCGAGCTCAATAGTATCAAACGCTGCCGAAGGATCAAGCAAAACAAGCACAGGGAGAGAGAGAAAGAGAGACTTTATCAAAGTCTGCAGTCCCATGAATGTAGTTGTACGCACGAAGCAACGCTAACTCATTGAAGTGATTAGTTCTGAAGTCTGACTGAATTTTACCTGCTTGGTTTGAAGTTTAAATATATGAGTTCAGCTGGTCAGGCACTACTCTTTTCAGTGTCTTTGATACGAACGGCAGTAAAGAGAATAGACGGAAGTTGCTCACATTCTCTTTGCCTAGCGTTGCCTTCTTGGTGAGTGGCCTAACTACAACCTATTTGAAATGTGCGGTGGCAAGATTTGAGGCTAAGGGCATATTTATTATATAAGTTATTGATGGAAGCAGCAGAAAATTTCTCTTTTAGAAGTAGGATAGTGGGAAAATGTGGTCTAGAGTGATAGTAGTCTTCTGAGACTGTGAGATGAATTTCAGGATGAGGTCACTCGTGACAACCTTGAATATAGACTTTGAAATGAAATACGGAATTCAGGAAGAGGAATCGTGTGGGATGATATAGAGGCACCGGATATCCAATGAGGATACTATTACCTTGTTAAATTTAAGAATAACACGGGAGCTTACTCAGACGAGGAAGACGAGGCTTTCACTGGATAAAATAGACTTTGAGCGTCTTTCCCATGGACACTATACAGTAACATGTTAGAGTATTAGGCGTAGGAGCTTCTTTGACTAAGCGATTTGCAGTATGTCTGCAAATCTAGAACATCAACCCATTTCTAAATTCTTTTGAGTGGTATTTTATTATGACTTCGGAGTAAATGTTGACTCTTTTTTGTTATGTACGTAGACAGACTGGTGCTTCGTGGTATCAAAATGAGGGACAAAGAATGAGCGCCCGTTCGATAAAGTTCTTCAGCTCCCAGTTCGCGAGGCCTAGCCAGTTCTAGCCGCGCCCGCCAGCGCCCAGTAGCTCCAAAACCCGCCGGCGATTGCTCGCTGTGTCACTTTTAGCTACAGCGCAGATTAGCCTCCTCCGGCCGGCACTTTTCCTCGCGGTACGACCTCCGCGCCACGAACTCTGGAGTACCGTCCTCACAGCTACTTGTGCTTACCAATATTCTGGCCTTTTTCGGAAGCCCAACCGTGCCTGCTTCGGTGCTTCTTTGCAAAGCTTTGCTCCGGTCCGTCGCTAGCGCCGAGCAGAAGTGGCAGAAGCAGCTTCCGTAGCTGCAGTTGCAATGCCCCGCGATTGTGACCTTTGTGCTTCGCCTGCCGGAATTCGCCCGCCGTGACAGCAGTAATATGCAGGTAACTCGGCGCTTTTGAGTTCGGCACTGCTGATAGCACTAATTGGCGACTGTCGAAATGTTCGTAAGGGCGCTTTTTGCCGCAACCGGAACTGATGAGCGTCGCGTGGCCACCTAGACAATGTCGGTCAGCTCGGATTTCGTTGCCTAGGCTTTTGAGACTGCTGCCCTCGCAGACCGGTAGAGGGAAACCGGACTTGAAGTTTCGCCGGACTTTGGAGGCGGCGCACATTCGGGACGCTCGTCAGAGGTTATTCTCCGGAGGGCGGAATAAATGTTTTTAAATGGGATTTTTAGACGGGAGCACTTAAACGGGTTTCCAGCGGCGGTGCCAGGATTTTCTTACACGGAGGGGCAAGACCCGAACAGAATAAAAATGTAACCTCAAAATGACAAACAATTGTAGCGCACGCTCACACCGTTCATTCGACACGCACCCGGCGGTTGCTCATCGACCGGAAGCATTATTTTGTTGTTGGTGCTGGCCGCTGGCATAGGTTTAGGGGCGGTTCAGGTCATCGCACCCCTACCCACCTCCCCCCTCCCCGCTCTAAGTGAGGGCAAACGCCTCGCTGCTGGCAGCTCCCTGGCTCCGCTACTGATCGTTGGAGCTTCAAAGTGAGGCTGTGATTGATGCGGAGTGGGTCGCCATGCGTTGGAACCTTGCCCCGTGCACCTGAAGCCAGTTAATCAACACAACATATACATATATATATATATATATATATATATATATATATATATATATATATATATATATATATATATAACACATATGCCTGATAGCAGCGAGTAAGAGTGGTTGGAGGCTTTTAGGTGTGCTTCGGGTTACTGTATTAGGCCACCGGGTATAATATATTCTCACACCTGACGTATAAAATAAAAAAGCCATCAGCATGCCACCAGTGGGAGCATTACATCCACAGAATGAATAAGTGGAAAGAAATGCCAGAATTGTCCAGATCGAGCTGTTGGTTGCTGTCCTATTACTGTTGATAACCAAACGGTCCACGTTGTTGCACACTCCCGGAAACGCTTCCTGTTATCAGACGCCGGCGATCGTTGAAATAGCCGCGTCAAAATGTGTCATCTCAGTTAGCCGACAGTCATCATCACCTGCATTACCCTCATAAACTAAGTGCTGGGAGGATTCTGGTGAACAGGGCCCGTGTGTTCCCCGTAGCTTCACTTACCATTAAAGCAGAGCGAGATAGCCAAAGTGACACTAGTCCATTGCTAAGAAAGTTTTCTCACTGGAAAGCACCATCTAAAGACAAGGGGATTCTGATAAAGCCATCACTCCATTCAATTCGGCGATGATTGGCTTCTAGATCTTGTTTTCGCCCTTCTTAAGCTGGGTACACTTCTTGATTCTTCTGCTGATTGACCGATCTTGCTTCTAAAGTATTTCCATCTGATTATTTCATACTCGCTGCTGAAGCCACTGAGGCTAGTACGTAAAATAATATCGAAATATGAACACCAGCATTCGTGTCCATTCATCCCTTCCTTAACTAAGACGTAGCAGCTGCTCTATATAACTCAACATACTCGAGGCGTATTGCATCGCTTCATCATTAGCTGATCGCTTAATCAACTAGTATTCGGTCATTGCTGATCAATAGGTCTATTCATGACAAGCATTTGACCAATAGGACATGCTTCTAGCTTTAACTAGGCAATTGATTAATTTTTAAGCTCAAAGTAGGATGACAAATGATTAAGTGACGCGGTTTGCTGCAATAGAAATCAGATATAATAATTCCTTATTAAGCGTCTTCTCACCGTTCTTCACGGTGAATTGATATCTTTTGTCGATCAAATGTTGAGCTCGTATACACCGAAAGTCCGGAACTTGCTTCCAGCTTCTGTCGTTACCTTAATGGAACTTGCATCATTTAAGCCTCAGCGAAAAATGCTTTCTTAGCTTTCCCCGCTATTAATGAATTTGCCTCTTCTGTTCATTCGAGCTTTCTGAACTTACCTGTGCATGACTCAGTGCATGTTACTAACCAGAGATCCTACTAATCAGTTTCTCCGAAAAGTCTTCTTGCTCACTGTTGCACGTAACAGTAAGCACGACACTTGTGTGCTTTCGCATGCATGTCTAACCATGAAACCTTGCATTTCAATAATCTTTGGTTATTACTTCTGTTGCAGCGCGTTGCAAAGCGCATGGATATATATATATATATATATATATATATATATGTATATATATATATATATATATATGTATATGTATATATATGTGTATATGGTTCTTTTAGGACGCTATGCAAAGACGTCTTATAATAATTATTATTGTCAAGGACGAGCCGCTGAATGTTGTATGTGACCTCTATCTTTTCCCGCTGGTATACAACTTTTTCGACTGCGAGAGCAGCTTGGCATTGCCTTAGAGCAATGCTTTCTATTAGGTTTCCGCTTATGGGAAATTTAATTAGCGCCTAGGAGGGAGCCCGAGCTTTAGCGCTAATGAGGTTAGACGGCACGGCCCGCCTGGGGCGCAGGATAGGGCGGCGCGCTACGCCGCGCTCGCTGTGCTTGTACCAAGCTTGGGGGCGGCCGCCAGACGTCTGCAGCCCTTTATCAATAGGAATACGAGTATTTTCGGGCGCTTCCCTCGATGCTCTTATTCTCTTGCGGGCAATCGTCTGTCACCGACCCTAGGCACACTGCACAGGCTACGGTACGACTTGGCGGCTAATTCGCGGCACGGAGCGGAAGTGTGAGGCGCCCGCTTCCCGCCACTATGGCTCGTGGCCTTGACTTGAACTTGGCTGCTCACTCCTTGGGCGAACCATCGGGCAAGCTACTCTAGTCAGATGAGCTGCTGACCCGTAAATTGAAAGCAAACTTGTGTGGAGGCTGGTAATAACTGAATAAAAGTCATTGACCTGACAACTGATTAGGAGGCGATACAAAAACGCTTCCAGTTCCAGTTCGACTGTGCTGAGTTGGCTAAGATGTTCGCCCACACTAAGGTCTGGCCGACGTCGTGGGCTCGAACCCCGTCGCACACGTGAAGTGCCTGAATAGAGATTAAATTCTCTTAGAGCGCTACGCAAATGAATTATATAAATGAATTGTATAAGAATACGAGATCTAAGTTGGTCCATGCATTTGTGACATCCCGTCTTGACTTCTGTAACTCACTGCTTGCTGGCCTACCTGCATATGCACTCGGGTGCTTACAGCTTGTTCAAAACTCTGCAGCTAGGCTTGTCTGTCGTAAGCGTCGCAACTGCCACATCACACCACTTCTCGACGACCTGCACTGGCTACCAGTCAAGCAACGGATCGACTTCAAGGTTTTGTCACTCACTTTTAGGTCCCTTCATTCTTTGGCTCCAGCCTATCTCTCAAATCTACTCCCCCACTAGGCCAAGCATCGTACCACCCACTTTTCGGAATCTCACGGTTTGCCAATACCTCGTACAAACCTCAAATTCTTTGGAGACAGTGCATTTAGTTCGTATGCTCCCAAAGCCTGGAACTCCCTCCCGACTTGCGTCAGAACATTCCCTGACTTGGCCACATTTAAAAAGAACATAATAACACACCTATTTAGGACAGCATTTAGTGGGTCACCGTGATTCTTTCTTTATTTACTTATGCGTGCTGACTCTGTTACATGCTGCCACTAATAACACTTGCATGCTGACCCTGTGCATGTCACCCCTAACCATGTTATCCATATTGTTTATCAAGCACGATACCACTCACCATTGAATCACGTTTCCCTTTGTAGCAAATGTAAAGCGCCTAGAAAGAGGTTGAGTTCTCTGAGGGCGCTTTATCAAGTGTATTATTATTATTAATATTATTGCTATTATTTACCTGAATGGCGCTAGTGCTGAGATGCTAGACTTAAATTAATTAAAAAAATATTTAAGGAAGCGTAGCAGCGTTCCGAGTAAAGCTTGCGCTCTTCTTTCAATTAATTAATTACACCCTGCGCAGCATATCACAGCCCGTGCAAACCGGAGCTTATCTGAGACTGCACTGTCTTCAGAGGATCCTTTCTATTAATTACAAACTCGGCTCCTAGCTGTAAACTTCCTTGAAATTCGTGGGAAAGAGCAGGCAGGCCGCCACCTAACCGAGAAGCCAGCTCAAGGCGAGAGAGTGAGCGAGCACTTTTTTCATCTAGAAGAATCTTTCGCACATTCGGATTACATATCAGTTTGATCCGTTTGGAAGCTTTGCCCGTACCCAAACCCGGAGCTAAACCACCGCGGCTCGCGTGTTCGCCCAAAAAAGCCTTGCCGTGCATTATACTATACATTGAGGTGCCTCAGTTTTTGACGCTATAGTGAGTGGCTGATGTTGAACGATAATACAAGGCAAGTACCGTCAGCCCCCGACTTGCGACGGTTTGACTTACAAAAATTTGAAGATACTAACTCGGCAAACGTCAAGTAAAAAATCGAAAATCAGAATTTATCAAAGAAAACTCACAAAATTCCCCCGCGGTGAGTATATTTGACTACGGCTCAAACAGTAGATGGAAACGATGTCTGAAAGTCATGCACTGTAGGTACGGAGGGTTCTCTCTTAATTGCGAGACTTAAAATGTAATTCATTTTTATAGCGCCCCAAGAGAACTTAATCTCTATTCGGGCGATTTACATATGCCTCGGGGCTCGAGCTCATGACCTCAGCCAGACCTTGGTCGGGGCGAGTACCTTAACCACTAGACCAAACATGCTAGAGTTAAGACGTGTTCAGAGTGATGCGTGACCCCAAAAATCCACGTTCATAGCCGCTGATCAACCTCAGCCATGTACTAGTCACGAGGATTCAGTGGAAGAGAAAGTTGACGATCTTCCAGTAAGATGACCCATCTCCTCCTCAACCTCCTCCCAATAGTAGTCAATGTACAGTACTATAACTACCAGCTTCTGTATGCCCAAAAATAATCTACATTTTGGTACGTGAATATAATATTATTCATTTTTCTGATTTATTTTTTTATTTTATATGGACTTAAAAAATAATTCAATTCGTTTACCTATGCGTGTCTTTCTTCAGAACGTATCGTAGTAGAACGTATCATATACCATTCTCGACTTATGAAAAGTCGACTCGCGAAAGGTTTCCGGTCCCTTTGTATTTCGTAAGTCAGGAGCTGACTATTAACTGTCCTTATTGGTTCCAAAAACGTCCCTCGTCTACTATATTCGTTGGGCCGCAGCCTCGTTGAGCCTGGCTCGCGAGCGCACTCGAGTAAGTCATTTCCTACTAGCTAACGGCGCCTCGTACGCTGCCTCAGTGAGCACAGCTAAGAATAGAGAACGGAACGCTGGTTTGAATTTCTTGCGATTGCACCATTGAAGTATGCTGCACTTGCAAATTGGGGCACGCTTCCGCGTGCTTCAGATATTTCACGGCGACAAGTTCCGCCTGCATGATCCCCGCGAGTTCTGCTGCGCAATTTTATTTTATAAAAAGCAAAGGGAAATCAAATATTTCCAATACTTTCATTTGTGTGCCTTTCAGCTGAGTGTCGGAGTGGCTTTGCATCGAGCATCTTCCTGCAATAAAAAAGCCAAGAAAGCGGGTGCTCGCGCCTGCCTGAGCGTGCACAAATCGATTGCCGGACATGCGCAGCACTTACAGAGAGACAGAGAGAGAGAGAGAGAGAGAGAGAGAGAGAGAGAGAGAGAGAGAGAGAGAGAGAGAGGAGAGAGAAAGAGAGAGATGGAGGGAGAGGGGGAGATAGATGGGGAGAGAGAGAATGGAGGGTCAGAGAGAGAAAGGGAGGGGCAGAAAGAGAGAGGGGAGAGGGAGAGAAAGGACGAAAAAGAGAGAGAGAGAAATAGAAAGGATGGGAGAGAGAATGAGAGAGAGAGGGAGTGAGAGAGCGAGAGAATGAGAGAGAGAGAGAGAAATAGAAAGGATGGGAGAGAGAATGAGAGGGAGTGAGAGAGTGAGAGAATGAGAGAGAGAGAGAGAGAGAGAGGGAGTAAGAGGGAGGAGAGAGAGTGAGAGGCAGAGAGAGAGAGAGAAAATGAGAAAGAGAGAGTGAGAGAGAGAGAGAGAGGCAGAGATGGAGTGAGAGGGATAGAAACAGTGAGAAGAAGAGAGATGGAACCGCTGGAGCGCTGCCCTGCGGTACGACTGGTGCGATACACTAAGCCAGAACGAGTCGGTGCTGAATCCAAGTCGGATAAGTTAAGGATAGTTACTATTGACCTGCAGTGCTCGTGGGATTTTAATTCCATCAATTATTCGTCAGCAGAAAGTTATTATCGCGAGCACTTTACGAGGAAACTTTTCAATTTGTTGAAAATATTGTATCTTGAATATGCGACTGGCTTGAGCAACCGGAAACTAAAGCGGCTATATCACAGGGTCTCTGGAAGATTTGTGATACTGTTTGTCCTCAAGTCAAGCCAGTTTTCAATCTATAGAGAAAAATTTTAAATGGCGAATATAGTAATTTCTTAGCGGGACACTTCTAAGGAAGGCTTGAGCCCTCGTCCCCAGCGGATCCATCAAAAGAATCCAGTCGCCGGTTAGCTTCTTCTGGACACCGCTCCGAGCTGCGTGCCTAGCGCTCGTTGCATGCTGCCTCTTAAGCAGCTGCATACATAGCGTTGCAGCGCATTCATTTTGAGAGAGCCCAAAGCTTTCCAACGATGGCGAACCTCCGATACGCCTCTCTGGAAGTGCCACTTCACCTTTTGGAAATGGCCGGAAGAAGCACGCCAAAGGCGCGCTGCCCGACCGCTACGTTTGACCCATGTAAATACAATCGGCGGCTTCTCTTTCAAGAAGGCATCTTGAAGCGGCGAACCGAAAGTGGGCCGCTTCAGACCCTCTAAAAGAAATCGGCAGGTCTAAGAAAAGAACCCGATATTTGAGAAGGTTTGCAACTACCGATCTTCACCGATCTCCGCGAGTCGGTGGCAAGCCTATATACAGTCGTCTAAGAAGGAATCGGTTCTCTCCGTTAGAGAGCCTGTCTGACCCTGCATTCCATAGGTCGCCACTCGGCTGGCCCGCTTGATGAGAATTATCTCTTCAAGCGCATCTAAAAACAATCAGAAGGCCTCCGTAACAAAAGTCACTTCTGCTCCCTGGGTAGAGCTGAAATGTTTCATTCCCAAACATTTATGTAGCGTCTTTGCTCGCTAGTGCCCGCTCTCGAGGGACTGGCTTTATAATAATAATAATAATATTGCACTTGATAAAGCGCCCTCAGAGAACTTAATCTCTTTCTAGGCGCTTTACATTTGCTGCAAAGTGATACGCAATAGAATAGTAAGTAAAATCATGCTTGAAAAACAAACAAAATGAATAACATGGTTAGGGGTTACATGCACTGGGTCAGCATGCAAATGTGGTTAGTGGCAGCATGAACAGTGTCAGCACGCATAAGCACATCGAGGACGAATCACAAGGACCCACTAAATGCTGTCCTAAATAGGTATGTTTTTAAGTTTCTTTTAAATGTGGTCAGGTCAGGGGATGTTCTGATGCAGGTCGGGAGGGAGTTCCAGGCTGTGGGAGCATACGAGCTAAATGCACGGTCTCCAAAGGATTTAAGGTTTGTACGAGGTATGATGCAAAGACATTAACGGCTTTGATGCAAAGACATTAACAGAGGATGATGCCTCGTCTGACTAACATACTTCATCCTTAAGCAGAATCGCTACTGTCTGTTGCGTCGCCATAAAGGGCCGCGTGTGAGGGCTTTTTTAAGCTCCGTTCTCGCTGCGACAGTCTTATAACCAAAGTGGCTCACCAGTGACAGATAGTAGTAAAAGTACAGCTCATGCAAAATCCCTACTTGAAATCACTCACTGCTCCCTAAGAGCTAGTGCTTACATTGAGCATCGAGATCTGCGGAAAAATCTTAAGCCAGAGGGTGTGAATTGCCTCACGGCAATTGGGCAGGCCATTGCCGATTGGCAGCAGTATCTGGCCAGCGGGTGGAGTGCATCATGGTTGGCCCGTTCTGGTAACGCCCAAAGGCTTCGAGAGCCACCAAACTTCGTCTGGAGGCCTGCTCCACAGCTCGAGTAAGTATTGCTTTTTTATTTGACTTTTACCTTTTTATGCTAACTAAGAGAGAGAGAGAGAGAGACAGAGAGAGGGAGAGAGAGAGAGAGAGAGAGAGAGAGAGAGAGAGAGAGAGAGAGAGAGGATGACAGCAAGGAAAAACTTCCAATGAGCAGTCACAGTGGGATCGGGGATGGCAGAGCAGCGCAGAAAAGTAAAAAGGAGGCGAGGAAAAATGATATAGAGGAAGTGAAAGAGATAAACAGAGAGAGGGGAGATAAAGAGAGGACAAAAAGAGGGAGAGAAAGGGAAGAGGGAGAGAGAGGAGAAGGGGGAGGAGGAGGAGGAGAGAGAGAGAGAGAGAGAGAGAGAGAGAGAGAGAGAGAGAGAGAGAGAGAGAGAGAGAGAGAGAGAGACTTCGAGGCAATCGCTAACAAATCTTGGTTAGTTGGCTCTCTGCTATCAATGTCAGGCTTGTAAAGCTGGCTCGTAATTATGATTAAGACTCCGGTGCGGCAGGCAGCTAGAAACGCGTTTTCGCGGGTTCCCTATTAGCCAATGACGACGTGGCACGAGGAACCCCACGCTCTGCTACTCAGTACCGGCAGATCGGTGAGAGACGGTGTATTGACGTAACACTGCCGGTTCGGTCGCTGTCTCTCTTGCTAAGTGAAACTTTTTTTTAACTGACACCTTCAATCGTAGCGTGAACACTAGGCAGGCTGAAGGCCCCTTCGTTCTCTACAGAGGATGAATCTGGAGGATGGCTCTAAAGGGTGGTTCTAGATGATGAACAGACGTTTTTTTCAGTCTTTTTCCACAGAGGGCTGGCTAAAAAGACCCGCGAAGTAGACTACCAAGGCATTTCGTATAGTTCCCATTCAGCGTGTACAGCTGCTCTCATGCGGCGCTCTGGCACGAAACAAAGTCTGTCTCTTGGTGAGGAAGCCGCAGGCTTGAAGAATCTTTCGGTCAAGGAATCGAATGGGAAACGTGTCTCTTCGAGGTCAACTCTATAGGTTGCCTATAAGAGCGAAGACAGACGGCCAAGACAGACGGCTAGTAAGCGTAGCTGCTTGCCTACGGATCAGCGGTGTCGCATGGCGTTGCCCGTGCACGAAACCCTAGTAAATGGGCGAAATGAGCTCCGTGCATTGAGCCATTTCCCCTCCTTGAAGTTCGGGGAGGGACGGGGCGTACTTGGAGAGGGACTCTGGACGCTTTCGAGTGGAATCGCAGGCGTCTCTCCAGAGTTGATCCAATTTTTAATGTCTCCTAGATCGGCGCCGCCGCCGCGCATTTCGCACGGGCGAACGCACGAGGTTCCGAGCTTCCGAGATAAGGCCTGCGGGTATTTCGCACGCGTTTCGAGGTCGCCTATAAAATTCTAGAATTCGGCCACGTTGCTCCTAGTTGCTCTATCGCAAGTCCGTAGCGGAGTCGATGATCGATGATCCATCTATTGATCCATCTATTGATCCTTCAGCCTCCCCCCCTTCGAAAAGCCAGGCAGGGGCTAGCAGACTTAAAGAGCAATTCCGGAGGCAGGCTAGTCGGGCGGCGGATTGACCCGCGTGCTTCTCCGAAGAAAGGAGACCACTTTTTAGATGCAATTGTAAAGGCTGCGTCTTGGTCATTGACACTAATCATTGATTTGACCCTCGGAGCTCCCCACTAACCAATGCGACCACAATCCGCCAGCAATGAGAAGCTGCGGTGGTGCGGTATACTTAACGTCCAGTTTTGCGGCTTATTGAATCTCGTCTGGCCCCACTGCGACGTCCGGCTGTAACTAACGGGAGCAAGGCAATACCAAATTAATGTTAGGATCCTTAGGAGACTTTTAATGGTTAATATTGGTAAGGTCATAACACTTTACCAGTGGCGAAGCCCGAATTTTCACAGAGGGAGCAAAGCCTGCAAACAATGTCATATAGTGGAAAGACCTACAAGATTTCCGCGTAGGTAGGGCTGAACCAACAATTGATGAAAAATTATATCGCAAGAGCATGTTGTTCATTGGACGCGAACTTGGCGGTTGCTCATCGAGTGGAGTTAAAACATGATTTCACCCTTGGTAACGATCGGGGACGTAGGAATTTGGGGGTGGCCCAGGTCAATGACCCACTGTAAGGGGGGTAAATGCCCCCATTCCTCCTTTGGCTCCAACGCTGTTGTTTACCTTGCTCATAGTTTACTTTTAAACAGTAAATATTTGGCAGCTCCCGTAGGCTGGGGACTCCAAAAAGTCATTACTCCTCTCTCAAGAGACCATTTTGGAACTGCAGCTCTGAAAGAGTTGCTATCAAAGCATCTCCATTTCTCCTAGTTGACTTGTGGAATCTGCTCGATAAATGGATGGAGCCACAATCTGAATGGCGCTCTTCTCCGCCCTGCGCTGTCGCGGCCGCAGCCCGGAAGCTTTTTTTTTCAAACCCGTCTACAAAAAAATGTGCGTATCCCTCTTTTGGAGAGCCTGAAGTAGACCAGCGCCGGAAGGGAGGCTGCCGAACGAGATTGTTTAGCCACATTAAAAAAGGCGGGTTTCCCATCTCGAGAAATACTGTTAAGTCAGGCGCCTCGTGCGCACCGTAAGGGCTCTTTAGCCCTCCCCCGAAGCAGCGAACCGCCGGCCAGCCTCTCCGACTTGCCAGAAAAGAAATACCCGTATTATAGCAAATCTGCAAGATATTTTGATTGCCTCGAAAAATTATAGACCTCATCTAGAAACCCACTCAGCCGCCGAACTGTGAGTCAGCGTCCAAGCCTCATCTACGATTAACAAAAATGGATGATTGCCCTCTTCAGAGAATAAACGCGCCCGCATAGGCTCGACAGAGCTCTCCAGATCCTCCGTAAGCCGAGCTGGTTTGGCACAGTAGTTAAGGTGTTCGCCCCGACCAAGGCACGCCCGAGGTCATGCATGGGCTCGAGCCCGGAGGCATGCGTGAAGCGCCTAAATTGAGATTAAGTTCTCTTAGGGCGCTATACTGATGAATTATTTTTAAGCACTATAACCCTCTCTGTACGCGTCCATTCGCCTGGGCTGTCGGTCTGCCATGGACCCCTTGAAAGAAAGGGGATTACTCGGCTGAGCGCCAGCGGCGTGCCTTCCCCTCACGCACCCCCCCCCCCCATTCCGAGAACCACCATTTGCGACCGTAACTTACCGGTACACATCGAACGGCACGATGCTAGCTGCGGTTGCGTTCTCCGGAATCTTCGGCCAGAGTGCTGCTGGTCTGCGTTTCGAGGCGCCAGTGAAATTTCCCAGAGTCCGATTTTTCTCGTCTTGCAGCCGCAAAGGGCTCGCCGGAATGCTGCACAACCACCAAGGAAGCAGACGACCCGACGGGAAGTTGCCATGGATCACAAGATGGCAGGTGCGACTGCCGGTGCCCGGCTGGAAGAGGAGCCTGAAGAGGTGCGTATGCCGAATCCCCTGCTGATTCGTAACGTATCGCCACGGCCTTCTAAAGCAAATGATCGGGCATCGCGAAATTCATGTCACTGCGCTCCTGATTTATCACGGAGGTTCAAACGTACCTGCCTCCGTCGTCCATCGTAGGGGAGGCGCACCCAGCCGGTCCGCAAGAAATCTATTATGTCGTTCCGTGGTCGCTTACCGCCTGACGCGTTGCTGAGGCTTCTTTTAACCGTCCGGCGCTCAAACTGGCTACGGTCCTAGTTGCTGCTGCTTGGAGTCTGGCAATCGCGGGGTGTGTACTCGCCAGTATCGTCGTCGTTCCGATCGGTTCGGTAAATCGGGGGGGGGGGGGCACTTGAGGCTTGCATGCGTGGCTGTGCATCTCGCAAGCGAGTCCCTCTACGATAATTAGCTGCAATCTTAGCTCGATGGATGACAGGCAGGAATTTATGACACGCCTCGTCGTATTGCAAACCCTGCAGCTACTGTGCGGCTACCTCCCACACCCACACCAGATCGTTTGAAACGCATTTCTGGCTGAAGCGAGTTGTCAGTTGTCAGATTTGACCGTTAGCGAGGTGCCCTCAGTCGCGACGCCCGTTCAACTGCGGCACTCTGCTACCTACTCACGTAGTTACTCGTCTGCTGACTACGGCCTTTTCGTGGCCGCCGATAGCCGTCGGCTTCCAATTACTGTCGCCAAGCAGGTGCCGATCGGTGTCGCTGGACCTTGTTTGTCATCACGTTACTCTTTAGGTCGAGTACGGTAAAGCTTTTGGCTTGGAGGCCTCTCGTGGTGAGCTCCGCTGAAACGCAACCGGTCAAGATTATCCCTCTCGGCTTTTCGGAAAGAGCGATGGATATGCTTCCTAGCGACAACTAGCTCTTTACTCATAGCTTATTCCAGTGCACGGCAGTGCCAATCTGCTAGGCTAAGCCACGATGCTGCTTGCCGGTGATGTATGCTAGCGGACTGTGCTCGAACGGGCCAGGTCGTGCTTGCCGTGCACAGGTGTATGTGTGCCCACATTAGTGGCCTAAGCTGGATGCCTGGCAAGGTAACATCGACCAGTTTTCATCAGCAGGTGCTCTATGTGTGCTGACTGTTTATACACTGTTGATCCAGCCCAAAAAACAGAGGACACTAGCTCTGTGCTGCTACTGACTGGGCTAGCTCGAGCCGGTTGCAACTTGACTTGTGCGAATATAGCAGGCGTAGCTCATTTGATTGGTACGAGTTGTTGCATTGTATCCACCTGTGTAACTGAGCAGTGTTTGTTTGTTTCTCCTCCATACACTGGCCTCTGTCTGAAGATGACTTCGACGGTACTTTGCCTTTTGCATGTCGGGTGATGTAGCTTAGAACAAGCCACATGAATGTGCAATTATCATCATTTATTTCTAAGCCATTGTGCTTTGATGCTAGATACTTTGTTATTTTTTGTTGCGTATGTTCAGCCAGGGAACTCGAACTTGCTGTCGGAGCTCTCAAGTCAGATTCGGCTTTTTTGCGAGTACCTCACGGATAAGCATTGCACGCTTCCTGCTAGTATCACCTTTAGCATCAAGTGATATCCAAATAGGTGTATTTGCTGTCTCCCGTGCGCTAGCCCTCAGTACAGGCAGGTGACTGTAGCTGAACTGCTTGCATCGCCTTACTTGCTATGCCCCCTCTCTGCTGCCACCGTGTCATCGTGCTCACATATCTACCGTCCACCGTTCTTGTGCTAGTTTGTGCACGTCATCTTGTGCAAGGGGGTGTGAGTGTCAGGGGGTTATATGGACGCACCACGTGCATGTGCATGTGCCCCTCCTTTAGCTAGTCAGTGCTGACCAGCAGCTATTGGTTGTCCTCATCCTGGCTATCGTTGAAGCATGTTCGTCTGTCTGCCTGCCTGCATCCACCGTACCTGCTCCGTTCGGTGCGTGCATCCATTGGCATACCACGTGCCGCAAACCCTGTGCATCCCACCTAGTCGTGACTGATAGCATTGATATCGCCTGGTACTGCACCTGCTTAAATGTCCTCTGTTGTCAGACTTTAATTGATTATCGCTAGCATTTTTTTCAGGTGTTTCATGATGCCGTGGACGTTGCTGATTCGTAAGTGTTTGCTTGCCGTAGATTTGCTCACCGTTCTAGCATTGTGTGTGTGTGTGCGTGTGTGTGTGTGTGTGTGTGTGTGTGTGTGTGTGTGTGTGTGTGTGTGTGTGTGTGTGTGTGTGTGTGTGTGTGTGTGTGTGTGTGTGTGTGTGTGTGTGTGTGTGAGTGTCCTAGCAGTTTTTCTTTGCTCGTTTCTGTGGATGCCTACTTGCTGTCAGAGCAGTCTGAGTTAGCTCGCTTTAAACTGGGCTGCCAAGCTCTGTTACCTTTTTGTGGTCTCTGTTCAGAATAAAAAAGACTTGTTGACAGAGCTCCGTGGAGATACCGGTGTGATCACCCTTGTGATTGCCAGCTGAGTCGACAGGCACTGCCCGGGTCCTGTATAGTGTCCAGATAGAGCCAGAACGGCTCAGACTATTTGGTACAGAAAAATTGCAAAGCTCCTGCAGTGCTACCGAGTGGGGTGATCTGCTCATGGTCAAGGGGTGATCTGCTCATGGTCAATTCACTTTTTAGCCCCATTGAGCATGAGAGAGTGACAAAATCTTACTTGATGAGCCGTGATGGCACACTAGGTAAGGCGGTTGCTTTTCATGACCTCGGTCCCGAAGTCGTGGGTTCGAATCATGACGTGGGCCATCTTTTATTGCCACCGCATGCGGTGGTGATAGCTGTAAAGGCTCTTCTGTCGTTATGAAAAAAGGCTTTTAAATCAGCTAGTATTTTTTTTACTTGAGCAAGCATGCAAAAGCACACTAGGAGACAGCAAGAACTTCCGGTTTGTTCGATCCCTGGTTAGTGTGATGCAATGACTCATGTGTAAGTGAGCACACGAAAAAGACTAGCTCAGTCAGGCGAAAGGAAAGCTGAGGAGACGGGTGCATCTTTTGCTGAGACTTATATGATGTAAAGTCATTGCAGCTGGTGACAGAAGCCGAAAGCAAGTTCCAAACTTTCATTTCTTACAAACTGAAGGCCCGATTACCAAAAGTTTTTTCAAATTAATGCAAGGAACAGCATGAGGCGACTGGAAGCCAAGAAGTGGGTTAAGAAAGAGCACGCGACTGGCGGGAGCACGAGGGTGTAATAGCAAGTGAAGCGACCTGCAAGCCATGGAAGGTATCTTTAAGTTTATTTGATGATTGATTGAGAGCCAGTGATGCTCAGACTGAAAAGGTATGATGTGGTAGGTAGCTCGTTGGTGACAGACCATACGAGCTGACGAGTTTTTTGCCAGTTGTAGACGATTAACAGCACAGGCTTGGAGTGAATGAATAAAGGGAATTTCAGTAATCTAGATGCAATGTCACAAACATGTAATTTAGTTTGGACACCTTTCTCTTATCTCAGCCGAAATTAGGCCGAATTGCCAGTGGATACAATGCGCTCACCCATAGGCAAGTCGTTTTGGAAATAGCATTCCCAGATTACAACCAGACGTCACTGGAATGAAGCTAGCTGACCCCATCTTGAGGGTGAGGTCTTTCAACTTGGTGGTGATACTAGGCTTTCCCATAACTATTAGATCAGTCTTACCTTTGTTAAGCTTAAGGAGGCTAGTAGCCATCCAAGTGATACTGTCGTCATTGCTTGCTGCTTGGGAATTTGGTGAGTTGGATGAGGAACGAGGCTTAGAAGTGTCGAAGGATAGGTAGAGCTGGGTGTTGTCAGCATAGAAATGAAAGTCTAGATTGTATTGGTCGATGGCATTGGCCAGTGGGAAAATACAGAGAGTGAAAAGAAGGGGATGTAAGACTGATCCCTGAAACTCTGCATACTTTTAGTGGT
Source organism: Cristatella mucedo (assembly GCA_009760855.2). Classification (NCBI taxonomy): domain Eukaryota; kingdom Metazoa; phylum Bryozoa; class Phylactolaemata; family Cristatellidae; genus Cristatella; species Cristatella mucedo. The sequence continues at coordinate 464,378 of WPIO01000082.1, forward strand.
CCTCGGATGATCGACAGCCTTTTACATCTACACTTGGACATCTCTCACTTGGTTAGGACCTAATCCAGTTTTGCACTGTGCCAGTGATACATTGGCATGTCAAGGGTGTTTCCAGAAGGATTAAGTGGTCATTTGTGTCAACATAAATCCAACTCTGTACATATTTTTGACGTTCGATTACCATTCATCTGGTATCGATCACCACAATTCAGCCTCGGCTCAAACGAGAAGCACCATATGCTACATCAGCAGAGAAGGGACGATGATGGAGTAGGTCTGGCCTGCCATCTTGAAATATTCTGTATTCTCTGCATGCTAGCATAGGCTACTTCTCGTGATGCAATCAGCATTTTTCATCGAAAGCTTGTAAAGTCATTCGTCAGCAAGATGCGCCCAGGCTACACATCACTCTTCCAGCATGGTCTAGGACGTGGCAATTTTTGACAGCTTCTTTATGCTGTAACACCAAAGTAGCCTACTTCGTAGCATCAAGAACATCCGAAGGTGCGTTTGGAAGGCAGCAGCAAAGCTCATCACAGACTGTGGGACTATGTTGCATGTCATTCGGGAAATGAATGCACCTACTCTCGGCACACCCTTGCCGGAATGACTCATTCTCTAAATTCTAGAAAAGTTGCATCAGTCAAAGCCGAAAGTTTATACCCCATTTTTACTCAGTGTTCATGGCCCGAAAGACTTTTTATTCAAGCCCATTTTTTTCCTAGCTGATTAAACAGCCTCTTTTTGTATAGCGACAGAAGAGCGTTTACGGCTATCACCACCGCTTGCAGTGGCGATACAGAATCGCCCACCACAGGAATCGAACCCACGACCTCGGTCCCGAGGTCGTGAAAGCAACCGCCTTACCTAGTGTGCCATCACGGCTCACCAAGCTTGCTGCATTTAAATCGACTGTAGGAGCTCAGGAGTGGACGTTTTACTTTGCACACGATGTAGTGTTTATGAAGTTTGGACGAAAGGCTGCTGGATTACCACGGCTTTATCTGTTTGCATCTCCTCCTATTTTATCGTGAATGCCTGCTTCTGCTATTTATGTTGTGGTCAGTGTGTAGTCGTCTAAACAGTGGTCTAAACAAGTCATCTAAACAGGAAGCATTAGCATAAGTAATGTCATTGTTTAGTGTGGCGTTGGTGCTATGCATTTTAGTTACAGCATGCTTAACAGGATTCTCAAACCTCATTGTGACTGACTTGTTTCGGACATCATGTGGGGGTTGGCAGTTCCTCTTCATGCTTACAAATGAAATTATCAGTATTATACATTGTGGAATAGTAATGTGGGAAACGTTATCTATGGCCAACCCTAACTAAGTGAGATCACCGTAACTAAGGGAAATCCCTGTTGCTGGTGTGTGTCAATAGTTAACTGTGCTTGCTTTTTGTATTGAAGTCGTTTTAGGTGTCATTCATTGTCTGCCTGAGCTCTAGAGACGACTTTGCATGCGCGTAGACTGCAGCCCTTGTGAAATCGAAGGACTGCCGAGTGCACGAGAAAAAGTCGTGCTATCGTTAGCCCTGCTGCTGCGCTAGCTAATTGGCCATGGCTAGTTTTAAATGTTAATTTAATTCCGGGACAACCTAAAACCCCAGTTTGACATGGCGTTTCAGCGGCCTATCGAGAACTATGCCGCTTACCAACGATCGTGAGATCTGAGAATCATCATGACCATAACAACAGCAATGACTTCTTTGTTCTTTCTCTTCTTTTTCGATAAAGCTGCTTGCATTGCAAGATGCTGCACATTCTTGCACCGGTCATTCTGCATGATAGGCATTTCGGCTGGCGGTCATTAACCTGGATATGGGGGATACTAAAGGACATGCTACAGCAACTGAAATCGATTCATATTGCTTGGCTTGTACTCTTGGGTGAAGCAAACACTGTCTGCCAGCCCCCACACACACCTCCTCTGCCGACTGGCTGCTTTTTAGCATAATCCACATGATGGCGAGTGTGCCGGGCAGCCCCCCTTCCCGATAGCTGCTGAATGCATCAAATAAGGAAAGTGTTGACGTAGGTATCGCCAGCCTGAAGTGGCTCTGGGATAAGTGGCTAGCTCTCGACCTCATGAATATTATGGTCATGCCCTGTAAGGCATGGCTCAGATCGCCTGGGCGAAGATCTGATCAGCGACTGCTCCGAATGCAGGGCAAAGCCAGCTGTGTTGCCCGTTTGTGGTGTTGTCACTTGACCGGTTGGTCAAGTGACAACAGCATGTTCCAGCTCACTCTGGTCATGTCATCTGTGGGCCTATCCACGTGATCTCATGGCTTTCACTCGGAACGATTCTCAGTCTTTGCTGACTCATAGCATCAAAACATTAGCCTCTAATGGGGTATAAATACTTTTCCTGCTGATATGCTATGCAATGCTATGCTACTTCTGTCCTAGTAGTCCTGCTGACTCCGCCACACTCCTCACTTTGAGACGACGTCTGCTGATTACCGTTTGACTGACACCGAACACCACTAAGGCTTACGGTGCACTTCAGAAAAATGTCCATCGTGAAAACCATTAAATCCTTCTGGCTTGGTCGAATCACATGTTTCTATGCTATGGATATGAACTTGTTTCCTTTCCAGCATATGTCAAGTGCCTAGAACGAGGTTTAGCTTGCTTAAGTCACTAAAAAATGTCTTGTTATTATTGTTAACGTTGTTGCTATTACTGTTAAATTGTCAGATTAATGTATTGCCCGTCGTGCTCAGCTATCATGAGAATACCTATGTTGTCTGGTGACCCACCACAAAATACAAGACTTCACAGAGTTTGTGCTGTAGACCAAATTCTGCAGAGATTGCAGGAATACCGTGTGCAAATCCTTCAGGCCTGTACAGTGGCATTTATAGAACAGAATACACCTTATATAAAAATGGTTAACTGATTTACATGCTGAGCACATATTTACTTGATCGAGGGTTGTCTTTAATATGATTATTATTACTAATAGCTTGTTTTACACTCCCCCACCCATTTATGTAGAGGCCGAAGAGCAGTACCAGCGTTCACCACTGCATGCAGTGAGCAATAAAGGATCGTCCACTGCAGGACTCGAACCCACGAGCCAAGTCGTGAAGAGTGAGCACCTTACCCCTGGCTAAGACTGAGAGGCAACATAGGTGCATATAATATAATATTTATATATGCATCCGTATTATAAATACTATGAGTGGCAGTAGTCGGGTGAGCTGAAAGTCAAGGCCTCGTGTTGTGTCCCAATCCTCCTCCTCCCCCACCAGTTTCGAGCAGCCGACACCCCTACTGCATTCGCTCGGTCTGTGGCATTATGCTGACTGCCTGCTGCTGACTTTTTCCATTTCGTAGCCCTTCGGAGCCATCGACCTTGACTGCAGCCATCGACGAGGCGAGAATCGTCCTCAAGCTGTTCCTGAACAACAAGTTCAAGCAAGCCCTGGACAGAACTGCGCCTTGGTGAGGGCTAGCTCATCGTGACCGACCGTTGCTCGTGTAGTCCGATACCTGTTGCAGTCGGTTTTGAAGCATTTTGTCTCACCTGCATTCACAGCTGACCTAGCATGGCCACGATACAACGTTATGGCCTACGTAGGTTTGCTGCTCGTGGTTCTTTTTAAAAAGACGTGACTGCTTGCTGATAGGATGTAGGGTGCAGTTGCCACGAATGCATGTACTGCAGTGCAGCTCTGCCCAGCAGCTGGAGGCCATGCACAGCATGCAGAGCCGCCTTGGTGCGGCTGCAGCTGCTGCTGCGGCCTGATTCTACTGCCGTTGCCCGGCACCACCTCGTCTATTTTGGGTAACTATGCACGCAGCAAACACGAAGCTTGTGATTGAATTTTTTAGCTGCTAAGTTAGCTTGGCTGTCGTCATTATGTCGTGCAAATACCACTTGGTTGGTTTTGCAGCAGGTGCCGAGTGCACTCAAAACTGGTGCCGGTCTATGTACCTGAACACGTAGGAATTAAACAAATTAAATGAATCAAATAGCGTGGGCTGATTGGGCTTCGACTTGTGGCATGCTTGTGTCAAAGCTGGTCACGATTTCCTTTATTATGTAGAATATATCACAAGAATTTAGCGTGCGTGTCTCGTGATCCTGGTCAGTTGCATGGGATTGCTGATAATGAGTGTCATGCGTGGTTCTGCCTAGGTTTACAGGGCGACTAAGATAGCAAGCCGGAGAGAGAGAGAGAGAGAGAGAGAGAGAGAGAGAGAGAGAGAGAGAACAGGTTTGTTTCTGTACTGAAGCAAATTTAAAGAGAGGGGCATACAGCCACCGAAAGAGAGCAAGACAGAGGACACAGCGAGTGACAGAAGCAGCCTTCGGGCTGTAAGTGTGCTCATTCATTGGTGTGTGAGGGAGAAGAGAAAAGAGGTACTGAATTATTTGTTATTCTGTACACGAGTGTGTCCCATTAACAGAAGTCGGCTAGCCTGCACCGACTAATGGGAAGAAAGCCTGCTTTAACCTAGGTTGAGTTTGAGCAATGGCAAAATTATCACACGTTATTTTTAAATACTTCTTTCAATTTTTTGTTTAATACAGATATGCCGCATAGGATAAACTACAAGATCCCCCAGTCATCCAGGTGAGCTGGGTCAGCAGATACTTAGGCATGCCTTCTTAGGCAAAGTTCGTTTATGTCAGCTTAACATGTACTTAGTCGTTATGACCTAATGAAATTACAGTTTGAGGGGCTAGATGTAAACTGAAGTGAAACTTTTTCTACCCTTCGTCTCGCTCTTCTGGTCGTAATTTATTTTTCTTGATGCCTGATCGGCCAAGGACTTTTCATCGCTCGGCACGTGCGTGCAGTCACATATATCCCCTGCGCTTACTTTTCGTGCACTTGCATGACCATGTGGATGCTGAATGGAGGGCCGATGGGCCTGAAGTTTTTAGGGTCGACATGCCGAAGGGACATGCCAGGCAGACGGCTGCATGTATTTTCATCTGTTTTGTAACTCCGATCAGCCCCGAGGACAAAGTGGACGTTAGGCTGGAGAGTTTGCTATAAGCTAGCACTCAAAGCCTGATCGGCTTACTCTGCGCGTGTGGTAGCCGACAGATTTTGCCTCGCGCAGCAAAGAGAAAGAGAAGCGTATGTGACTCGGAAGCACGGTCGATGAAGCTCGGAGCTGCCTCATGCCCATTTAGCCGTCCTTTAGTAGGCTGCCTCGGGCAAGATCCAGGTCTTACCTCCTCGGTGGCTTAATCCTTGGGTGTGTCCTTGCACGTGGCGTATGGATCTGTCGACAGGGACGTATAGATGACTGCTAGGTACCACTTTAAAACTCGTCGTTATGAGCAGTCGAAGAAAAACAAAGACCTGTAGCTCAACGATTGGAGTGTCGGGCCAAAGACTTGGAAGCCGGTCGTGTGCACATGTCCTACATGAGGCAGACGTGTTCCACTGAGACCCCAGGGCCTTTGAGACGTGCATACCTTAATTTCTTTCATATGGATGCCACACATATGTACTCGATTGGAGATTGCATGAACTCTGCTTCTGAAATTATTTGCAAATAAATGCAGACGGTGTGAGCACGGTGCATCTGTATGCACTCAACGTTGCTATCCGATCGGTCGGCAATTCTGCTAGGCATATATCAGAATGGGCCTATAATTTCGGCAGCCGCCTCGGTCGGTCACCTCTGCCAAGCCACGGCATGTTCAGGCTGCTTTGTGCATGCTCTGCCGATCACAGGAAGACTTGCTAGCCAGTGACTTGCAACTTGCTTCTCTGAATCTGCGAGTTAAGTATTCCAAGGCATCTTGTCTCAGTGAGGATAGTGGCAAGTTATAATTATTTTAGGAAACTTCACCTACCGCTTCCTGGAAACTATCGCCGGTCACCGATCGTTCACCTTTGCTAGAAAGCGGATCCTTCGAAGGCGGTGGGCGATTTTTCCCCACTGCCTCAGCCGCTGTGTTCAATGTCTTAGTCCTCTCTTTGCGGCCTAGTGCATCTCAAGTGGAACTCACTGGGCACTTCATTATCACCGCTGTTTGCTATTGGCGGTGTTAAGAATGGTACCTGCCGCCAGTGATGGCAGCACGTGCGAGCATGACTAAGAGAGCAGTGGAAAGCCACGGCCAGAGCACAATCGCAGTTATCAGCCATCGCTTCACATGCTTCCTTCTTTATAGTCGGATCGAGCGTTCGAGTGTTCATGGTTTCAGTTTCTCGATTAACGACTTGTCGTGGACAGACGTGCCTCCTCTCAATCCTCTGGAGTTCTGTAGTGCTGAGTCTAGTTCTCAAACCTAACCATTACCCCTGTATGAGTCGACGAGCTCGGCAATTTCAATAACTTGCTCAAGGAACTGTAGGCTGCTCGACCCTGCAGGCTTATCCATATGCTATCATTGATAATAATAATAATAATTCACTTGATAAAGCACCCTCAGAGAACTTAATCTCTCTCTAGGTGCTTTACATTTGCTGTAAAGTGAAATGCAATTGAATGGTAAGTAAAATCATGCTTGAAAAACAAACGAAATGAATAATATAGTTAGGGGTGACATGCACAGGGTCAGCATGCAAATGTGGTTAGTGGCAGCATGCACAGTGTCAGCACGCATAAGCACATCAAGGACAAATCACAGGGACCCACTAAATGCTGTCCTAAATAAGTGTGTTTTTAGGTTCCTTTTAAATGTGGTCAGGTCAGGGAATGTTCTGACGCAGGTCGGGAGGGAGTTCCAGGCTTTGGGAGCATATGAACTAAATGCACGGTCTTCAAAGGATTTAAGGTTTGTACGAGGTATTTCTAGACTGTTGGATTCCGAAAAGCGGGTGGTACGATGCTTGGCCTGATGGGGTAGTATATCTGACAGATAGGCTGGAGCCATAGAATGAAGGGACCTAAAAGTGAGCGACAAAACCTTGAAGTCAATCCGTTGCTTGACTGGTAGCCAGTGCAGGTCGGCGAGAAGTGGAGTAATGTGGCAACTGCGACGCTCACGACAGACAAGCCTAGCTGCAGAGTTTTGCACCAGCTGCGATCGCCTGATCGCACATGCTGGTAGGCCAGTAAGCAGTGAGTTCCAGAAGTCGAGACGGGATGTCACGAATGCATGGACCAACTTGGACGTGGTATCTTTATCTAAACAAGCCCGAATTTTAGCAATGCTATGTAGCTGAAAGTAGGCGGATTTGACTGTGGAGCTGATGTGGTCGTCTAACGAGAGGTCGCTTTGGAATATGACACCTAGATTTCGAGCTGTCTCACCAGGAGTTATGCTGGCAGAGCCTATTTTGAGCGTCAGCCTTTCCAATTTCTCAAGCACACTGGGTTTGCCCACAACTAGTAAGTTAGTTTTATCATCGTTTAGTTTTAGAAAGTTTGCTGCCAACAATGTGCGGGTGTCATCAATACATGAAGCTAGTGAGTTTAGAGAATTTGAGGTGCTCGAAGGCTGGGAAGGATCAAAGCAAAGGTACAACTGAGTGTCATCCGCATAGAAGTGAAAGCCTAGATTGTGCTTGGCAATCACATCAGCAAGAGGGAGAGTATAAACCGTGAAAAGAACCGGACCTAGCACGGAGCCGTGAGGTACCCCATATTTCAGAGGTACCTCGATGATCTTTGTCCATTCACGTCAATACTCTGGAGTCTCCCACTGAGATAGGACCTGAACCACTGCAGAGCAGTGCCGGCTTTGGAACCAATTTGAATTTGATCCTTCTGTTCTAACTGTGGTTGCATGTGTTCCGGCCGCCTCCTCATAGCAGAAAGTATTCGTCGTTCAATTCCTGGCTCTTAACTTGAAGTATAAACTGTACTTGCTCAAGAACAAGGCACTTCAAAAAAGCCTGAGGATCCGTTGATCACAGCAGCAAATGAAATTCCCATCGCAGAATACAAAGTCCACATAATACAAAGAATACTCTGTTTGCACAGGCCACACTCCAGCAGGCTAGTGCTTGAGTGGTTGTAGGAAATTCCCCCCTCCCTGGACGTTTCCACCCCCCCCCCCGTGGACCCTAGGACATCCCCCCCCCGACATTACCCCCCCCATGACATTTCCCCCTATGTTGATGAATGTATAGCTAAGACTACACACACACACACACACACACACACACACACACACACACACACACACACACACACACACACACATATATATGTGTGTGTGTGTGTGTGTGTGTGTGTGTATGTATGATTAAATGAAGTTAATGCTCTATTAAATAAAATCAACTCAGTATAATTAGAGGAATGGATGGTTTGGAATGATGGTTTCTAATGGAGCGAGCGAGTGGTTTCGGCAAGCTATATAGTTTGGTCCTGCTTAGTTAGGTTCTGCTCGAAGCCACCAGGCACGTTTTCGTACACGTCGAAGCGGCCGCTACGGAGTGCCGCACGTTCCTGCAAATGAGCGCTAAGCCTCCGAGGTCTACTGAGGATAACTTGACCTCAAGAGATCCATTTAAGCTAGAGTATGCACTAATTAAAGCAAAGAATACGAACAAATGTGGATTTAGGCAGCGGAGGCACAGCTTGCCCTAAACACAAAACCCTATACTCTAAACACTAAACGCTAAAGCCTAAAAACCCTAAATTATAAACCCTAAACGCTAAACCCTAATACCCTAAACGCTAAACTCTAAACCCTAAACACTGAACCCTAAAAAATCTAAACCCTAAACAATAAACCGGTACGGAATGACCTACCCCAAGGGGTGTCGGGGGGGGGACGTCAAGGGGGGAATGTCCGTACCCGTGCTTGAGTATGCCATGGTCAATCACTTCGTTTCTTACGAATCAATAGCGGTCTTACCGGCAGGTCTGAATAGTCTGAGTGTATCCGGTGCTGCAGTCATTTCTGTTACCTTTGCCGTGTTTCCTCTGGAAAAGCCCTGCAGGCGTATGTAGATGGAATCACAAGCCAAATTGAAGCACCTCTCCTTGTGCAATTTATTTGGATGTTCAGCTAAAAAAAGGAAGAGATTGACTCGTTCGAGCAATTGGCTGGCATAGTGTCGACTAACTGATGCCCAGCTGAAGATGGATCCTAGCAATTTGCTCACCTAGAAGCCATGCTTTCGGTTGATAGTGCAACCGGTCAGATGTTGGTCACACGACAGTTTTTTAGAGTTGTTATATCGAATACATTGGTGAGGAAACGGTGGAGCTGCATCCTTCTTGCATTAGCTTTCATGTCTATCACCTTGCCTGTGTCATACCCGAGAGTTATAGCCGATCGTAGGAAGCTGATATTGTTCCTACTTCTTTTGAACCAGCATTTCGAAATCCTAAACGTTGCAACTGCCACAGTGCATGAGTGGTCACCAATTTTCACTGGCTGTTTATCAAGCATCTTATCGACTTCCAAGAATCTGCCGCTCATGCTTAAGTCCCTCCATTCTCTTGCTTCGGCCCTACCAATCCGAATTAGTTTTGCTTCAGGCCGTTGCACTGCTCGCTCTTCAGATTCTAATCATTCTGCTGGTTGTGCTCCTTTACTACTTCGTATCTCCTAGAAGCCGTGCCTTCAGTCACTGCGCTCCTAAAGCTTGGAACTCCCTGCCGAATGACAGCACGTCATCTCCTGGTTCGTTGACATTAAAAAGGAAGCTAAAAATCTACCCATTCCTCTCAACATTTGTACTGTCCGAATGAATTGTCCTATGTGTGCATGTGCGTTACGAAATTTTTCTTTTATTTCCTGCTTGCTATGAGTACGTACCTGTGCATGACTACTTTGCACGTTGCTTAGCATTGGTCCGAATCACCGGTGGCCAAGGGTGCCTTCTTGTATACTCCGGCATGCTTGTCTAAGCATGATACCGTGCTTTTCTTTAATTATTGGTTATTGATTCTCTTGTAGCGAGTTGTAAAGTGACTCTATTGAGATTTGATTCTTTAAGGTTTTCTTAGGGTGCCGAGCTGGTTTGGTCCAGCGGTTAAGGTGCTCACCACTACCAAGGTCTGGCTGAGGTCGTGGGCTCGAGCCACGACGCATATGTGAGGTGGCTGAATAGGGATTAAGTATAGGTGCCTGGAGGTGCCTGAATAGGGATTAGCTCTCTTGTGGCACTATACAAACGAATTATGTATATATATATATATATATATATTTCAAAGACTCAGTATTATTTCTCATCGTATAAGTATTTAGTTTGTAAGCATGGTGAGGCTCTGTGTGTAGGCTTGTGCACGTTTCGTTCGTTTGTGATGGTACTGCTGCCGTTATAGTCCTACGCACACCCCTCGACGTCGTAGCACTGGTTCGCTGGTTTTTTTTAGTCATTTTCGGCATGATGGGAAATGGGACTTTTGTCACCCGGCACTCCGCTGCTCTTAGCATACACTGTCATTCATACTTGTCAATGTCATTGGGCTTAGAGTGGGCAAAAAAGGCTCACCATTAAGCATCGTTTTAGTGCTTCAGATCCTAGTCGGTCCGTTAGGGTGGAGGCTAACGCCTGTCTCAAAATCTCTTGCTATGACACTGCGAGTATATGAAATCAGCTCTATAGCAGGTGGAAAACAGGTGTAACTCACGGTCACTAACGTAGCACGTAGCCTAAGGATTTTAGCTCTGCCATATCGGTTCTGATTGCGGTAGCCCGGCAAGACATTAGGGCCATACGAGAGATGTCTTTTCCCGTGAGTTTCAAAGCCCTTAGTTAAGTGCTTACAACCACGGCTTCCTGTTGAACAGGCGATTGTTCTGATAAACATTTATTGAGAATGCATCGAGTATTCGAGCAATACCTGTTAATAATAAGTGTTTATACCTTTGCCGTAGCATCGCTAAAATTAGAAAACTTTATCTGCTGCACCTTTGGCACATTCAGCTGCTCCAAATGTATTGGGTACAATTGGTAGGAAGTAACTCTTGGCTTGTTTTAAGCTGCAAGGACACGAAAACCAGTGAAGTGAAATCTCACTTTTGGTAGCCTCCGGCTGTGTTCCTTCGAGTTTAGCACTGGCTGAACCCCGGAAAAATTAACTGGCTGTATGCCTTCTGCTAGGCCATGGGCTAGCACCCGCGATGGACTTCAGTATAATTATCTATTCGCGACTTAGCTTCGACCACTTTGTGGGAAATCTGCCTGTTCTTCAATGGCCTTGCTTTTACCCAGCATTGCCTGCTACAGTGCAGGGGCTAGATATTGTTCTCCATTTAGGAACAAACCGAGGTTAAGGGCAGAATAAAACCACATCTTCGTGGAATGTAAACTGTAGACAACCCGATTATGATGCAACCCGATATGATATGATTACCAGAATGTCCACCTCACTGGGGCAGTTGTTATTTATTTATTTTCAGTAGATCCAATGAATATGAACGTTATTCCCTTTCACGGACTCCTCACGTTTTGTGTAGCACATTAATAAGCTAAATCTCGTTCTGGGCAATTGGCACGTGTTGAAAAGGAAATATATAGACTGATGAGTGATAACAGTAGGCGCAGATTAATGAAAAAAATTGTTGCTAAGCAGCTGGTTGAACATATTGAAAAGAATGAAACGTCAGAAACATTTAAATCGGGGCTCAAGAGGCAGCACTCCACTGAAACTGCTCTCCTCCATGTTAACAATGACATTCTATGTGGCAATTATGACGGGAATGTCACTGCCCTAGCTCTGCTAAATCTGTCAGCTGCCTTCGACACCATCGATCACGATGTTCTACTTGAACTATTGAGAACAATGACTGGTCTGGCAGGCGAGACACCGGCGTGGTTTAAATTGCACTTGTCTGATCCTGTTCAATCCAGGTCGTGTGGGGGTCAGGTTTCACACACGAGACACCTGTGGAGTCCCTCAAATGTCTGTCCTCGGTCCCTTGCTGTTCTCCATTTATACTCAACCTCTGGGAAAAGTGATTAAGGCTCATGGAATAGTATATAACTTTCATGCTGCCGATACTCAGCTGTATTGGTCATTTAAATCGTCGGAATCTGCTGTAGTGACTGAGAAACTGAATGCTTGCCTTGCCGACATTCGATCCTGGATGTCGGAAAACTTCTTGAAACTAAATGACGATAAAACCGAACTGCTGCTCATAGGACACCGTAAGCATGTGGCTGGATTAAAAAGCTTTTCTCATCTAATAGGTGAGGCTGTCGTGCGACCATCACCACGTGCTCGAAATTTAGGTGTCGTTTTCGACAGCTACCTAAATTTTAAAACTTCATTCAGAAGAATGCTTCTACAACTAGCCATCACGTGCGATCCCTACCTAAGATTAGGAGCTGTCTTCCACAGTGGCTTGCAAAAAATGTAACTAGCTCCTTAGTTATGTCTCGGCTTGATTACTGTAATTCCCTTTTGGCTGGGCTACCAAAGAAAGCAACTAGGTCACTGCAGCTGCTTATGAATATGGCTACAAGGCTAGTCTTCAAGTCCCAGAGGTTTGACCACGTGTCTCCTTTGCTAAAAGAGCTAGGATAGATGCCGATTGATCTACGGATAGAGGGCCAAGTTCTTATTCTGACTCACAAGGCCCACCACGGCTTGGCTCCTCCTTTGTTCCTAGCTGAACTGCTGCACCAGTTTCAGCCTCTTCGTGCTCTCAGGTCTTGTGTGGACAATAAATTAGCTGTTCCATTCCTCCACTTAAAGACCGTTGGCGGCAGAAGCTTTAGCTCTACAGGTCCTAGACTGTGGAACTCGCATCCACAATTCTTATGCAACGACAACTACTCTCCTGCTGCAAACTGTGGCACATCCTTTTTAGCAGTCCTGAGCTGCTACTTCCATGCTACTCACTACCTCAACTGCTCTCCTGACTCAGATATGCTTCCCACTTTCTCTTTGTTGCGAGAGACGAAGTCTGTTGGCTACCGAATGCATACCGAAAGCCGCTTAGGCTGTGAGTGCGCTATACAAAACTCTCCTGCGTAATACCCACTTAGTCTTTATGGCTTTGTGGAGTTACATACCGAGATACATTACATTGCATCGGCACACAAATGGTGACCCTCGTGGATGCAGTAAACAAAAGCTGTGAGGATTAAGTGGGTTTCCAGATTCAGCTTGACGATGTCGTGACGTCAGTCGATCGAGAGCTTCAAATAGATAAGCCAGAGCACAAGAGTGGTGAGACTTTAAGGTAATTTACAACACCTTGAGCTCCTGCCCTGATTGGTAAGTAGCAAGTATGATGATGTATCTAACAGAATTATAAAGAATAAACAGAATTATATAGAATCGAAAGGATATCCCATTATAGCTGCATTCACTCGTGTGATTGTAGGGGTAAAATCAATTATTTCAATGAAGTTCACAGCAGCTTTAGACTAGACGTATTTGCTGCTTGCATGCCAACTGCCGGGTCTGATGTTGGAAATCACGGAGGTAGTAACAAAATCTAGAACTTTGACGTATGCTACATAGCAAAGGCAGTGACTGGTGTTCGTCTCTGCACAGAAATGTGGTTTTTAGCTTGATGCACCGATGTACAGCAAGCTAAAACTCGCTATTTGCAGGGGTCGATGCAGTTTCAGGCTGAGGTGGTGCACATTAATTTGAGGAGCATCCTTGGTGTCCGGCTTCCTTATTTAAATCCCGGTAGGCTATAGCACCACTGCCACCTCCAGCCCCCCCCCCCAGTAACCAGTGCTGGTCAGAGGGTGTTGTGATAAACGTGGTATCGTGTGGCCGTCGTGATGCTCACAGCAGACCTAGATGCCAAGTTTTTCAGCCATCTATAAGCATATATTTGCATATGCAGGAAGACTTGCAAGGATAGGCATGGTTGTAGAGCTATAACAAGTGTACGGACTACCTTGGCTGTGGTACCTTTTATCGGAGTGTGCCCTAATTTTTGTATTTTTACACAACTCAAGAGAAGCAGACTGTGACTGTGATACCCTCTAATGGTTTGATGTGGCTTTGTCTCTTAATGCAGGGTTCCGGTTACAAAAGTTGTGTACGAATTTCTTGGAAATACACATACAGTGTATCAGCAGTGCTTTATTGCACAATTATAGTCATCAAGTGAGAACCTAGCCACGGTGAAAGGTCATTGCAAAGCCGTTTTACCAGATAAGTATGTTGTTTGATATGCTGGCCGAGCCTTGCTAAGGCAGCCGATGGTTGGCAATGAAACGATGATTTTCTTCGCAGTGATTTTATTTGATGCAATATTGTAACATGTGCTTCTAATCAGGTTGTTGTAATTAAAGGCATCGGATTTCACTGCAGTGTGGTGGGAAACAGACTATTTGCATTGTGAGGTTACAGTTGAGTTGTCGTATTACCTTGCATGTTGCCATCATATATGCAAATTACCTAACCCCTGTCTGTTGCAGAACATCTGTTGCCAAAGCATTCACCAGAACTTGAAATTATTTGTCTTCTTCATCCACCATATGCTTTTTATCGGCTCGCATGCATGTAGATGGAAAGTTCTGATGGCTTGCTAGAAAGTTTGACCTGATAATTGTCATTGCCCCCTTCTTTAGCATTGACTGTGGTGCCTTTCATTAAAGGTCTGGCGCCAATATGTATCCAGCTCTGGCCCGAGGGACGATCCTCTTTCTGCAAGCAATGTTTACATTTGAGGAGGTAATTTTGTTCTCTTGAGTACGTTTACTCTCTTGGGTACTTTCATTGCTTTAGTTTTAAGCCAAATTATCAGTAGTATTGCTAGAAATATAGCTATTGTCATTGTTTGGTTAATTGTCTGCAGCCTGCATCATATTATGTGAACAGAACAAATCAAACAGATATGTCATCACCGGTCAAAGTATTATATCTTGGTGTAGATATGGATTATATAACTGTATGTTAAATACTTTCTCTACGTTTTTGTTACTTGTCTTACCCTGTCACCCTAACCATGTTATTCATGTTGTTTATCAAGCATGATACCACTCACCATTCGACCGTGCTTCCTTTGCAGCAAATCTAAAGCGCCTAGAAAGAGATGGATTTCTCTGAGTGCGCTTTATCAAGTGCATTATTATTATTATTATTATTACTATTATCCTGTCAAATCATGAGCAAGATAAGTACATCGTCTGGTATCGTTCGCATTAAAGGATATTAGTTCTCGAATCTACCTGCCTCTAATTTATTTCCCATGGTGCTTCCCTACATCAATATTACCAAAAAACGGCTCCTTTTGGTCTTAGAGTTATATATATATATATGTATATATATATATATATATATATGTGTGTGTGTGTGTGTGTGTATAAATATATATATATTTATCTATTTATTTATATGTCATCCCAAAGGCCCTGCTTCTTGTGTCGTGCATGGTATTGAAGATCTTGCCTCCATTACAATCCCTTCTGTATAGAGCAAGTCTACAAAGAATCACTGAGTAATCCTTGTATGGAATCGCTAGTAACATAGAGATTCTTCAAATGTCGAGAGACATCTTAAAATAAATGCAATTATTTTAAAAAGTAGAAGAATGTGCTTAAACGGGAGACCCCGGAGACCCGATACTACTAATGTGAATTTAATTTAGAACATGCTTTGTTTTACCTCTCAAGCTAAAGCTGCCTTCCCCGAAGCAGAACTGTAGAAGCACACGTTAGGCAATTTTTGTGTCCATTGATCTTTCTTATTACGTCATATTTGTCAGTTTTAGCAATTACTTATGTCACATGTCTGCCGTAGTGAATTAAGCTCTCTTTCCTTCAGTGGGTTGTATAAGAGCCATCATTTCGGATCTGATTTTTCTGACCAAATCAGTAGGCTCTCCTACTCTTAATGACCCTGTCAATGAGGCACCTGCCTAGTAAAATTGGTTATAAACTAAAATGTCGCATTTAGTAACTGCCGTCAAGAAAATTGGTGGTCAGGCCGGTTTCTGTTTCTGTGCATACACGAGGGCTATTTATAGTCTCTACCGGTCTGCTTTCCGATAGTCGCTGGTCTGGAGTCTGGATATCTTATGCCAATCAGTGTCTTGTCTTATTGTTGTCCTATTGTAGCCGTAAGAAAGAATGGACAGTCGTTTTCTGTGTTTTCTATCTTTCGGAAATCAGCCAACAGACCTAAAAATCTGAGGCTGTAAACGAACGAGCTATGTCTGCTTGCCTTTTGTTGAAGAGTTTGTGCTACTTTCTATGTGTACAGATGATCTATTTATATATGGGCTTTCGTAAATTGCTATCAATCTGGGGATTTATTGGCTTGTCGTGACTTCCGGTAGTGTACTTATGAATAGTAAAAATTAAGCTCAAATTGAAGGAGCTGTGGATTTGTAAAGCAAGCTCTCTTTCTCTCTCTCTCTCTCTCTCTCTCTCTCTCTCTCTCTCTCTCTCTCTCTCTCTCTCTCTCTCTCTCAAGAACAACATCGTGTTTTGCAAAAGATAGCTGTCTTTGTCCTATTAGACAGGCCATATCTTAGTGAACTCTGCCCTTATATGTAAGTATGTGGTAGATCTAGTTCATTATTAAAGAAAAGATGGTTGCCTTCTGTGTTGAGCATAGATAAAAGGCCATGCTAATCAAGAGCCTTTGGCAAAGTTCTAAATATACTGACGGTGGGTTTTGTGTGATGATGGGACTTCGTGAACAATTTTTAGCATCACGTTGACTCAATCTAGCACGTCCTATCCATATGCTATTTTTAAAAATCCATACTTTTGTGAAAGATGTCCCCCATAAAGAAGCATGACTTTACGCAGATGTTCTGTGTGCAATGTGGGAGCCCATGCCACGAGGCTACAATTGAAAATGGAAGAAATCGATTGTGCAAAAATATTTAAAAAGTAATATAAAACCTTTGTGTAGCATCCAAAGCAAACTAAATCTCTTTTTTGGCATACATGTGCTGGAAAGGAAGCATGTCAATTGGTTAGAGATGACAATCAAAATTGCATCAAGCATATACACACACAAAGGACAATGCACACGAAAGAAGCAAATGCTGTAAGAAAAGGGTTTTTAGCTACTATTTAAATCTCGTCAAGTCATGGTATGTCGTCGATACTGACTTAGAAGCTTGGTGAGCAAACTAGCCGAAGGCATAGTCTCTAAAGTATTTGAGGTTGGTTAAAGGTGCTGCTAAACGGCTAGTCAGACGAATGGATCGTAGACCGGTATTAGGACTTCGGATGGATAGATCGATGCAAGAGAATGAAGAGACCTTATAGTCGATATGCTGCTTGCTGTGAAACGAGTGCAGGTCGGTGAGAATTGGTGGATTGTGGCATTTGGGACGTTCACGGCAGACAAGCCTAGCGTCAGAGTGTTGCATCAACTGTTAAGCGTTCTATTGCACATGCAGGAAGCCCTGCAATGTCTGAGCTACACACATCTAGTCAGGATGTCAAAAATACATGGACTAGCTTGGCTGTGAAATTAACAAAAGACCGAATTTTTTCGTTATTACATAGGTTACAGCAGGCTTATCTTTGGAGCTGATGACAGGCCATTTTGGAGCATGACACCCAGATTCCTTGCAAAGGCTACAGGAGATATGTCGGCCAGGCACGTTTTGAGAGTTAGGTTTACCAATTTCTGAGGAATACTAAGTTTACCTCTAGCTATTAAGTTTGTTTTACTGCCATTCGGTTTGAGACCATTTGCTGCCATCCAAATGCGAATGTCTGCAAGGAGTTAAGCGAGTTAGACATGCTGGATGATTCGATCAGGCTTATTTTGCAGCAAGTGTAAAGTGCCTGGGAAGAGATTGAGTTCTCAGGGGGTGGCATGTCAAATTTATTATTATTATTATTAAGGACGATCGTAGCACGGGCACCGCTGTATGCCATCTGCTTAAAAATGAAAACCTAGATCACGAATGGCGATTGCATCATCTAGAGGGAGAGAATAAATTGTGAAAAGAATTGGACCTAGGAGACATACCTGACTGAACAGGCCTCAAACTTTAAGGCTCACCTAATGACCGTTGGTCCCCCTAAAATAGTATCTACACCATTGCAGTGCAGAGCAAGTGATGCCCGGGCGAAATGATAGGCACTCAAGAAGGACTTGGTGATCAATGGTATCAAAAGCTACCCAGTGATCAAGCAGAATTAATAGAGACTACCTAAGTCGGCATTCTAGAGAAGGTGCTTATACATTCCTAGTAGTGCTGACTCTGTGGAGTGATTTGATCTCTAACCTGAACGAAGCTTATTTGCTAGTTTGATCTGTTGATATAAGAGCTTCATTGGTCTGATACTAAACCTTCTAGTTTCTTTGATAGGCATAGCAATTGGGAGATTGGGCAGATGTTGTTTAAGTGCTCCTGGTCAAGTGTCAAATTCTTAATGAGTAGCCTACCATTAGCCTCTGTGAGGGGTGCAGGAATGGGGGCTCATACAAACTGTCGGAGAGAGCAAGAGCAGCAGAGATAGAGAGGGGCAGAGAGACCGATGTGTGAGATTGGGAGAGTGAGTGAGAGAGAGAGAGAGAGAGAGTCAATTTTATCGAGACCATTGGGGCTGGCGGACTGTAGCTTCCAGCATGCTCCAAAAGGCTCATGTCACCCATTCACCCTTCGTCATGCTAGATCGTCCCAGAGCAACGGCATGGTTCAGTCTGACATTGCATAAACAAGTAACTCGGTGGCAATGCCATTTGGCAAAGCAAAGGCTGTGGCCTGTTTCATAACAGCAAGTGTGCTTAAATGCATAAGTAGCCATCCTGTCTGGCAGCAGAGATTGAGTTACGCTACTTATTTTTTAGGCTGATATTGCTGCTGCAATAGCTGGTGTAAAGCAAGCCATACATGTTTGTCAGAAGAAGCGAAGGAAATTCACGGTCCTGGAAAATCTGAGGAACGTTTCCCAGAAGATTGACTATGCTGCATACACTGACGGTATTTGCTGTCCACTGTGCTCAGCCTCCAGCCTTGCGGCTTTGCAGACTGCTTGACTGCCAAATCACTCCTTCACTTTGTCGATATCGAATTAGACAGTCTGCAAGAAAGGGCTTGGAATTCGCTTGTCGTTGATGCATTCGCGGCATTTAAAAGCCTCGGGGGGGGGGGCATCAGCAGCTAGCAGCATTATGCTGTACATCTTTTTGCCAAAGATTAATGTGTTCAAGTAGCTGGCATTGCCATAGCATGGCTTCATGGAGTATGCCACCACGGGTGTCATTTAATATCAGCCTATTTGCTGTCAACTAGACAGCATCCTGATTCTGGTGATTCCTGTTCGTGCGATACTAAGCAGTGCGAGCAAGCGCAGTGTCCCGTGTGTCAAGTTGACCCTAGTCCTGTATACGGTCTGCCCTGAAGTGATGCACGAGATTCACTGTGTTCATCGCATTATATAAGCATTGGAGCTGATCGTAGCAGCAAACTTAATAGAGCCATCTACAGCAGACCACAAGTAAAGCAATCACTTAATCGACCAGCGTTCATTGCTTGGCTGCAACATTTTGTTTTTAATAAATAAAAAAGGTTAGCTGAACTAGCAGCCTAGTTTATACAACGACTGAAGAGCTTAAACAGCTATTGCCACTGCTTGAAGTGGCCAATGGAAGATTGCCTACCCTACTACAGGACCCGAACCCACGACCTGGGTTGTGGGTTCACCTTGGTCTAAGACCCAGAAGTTTTCCCTTAAGTGTTAAATCTACGCAACAAACTGAGAATAGCTAGAGTTTTAAGTTATATCCTTTCCCTATCTGTAGATAAAGTCAGCCTGGAGTTAGCCGGGTAGCTTTCGAGCTACCATAATTGTAGGTAGAATACTGCAATGTTAATTTTAAGTGCCAACTGTAGGCCACCAGCTAGCCTTTGCCTGAGTGCTGCATGGACACCACTAGCCAGCTTCGATTCTACGATGTGAGCTCATTTTGTGCAGCCATTATTGGTTGTGATCTTCAATTATTTGTGAGCAACTATCAGCCGGCACGCAGAAGCTGCTACCAAAGCTGTTCTTTTCGGTAGAGATTTGTATATCGGGTATCGAATCTGCTTCAGTGTTCTACTCCAGTTGCTAATGATTGTTGCCACTGTATCATGTGTAATATAATGTGTCCCCGACTGTAACTCTACAAATCCACAGACTGTGGGGGTGTAACGCAGGAGAGTTTTTCATAGCGAACCCAAAGCCTGAGCGGCTTTTGGTACGCATATGTTTGCTCTATTGCACCATCATAGGAGGTGTAGGAGTACCCCACCCTGCGGTGCGGTGCACGCAAGGTTGGATTGTCTCCCCCCCCCCCGATCGATTTGCAGAAGGAGGGTGCAGTTTGACATTGTTTTGGATGTTGGATTCCCGTGGGGTGCTGCTATGCTGTGACTGCCGCTCCAACGTCTCGCCTATAATCTATAACCTCTAACCTCTGCACATATGTGCATGTGTGTGGCCAAATTGTACCCCCATCCTATCAATAGTTTTGAGCAATACACACATGAATCTTTACGTGATGGCTCACAAATCCACGCAGGTACCGATCCATGTACCTTATTCTCTTCTCTCCCCCTTATCTTAAGGCGCTCATTACTCCGATCTCTAACCTGCCTCGTCTATTCTACAAACTGTTTCCGTCGGAATGTTGGCTACCGTATGCACACCGATAGCCCTTGGGCTCTGTGTACACTGTAGAAAATTCGCCGGAAGTTAGGTTCTCTTGGGGTGCTATGCAAATGAATTACATTAATTTCCATTTTATTTACTTTAATTTCGTATTCCAAGTCCGGTATTCACAGTGGTAGCAAGAGCTGTCTCTTTACCACCTCGTGGTTAAACAATGAGTCCGAGAAATCAAGGGCTGCCGGTTCGTGTCTTGCCTGAGGTGCGTTATTCTGCTCCTGAAGCCCTCTCCCTACGGCTTTTTGCCTATTTATGTTTCAGAACGTTTCAGACTTAAGCATCTGTCTGAATGTGCTAGAAGCCAGTGTAATTGTAGAGCCTGCGGCTGTGACCAGCTCGAGCGCGGTGGCTCCAGCGTCCCATTCAGCCGTGCTTCTGCCGAAAGTCAGAGCCTGTTTCCTGCAATTCTCGGCTGTCTCGTGTGCTGTAGTGGCACCGCACCTGTACGAGACGTGGCTGAACCACGTGCTGCTGCTCAAAAGAGAGAAAAAAAAACGATTGCGGTCGAAGCATCTCACGAGTATGCAGAGTGCTTTTGCTACCGTTGTAGAGGAGGCTCACGCCGAGCTTTGCTATGCAGAGTGCCTGCTGCAGCGTGCGCTGCTCAACTTCGTGGAGGATGAGAACCTGATTAGTTTCGTGAAGGGTGCGCTGAAAATTAAGCATTGTTACCAGTCGTACAAGTAAGAATCTGCCTGCTGCTGGCTCCTGCCCCCTGCACGCCCCCACGTGATTGCAGCCTCCGCAGTAGGGAGGGAGGCTGCCTGTGTGCAGCCTCCATGCACAACTGTCTGTTCGTGTGCCATGTCATTCATTGTCTGCGTCTTTGGCCGTCTGTCTCGATGTGATGGGCCCCCTTGCCGTGTGGCCCTCAAAATTCTCCGCTGACCTGTACAGCACCAAGGCGGCACTCGTCTGCCATATGCCAGCGACGAAGTCCGGTGCTGGGTCGGTCGGTCGGTCACATGGTGAGGTTTGGCACCAGGCAGCTTGCTTGAGCACCGTTCTTGGCCTTCATGTAAATTTACGAAGCCACAAAGGGTATGCTCGCCTCATGCTGAATTTTTATAGCACGCTCTGGGCCTAAATGGCCTTCGGTCCTCGTATGTCGTCGAACAACTGAAGATAAAAAGGACCGCTTTATTATCAGAGAGATCATTCATTTTATCAAGGTGCCGGCTCATGCGCCGGCAGTTTTCTAACGTTGGTGGTCGAGAACAGCCGGGTTCTTGGCTGCTTCTCTGCATTAGTTGCTGCATGCAATCTCGAAGTCGAGGATTTCATCCTCGTAGAGAGTCTCTGCTCTGTTCATTGCTTGACTTATCCAAGTGTTCCATAGTGTTCGTTCATGCTACCAGACGTTGCTGCACGAGTCACTTTGCTGCGCAGAGATGAGCAATGTGTGGCTGAACTTGGTCAACTCGGCTTCGAGAACCTGCAATGCTTGAAGATCGTTTTTCATGGCTTTCCTTCTCGCTGCAATCGTTCTTAATAAGCCAATCAGGTTTTTAAATCAGGCATCTGGATTAGGCTCATGCTTTTAAGCCCAATTGTACTGCGAATTTTCGAATTCGGCAAAGCAGGGAGCAAGAGCACTCGGTCAATTCACTCGGCACAGCATTTCCATGCCGCAATGCTTTTCTACCGTGGCACATATTGAATTTGATGAGAAATATTCAGAGAGACAGGCATGTGAAACAGACGAGGAGAGAGTATGTATACATATGTATGCATCTCTGTGCATCAGTCCACAAAGCCACGAAGACTACGTTTTAGGCAGAAGTTGGGCAGTGTTAGGCAGAAGAGTTTTCTATAGTGTAGAGTGAGAGGAAGGGAGAGGCAAGCTCAGTCTTCACCCTGAGAGACGAGAGAAAGAGAGAGAGAGAGAGAGAGAGAGAGAGAGAGAGAGAGAGAGAGAGAGAGAGAGAGAGAGAGAGAGAGAGAGAGAGAGAGTGCCTGTGTGAAATGTACCAGCCGGTGTGCTTGTCGGCTGGGCAAGAGACCTGTGCATTGGAAAATGCTTAAGTGCAGTGTGATTATCGGTGGCTGGATATTTTCTGCGATCGACTCAGCTACTGACACGTGGTCACAAATTTTCTCTGCACGATTGACTGCTGGCATTTTTCTCGTGTCCGTGTAGTTTTTAATCAGCTCGTAAAAAATGCAAGGCATGCCCTGCACCGGTGAAAGAGCTGCTGGTGCTGTGCCTCCTGCTCGATGTTATCGCTTTACTCAATGCCGCTGGCTGGCTGACTCTTGCTGTTGCTGCTGCTGCGCACACTTTGGCTTGTCCGTGCACTAGCTAGTCACGCTTGCCACCTCTGCACTTACAGAGAGTGCCAAAAGATCGTCGATGCGCAGTCATTGAAGACCAGTGTGTCGTGTGAGCATCTGGCCACAGGAGTTCAGATGGGTGTTGGATCCTTCAACTTGGTGATTGTCTGAACATGTTCTGCTTCGTGCCGCTGACCATCGCTCGACCTGTTGCCTATTGCTTCTCGTTGACCAAAACGTCTGCTTTGTGTCAAATCTAGGTCATGCCGAGTGCATGCCTTTGCGCAAAGGCCGCGCAGGGACTGTAGTTGCTGTGCGTCGCCCCATAGATTGCCGAGACTCGGTCGCGTTGGATGCTCGCTCGATGGGAGGCGTCTGTCTGTCCCGTATCATTTCCATTTGATGTACTCTTTGTCTCTTCTGAGTCGGCCGCTGCAGCGTGTGCATGCAACACTGCTGCTGCACGCTGCTGCACTTGCCTCTCCTTCATTGCTAGTTTGATCCTGCACGCTCGTTCTCCCATGCTTGCCAATCATTGTCGGTGGGCGTGCAGCATGCACTGTAAGGACGTTGCCGTGTGCACATCAGCAGATGTGCGCACGAGAGAGAGTGGTCATAAGCACTACTAAAACGGACCTGCATTTTAAGTAGAGGGTGTCTCCTCATCATCTTCCAGTTGATTATAAGGTGGCCCGAATGCTGGCTTATAAATCTAGAGGAGACGAACAGCGATAGAGCTAGGACCTGGGCCCCCCCCCCCGAGATGCTCTTGCCTTTAATGGGCCTTGAGCCCTCTCTAGCTACTGTGCTCTGAAGGAACTCGGGGGTGGTGGGAGAGCTAGCTGTAAAGGCTGTAAAGGTTCGAATCATGCGAGCGATTGTGAAAATTGTTAAAATTATTTGGCGGTTTTTTATTTGGCTGTTTTTTATCACTAAATATTATTGCTTCTAGATGACAAAGCATCAGCAATATGCTACCATAAGGGAGATCGAGGAATGCTGTACTAGTAGCTAAAATGCAATATGGCTGGCTGCACATGTCCTTGGCCCATGTTCCCTGCAAACGAAAACTATGCCTGCTTTACGTGATCCTCGAAATGAAAGTTCAGGCTTTTGCTTTTGCATTCTTATGGTTGAAAATGTCTACTGTTTGACCTCCAGGGCGTGAGTGCATACCATACCGACACAGCATCTTTGAAGTGGTTGTTCACGGTAGAGCCCCAGCAGTAGCACGTTCTGCTTAGCGATCCTCCACTCTGCCTACCAGGCCCTGTCACTTCCATGGGTTCTAATCCTTGGATAAGCAGTCACTCGAGAGCAGCAGAGCTTTTTCACGCTACCAACGAAGAGACGCCAACGTCTGTGATGCTTAGAGATGCGGCTTCCAAACCGGATTGGAGACACCTGATCATCCAAAAGACTTTTCCCATGAAAGTCTTGAGGGATTTGGCACGGTGCACGTGCGTTTTACCAGCCGATATATCAATGCTACAGAGGCGTGCTGTGTGCGTGCCTTTGACCTCTGCTCGACGTTTTCTGGTTGAGAATGGCCTGCTGTTTGTGGAGTTTAAAAATAATAATGCATGTTTACAGTAAGAAAGCTAAATCTCTTGCTTGGCTGCAGAGGGATGCACATAGTACCGATTACACAGATTACACACACCAGGCACAAAAATCATTGCTGTTTGGCCACGACTGCTGTGGCTGTAAACTTGTTCCAGTAGAAAGAGGGTTTTCAACAATACCATGCATACTAAAGGTGTGCAAAGCATGTGAGAATAGTTATTGACGGCCCAAAAACAAATACGTGTTTTGGTCTATATGCATTTAGTATGACATCGTCCTAAAGTTATTCTCTATGACTCTCTCGTCTGGCCAGAATAGAAGCCAATAGCTTCTGCATTGACCCAAAATAGCAGGGACATTTTCTGAGGCTAAGCGAATATTAATCATGTTATTTACGCATGGCAGCAGCAGAGCTACTTCTGCTCTAGCACATTCTGCTCAGCCTGAGTTTTAAGGAAAATTTCGGCTAGTTGTGCAGGTCGAACTCCCGACCTCAGCTGCCTGTCGATAACTTTACACTCTAGTCATTGTATTCAAGAACAGTGGGGTTCGAGGCTCAACTCCGTGTGTGTGGGGGGGGTTCGTTACACGTGGCAACAAGAGAACGACCCCCACAGCAGATTGCCAGGCAGGTGAAGTACTTTGTGGCCAATCCTTGTTTGGTGCTAGTGCAGTGAGTCAGCCTGACCCCTATAGAATTGCTATGAAGCCATAGCGACAGGTGGCTGAGTCCGGTTGTTTGGCCTACTCCAATAGCCGACATTCTTAGTATAACTCGGTCTCAGCGGAGTGTGCTACAGCAGAAGGGACAGCACATGTTAAGAATCAGACGACGAAATGTAAAAATAACACTCGGCGTATCACGGACAAAATGACCTCACCTGAACCCAAAATATTGATAAACATTGCAAACAACGTCCAACCCTTGACCATCGAGAATCTATTAGCGATCTACCTCTCCTTATATGAAGAAAAATCGGTACTTACCTGACGGGTTAATATAATGCGCCAACCGTTTCGTGTTAGATAAGGCTGTGTCTGTTCCATGAAGAATTACATTGGAGAAACTCCACATTCACATCCTTTAAGCAAGAGCTTTTATGATGGATTTGAAAATCGTCCAATTTGCATATAAAGCTGAAAGAGAAACTGTATTGTGCATACGGCTAAAGCAACATTCATTCCAAGTGCTAGAAAGAAATTTGGCATTTCATACACCCCATAAACAAGCACGAGGTTGGCAGAAGGGACACACGAAAAGAAGGCTCGATCCCTGATGCGATGTGAGACAAGAATGGTTGAATGCACCTAAGCTTGGCTATATAGCAAGCACCAGCACATAAGGTGCGATTCGAGTGAACGAATCCAATGCTGTCAAGAACAAATGGGGTTTGCCTTTACTTTAAATGTTTCAAATCAGGGAATACAGTGATGTGCATCGGCAGAGAGGTCTAGGCTTTAGGTGCCGAGGCGCTGGATACTGGAGGTCACCGAAGCATTTGAGGTTGGTTAGAGTCTCAGCTAAACGACCGTTTTGGGGGGAAGCAGCTAGTGCGAGGACAAGCCCGAGGAGTAAGACTTTCAAGCAGGTATGCTGTATCTTAGAAAGATCCGTAAATAAGTGGCATGAAATTGACGTCGATGCACTGCTTAATGGTCAGTCGATGTCTGACAGAGGGAAGTGGTGCTTGATGGCAGTTGCATTGTTCACGGTAGGCAATCCTAGCTGCCGAATTGTGTGCCATCTGTAATCGGTCTATTGCATAGGCAGGAAGACCTGCCAGGAAAGTGTTGCATCAGTAAATACAGAATGTATCAATGTATGGACAAATTTCACTTTGGTATACTCGTTTAAAGCACAGCCAAGATTTTGCAGTTTAATGTCGCAAAAAGTAGGCAGCCGACCTCGGATGTGGTCGTATAGTGCAAGGTTATTTCGGAACAGGACACCCAGATTCAGCACGGTGCCTAAGCTTGAGCCAATTTTGATAGTTAGGCTCTCTATTCTCTTGAGTGATACTTTGTGGAAGCATGTTTGATTGGCGAGGCCATTGGACATTTGGCCTTTGGCCATTCACAGACGCGATTGAATCGGCTGTGGGATTAATGCAGTCCTCTGTGTGAGTGTGTGTGTGTGTGTGTGTGTGTGCGCACGCGTGGGTGGGTGGGTGTGGCTGTATGCACGCGCTTGCCCACATGTGGGTGTCAGAGCATCACACTGCGACCACCCAGGCTGGCTGAGGCCACTGAAAAAGTATCTTGTGAGAACTGCTTGAAGTGAACCAGGAACAGGACCTTTCCCTCGAAGGAAGCTCGCAATGCATCAACGTGCTCACTGCAAGATTGCTCGATGTCATAAAAACAGGAGCAGACATCCTCTCTGCCGGATAGTTTTTGCTACTGTATACTCACCAGCCTTGAGTTGGCGACTGCTCGACTAGCCATGTTAGAAAAATCAAGTAAAGGCGACCTGATTTAGTGGCCTCATTTATATAACATGCAAAAGAGCCACGGCTGCTATATCTCCTACTTGCAGCGACTAATAAAGAATCGACTTCTGCAGGACTCGAACACAAGTATAGTGCAAGCTCCTTACCCCTAGGCTAACATCTTTCCATCAGCAAGAGAAGTGACGAGGGCTGTAGCAAGGAGGCTGCCGGTGGGGGATGCCACATACTATTAGTGGCTGCTTCGGACATGGTCACGGTTATGCCTCTATCAGTAGAGATTCAGCCCTCATGTGAATTCCTGGCTAGGCCCTTGAAAGTGTTTGCTGTTTGCTCTTGTTTGCTGTTTGCTTCTTGGAAGCTGAGAGCGGGTGCCTCGTCAATCCTGGTCAAACGCCTCGCCCTTGTGCAGGTGATGAGGTCAAAATAAAGTAAAAATGATCTAGGCAGTTAAACTCTAGTGTGTAATTTCTCTCTCTCTCTCTCTCTCTCTCTCTCTCTCTCTCTCTCTCTCTCTCTCTCTCTCTCTCTCCATCTACTCTCCGTCAGCTTCTTGTGATCAATCTTGTGTGGGCTCGCATGCAGGCGCACCTGCCGCCTGTTCTCTTGCTTTCTGGTGGCTCACTAGCACTTGTTGCTACTAGCCTCTCGTGACTGAGGCGATCTAATCGCATCCATGTCTCCGCTGCAGATGATCTCTCAGCTGCCCCAGCGCATTCTCAATCTCCTGGAGTTCGTCGGCTTCTCCGGGGACCGGGTAGGCAGTTGGGCTGGCGCCAATCGCCAGGCCGCACGCACCGCTGCTGCCGTTGCTGCCGCCCGACTGACGTCGCTCGGCTTTCGTTGCAGCAACGCGGCCTGCTGGAGCTGGAGCGAGGCAGCCGCAGGGTGGACGCGCTGCGCGGACCGCTCTGCTCGCTCGTGCTGCTCGGCTATCACACGCTTATCACGCACATACTCGGTATGTGCCCGGCCGGCCGTGGCCCCTGCTGGCTGACCACTGCGCGGTCGAACCTTGCCCGCGACGCTACAGACGCCTCACGACTCCCAAGGGCTCCGTACCAGGCCGTGCGGCAGCGGCGGCAGCGAGGCACCCGTGCAGCCGAAGTAGCCTGCCCCCTGGGAAACGTGGTGTGCAGCAAGTGGCAACGGCCAGGGCTGGGAGGAGGATGCAAGGGGGGAGGGCAGGAACTAGAACTTGCCTGATAGGTGCGCTCGCTCCGCCTCCGCTCAGAGCTTTGCCCGCAGCTGTTCGGCATTCGAGCACTGATTGCACCGCTGCCGGTCTGCTGATTCTGGCGTGCCACCTCTCGGCCATCGCAGTGCCGCGGTCCGGCACCAACTAGGGTCGCCGCAGGAAAGTCCGCAGTGATAAGAGATCCGACTATCAGCCGCACGAGAATCGCATCGTTAGGCCGTTGAGGGGCGGGTCTGAAGGCCGCCGACGACGAGTTTTGAAGGCCGACGCGTGGCAGTTTGCGGTTATCCGACGTCGTCGTCGGCCTCCTTCACTGCTTTGCTGCAAGCTGCTTTCGGCAAAGCAAGTGTGCCGCCGACTGGCGCAGTGTGGCCGAGGCTGCACCACTACTTTCGTGCAGATGTGCAGAGAAGCTGCCCGAAAGCTAGCGAGCTGCTACAGCGCGACGTGAAGTGGAAGCCTCTGGCTAAGAGCTAGCACGCCCACTGTGTCCGTTACTGGTGTGAGTGCAAAGCAAAAGTGGGTGGGGGAGCCATAGCGTTGGCGTGCATCGGCTAGCTGTATGCAGAGCGGCTGTTTGAGTTGGTTCGTTTACATAACTCGTCATGCGAGACTGGTTTTAATCCGAGAAGTCTAGCTGCACGTCACCGCTGTAAAATAAACTGCAATGTGACCCCTGTCGTACAGGTTACAAGTCGGCACACCTGATGTGCTACAGCTTGTATCCTCCAGGGTCGCTGAACTGCTGCAGCGGTGAGGCGTGCCTTCTTGCATCACTCTCGGCGCAGTAATTTACAGCAGTCCCCATCCTCACATAACAGGCATGCGATGATTCAGTTGGCAGAGCGTGGCCTCACGCTCTGCCAACTGCATTTGACTGCTACTCTGTTGCTGCTGCTGCTGCGCTTACTTCCTGACCTTCGCCCCTTTGTAAACAGCAGGCTTCAAGCTTCTGTTGTTTCTTGCTCTAGATGGGCAAATGCCCCGGGTTGACTGCCGATTGCATATCGTGTCGAATCTGTGCAATGCGACAATACCCAGCTCCGTGCTGCTTTGACGAGCCACAGCAAGTCCGTCGCTCTACGCACGACAGTCACAGATGCGTGCATTGTGGTGCTCGCCCTCACGGCTCCCTGCCGAAAGGTCTTCATTGCTGCCCCTCGGAGGCCAGCCATCTTTTGGGAGGGGCCTCCCCCCCATGCCTGTCGTGCCTTCCACCGGGCGCTCTTGTCTTCTCTTGAAGGTACTGGAGAAGGCGACGTGGAGCTTGCCGAGCGGCTGATCGGTCCCTGCTTGGACAGGCATCCGCAGGTACAGCGCGCTGCGGCCGCCGAGAGCGCCGGTGCTACAACAGGGGTGAGGGGGTGGGGTTAGCGCCTCTGGGGGAGGGTTAGCGCCTGGGGGGCGGGGGTTAGCGTCTCAGGGGGGAGGTGATGAGCACCTGGGGGGGTTTGAGCCCCTGGGGGTGAGCCCTTTGGGGAGGGGGTGAGCCCTTCGGGGGTGAGCTCCTCCGGGGGTGAGCCCATCAGGTTGAGCACCTTGGGGTGAGCCCCTTGGGAAGAGCCCCTTGGGGTGAGCCCCTCGGGGTGAGCACCTGGGGGGGTGAGCGCTTCGGTGGGGGTGAGCGCTTCGAGGGGGTGAGTGCTTCGAGGGGGGTGAGCGCTTCGAGGGGGGTGAGCGCCTCAGGGCGGCGTGGCCGTTGGTGCCCCGAGAAGCAGCGCTGCTGCTGCTGCTGCTGCTGCTGCTGCTGCTGCTGCTGCTGCTGCTGCTGCTGCTGCTGCTGCTATATATATGTATATATATACCTCATTGCCGGTTCTTTGCAGAGCGCCCTGTTCTTGTTCTTTGCCGGCCGAATTCAGGTGCTCAAGGGCAACATCGAAGAGGTGAGACAGAGATTGGCCACCGTGCTCGCACTGCATTGTATGTAAAACAGGGAGGGGTCATCATATAACTGACGTATAGCTCGCCTTTTGTTCCTTTTGTTGAAATTGCTACCAGCCAAGGAAAATGCCTGTGCTAGTGTGTGCCGTGACTTGTTGAATGGATGACACAACAGACACTCCAACGAGGTGTGTGCCCATTTGTGAGTGCGCTTGCGTTTGTGCACGTGTTCACGCATACGTTTGTGTATGTCAGTGTGTGTTTTCTGTGTGGAGGGAGTTAAATGTAAAAGGTAGTGACCATATTTTATATTTATAACTGGTCGTTGACTCTATCTATTAAAGAGCGTGCTCGTACAAGTCGACATCCGTGACGTGATCATTAGCCCAATAGTCATTAGCCAAACCACTAATATGGGGCCTGCTAATAACACCAAGATAGGTGGTGGGCACCTTCAGCTATCGTATTTGCTAGTTGTGGGTGCATGCAAAACGTTGGTGAGCAGGTACAGGTGGGCAGAGAGGGGGGACGCGTTCCCACAGTCGGTCCCCCACCTGTTTAAGCAATTGGAATGGCGTGGTAAAGTTCTCTCGGAGCTCTATACAAGTTAATTATATATATATATATATATATATATATATATATATATAATATATATATATATATATATATATATATATATATATATATATATATATATATATATATATATATATATATATATATATATATATATATATATATATATATATATATATATATAATATAGCGTGCTGCTTGGGTGTTGCTTCTCGTTTCGAGGCCCATAACCGGCCGCCCAGGGCCCACCTGGCTTAAGGTGCTGGCTGCTGCTTCCCACATAGCCACGACCCCATTCCACCTCGACATTTTCGGTTGCCTTGGCGCCCTCATGTAGGGCCGCCTCGCGTGGCAGCCACAAGGGCGTGCCGGTCGCCCAAGTGCAGCCTTAACCTCGCCTCGGGCCTCGAGCTTGCGTACGACTCGCGGCCGTCCTCTGCTTGTGCCGGCAAGTAGCGTCAGCGGCTAGCAGCTCTCCGCTGCCCTTTGCTGCCGCAGGCGATAGCGAAGCTCGAGGAGTCGATCGAATCGCAGCACGAATGGCGGCAGTTCCATCACCTGTGCTACTGGGAGCTCATGTGGTGCTACGCGTACCGCTCCGACTGGCTCATGGCCATGAAGTACGCTGAGCGGCTGGCCAAGGAGAACTCGTGGAGCCGAGCCACGTACACCTACCTGAAAGCCAGCTTCCTCATGATGTGCGCCGCCTACCCGGCCGCGGAGCGCACCGGCGATGCTGGCAGTACGTCGGATTCGACAGCCGAGGACGAGCAGGCACACATAGAGTTTTTGATGAAGTAAGATTCGTCAGGCCAAGGCTGTCGCAGCAGCAGCAGTGGCCAGCAGCAACCGCTGACGATGCAGACGACATCGCCTGTAAGCTATGAACGACGTCGATGCCGCCGCCGTGGGGGGCACCGACTCGCCTTGCCTCAAGCGCTGAGCAGCTTCCCTTGCGCTTGTGCTTGCTCTTTCTCTCTGTCGCAGAAATTGTCACGAGCCACTGCGAAGTCATCGTCGATGCACCATGCAAAGCAGCGGCCTCACCTTCTCTGAGCTCGCTGCCCGGTTGCTTACGCTCAGCAGGCGATATTTTAGCACCGGAGGGGTCTGGGCAAAATTGTGCCACCCAATGGTGACACTGGAAGAACCGCCGACCGTGAAATTAAGTGCCCTCATTCTCCACCGACCACAAGCTTGCATCACGGAGAGCATGACTTTGCCGGGGGGGGGGAGAATATCCGTCCGGTGGTGCGCAGTCGAAACGTGCCGCGGGCGTTCAGAGCCTGTCCTCGGGGGCAAGTGAGAGAGAGAGAGAGAGAGAGAGAGCACCACTGCTCTTACTGCATGCAGCCGATGCAGCATCGTTTACTCAGCTTTGCATTCGTGTGGCACGGTGGGCTAGCAGTCGCTGGTGGCCCGCTGGCTCCGGGTGCGGACAAGTCGTCTGATTAGCATGAGCAACTTATCTACACTCAACCTCACCTTGAGCAGCTGCTTGCCAAGCGAGAATGCTGCCAGCGTGTGGTGCTGCCAAAATATGCCTATGGACTTGGAGAGTGCAGTGTGCTAAGCTATTTACACTCTAAATGATTAGCTAGTGCCACTCGCTCAAACCCTAGCGCTTCCCACCGCTGGCTCTTCTCCTCCTCCTCCTCCTCCTCCTCCTCCTCCTCCTCCTCCTCCTCCTCCTCCTCCTCCTCCTCCTCCTCCTCCTCCTCCGGGTCCTGCCTGCGGACATGGACAAGACGGCGAAAGCCAGCTCAGCGTGTGAGGATCCTCTTTGCGTTGCGTCATCCGCTGCTGCTGCGAAACGAGTAACGTGGTAAAGTGCACCACGAGTAACGAGAAACAAATGAATGTGCCAATACCGCGAATGCAAAGCATCCAATGCTGACACAGATTGCCTCCAACTGGTGGACAGGCACTTTGTCCTCTGTCGGACCTTTGCTAAACGCTCACTACTCGTTCGTGTGGCAGGGGAAGGTCCGGATGCATAGAGGCACGAAGGTGGTGCCGGGCTCTGTCGTGACAGCGAGTGGAGCGCCGCCGCCACCCGCTCGAGCTGTTCATCGAGTGCCTGATTTACCTGGGTGGCCGTGTCGGCACCTTACCCGCACGCTCCGCTGGTGTCGTTAGTTCCGACCTCCCGACTGGACCGCGGCTAACCAAGACCGATGTCTGTATTCGTTAGAGAGGTCTGAACGGCTGAAATAGAATAGCCCTGACCTTACCTGCACCAAACTAATCGTGGTGGGTGGTTCACCATCATTCTGGAGGCTTGCCACCAACCGATTAAATGAGACTGAAGCAGCCCCCACTTCAAGTTGAAAAGTTAAAAAACCTACTGAATTAACAGTCACATTTATACAGCGGCCGAAGAGCCTTATCGTCTATCGCCACTGCTTGTACTGGGCAATATGGCCCGTCTATCTGTCCAAGCTGCTAGATGGTACGACGGAGTCACTGCGTACATATACCAGGCGTGCACCAATCGTGCACGTAGCACCTGCCTGCCGATTTGATATGCTGACTGGTCTTTATAGTGCCACTCTTCGTGAGCAGCACACCAGAGCAGGAGATCCTTGTCGTTTCAGTGACGTACCCAACCACGTAATGCGAATAGCAGGTAAATCCATACCCATCGAGAAATTTGCCATGAAGAAGGTAAACCAGTACCGAGCTCAAGGGAACACCCTCGTGCTTCCAGCGCTGGTGAGTACCGGCCTGTGGTTGCCTGTTGCCATGATACTGGCCGCTGGCTTTGGCTGACCTTGCTTCACTTCCGAACGCCAGCTGCCTGTTGCTTAAGTGTGCATGGTCTCTGTCTGAAGGAAATGATCTACATCTGGAATGGCTTCCTAATCATTGGCAAGCGACCGCTGCTGCTTGAGAAAATTACAGCAATAGTCGAGTCGGCCCTCGCATCGCTTGTCGCCTCCAGAGGTCGGTGGCAGATTCTCGGCATTGGCTTGGCCGTTGCTTGTTTTCGGCTGATCAATTTTTCTTAATTTATAAATTATCTTGTCATCTTTATCCGAAAAGCCGTCGTCCCACATCCACGGTCTCCCGTGAGTAAGCCGGTTTAAGTGTTCCCACTTCGACGGCAGGCAAAGGAGAACTACAGCTGCTCGCTTTCATCATCAGCAGCACTGACTGCGTTTGCAGGCTCTCGAGAGTACTTCGACGACAACTACTACCTCGCCCTCTTCCTCAAGGGTATGTGCCTGAAGTATGCGGGCAAGTCTTTCCAAGCAGAAATGTGCTTTAAAGAAATATGCGAAAAGTAAGGTGATGCTGTGTCCACTCTCTGCTTTGTTCTCTCTCTCTCTCTCTCTCTCTCTCTCTCTCTCTCTCTCTCTCTCTCTCTCTCTCTCTCTCTCTCTCTCTCTCTCTCTCTCTCTCTCTCTCTCTCTCTCTCTCTCTCTCTCTCTCTCTCTCTCTCTCTCTCTCTCTCTGCCATAGCCTTGCCACTCGCAGTGTCCGCCTGCTGAATGCTAGCTGCTGAGGGCTGAGCGAGACCTGGACTTCATTGTCCGTTTGTTTGGTCTGGTAGCGAGCAGCAGCTGAAGTTCGACACGTGTCTTGCGCCGTGGTCGCTGGTCGAGATCGCGCTTATCAAGATGGACGAGAAGCTGTACACCGATGCATCGCAGCTCCTCGATCGAGCCAAGTGCGTGCAGGCGTGCACCGTTCGCGCAGCCACCACCGTCGCATCGCCGCTGGCTGCTGCTGGCGGCGCTCACCTCGCTCTTCTGCTCACGCAGAGCTGCTTCTGGCTGCACGCCATGCTGCTTCCCCGGGGCATGAGCGCTCGCCTCCGGATTTCCAGAACGAAGTACAAAGGCTACGGCATGGAGTCGAGGCTGCACTTCCGCATACACTCGGCCAACATGACCATCAAGGCAGCACTGCAGAAGAACTGACTGCAGCATGTGGCAGTCAGCTAACGATTGGACGGCTCGAGCTGCAGCCTCGAACCTCTGCTTCTGCCGCCGCAGCAGCAGCAGCGGCGCTCCAGTGTCGTTGCTGCTAACGCCGCTGCCATGAAGACTCCTGTGGCTCAGACCTCTGAAGCCATAGACTGCTGTGCTTTGCCGCTGCAGCGCCTTCGTTGCGTCGCGAGCCTTGAAATTTGCCGGCCAACAATGAGCTCGGCGCTCGAGCGCCAAAACCCGGCTCTCACTCAGGGGCATCGGCTCTCAGGGGCGGCAAGCTGCGGGCTCCTGCCTGCCGAGCACAGTGCGTTCTCTGTGTCATTTGTGTTGTACCTCACCCCAAAGAAACTACTACCTATGCAGCTCCTGCTGTGCAGCTGGTTAAACCGGGCTCGGTCCTGATTTTTTTTTTCAAGTTTTGCGTATACAGACAAGCCCCGTGTGCACGGTGGACCAGTATGTCCATATGGGACGCTAATGGCCGTTAGCACTTGGATCTCGTGCTTAATGCACGCCAAGCATTTGTCGACGTCACGAGCTAATTCTGACCGTGAGCGATCTTAGGGATATGGGTCGCTGTGGTACCTCTAGTTGCATGTATTTTTTGTCTCGAAGCCGGCTGGCTGGCCTTGGTACTAGCACGCGGTGGGTATTTGTTCGCTAGCATTCACCGCTTATCGTTGATGGCCTGCTATGTACTGAGAAAGCACTGTCTGTGATAGAACTGGTATTGCACTCTCGCCCAGCCCTGGCTGGGCATTCTGGGTAGTCGGCAGCAGTGTTAGCTGCATCGCTTCAATAAATCCGTTTCTTGACCCCTCCCTGTCTTTGTCTCGGCAGCCTTTGCCGCCTGCATGCTTTCCCCACCCAGCTGATAACCGGTATTCATGAAGCTGGTACGCTCAGAGCCCAGCTAGTTGTTCGGTTGAGCCACACAAAACGTGACCAGCACACTTGGTACAACCGAAGGTGGGCAACAACATTCACGGACCACGTGGCACGACTGCAGGATCACACATGTGTGTGTGTGTGTGTGTCTGTCTGTCTGTCTCTCTCTCTCTCTCTCTCTCTCTCTCTCTCTCTCTCTCTCTCTCTCTCACTCTCTCTCTCTCTCTCTCTCTCTCTCTCTCTCTCTCTCTCTCTCTCTCTCTCTCTGTCTGTCTGTCTGTCTGTCTGTCTGTCTGTCTGTCTCTCTCTCTCTCTCTCTCTCGGCCCGACTTATGTGTGCAGTCACCGTCCTAGTACTATAGTACTAGCCAAGCCTTGCCTAGCTCTTACTGGCCTTGGCTTGGCAGTCCTCACGCTACCGATCTACAATGCCGAGGCCAAGGTCACAGACGTGCTGCAGCCGTATCCATGGGCACGGCCGTCTGCTGTTGATTACGCCTGTGCAAACTCCTATGCTCAATCAAGACGGTCGGTTAGTTCGCACATGTGCATGCAACCGTAAAAGAATACAGGCGCTTGTATGTCCGTATATTACAAACAGAGCTGCTTATAAGAAGGCTGCAAGCCACTTTGGCAGGGTAGCCCGTGTGACCATCTGCTGCTGCTGCTGGACTCAGCAGCAAGATGATGCAGTCGCAGTGCCAGCAGACCACAGAGCTGCTACTAGGGAGGCGTGAAACCTGCCACACCTGCGTTAGCATATGAGTAGCAGCGTACTGCCTGGCCTTGGCATAGACTGTCTTCGTGTCGAAGTCAGTGGCTTCGACAGCAGCCACCTGCTGCCCATTTCATGCGTAAAATGCCAGGAACCATCCTTATCCCAACAGTTTGTTCACAGGTGTATAAATAATATCAATGCACATTAGATAATGCAGAAATGTTGACCCGCCAATGCGACCCCTGAAGAAGGGGCACATGCAGCCCACGCACTTCGGCACACGGGTAACTGTCGAGGACAGTGGGTCAGCATGCTGGCCGCAGCACAATGATTGCGAGCGAGGACAGTGAAAGCGCTCACTCCTGGAATATCGGCTGCTTGAGCGTGCCCCGCCCCTCCGATCCCCACTGCTGGAAGCGGCTGCACGTCACTTGAGCTGCCGCTCCCAGCAGAGTGGCTGCGCATGTCTTGCCGGAGCCATTTTGCTAGTACGCCCATTGTGAGCTTTTACGAGAGGCTGGCTGAGAGCAAGGTGGCGGTGGAGCAGCGCTCCAGCGTCGCTCGTGGGACGTCTACTCGCGGGACGCGAGATCGCAAGAGGTTGCCGAAAAGAAGAAAGGCTCTGCACACGGCTGCGTCGCACGGTTCATGGCAGGTAGAGGGTCCTATGACTCCCATGCGCACGCCATCCTTAGCTGCCGATCAGAGGCTGGACGTCGGAGGCCAATGCAGCTGCCAGTCGTGCCTTGTTGACCGGAGGCCCTAGAGGGATCGCGAGAACGGCGCAGGATCAAGATGGTGTCACGTGCCAACCCATCGCTAGACAGGGCGCCGGGCAAGGGCACTGGGCAGCAGATGCCGGACCGACGGAATGCACTTACCGACGTAGCTGAGCAGCACCGGCAGGAAGATGAGACCGTGCGCCGCACCAAAGAGCACAATGCCGAGGTACATTCGGAAATAGAACACTTGGAAGAGCTGGGAGTCAGAAAACGCTAGCACTATGATGCCAATGATCTTGGTGCAAGTGATGCCGCTGAGCACCTGAAAAGAAGCAAGTGCTCAGAATGATGCATAATGTGCCGTGACGGCGCTACGCTTGCTGCTGCTGCCACCGGGATATGGCCCGCCTTCGTTGAGCAGCTGGGGGCAATCATCCCACGAGTCCTACGTCTGGGCTGCAGCGCAATGACGTAGCAGCTCTGTGCTGTCGGCTCCACGGACAGGCCACTTCTGCGAGCAGCAAGGTCCAATACAACGCCAACCCGCCTGCCAAGACAGACTCGTTTAACCACCGCACCTCAGCCACCCACCTTACTTACATCTAATTGATGAAGCTGTGGAAAACTGCCGCTTTGGCCATTTCTGGTGCTCTGTCGACAGAAGCTATCAACCACAGCAAACCTGACCGACTGCGCACGCACGCACACACACACACACACGTGCGCATGCACACACACCTAGGTCACAGCCCAGGGGTAGGTGCTCTCACATTAGGACCCAGGCCGTGGGTTCGAGTCCTGCAGCAAGCAGTCCTTTTATGTCACTGCAAGCAGAGTGATAGCAGCTACGGCTCTTCTGCTTCTATATAAATGAGGTTTTTTGATCAGCTAACTCTTAACTTTATGCACACATTTCCAATTCCTGTTCACCATTTCACCATGTAGGACTCACGTTTTCAGACCGTAGCAGAATTTTCCGACATTTGAAACCCACGCGAATGACTGTCTGCTTGCTCGCACGAGGACTACAGTAGGTCATACCAATATGTTCTTAATTGCAGCTGCACAATTTGAAAAAATGCAGAAGTTGACCATCGAGCTTCTTTACTGCACCCAGGTTAGTACCCAACTAATGATCTTCACGGTGATCTAGCAGCTCGTTTTTGAAACTTCTCTGTAAGCAAGACACTCATGATCAGTTAGCCCACCAGCACTGAAATTTCCCCACGGACTTTTCATATGCTTTTACCAGCTCCACTTAAATGTGCATCTTCTAGACCTGCACTGCTGATCTAATCGCAAAGTTGATCTCCCAGCCCGAGACCATCACTAGTTCTGCAGACCCTATATGCACTGTCCTCCTGAGAGGCCTAGGTCAGCTGCAACCACGGTAAACACGCTAAATGTGCCCTCAAGCTCTGCTTTTTTCCTGCATTCCCTTGAAGTAGCCAATGTCAGGCCACTCATTAACAAGAAAACACAATACCGGGCGACACTTTAATAAAACTTCTGCCCGATCTCCCTCCTACTCCTATCATCAAAACGGGACCAAGTGGCAGACCAGCTAAACACATAGATTAATATATAAAACCTAGGAAGAAAATTCATGTAAGGGTTTAAAGCTAATCATTCCACAGCAACAGCATTACCGTGCGTGCACATCCTCATGAACGTTGCATGTCAGCAAGGTCTGTTGGTGCATTGCATGAGCTGGAACATTGCATGTATGCAAAGTGTCCAAGGCGTTTGATATCAGTGATCGCCAATACTTTCTCTGGTGCCTATCGCCTCACAATAGCATCACTCAAACTTCAAAATGTAGCAGTTTAGGTTCTATCTCAGTGGGCGATTTCAAAGTGGAGAGTGATCAATCACCAGTTATCCGGTGAGCCATTGACATGCACGGTACCCCAGTCATCTCTTCTAGATTCCTTTAACAATCACGATTTATCATGTCTCCCTTACCGATGTAATCGACTTTCATTTCTAAGCAAATGTAGTACAACAGTTGAACAGAGCCTAGCGACCACACAAAATTAAGAAGTGTGACGGTAGCAACACGCAGAACACGATCAGCTCCTACAGAAGCTGCTGAGACTCGCACGCGACACCATCGAGCGCATTGCTGAGCCACGCAGGCAGGAGACCGAGGCCACGGGCGCATAATCGACCGGCTCGTCGTCGCTTACCGAGCTTCCCATGTGGGAGATGGCGTCCTGCGCTCGCTTCACGCGCGTGCGCTCCTTGCTCACGGCGAACGCGCGCACAATGTGCGAGCAGAACTCAACCGAGATGCCGATGGTCTGCGAAACGAGCGAACGAACTGCTATGGTAGATCTGCACTGGCGCTGCACTGGCAAACTGCTTATAGCAGCCGCACGGAAAGGACGGCCTGCCAGCCAGCCAGCCAGCCAGCCAGTAGCGCCGCCTGCTTACCATGATCAGGTTCACCAGTGATACGGCGTTCATCGTGATACTCCACAAGTACATCAGGCCGAACATGCTGCTGAGGATCATGGCGATGACAAACGTGGTGATGACGGCAGACCACACGTCGAGGCCGAGCAGCACGAAGGTGACAGCAAAGACGACGGCAAGGCAGATGAGCAGCGTGTTTCGTGTTACGTCAACCACAGTGAGGTACTGCTCGTAGTAGACGTACCATATGCTGTGGACGGGCAAGGGCAAATGGCCACCGTTGCTCGCGGTGGAAGGATGGTGCCGCACTCAGAGAAAGGCGAGCAAAGGAGGAGCTAGCGTCTCAGAGCTAGCCATTGCAAGACGAAAAAGAGAGATGTGAGGAAAGTGGCCTGCATCTGCAGCAAGCCGGTGATGCTCAGGTGACCTACACGAAGGACGTGACAGAACGATTGTAGTCAAAAATTGCAATATCCGACAGGGGCACAAACCGAACACATAAATGACTGTGGCTTTTATCGATCATGCCAGAATACCTGCATGCCTCCCTCCCTCCTTCCATCGCCTACCCCCGTCCCGGGACTCATGCCGACCCCAAGCTTGCAGGGTCAGCCTCACTTCCAATGCTTCTCTAATGGAGAATGAACAAGTAGAGCTGGATCCCAGTCGGCTTTTGCAGATCTAGCAACCCATGACAGCCACAAGCCTCCCACGAGCGATGACCGTGACATTGTGCGACATCAGCGGCTCTGAATAAAGCACAACTACATTTCTAGCGTTGGCCAGAGGGCCCAGTACCATAACTAATAGGTAAGAACGTACCTTTGTTGAGCCAGAACAAAGACGGGTTGCCTGAAGGTTATCCCCACCAAATTGGTGTGTGCGCTAACACACACACACACACACACACACACACACACACACACACACACACACACACACACACACACACACACACACACACACACACACTCACTCTCTCTCTCTCAGAATCTTGTTCTATCTCTCTCTCTCTCTCTCTCTCTCTCTCTTTCTTTCTTTCTCCCTCCCTTCTTCCTCCCACCACTCACTTGCTCACACGCACTCACACGCACTCACACTCACTCACACTCACTCACTCACTCACTCACTCACTCACTCACTCACTCACTCACTCACTCACTCACTCACTCACTCACTCACTCACTCACTCACTCACTCACTCACTCACTCACTCACTCACTCACTCACTCACTCACTCACTCACTCACTCACTCACTCACTCACTCACTCACTCACTCACTCACTCACCCTCTCCTCCCCCCTCTCTCTCTTTCTCTCTCTCTTTCACTCTCTCTCTCTCCTCCTCCCTCCCCTCTCTCTCACTATCTTTCTCTCTCTCTCTCTCTCTCTCTCTCTCTCTCTCTCTCTCTCTCTCTCTCTCTCTCTCTCTCTCTCTCTCTCTCTCTCATGTCTCTCTGCTGCTACTATATTACTCAGCAATGTGAACTCAGACTATGCCAAGTAAGTGCAGGTGAGACACGGCCATGCCATGTTTAGGTAATGAGTGCAGGTAAGGCATGTCGCAATTTAGGAACCTATTGGCAAACGGCTAGGCAATGCATGTGCGATTGAGTTTTTCTGTTTAACCTTCTGACTGGCGACTTTAAAGGGCGTGTTCGGCACACGATAAGCCATACTCGTGATTGTCGTTGGCATAGGTAGACGTGGTATCTACCGGTGCCAATGCCCACACAGCAATGATCCAGTCAATGTGACAAACAAACAAAACAAAACGAAGATTAGCTGATACAACAGCCTCATTTATATAGCATCAGAAGAGCCCTGGCGGCTATCAACTCGCTTGCAGCATGTAATGTCTGACTGCCTGACCCAGGACTCCGATCCACGACCTTCGTCGTGAATTGTGACTTCCTTACCCCTAAGCCCAGACCCAGGGTGAGGAGGGACGTAGGTCGGGCAGAGCCAATACTAGGCCCGTGTCATTCAGCACACTGAAGGATATGAGCAAGCAAACACAGCCCAACGAAAGTCTGCAACAACTGGTCTGTCATACCTATAAGCGTACACTTCATAAGCAGTCGCACCGCCATATCTGGAGTTCATCTTCGACTGCATGACTGCAGTCATGTTGCGCATGAACTTAAGAGCGCCAATATAATCGGCGTTACTTTTCAGAATGCTGTGGTACGTCATGTAATAGGTTGCTAAAACGAAACGAGAAAGAAAGCTTGCGGTGTCATCGTTGCGCTAAAAGAGGTTGAAGCTCGAGGACCGATCGACCCAGAGCTGAAGACCTCGAGAAGAGGCCCCCAAGGAGAAAACCTCGCGCCGTCGCGCCTTCCTCATGAGTTCACCTCACGACCTCTGACACCAGAAGGTAAAAGCCCCCTAAAGATAATAACAGCAAAGGGGAAAGATAGCACGACAGCCTAAACGGCTTCAGCAGCCGTTCGTTCACCTGAGCTTGGCTGCTCGATCATGGAAGTGCACACATCTTCCTCCCGGTTCACTCTCTGGCATGCGTGCACCGGCATGTCACGAGGCATGCCGACTCTTCAATGCATCGCAGCGCAAAATCCACAGCAGGCGCGGCCCCTTTGCACTAAGAAAACACGTCTGAGCAGGTGGAGCATCGGCGCAGACCTGACTACTGACGCCGACGGCTCACCCGGTGCTATAGCAAGCGAGGGTGACACTAAAAGGCTCGCACGATCGCTAAAAAGTGACGCTTAATTAAATGCACCAGGTCGATCCAGACCGGGGCTTGGCCGGCGCAGCTCTCCACGTACCGCCTATGGATGAGGCGTTGTACAGCTTCACTCCCGATCCGTAGGCAGCGTGCCCTCTGCAACGAAGGAGCAGCGAGTGATGCTCTTGGAGAGCACTCGGAGAGCACTCCGCGCCTGCCTTCTCGCATCAGCGGCGATCTTATGCAAGGATGCAGGCGCGTGCTCCTTGCACGCCAGCAGGAGCTCGGGGGGGGGGCGGGGGGGGGGGGGGGGGGGCGTGCGAGCACATAACGAGCAGTGGCCATGGGGCTGCCGGCGCGCAAGCGTGGCCGCCCACTTCCGAATGCCAGTGTAGGCTTGACCGCTCCACACGTACCCCTTGGAGCATACAGTGTTCGGATTGTCTTGCAAAAACCAGCTGACATAAGTTTTGAATGTTGCTGAATCCGGCCGACCTTTGCTGAACGTCACATTGCACGGCAGGCAATCGTTGTATGTGGCTGCAACGAGTAATGGCAGTGAGTCATCGCAAGCGGACGCAGCGGGTGAAGCAGGCTGAAGCCGAAATCTGCCGACGCGAGCCAGCAGCTGAGAAACCAGTGCTAGCACTGTGTCCTCCATTAGCTGCAGCAATGAAACAAAATCCAATAGCAACAAAAAGAGGTGCAGAACTGCAAAGAGCAGTCAACGTCACACTCGAGTCCAAACAGACATTCGTGTCAAAGGGGGCAGCTTAAAACTGGCTACGGAATGGTTTAAATTGGCCCTGTCAGGACCAGGCAGATCGCCAAGCCCCTGCTGGGAGGCACACGGCCCTGCTGGCTGGAGTCGTTGGCAAAGCAGCAGCGTGGCAGCGCTGCAGACATCCCTCAAGCCACCGCCTTGGTCCTCGACCTGCCCTGCACAAATCGCCCATCCACGAAAGCAGCTAAGGCCGGGCACGGGCTAGCGGTGAGCCCCCGAGGAGACCACAGCAGCTCGTGACTGCAATGGCTTCACTCCTCGAGCGCTCGCGGATTCTCGGCAAAGCAGAGAATGCAGTGGAGCGGTGAGCATATATTGCTTTTTTCGATAAGACGTGCCTAACATTCCTTTCCGGAACGAGAGTATTCCTAGCTGCATGCTAGCTGGTTTCAACAGGTCTCGCGTTTCCAGATTAGGCGTGTCTAACGTTCCTTTCTGGAACGATTGCAGTGGCATTCCCCTCTGTAAGATGGACAGCGTTGGGATTCACGCTTTCTCATGCTGTCCCCTATCGGTGGCCACTAGCTGTCATGAGGTCGTGCCGGCAACCCGAAGCACCTGCTAGCACTGAGGCATGCGATGCTTCTAGCAGAAGCTCTTGCCGGGGCCTCGCGAGTCCAACCCTCAGTTTGTATCGATCGTCGTTGATGCTTGATGCACAAGTGAGCCTCACGGTAGCGGCTCGCGTGCGCATGCCGGCCGCGCGAGCGGACTCTGCAGCAGCAGAAGCAGAAACTCTGAAACTCAGAAAGGTCAGACACATCGACACTCTTCCTGCAGCAACCCATTAGTCCGCTGAGCGATGCTCTGCTAGTTCACACGAGCACTCACACGCTCACTCGCTCGGGCGATCGAGCGCACTCGTAAGTGCACGAGCCATACCTGCAGAGCTGCAGAACTGCAAGCCCGACCCGTCGCTAGT
This sequence comes from Cristatella mucedo, assembly GCA_009760855.2. Taxonomy (NCBI): domain Eukaryota; kingdom Metazoa; phylum Bryozoa; class Phylactolaemata; family Cristatellidae; genus Cristatella; species Cristatella mucedo. The sequence goes on from WPIO01000082.1 coordinate 507,895, forward strand.
ATTAGCGTACCGGTAGCGGCAGCAGCCCGTTCCACCGGGAGAAGCAGGAATCAGCCAAGAGAAATAGTCGTCGATCCACGACGATGCAGGCTGAGCAATGAAGGATCTGCACGGTCGAGAGATGAGTAGGAAGAGTAGTGGCACGTGCCGACCAACGCCTAGCTGCCGCGGCATGGTAAGCCAGCACGGCACCGAGCAAGCCAGAGCGATCGCAGCCTGAGAGGCAGCTGAGGCTAGTGAGCATTGCTCGGGCTCGGGCGCAGCGTAGAAACGCGACAGCGGGAGCGGAAGAAGGGTCACCATGCTGCGGCAGTGGCGGCAGCATCGGCGGAGGCAGAAGCAGCAGCAGAAGCGGCAGCTGAGGCAGCGGTAGCGCGCACGTACACGTTGGCCTGGTCGGCCGCTTCCTGCACCATGCCCAGCAGAGAATCAGGAGGGCAGCCTGCCGAGCCGCAGACCAGATTTTGGCCGGCGACCGAGGCATAGTCCGGGCCCGGCTTGACAACTATGTAGGCAGGCGGGCCGACGGACAAGTACTTGTTCAGACTGTCGAAGTACTCCAGCACGTATGAGTCACGAGGCATCGACAGCTTCTGATCTAGTCCTACCTCGATCCGGTTGACGACGGCAATGCAGAACAGCGTCCAAGCAGTGAACACGACCACCTGCAACGACAAAAGAAAATAAGTGTCTCGTGGTGATGTCGGTGAAGCAGCAGGCAGGCAGAGGCCACTGTCGGAGATGCAAGGAGGCGACGAACACTGGCGTGTACACAAAACTGATGCCAGAGTGGGCACAGGGGTGCACTTGAATGCAAGCGATGTGCATGTACACATACATATATACTATCCTATAACCAAGTAAAATCACGGAACACTCTAATTTCGCTTTGGAAGGCAGGTCTGGGTGACCACAAAGCGACTGGTGAGCCAACCCTACTGACGACAATTGTAATTCTTTCTCTATGTAACAAGGAAAGATGAAAAGATGTTGGCTGTTGTCGAGTTTGAAACCGATCATACTTTTGGTGAGTTTGGGCAATTTGATGCTGTGTAGCATACTCTGTAATTTGTTCTGCTCACTGTTGTCTGCGACAGTTACTCTGATATTTACTAGTAGATTCTGAGCCTATTGCTCTCTTTTGCTCTGCGTCCTTTGCTAACAAAGTTTGGTATTAGCCCTCAGTTTTGATAACTTCTTACGTATGGCCTTTTCCCTGTGAAATATGGTCATTTTAAATACGGCGATGCGTTTGCCATTGACCTTTACATTGGAGCAGGCTCTCATGCTATTGGTCAGTGCCGGCTGGCGAATCAGAAGTAAATTCCATTTGCAAACCATAAAGTATTGAAGTACAGGATCTATGTACATTCACAAATATATAGGCTAACCTGGAATCCCAAGCCCACCAATCCCAGGCCATGCATTCGATTGCATCGCACGAAGGTGCTAGCTACTAGCAAAAGGCACCGACGGCCCACCCTAATTCACTGCTTCGTCTGCCCAGCGAGGGCTACATCTGAGAGGCAGCGCTAGAATCCTCACCCATGAGGGCACGCTCATGCGCCAAACCGAACACTGCTAACCGTGAAAATACAGGCACGCACATCGGTAGCTGGTTCACCAACTAAGCACAGATGCTGGCTTGCACCAGCCCAACCAGAGTGCATGAGCAGCGGTCGGGATGTGGGGGTGGGATGCCAATCCAGACAGCTCTCGCACGGATCGCCTAGCGCTGTCTTCCAGCTACGACCACTGGCTCGTTCAAACCGAGCTTTGAACAGCTTGAACCCGGCTGATCTTTGAACCGCTTTAACTGCTGAGCTTTGAACTGCTGGAGCTGAATTGAACCGTCGATAACAGCAGGCAGATTGCAGGAGCGTGTGCCCAATCGGGAACTCGTGGGAATGTAGCTGACAGGTACTGTGGGTCGAGCAACAAACAATTTCAGGAGCCAAGAGCGAGATTTCACTTAAAACTATTTGGCCACACGATGTCTATCGAGCATCAGCTTAGGCGAACGTGGCGGCACTGGCTGCAGCGAGCCACGCAAAGTTCAAGCCTGCGCTGGGGGTTGGGGAATGAGGCATCACTTACGACCACGGGCCGCACGTAGTCTAGCAGCAGCGTGGGCGAGTAGAAGCTGTCGACGAGCCAGAACAATAGCCCATGGTTTCTGCTGCTGCTGCCGGACAGCTGTGCCTCCGTCTTGCTCAGCTTGATGCAGCATGCCAAGTCCACGCGGTTCTCCTAAGACAAAGAAAGGAGTGGCCAAAGTGCTGCCAGCCCACCGCTGCTAGCACCCTCGCTGAGCTCCCTCGAGGCAGCCCAGGATCGAACAGAGAGGCTGCAGCGTCGAACAGAGAGGCTGCAGCGTCGAACAGAGAGGCTGCAGCGTCGAACAGAGAGGCTGCAGCGTCGAACAGAGAGGCTGCAGCGTCGAACAGAGAGGCTGCAGCAGCGGCGCCCTTAGCTGGCCACCACACCGTTCTACACGCACCTCTTGCCGCTTGGCATCAAGACTGATCAGACCGACGAAGCACGTGACTTGCAACAGGAAGTCCAGCAGGACGGCCACTGCGGCATATAGGGCGAACGTCCGCACGGCAGGCATGTCGATGATGGCACCTAGAAGAGAGGCAGCGCTAGCGTCAGCTAGGTACGCGACACGGGCTCCAACGAGGCCACTCGCCGAGCGGCAGCGGTGTCGGCGCAGGTGGACGGAGGCTGCAGATGCAGCAGCGCAGGCAGACCAAGTGGTGATTGGACGAAGACGATGCATTCGAAGCGTTGGCTTCAGCGCTGCCAAGCAGAGCGGCGCCAGGCGGCAAGGGGCTGCTTCACCAATGCTTCATACCCAAGAAGAAAGCCAGCGACTCGGAAAGGCTGGTGAGCATCATACTCGGCCCGACTCGGCCGAGCAGGCGGCCGATCTGCAGCTCGCGAGTTTCGTGAGGCTGTCGGCGATCTCGCTGGTAACGGGATAAATATGGGCACAATATGGAACAATCTCGCCGGCACAATATGGGAGATGAGCTGCAGCAAAAGTGAGCGAGCGATAATGAGCAGCTAAGAGTGACATCGAGTTGCTGCTACCGCTTCGTCTGATGCTCCATCTGCTGTTGCATCTGCTGCTTCTGCTTAATAATAATAACAATAATAGATTTGATTTAGCACCCTCAGAGAACTCAGTCTCTTTCTAGTCGCTTTAAATGTGCTGCTAAAGAAACACGATGGAATGGTGAGTGATGTCATGCTTGATAAACAACGTGAATAACATAGTGAATAACATGCTCAGGGTCAGCATGCAAGTATGGTTAGTGGCAGCATGCACAGTGTCAGCACCCATATGCACATAAAGGCCGAATCACAGGAACCCACTAAGACTTGATTGTGGAGCTGATGTGGTCGTCTAACGAGAGGTCACTTTGGAACATGACACTTAGATGACGATTCGACAGGAGATTCAACAGATTCAACAGATTTCAGATTCAACAGGAGATATGCTGGCAGAGCCCATTTTGAGCGTCAGACTTTTCAATTTCTGAATCACACTTGGTTTGCCCATAACTATTAAGTTGGTTTTATCATCGTTTAGTTTAAGAAAATTTGCTGTCATCCATGTGCGGATGTCATCAACACATGCAGCAAGTGAGTTGAGAGAATTCGAGATGGTCGAAGGCTGTGAGGGATCAAAGCAAAGGTAAAACTGAGTGTCATCTGCATAGAAGTGAAAGCCTAGATTGTGCTTGGCAATCACATCGGAAAGATGGAGCATAAACCGTGAAAAGAATGGGAACAAGCACAGAACCTTGAGGTACACCATATTTCAGAAGTTCCTCGGATGATCTTAGTCCATTCACATCAATACTCTGCAGTCTCACACTAAGATGCTTCTGCTGCTGCTTTTGCTGCTGCTGCCTTTGCTGCTGCTGCCTTTGCTGCTGCTGCCTTTGCTGCTGCTGCTTTTGCTGCTGCCTTTGCTGCTGAGCATACCACTACCACTAGCCCCACAACGCAACTAAGCCACGGTATTGCCCAGCATACCTGATATGCTTGAACGATAATGAAGATGTTGTCAACACCAACGGCGAGCACGAGGAACGGTACGACCTCAAGAACTATGAGTGTCAGCGTGAGGCCACAGTAGCTGTTGATCCCCACCGAGCTTGACACAGACAGCAGGACCACGATGACGCCGCCGAGGCCGAGCGAGGCCTTGTTGCCCACCTACCAACGAGTGGGCAATGGGCTGCACTCAACCGGTCGCACCTGCCTCGAAGCGTGCTAGCAGACTGCCAGGCAGCACAAGTGGCTGCCATGACACTGTGCAGCACCTGCCGTGGACAAGCTGCCGGCAGGCTGGTGGGGTAGAGCCGGCAATGCCACGAGCACAGATCGATTCACGTGCAAGCCAGCAAAGAGCTTCGCCCCCGATGTGCCGGGTCTACCCGGTCCAACTGCATCGGCATGAATCGAAGCATCAGCAGGGCAGAAGGTGGGCAGTCCCCAAGGTGCGAGGTCCCCCAACCATAACCCCCCTGCACAGCCTCTAGGCTGCTTCCTCAAAGCTGAGTGCGGTGGGAGCAAGTTGCCAGCCGGCAGGGGGGGTTGGGGGGGATCAGCAGAAACGCCTGCCTTCACGGTCCACGCCAAAGTGAGAGTGTGCAGCTGCCAGTGGCCGATCTGCTTCACTGGGGGGGTGGTGGCTCTTGCCTTCAATGCTGGAGGTGCGACACTAGGCATGCGCCCAACCCTTTGGCCAGCAAGCGAGCAGGTGTCAAGCTGTGAGGACTCAATTTGCGCTACACGAGACTGGCTGTCACCACATATTTAGTTACCAATCCTATTTCTAAGGAACCGGCAATCTAAGGTTCGGTGTGATGGGGAAGCATGGTGGTGTGGTCATATCAGCACCAGTTGTAGTCAGCAATAGCGAACCGTCGAGAATTAACGTCTTTCCCATGATACGATCGCCCATATGATGCGGTCATTAGTCAATGCTGCATTAGTCGGGCTTTCAATTCAGCTGTGTATTAACATTCCTGCATCACCAGCAGACAGCTGAGCACAGACCGACACTGCAGCGCTCACCAGGAGAGACATCTTGTTGCAGGGGAATAGCTGTCCCAGAGCCAAGGCCACATAACCGAACATGAGTATGTAGCTGATAGCTATCGTCAGCACGTCCGACTTGCTTTCACGATTAATCTCGTCCTCGATGGAACGCTGTAACATGCATACAAAAAAGGGAACCATAAATGAGAGCAATTGACAAGACGGCAGCAACACGATGCCAGGCAAACGACCAAGCAACCCAGCAATTGCCTGCACCACATGGCATGGCACGGCAAGGAAGGAGAGCATGACATCACTACATTAGGACAGCCAGTCTTAGGGCAGGCAGCATGTAACCCACACTCATACCCCCGCACCGCCGGGGGGGGGGGGGGGGGGAGCGGGACATGGAGTCGACCACGCCCAACAAAGCGGCTGCCATAGGGCTATCTGGTCCCTCCCCCTCCCCCCTGGAGCTAGTGACAGCTGATAGTCTCGACATGCCGAAGCAGCTGCCAGTGTGGTCTCTAGCCGATCATCCCCCACCAAGTCTTAGCGTAGCAATAACATGCTTGCACTTTGCGACCCGGGTCGTGGCGACGAGTCCTGGAGCAGGCAATTCTCTATGGTCACTACTGGCGGTAGCTATAGCCGCTAAGGCTCTTCTGCCACTATAAAGATAAGGCTGCTGAATGGGCTGAATGTCTTGACTTTTTTGTTTTCTGCTTACCACGACCGAACCGTGCCAATGCCAACAACTCGTTAGGCTGCAAGGAAATTCCGTCTCTTGGCAGATGCACGACAGCGGCCGTACTGGTCACACAATACGGCCGAATATTTCAACAGAAGGACCCATACCCCAACCAGGAGTCAGTCAAGTTTGCCTACAGGCCACCTGCAAGCTGATACCTGCCGGTATTATGAGCCACCCCCCCCCCCCCCCAGGCTCGCTGACCTCCTACCCACGGCACACTAACCCCCCCCCCACACTGACCCCATCCGGCAAGCTGACCTCCAGCATGCTGACCCACCCCCATACTGACCCATCAGCTGCAAAGTCTTACAGCTTGACTACACGACAAAAACATGCCAGCAAAAATTTCTCGGGCCACTTCAAATTCGAGAGGCGCCTAGCTGACCTGGGGAGAGCCTTATAGATGCAGCCATGTCATCACTAGCATTGCTACTGGTCCCTGAGAGACACCCTACCAAATGCGAGCACATGCTCTCAATGAAAGATGAAAATGCTGCTCGAAGATTATAGCAAGTCTCGCCGGGCGGCTACAGCCATTTGGAGGGAGTACTCCAGTAGCCTTGCACTGCAGGTAATAATGATAAAAGCACCCTTAGAGAAATCAATATCTTTCTAGGCGCTTTAAATTATCTGCAAAGGAAGCACGGTCGAATGGTTAGTGGTAGCATGCTCAATACACAACAAGAAAAACACGGTTAGGGGTGACATGCATAGGGTCAGCATGCAAGTATGGTTAATGGCAGCATGTACATCGTCAGCACACGTAAGCACATAAAGGTGGAATCACAGGAGCCCACTAAATGCTGTGATAAATAGGTGTTTAGTTTCTTTTTAAATGTGGTCAAGTCAGGAGATGTCGTGACGCAAGTTGGGAGTGAGTTCCAGGCTTAGAAAGCGTACGAACTAAAGGCACGGTCTCCAAAGGGTTTGAGGTTTGTACGAGATATAGGTAAACAGTTAGATTCCGAAAAGTGAGTGGTACGATGCTTAGCTTGGTGGGGCAGTAGATCTGATTGGTAGGCTGAAGCCAAAGAATTAAGGGACCTAAAAGTGAGCGACGAAATCTTGAAGTCGATGCATTGCTTGACTGGTAGCCAGTGCAGGTCGGCAAGAAGTGGTGTGGCGTGGCAACTGCAAATCTCATGACACGCAAGTCTAGCTGCAGAGTTTTGCATTAGCTGTAAGCATCTGGAGTGCACAGGCTGGTAGGCCAGCTAGCAGTGAGTTACAGAAGCCAAGACGGGATGTGACAAATGCAAATGTCACAAATCACAAATGGACCAATTTAGATGTGGTATCCCTGTCTCAAACAAATCCGAATTTTAGCAATGTTATGTAGATGAAACTAGGCAGAGTTGATTGTGGAGCTGATATGGTCGTCAAACAAAAAGTCACATTAGAACATAAGCACCTAGATTTCGTACAGATTCAACAGGAGATATGCTGGCAGAGCCGATTTTGAGCGTTAGCTTTTCCAATTTCTGACTCACACTTGGTTTGCCCATAACTAGTAAGTTGGTTTTATCATCATTCAATTTAAGAAATTTGCTGCCACCCATGTGCGGATGCAGCAAGGGAGTTGAGAGAATTCAGCATGCTGGAGGGCTGCGAAGGATCAAAGCCAAGGTACAACTGAGTGTCATCCTCATAGAAGTGAAAGCCTAGATTGTGCCTGGCAATCGCATTAGCAATAGTCTGATGCCGAAGGCTAAAAATCTGCACCAGATTCCACAGACCAGACCAGCCCAACCGGTGACATGCAATGCATGCTGAAAGAGCAAGTAACTTTGAGAGTAAGAATTTTGCTCTGCATCCAATTATCAACCGGGAGCCATCGTAGCTCCCTCAGCAAAGGAGACCTGAGGCTGAACCTCTTGGATTTGTTGACCAACCTTGCAGCCATATTTATCATCAGCTACACGGCTTAATGGCTTTCTCCGGTAGCCCATCCAAACATGAATTACAGTAGTCCAGCAGAGGACCGAGCCAGGGAGCTAGAAAGATCTTTAGCCATCCACCATAGTAGACGGTCACCAATCTTAGACAGGGATCACACGTGATGGCTAGCTGTGGAATCGGTCTTTTAAGTGAAGCTTTCAAAAACTTCTAGGCAGTTAGCAAAGAGAACACCTAAATTTCGGGCACGTGATGACGGTCACACTACACCATCACCTATTAGATAGCAAAGACTTCTAGTCAAGCCACAAGCTCGGTGTGGCCTGTGAGTACGAGGTCAGCATACCGACGGCACGGTAACAGCGCATGGCAACAGAGGTGCAGCCCAGCTTCAGCCCTAACCTCGGTCGAGAAGTTGATGGCCATGTCACTCTGCGAGACCCTGTATTTCTGCACATACTCGATGAACTTCTGCTCCCATGCCAGCGCCTTGGCCAGCCGAGGGTCTGACTCGTCAGCGAAGTTGTTGACGATAAAGGTCACGACGAGCGCAGTGGCGTTCTGATAGTTGTTACCTGCACACAGAATGACAGCCTAGATGAGTGAACGAAGTGGCAGGCACTGACTGGGCAAGCGATGCCACACTCCCTCAGCTATCGGTCCGCCCCCCATTGGCCACGCCTCTAACCTGGCCACCGCCCGGCCACCACTATGGCCAGCTGGCAGTGCCACTGCCCCCGAAGCCAACTTCATCACTGCCGAGAACATCCCAGGCAGTCAACGGTTAGATATTGCCATCGACCACTGCTACTCTGCCACTGCTGCTGCTGCTGCTCTGTCACTGCTGCTGCCGAGCCACTGCCACTGCTGCTGCCGATGCTGCTACTACTGCCAGTGCTGCTACTGCTGCCGATGCTGCTACTACTGCCGATGCTGCTACTACTGCCGGTGCTGCTACTACTGCCGGTGCTGCTACTACTGCCGGTGCTGCTACTACTGCCGGTGCTGCTACTACTGCCGGTGCTGCTACTACTGCCGGTGCTGCTGCTGCTGCCGGTGCTGCTGCTGCTGCTGCTGCTGTCGATGCTGCTGCTGTCGATGCTGCTGCTGTCACTGTTGCAGCTTCTGTGAGCAGGTCTTACTTACCGTCATAGCCGCCAAGGGCTACCCATGGAGATACAGGGCCGCCGAAAGTTCCGAGACAGCTGAAGTGAGCTGGTGTCAAGTCCGCTGTTTGCGACGGATCGCTGCAGCGAGCAGGCAGAGCAGCATTTATAGCGATGGTCGGCATGCTATCAGGGATGCTGCGACGTAGCCTGGTGGTTAGAGAGAGAGAGAGAGAGAGAGAGAGAGAGAGAGAGAGAGAGAGAGAGAGAGAGAGAGAGAGAGAGAGAGAGAGAGAGAGAGAGAGAGAGAGAGAGAGAGAGAGAGAGAGAGAGAGACAGACAGAGAGAGACAGAGAGAGAGACAGAGACAGAGAGAAAAGAGAGAGAAGACGAGAGAGAGAGAGACGTGGCTGGCCACAGCGGCACTTCAGCACTCACCTGGCACACGTCTGAAAGTGAATTACATTATCGGATGCTACGTAAAACTCGGTGATGTCATAAGTAATGTTGTATAACGTGTTGTTGTCGTTCTGGAAGTACTGTAGCACACTGTTTATAGTACAGTTGTTGTTGTCGGGTGCAAGAGGTTTGAAGCATATGTCGCTCAAGGTTACATTCTCCACGTGAGTACCATTGTCATACTGCGCGACCAGGTGCTCAAGAGCTGTTTGCAGTTGCAAGACCTACAGCGCAACAAACAGGCGGCTAACGAAAACGAGCGAGAAGAGCGCGTGCACAAGATGCCGCTATGCCGGGAGTCGTCGCAGCAGGAAGTAATCGCATGAAGTAATGAATTCATGAAGTAATCGCAGCAGGCACACTCACTCATACACGCATCAAACCGTACACAATTGGTAGTGCGAGTAGGCACTAGTCAGCGGACTGCTGTCACATTTTGTAACCATTCGGCACTTTAGGTAAATGCTTGCACAAAAGCATGCTTTAACGGCTAGCTCGTGATGTCGGCCCTAACCTTAGCAGCAGATATGAGCCTGCCAATACCGGACAGTCTGACATGCCACAAAAGCACAGCTAAACTCGTGACAGGCTCACAGAATATCGAGGCAATTCTCAGTAGCCGGCAAGGGCTCTAACGTTCCCGGATTCCTTTTGGATTTTATGAACAGCCAGCTGTGGTTTTACCATATTAGGATGTTTAGCAATAGAGAGATCGATTGGAGCAAAGAGTTAAGTGAGAAAACTGACCGATTCAACATTCCGAAAATGCCCATGCTAGACAATATGAAGAACCGCCTATTTCTGAAAACGTCGGGCTTCTACCAAGAGAAGTGACTGCTCCTGAAATTGGAGTGCCTGAAGACCTGTTGTGCCCCTCCCCCCTGGGTCCATGCCAAAATACGACAGATTAGCCTTGGCACGATCCTCAGCAAGCAGACGGTGAGGCAAAGGCTCAACGCACACGAACTTGTGATTAAGGTAGCAAAGAAAGCTCCTCTACTGACAAAAGCCCCTAAAGAAGTACGCTTTAAGTGGCCGTGGTAGCACAGACACAGGACGATGGAAGATTGGAGGCGAGTATTCTTTACCGGCCCAAAAGAGCCCTGAAGGTGATGCACTAGCATCTCGACGGACCCCTGCCAGCCGTGGCAGAACTCGGGGCAGAGCAGCAAAACAGTGCCAGTAGAGCTCCGGAAGACATTCGGCATAGCCCCGGCACCGATAATGGCAGGTACAAACATCGATCCTACATTCGACACCAAGTGACAAAGCATATGTTGATGCCCTCTTGCAACATACTGGGAAGTTTGAGTCTGGGTCATGGATGGTGTGGGGATGCTTGGAGAAGCTTTGCAGCAGGCAGCGTAGGGGCACTTCACCACATTGGGGGCATAATGTATAGCTACGGCTACCTGCGAATCCTGGACAACGCTGCTTCGGCAAGTGCCTTGCGACTGTTTGGCACCAATCTATTACAGCCAAATGTGTGCTGCAGTTTCTCGACGAGACCACTCATTCCACATGCTTGTGTGAGGTTCAAGGTCGGCTGAAACCTCTAAAGAGTAACACCGAGTAATACAAAAGGATCACTGCCCGAATTATGGGACAGATTACCAACGGTCGCCATGCTATATGAACCGAGAAACTCGTTGAGTCCATGCCAGCCCGATTAGCGCAATCGCTAATCGGTACGGGCCACATCCTACCCGCATTAGTGCTTCGACTGTCCATGCTGTGGTTTTCGGTTTGTAGGGCACACAGCTGGCAGCTGTGCCACCACAGGTCAGGTTTTCATGTCGGCCTCAGCGATGCCGAAACCCAGTGCGATTTATTGGACAGCAGGGGCCAAATTGGTTCTACAGTGTTGACCGGAAGCTGAGGACTCAGCTATATTGCATGGCGAGTACTACTCAGGCGTGCAAGCCCTTGCTGCCGGGGCTCCGATTGAGTCCTTTGTCACTATACTGTGTGATTAGCTGTCTTGCTATACTCGCTTTACTTGTCATGCTAAATAAATCGTGTTATTTTGGCATCAATTTCACTCACTTGGACCTAAGGTTAAATTTTAAAACTTGTCTGCAGCAATAGTCGACTATGCAGCCATTGTTGGGATAAATTTGACAAATCGTGTGGCTGCTAGTGCACTTCTTATTTGCTACTTATAAGGACCGCAGCACTACATGGCACTGAACTGCATCGGATTCGGCAGGCTTGCATGGCAGTGGCACGGGAGTAGCCGTGACTACCATTATCTTTGGCTGAAAAGCAGCACAAGATGCAGATAGTACTAGTACCCAAGGCTTGCACATGCCCGACACACTGTCACAATTTCAGCCAATGGTACAAATAACCATCTTCCACAAAAAAAAAGTTACAGGAACGTCTACAAGCCATCCCCTCTCAAACTTGCAAAGTGCTCGAGACAACGGTGAGCAGAGGAAGCCGAGTCCGGCGACGTCACAGCACAGCAACCAACGCAGCGCCGGCCTCTCGCGGCGGAAGAGTCAGTACGCACGCCGAGCACCTCAACTACCTGAATCCATGCAGTGCAAATTTGACTGTGCTGCACAGAAAAGGATGAATGAGAAGCAAGGAAGAGGAGAGGAGAATGAGGAAGCAGAGGTTGAGGAGGGGGCACGGCTTTGTCCTGCAATAGCCCCAGCGAAGGCAGGCCAAACTGCCACGGCTCGACAGCGCTCGCTGCCCAGAGATGAGCAAACAGGCAGAGGCAGAAGCAGGAGTAGGAACAGCGGTGGCCAGCCAGCCCAGCCTTCAGCCATCGCTCGCGCTCGAACGCACGGCGATGTGCAGCTCGGAAAGGTCGCCTTGCCGAGGCCTAGCCGGCACCCCCTCAACCACTGTTTGCTTCCTACCTTGTCCAGGAACGTGACGTTCAGCACTGGACCGACTGGCGTGAAGCTGGTTGCCGGAGGAGGATCCTGGTGCACGAAGGGGGGGTAGCGAGTCGTGTTGGCAGTTATGATCAGTATCTCCGTACGATAGAAAGGCCTGCAAGAGCGAGTGCAGCAGGACTTGCCCGGAGCTCATCGAATTGCACTGCAGCAGCAAGCAATGACAGCAGCAGCAGGGGCGAAGGGGGCTGCACAAGGGGTGGGGCGGTGGGGTGGGGCGGCAGCAGCACCGACACGAGGGCGGCAGCGGTTTGTCTGGAAGTTCGGCATTGTGAGGCCACTGGCATTGCCGCCGCTTCCGCCGCTCACAAGTGATTCGAGAGGGGCCGGGTCACAGGTAGGTAGAAGAGAGGGCTCCCGAGACGGCTAGGGCGTGCGCGCGCCGCGTCAATCGACGTCGTCACCACGTACGCGAAGGTGGAGTCAAAGTAGTTCTTCTCTATCCGAGATTGGCTCGTCGAGCTGGACCAGAGCTTCACCGGGTCCGACGTGACCTGGGCAAAGTAGATGCCGAACGTCATGCCGCCACAGCAGAGCAGGCTCACCAGGACGACGGTGTACGGATGCCCGGCGGCGAAGGTGCCCCAGCGGGTGAACGCCAGCGACAGCATGTCGTCGAACTTGAGCCCGGCACGCTCGAGCGCGCTCGACGGGCCGACCTCTTCCGCCGACTCGCTTCCCGAGCTCGACACGGCACGCATCTGCCGCCCACCGGGCGTCGTCATTGGCTGCTGCCTGCCGAAGGACTCTGGTGACGACGACGACGACTTGCAGCCGCGGCGCGAGTGGTAGGCAATCTGACACGGCACGAAGAATAGCACGAAGGCGTAGGCCACGCAGAGCACGACGAACAGGACGCCGTCGAGGCCGAGCACGCGCCACGGCTCGCTGTCCGGCACAAGTGGCAATCTCGCAGGGCAGACGGCGGCGCAGTCCTGGCAGCTGCAGGCCGACTCCGTGTCCGAGTAGGCGACGCTGCACGGCGTGGTCGAATAGTTCATGGGCAGCACGGCGACCGGGCTGCCGTCGGGCGACGTCATGTTGATCGGCACGTCCGAGACGGTGAACGCGAGCGGAAACGGCACCTGCGGGTTGTTGCCGAGGTAGCTCAGCCAGCCGGCAGGCGTGCACTGGCTGGCGTCGACGCCGCACAGCAGGGTCAGAGCCGGCTGGTTGTTGCTGGAGAACTGCACGTTGCGGCACGAGTTGAACAGGCCCTCGGCGAACGCCGACGAGATGGCAAAGCTGGCGCCGGTGACGGCCTGCGTGGCGTTCGTCTCGGTCGGCGGGCCCGTATATGGTGTGTAGCCCTGTGGCACCATGTACAGCGACTGGCGGGGCTCGCATGTCGTGAAGCAGAATAAGGCGACGAAGTTGTAGAAGCACGACGGGCAGCGGCTGAGCAGCTGCTTCGGCAGCAGCATGTTCCCACTCAGAGTTTTCAGCTGGTGGTCACTGCAGCACAGTGGCTCTGCGGCGGAGAGTTGTCGCAGAATGCAGAGCACATGCCATACCTACACCAAGCGGTCAGCTCAGCAAACACCATCGAGGCGGCCAAGAGGACGGAGAGAGGACAGAGTAAGAGGGAGTGGGGAGAGCTGAGAAAGAAGAAACAAGGGAGAAAGGACAGAAAGAGGGCGGAGAGTGCGTGGGAGAGAGTGGGGAGAGAGTGGGGAGAGAGTGGGGAGAGAGTGGGGAGAGAGTGGGGAGAGAGTGGGGAGAGAGTGGGGAGAGGGGGGGGAGAGGGTGGGGAGAGAGTGGGGAGAGAGTGGGGAGAGAGTGGGGAGAGAGTGGGGAGAGAGTGGGGAGAGAGTGGGGAGAGAGTGGGGAGAGAGTGGGGAGAGAGTGGGGAGAGAGTGGGGAGAGAGTGGGGAGAGAGTGGGGAGAGGGGGGGGAGAGAGGGAGGGGGGAGAGAGTGGGGAGAGAGTGGGGAGAGAGTGGGGAGAGAGTGGGGAGAGAGTGGGGAGAGAGTGGGGAGAGAGTGGGGAGAGAGTGGGGAGAGAGTGGGGAGAGAGTGGGGAGAGAGTGGGGAGAGCATGGGGAGAGCATGGGGAGAGCATGGGGAGAGAGAGCATGCAGGCAAGAAGAGGGAGGAGAGAGTGGGGAGATGGCAGAAAGAATGCAAAGAGAGGGCCGAAAGAGGGTAGAGAAAGGGTGGCAGCAGTCCACAGCTAGCTGCACTCACTGCTGACCAACGATGGGCAGTACGTGGATACTATCTGCATGGCAGCAGGGTCCGTCAGGTTGCGAGGCGGCCCCCTGTAGTCGCAGTTGTATACCGAGCTGTCCACGTGACACTCGTCGTACCACAAGCAGTGACTGTCGTCACCGGCACTCGACATCGGCGCAGCCACTACGCTCGACCCTTTGCTCTTTCCGCTGCTGCCGACGCCATCGTTTCCGCTACAACGAGGCTGAAGCAGCAACGGCTTCTTTAGCGAGCAACAGCACGTCAAGTCGACGAACTGCAGGTAAACGCCTGCTGGGCCGGGTCGGACCCACAACTGCAACGACGCTTCGAGGCCACAGCTGGCTGGCGCTCCCTCGCACCCATTCGCATGCGAGCGATGCGGCAACACTTCCTCGGGCTCTGTGCACCCCTGTCATTGCCGGAGCATCCTCCTCTCGCTCGAGCGCAATGACATCGCTAAGGCGTACGTCTCTAGCGAATTCGATCAACACTTCGGTGAAGATTGCTCTTCATACTTTGTCAAGTCGACACATTTTGGCATGGCACGACGATGGCGAGTCAAAATGGCAAATACGAAACGAGTCGGGAAACGACCGTCTTGACTGTCAGCTCAAATAAAATGGTAAACCTAAGCCTGCTTGCAATGATGCAACGTCTCAGACTACTGCTGCCACCATGTAATGCGGGCAGCAGAGAGCGCCTTGCACTCCGACCTGCACTACAGAGCTCTGCACCCCTAGACGATTGCTGCTGCTGCTGCTGTAGCTGCTGCTCGAGCGCTTGGCCAATCACCTTTCTAGGGGCAGGCTTGGCAACCTTGCCAGCGTTGATGCAACCAGTTACGACCGATTTGCTAAGCGAACATTCTGACCCCCCCCCCCACTCCTCCTTCATGCTCGTCGTAACAATGATCACAAACCACTTGTGCAGTTTCCCGGCGACTGTACGGATGCACTGTAGGCACGGACTTAAGAACAGTCCTTCCTCAGCATAGTGATTGACCAACTAAACTCTTGTCAGGCAGCTGGCACCCTTGTAGCCCTTGTGCTCTCTGCTGCTGGGAAAGTCTATAGTGACTTGCACCATCCCACGATTACAAAAGGTAGTCGGTCACCTTGGTCACTGCGAATGTTATCTCCCAATTCGAACTGCACCGGTACTGCAGCAAGGCGATGACAATTGGCAAAAAGCAGCCGATGATATCTACCACACGTGATTCTCAAGGGCTGATATGCTCCACTGTGTAAACAAGTAAGCTACCAACTGCTTTCGGAAGTGGCTAGTGCAAAATGAGCCGTAGCCTATAGTGCCAGTGTTCATGCTCATTTCACCAGTACAGTTGAGTCTTTATAACGGTACCACTAGAGTAAGCCCCAAAAAAATCACCGTAAGGGGAGTCACCTAGCCAGAGAGGGGTAGATAAAGAGGAGAGCCAGCCCACCAGGCAGGCTTGTCTAATGTCACTAGCTTGTCGGTGTGAGCAAAGGCATAGGAAGTGATGCCTTACAACAAGATCCGGATCATTTGATAAGCAAAAAGAGAGGAAATAGTGTATAGTTTACAGCATCTTGAGATATTGTTGAGCTCGATGTACTACTTCGGGTGTAAAAAGAAAATAAATAAATGTAACTACAAAATATTTGTATTTACTACGCTCCACTCATTTGTCAATCACCAAAACTTGTGATTGCATTTAAAAACTAGTTTCTCTTTTAATAGGCAAACTTCCCGAAACTTTGATTTTTACCTATTTCTCGGGATATTCCCTCTTAAATTCTTGGTAATCCATTGCAGAAAAAAAAAGATAAGTTAGGGTCCAAACAAATCCAGTATAACTATCGGAATAGGAGCCATTAATTGGAAACACATTAAACGTCCACGGAAGTAGCCTTTAGCAGCAAAAATAGGAATCGAAGCGTAGCAGTATGCTCACGATTCGATAAAAGCCAGTCAGCTCTAATCAGACAGATCGAAAGTGAACACCAACGGGAGCACAAGAAGGCTGCACAGAGATCGCCCGAGAATTGAATAAGACCGGCCATAGAATCCTTGCTGAGTCGGTGGGCGAAAGTTACACACTGCTGAACTCAAACCCATGACTTGGGTCGTTAAGTGTGAGCACCTAACCTCAATGCTAAAATCCCGGAGCAATAATAATAGTAATATTGCACTTGATAAAGCGCCCCCAGAGAACTCAATCTCTTTCTAGGCGCTTTACATTTGCTGCAAAGGGAAATACAATTGAATGGTGAGTAATATATATATATATATATATATATATATATATATATATATATATATACACATATATATATATATATATATATCATGTGTATAGCGCCCCAAGAGAACTTAATCTTTATTCAGGCGCTTCACATATGCCTCGGGGCTCGAGCCCACAACCTCAGCCAGACCTTGGTCGGGGCGAGCACCTTAACCACTGGACCAAACCAGCAATCAAGAGGTACTCGTGCCCTGCACTCACTCAGCGACCTCAGGATATCTTTAGGGTCCACAATTGCCAGCTACTGAGCAGATGGTTAGGACAGCATTTAGTGGGTCCCTGTGATTCGTCTTTGATGTGCTTATGCATGCTGACACTAACCACATTTGCATGCTGACCCTGTGCATGTCACCCCTAACCATATTATTCATCTCGTTTGTTTTTCAAGCATGATTTTACTTACCATTCAATTGCATTTCACTTTACAGCAAATGTAAAGCGCCTAGAGAGAGATTGAGTTCTCTGAGGGTGCTTTATCAAGTGAATTATTATTATTATTATTATTATGGTTGGATCGGTAAAGAGGGTCAGCAATGTGGCAACCAACCGATAAATTTCATATCGGTACTGTATTGCCTGGTCTAGGGTACGCCATAAGTAAACTAGATCTGCAACTGTCAGTTCCTCTGGTGAAGAAGCTTCATTTTAGCCATCGTGACGGCAGATACCGGAGCTTCTGCAAGCCCAGTGGTTAAGATGCTCGTCTCAGCCAAGGTCAAGCTGAATGCATTTGATGACCGAGGTCATAAAGCTCGAGCCCCGTGGTATGTGCAAAACGCCTCAATAGTGATCGAGTTCTCTTGGTGCAATCAGAAGAGTCACTACCAGATGCAACTGCATCCTCTGCGAAACACGGCAGTACTTATTCCGACAATAACAACATTAATAAACGAAGTACGGCTGGCTTGAAAACGTAAGCACTCCCCTTAAAAGATGCATACCTGAGCCACTCAGGCCCACCCAAGCCAAAATACTAATTCTAAACCACACTGACTTCTGCCAAGCATACCGTGCCAATATCTCATAATTAGCTTGCAAGCAAGCAGTCACGATATATTTAAAAATTCTCTTTGAAGCCGGCAAGCAGCTGCAGTTATAATTGACCTGCGACTACATTGATTGCGACTGCTGACCAGACTTAGTTCTCATCGACTGATCTGTAGCAATGAATGTCATCGATCGCCAGATCCTCTGTTGGCATGACTTCACACAGACCTGAGTCTGCCAGAAGCTCACCTGTAGCCCGAATTGTGCATGTCTGACAGAGTCTAGTTCTTGCCATGTGATGGTGTCAGGTATCACCTTACCGACCGAACACTGGCCGAGGTCTTTGGCCATTTGCTTCACTCTACTTTCTCAGTACTACGGAGCAGAAATCTAGACTCAGAGTATTTTCTCATTCCGACGATATCCAACACTAGCTCTCGGTTATTCCATTGCAATCGGGTGGAGAGGTAGAAAAAATGTAACTTATGATTAAACCGATCCAATAAGTGTAAACATTAAACGACCAGACTGTCTTAAAACTAAACAACACCAAGCCCAAAAGAGCCACTTAGCTTGTCATCGGCAAACCAGGGGGCTAGATTGGCACCTATTTTCGCCAAAATAATTGAGAATGCCGCTTTCACAACCAGCCATTCACTTACTCTGTGGAATTACCGATTAGTTACCAGAACGGCAACCAATCATTGCTACCAGCATCTATTCCTGATAGAGCCACTTGAATGGCAGCAAACCTTTTTATAAAGTGAATGGCGATAAAACCAACATAATAGTTATGAGGGACCTCTCTACATCTCCTAAAGCACCTGCATGCAATCTATCCCATTCCAAAATGACCTTTCGCTAGCCGATCACATCAGTTCCAGTCAAGTCTGACTACTTTCAGCTATGTAAAATTGCAAAAATGTGGGCCTGCTTAGATAAGGATACCACAGCCAAGCTGGTCCGTACATTTTATAAATGCCATCTACACTTATGTAACTCTCCATTCACAGTCTACCTGCCAGTGCAATATGACACTTACAGTTGATTCAAAACTCTGTAACTAGGTTTGTCTGTTGTGAATGTAGCAGTTACAACTTTACAACTCATCACACCGACCTGCACTAACTTCCCAACAAGCATGTGGATCTAATTCGAGGTTCTGCCCTTCACTTTTAGGTCCCATCATTTCTTGTTCCGGCCTAGCTATCCAAAATACTTCCTACTCATGCTTTGCATCGTACCACCCACTCTTCTATCTAAGTAATCAAGATCTCTAACCAACCTCAAAACCTTTCGAGAAAATGCCTTCAGTTCAAATGCTTCCAAAGCCTGGAACTCACTCTCAACTGACATCACACTCCCTGACTTGATGACATTTAAAATTATTTAAACTCATCTGTTCCCCACACTACTGCCCTGCAAGTGTGAATTGTCTTATGAGAGCTTATATGTGATCAGATGGTCAATAACCAATTGACATGCTTCCTTTTCAGCAGATGTAAAGTGCCTAGAAAGAGATTTGGTCCTCTCATGGTGCTATACAAATGTCATTGTGTCAATAGTGCCAGTACCACCATGGCGATGTTATCTCCTCTGGTGTTTGTTGCTAACCAAAGGCTGCTGCCTCAGCCTGAGCTACCATAAAAGAGAACATCTCCCCTCATAGTATTAAAATTGGCATACGTGAGCAGATAGTAGTCCTCTAAATTAGGATGGACAGAAATGACTATGGCTCATATTTTACGATTTTAAGATAATAGACCTCGGCCTGTCATTTGGCAGATGGTTGAATGCACAAACCTGGCCAGAGTCGTTCACATCCTGAAGCGGCGACCAGCTGCTGCTGCCTCTGAAGCTCAGAGTGGGAGACAATACGTGTCATCAGCAACGACATGCCTATGCTGCAATGCACCACAGCTCGGCTTAAGCTGATTCTAGGCTGCTCTGCCGGCCGACCTGCAGAGTTTCACGCCGGTGTGCCATGCCTCTCTGCTCGATGATGATCCGGCTCAGCAGGCAGACCTCATCGACAGCAGTACAGAAGCTTGCCGACATCACGGAACCATTTGCCAGCCGCACCGGTGCTCTACGCAGTGGCTGCGCGCACGAAGACGGAGCAGTGCAAGAGAATCGTCAGCTCGGTCGCTTGCGACCTCCATGTATCGGTACTGAGCAGTGGTTCGGCAGCAGTTCGTGGTCGGTGCTCTCAACAGCTGGTTTCGGTATATAGCAGCCTGACCGAGCATCAGCCCATGCTCAGTAGGATGGAAAGCAGGCGGTTCAGCACCGGACCCGGCTCGGGGGTAATGTGGTAACTGCAGTTGAAGGCTAACTGATTAAACAGCTTCATTTTTACAGCTGCAGAAGAGCCTGGATGGCTGTCACTGCCACTGCAGAAGGCAATACAGGATCGACCCCACTACAGGACTAGAACATCAACACAGACATCGATAGGACTCAAACCCACGACCTGAATCGTGAAGAGGGAGCACTTTACCACTGGGCTAAATAAAAACCGCTGTCGGTGGGCAGAGATGGAAAAGGAGACAGGGACTGTAACAGAGACAGACAGACAGGAGAGAGACAGGCAGACAGAGACACAGACAGAGACACAGAGAGAAATACCTAAACCCACCATACAACTGAGGCAGACCATGCAGGCTCTGGCAGGTGGGCCGACAAGGATTAGAGGCAACGATTGGTCGGTATCCCAAACAGCCCACGGAATGTCGGAAGCCTGTCCATGCCCTCCACAGGACTGCCAGCCACCTCAGCAAATGCATCGAGATGCCAGAGACATTCCACGAGATCACCTGCATTAGCCAGCCAGCTCTGCTGTGCCGATGTCACAGGCCAGTGCTTGGTCCTGCCTGCTCGTGACCCGGCAGCAAGGGACCAATGGTGATCCACCAATCACGTGGAGATTTCGAGACAGGTCAGTCATTCTTGGTTCGACTAACGAGAGGAAAGGTATGCATTCGGAGAACAGTTTGCCTGGCCATCAGGCCGGCCGGAGTCGAAAACGTGGAATGTCTTTTCTGGTCACTAATGAGCAGTGGAGGGAGGGGGCAGCGGACACTGCAGTCGACCCCACCCCCAGCCGGCCAGCCTCGGCAGCTAGCACTCTCATGGCCGGGCAGTGTGGGCATCGCCTAGAGATAGGGCCTTTCTGTGTCGGCAAGCAGTCGGCAGTGTCAAAGCTGTACCTCCACACATGGTGCGAACGTACAGCTTCGGCAACCCACGACCCTTGCCTCGCCCCGGGTCCTGCTACAACAGACTGCTGCTGCCACTCGCAAGCACCTGCCGGGGTGGGGGTTACAACAGCAGCCATTTCTTGCAGCACTGCAACCGCTCATGGGGATTCGGGTCGAATAGGCTCCGCAGCGCAGAAACCCTACGCCTAGCTAAGGATGTACAGTGGCAATCGTTGGATGGAAGCGACTAGCCTCGTGCATACAGCCATCGCAGACGTTATGCACGCACGGCAGCTCCCCCCCCCCTTCTGCCAGCCATGCACGAGACGTGGCACTTCACAGGGAGGGGGTAGGGGTCACTTCGCACAAGATCTCCACCACCTGGTTACGCCTGTGGGCGCCTCCTGCTAGCCTTTCAACACTAGCCAACGTCCTAGGGCTGGTTTTGCCATGAAGCTAACAGCAAGGTCGCTTCCCTTTTTTGGCACAGACCGTGCGACAAAAAAAGCTCTCGGTAGCACGAAGCAGTGAGCCAAATACGTGATGCCAAAGGTTGGAAAACGATTCCGAGCCCAGTCTGGGTGCGAAAATATGGCATCGACGAAGAGACAGCGTCGGCATGGCCGGCTGGCTCGAGGACAACCGGAAGGCTATATGGTCTCAAATTCCCGACACAATTCTGCCTAAGAGGAGAAACCGCGGCTGTGTGCACAGGTTTGGCAGTTTGTCACAGCTGCGCCCTCACGCCCGGCAGTCAGCCGCCCTGCAGAGCATGGAAACCCGATCGGACCGTCCCACCTGTGGGTCGAAGTCCAAGGTACCGTTAAATTAGCTGATCGGTCGGACGTGGCCAGCGAAAATCTATATCGACTTACGCTAAAGAGCGCTAAAATCTCGGCGCCCAAAAGCGCCCAAAAGAACTCACAAATACACACTCGTACGCACATACACACATGCACACACACACACACACATACATAACTCAAATCACTCCCTAGCGACAAAATAACGGCCAATGGTGTTTCACCTCAATGGCAACTGCTTCGCATAAGCGCAGAAATGCTAAGTCAGTATTAATTTCAACCACACTAACTGAAAAGACATGCCACAACTGGAAAAAGCTAACAGCCCCAGGATGCCGCTAGGAGTCCGATTTGCCGAACAAGCGAAAGGGGTCACAGCTGCCGCAGAACGACAAACGCATGAATGCGCAAACAGTGAACGAATGCAAAACCAGCTATCCGACTCACCATAAACACTCCGAAGCTTATTAACAATACCCAGCACGAAACCGTTATGCGGTACATGGTGGACTGTTCTGCGAGCCCGCGGCCGATGAACTACAGCCTAGGCAGCTAAGGCCGGTAGTGGGGTGACTGTCACGTGACCGATAGCGCCGCCTCTCAGCGGTCGGGAGATCGGTGGCCGGGCGGGGGCGAGGTTACCCAATAGAGCATTTCGGGTACTGCAGCGTATTCCCACTATGCCAAGTCGCTCGATACCTACGCTTAGAAACCAAAACCGGCGCATGTGGCCATCGCGGGTTAGATAAGCAATCGCTCCAACCAAATCGGCCTTGACCAGGCAGCTTATCGCGATGCCTCACGTACTTTACGGTTGTCGATAGAAGTCGTGCCATAAGTATCGATCATAGCCCAGTCTCTGTGTGCGTGTGTGCGTGCGTGTGTGCGTGCGTGCGTGCGTGCGTGCGTGCGTGTGTGCATGTGTGCGTGTGTGTGTGTGTGTGTGTGTGTGTGTGTGTGTGTGTGTGTGCGTGTGTGTGTGTGCGCGCGCGTGACACCGACGGCTTCGACGCATTTTATTGAAGCATGCGCTATTCAGTCGATGTTGCTCGACGATTTATCCCTACGGCCTCTAATGAGCTTTTTGAAACATTTTAAATCGAGCCATTTTTTATTTAGGCACTTCGTGTATCTCACTCTGACCATATCTCGGCGAAGTCGACGGAGCGGAGCACTCAGGAGTCAATAAAGCCTAGAAAGCCACGAACTTAGCGAGGATAAACCAGACGAGAAGCTAGACCTTGACCTTATCAGGGCAGCGGGGGAGGCGAAGAGGCTAGTTAGCACCCTTCGGGTAGGTGCTAAAGAGCCAGGGCCCGTTAGCCCACTTCCCCTTCGTCCGTTTAGAGCGTCCCTGAGGAATAAAATCGCTCAAACTTTGATGTTCTTGGTTCGTTTGCTTGCATTGGCAGCGGTGCTAGCCGCCACGAAGAATCACGAAGCTGGGCTCCAACCACTAAGGCTTTCCGGCAGCACAATACGCGCGAGTCGAACACGTCAGTGCCCACGCCCCCCCCCCCACAGAGGGTATTTTCTTCTCGTGCGCAGAGGTCAAGATCCGGGCTTGAGGTCATCCTACGGCGTGAGTAATCGCCCTCGCGCCTAATAGAATATTAGCGAGCGGCGACCAGAACTCGCGATACGTCGAGCCTCCGCTCAACAAAAGCCGAAACCCACACCGTCTGCAGCCGCTTCTTGAAATGAGCGATTGCTCATAGCCTGCGAAATTAGCTCGTGGTAGCTGCTGCTCAAACTCGCCACCCGGCTCCTCACCAGAGGCTTAGTGAGACCTTTCGGTGCCCGGGGACAAAGCTACAAATGGCACCCCCTCCCCTTGTCAAAAACCTTTTGCAAAATAGCTGCACCCACCACAAAAGAAATGCAAAAACACGCTAGCAGGCATTTTATAGTCGACAAATTTCTATAAATTGTAGTACAGGTACAAGGTATACAGGTACAATTGTAGTCCAGCCATCACAGCTTTAACTTGAATGAATTTGTCTGGCCTTGAATGTGACTAACTGGTCTGCTACACTTTAAAAATCTAGTGCACTTTAAATATGTTCCTGTGTTTTTTCTCTGTGCTTGAAAAGGCCAAATCAGAAAGTCGATCTTGCCCTATTGATGCTCTCACATAAAACAGAATTGTTTTCAGCTTGTCAAACGAACGTTCGCAATTGGCAACTGATACAGCTATGGTGAGAAGAACTTACAGGGCCACTCTCAAATTAGGAAACAGCTCTCCTCCATAACTGACAAAGAAAGACATGAATTCAAATGGCGTCTTTAGTGACGAGTCGTGACGTGTAACAAAAAGCATTTTGAAGTGACTTATGTCGTTGTACAGCTCTGTTCGGACAACATCGCTTCCCGACACCAAGCGCAACTAGCGTTTCTTATCCGTTGCAGAATTCTCTTCCAAAAACTGGAAGTTCTTGCGAACATTGTCTACGGAAACCAATAAAGCTAAGACCTGTTTAAAGCTTATCTGCTTGTTGTTTGACCATAGCGCGTAAGAAATCGCGTATCTATGGACATCTAACAGCTTATCGCTTCAGGCTGGGTCTGCCACGCCGGCGGTGGCGCTAGATATGCCGGCGGCTACTAACCTGCACATTAGTTATGGCAGTGCGTACTTTTTATCGCTTTGTTATAGTAGTTCAAATGCATTCCTTGACGTTATTGCTTTTGCTAAGATCCGTGAATTATGCATTAACAAAAGAAAAGCAACCCGCCGTCGACGCTCCGGGCCGGTACCGCGAGCTGAGAACCCGCTCGTTTGGTATTCCTATCATTGTCTCGAACCGCTCAGTGCATTATCCCGCAAGCGTTACTGTGAATCTCTCAAACTTAGTGGTCATCAGGCCTGCTATAACTCCGGCGGCCCAAATTAATGTTTGTCTTTGGAATCCTCGATCAATGTACAATAAACCCTATTAATAAGCGACCTTATTTCTAAAAATGGCCTCGATCTGCTCGCCTTGACTGAAACTTGGTTAAGAATGGTAAACTGCCCGACAATTTAAGACACAACCCTGGCAGGCTTCTTCTTCTTTCACACCCATAAATCAATCAAAACTGGAAGAGTTGATCGTATCACACGCGAGAATTTAAATCTCAAGCCGTTTTCAGAACCGTAGTCTTTCGAATCTATTGTCTTGACTTCACTCAACAACAAGCTACCGACGGTGGCAGTAGTCTATCGCCACCAAGTATCAAGTCTTCTTTTATCTCAGATTTCTCTTATCTCATTTCAATTTTGTTCACAAGAAATCGATCCTTCTTTGTTATGGTGATTTCAATATTCATTTTGATAACTTATCTGACGCCTTCAGCCCC
The DNA here is from genome assembly GCA_009760855.2 of Cristatella mucedo. NCBI lineage: Eukaryota > Metazoa > Bryozoa > Phylactolaemata > Cristatellidae > Cristatella > Cristatella mucedo. Next base: position 532,884 of record WPIO01000082.1, read on the forward strand.
AAATTTCGTACACTGACTGACTCGTTGTCTCTTGTGGCTTACGTCGACCAAATTTTTTCATACAGCTGTACTTTATCGTCGCCAATTTTTTCAAATTCTGCTATTCTGACCACATGGAGATCTAATTAAGTTTACAATGTGTGCCCTCCTTCTCCTCCTCCTCCTCATCTAAAATCACATGTGAATCGCGAAACCTCAAGAGCCTTGACATCGATGCTGTTCGTGCAAGAATATCTGCTTCGTCTCTGCTGCTCAATCCTCCTTCTGACCTGCCATCGTTGGTAGGTTGCTACAACACGACTAGCTAAAATAATTAATGAGTTTGCACCTCTGACTAAGCTTACTGTGTGGCCTCGCCCAAACGGCCTTTAGCTTACTGCAGATTTTAAACTAGCTTGGTCTACTAACCGCAAGCTTGAAAAATCATACATAAGTCAGGACTGACTGTCCATCAACAGTCATAAGAGGACTTTTGTAAATTTTACCAGTCTGTCTTAGCAAAGGCCAAGACTAGCTTCTATACAAACATTGTTTATTAACAGATGCACAATTCACAAATGCTGATGTCAACGATCAACCATCTCCTTAATCGCTCACAGATTAGCTCCTTACCTAGTGATTCCTGTGATGATCTAGCTGTTCGCTTCTCTAGCTTTTTTTATCAACAAGACAGGCAAGATTAAGGAGTCCATCCCTGAGATGGCAGCTTCTACCCTGAAATCCGGTCCCTCAACTCCATGCAGCACTTCAATGTTTACATTCAAGGAGTTCACTAGTGACCTCGTCCTGAAGTTCATATCCAAATCAAAGAAGAGAACTAATCCTCTGGACCCTGTTCCCACTGTTCTGCTTCTACGATCCATTGATCTGCTGCTGCCACATATAACTAACATAAAAATATGTCACTCAATTTTTCATGTCAGATTGGTCATGTCCTAGTACCTTCAAAAAGGCTATAGTCAGACCACTACTTAAGAAAGCCACACTAGACCAAGAGAACTTGACCAACTTCCGCCCAGTCTCCCTTCTACCACTCCTGTCGAAGACACTAGTACGTTTCGTGGCAGACCAGCTGAGTTCATACAAAACTTCAAACCTTGCTAGTAAGTTCCAGTCTGGTTTTAGAGCTAATCACTCAACAGAGTCAGCATTGCTTTGGGTGCATAACGACCTACTTAGGAATGCAGACGCCGGTAGAGTATCTCTGCTTATTAATTTTTCGGTAGCTTTTGATACTATCGGTTACCAAGTATTTCTTGAGTGCCTCTCATCTCGCATGGGCATCACTGGCACTGCATCGCAATGGTCCAAGTCCTATCTCAGTGGGAGACTCTTGAGTTTTGATCTAAATGGGCAAAGATCATTCGAAGAATCTCTGAAATATGGGGCACCTCAGGGCTCCATGCTTGGTCCTGCTCTTTTCACGGTTTATACTCTTCCTTTTGCCCACGTGATTGCAAAGCACAATATAGGCTTTCACTTCTATGCAGATGACACTCAGTCGTACCTTTTCCTTGATCAATCGCAGCCTTCCAGCACGCCGAATTCTCTTAACTCCCTTGCTGCATGTATTGATGATATCCGCACATGGATGGCAGCAAATTCTCTTAAATTGAATGATGACAAAACTAACTTACTAGTTATGGGCGAACCCGGTGTGATTCATATATTGGAAAGGCTAACGCTCAAAATTGGCTCTTCCAGCCTATCTCCTGTTGAATCAGCTCGAAATCTATGTGTCATGTTCCAAAATGACCTCTCGTTAGACGACCACATCAGCTCCACAGTCAAGTCTGCCTACTTTCAGATACATAACATTGCTAAAATTCGGGCTTGTTTAGATAAGGATACCACGTCTACGTTGGTCCATGCATTTGTGACATCCCGTATAGATTTCTGTAACTCAATGCTTGCTGGTCAACCGGCCTGTGCAATCAGGTGCTTACAGCTGGTGCAAAATTCTGCAGCTAGACTTGTCTGTCGTGAGCGTCACAGTTGCCACAGCACACCACTTCTCACCGACCAGCACTGGCAACCAGTCAAGCAACGGATTGATTTCAAGGTTTTGTCACTCACGTTTAGGTTCCTTCATTCTTCGGCTCCAGCCTACCAATTTGGTCTACTCCCGCACCAGGCTAAGCACCGTACCACCTGCTTTTTGGAATCCAGCTGTTTGCCCATGCCTCATACAAACCTCAAATCCTTTGGAGACCGTGCCTTTAGTTCGTATGTTCCCAAAGCCCGGAATTCTCTTCCGACTTGCGCCACGACATCTCATGACTTGTCCACATTTAAAAAGAAACTATAAACGCACCTATTTATCTCGGCACTTAGTGGGTCCCTGTGATTCGTTTTTTATGTGCGTATGCATGCTGATACTGTGCATAATGTCACTAACCATACTTGCATGCTGACCTTGTGCATTTCACCCCTAACCACTTTATTCATGTTGTTAAATGAGCACACTACCATAGCCATTCGATCTTCCTTCCTTAGCAGCAAATGTAAAGTGCCTAGAAAGAGATTGAGTTCTCCGAGGGTGCTGTATCAAATGCATTATTATTATTATGATTAACGTCTGAACTTTAGAAGCTTCTAAGATCTATGCATTAGTGGTGGAGTTTGGTCGGGTAAACTCCCTTAAAATGCTTCTCAACTTCCAGCAAGAAACCAAATCTTGCATCAAGATCTGTGAGCCGGGAAAACCTAGTTATAATTTCTTATCGGAGCTAGTCCATGCTATCCTTCGTGATTCTGAAAGTCTTCTTCTCTGTCGTGAGAAATACGCCTGTGAGTGAGTCCTCCAGGAACCTGTGTCCCTCAGTGGATTCTTCATTCAATTAAAACTCCCCACGATTCAATCTTCTTTTGGCATCTAGTAGATATTATTGGCGCTGGTACTATCGAAGTCTTGATAACTCAATCTTTAGAGAGTGGAGTCACAAGAGGCATCTTTGAAGTTCATGTTTGGATACTGCGGTCTTTTCTGAAAGTGGTCAATCTTCCTTAAGATTCTGTACAAATATGGTAACAGAGCCAAAAATTTAAAGTTCAATATATGTGTGAGACTGCCAGCTTCACTTCTTGTTTCAAATGTTTCACTTGCATCGTAAGGCAGTTGCTCCAAAAGACCCACTATACTGTTCAATCCATCATTGATAGCCCATACAACTTTTACTCTTGCACGCTACCTTGTTGCAGAGTAACGTTTGAAAGTGATGGCTAAGACTTCATTCAGTTCTTTATACCTCAGAGTTGATCTTGAAAACGATAAGTATGTGCTTTCAATCGTCCAAAAAAATAGTAATGGCAACGGAATCTTGACTTGCAGCATGAACTCCTGCCAGGTTCAAGCTGTGGTTATCACATGTTACAAAAATTGCCGTCTCATTTTTGTACAGTATTCTCTTTTGGACACCTGACGAGTGGGCCAGACATGAATGCTGCTTCGTCTTAGCAAAGCCAGTTAAGCCTAGTGTGGTCTAATAGTGTGTCGGTGCTCAGCCACGGTACGCTGGCTCTTCCTTGACGTGAAGCAGCCCGCCTGTTGCAGGCAGGCTGGGGCAAGCTGACGGAGAATCAGCTCGAACGCACGAAAGAAGGGGTAAACGGTCGTGTGCTTGTTGCACTGCGAGCGCCAGTCGAATACACGGCGGTTGAAGCCCCTTTGGTGTTTCCGCGTCGTCGCGTGTGTGTCGCTAGAGCGTCAAGCTACAGCTTGGTCTAAGTCTGTAAACATGCTTAACTAGCTCAGCCAGCAATAGCCAAGCCCATTGAAACAAGGACTTGCTTGAAATCAACGTTGGTACTCTCAGATCAAATTTTATTTGTAATTAGGCACAATTCATTTCGCTTTTGGCGCTCCCATGGCGTTGGCGCCCGGGGTCACGTGTTCCCTTCCTGCCCACCCCTTACTATACTACCGCTCCTCACCACCCGTCGAGTGCTCCTCGCTCGTGCAGCGCCTGCTCTCCAATTTGACTAAGTAACGACAGGCCTGCGAGCAAACAAGAACGAAAAGAAGAAGAGAGAGAGAGAGGACTGCCGCGATGCGATGTAAGAGATAGGGGATAGGTGAGGTGAGGACATAATTTGAAAGGAACAACAACTTTCACAATCGCCCGTCTAGATGTAGCCTGGGTGCTAAAACAGCGGCGAGCTAAGTCAGACGTATTAGGACTGACCTTAATGCCCCGCAAATCCCCGCAGATGCCCCGCAAATCAGGCTGACAGTTCAGATGCGTATAGCTGGCTGGTTTTGCATTCAGTTTCTATTGCACCAGAATCCACTTAAAAAAAGGAGCCGCACAATTTTTCATCTCAAAACAGAACAGTAAGTATAGTTTTGTACAGTGACCATTTTTAGATTCGAGAGGTCAAAATCACAAGTGCTATCTTCGAGCAACGCCGTAGCCCCAAATTTTCTCAGACGCCCAACCTAGTCTGTCGAGACGGACAAGACCGGAAATAGTACATCGCGCTGCTCCTGCGCCATGCGGCCTGTTTTTATTTTTTGCAGACCTTCAAAAGGCGCTCAGTTTACGCGAAACTTAAAGCGGTTGGGCGCCAGAGGACCAGTAGAGGGTTTTGTTAGGCTGGATGTGCTGCGGACAAGCTGTAACAATAATAATAATAACACTAATATATAGCGACGGCAATGATAATAATACAAGGTTGTTTGTACAGCACCATAAGAAAACTAAATCTCGAACGAAATCACTCGAGAGAACACTTCGGGGCTACCGGTTATTACTACCCTGATTAGTAACGTGCACTGAATCGTGCACGGGCATGAATGTAGGGCACACAGGAAAGACAAAGTTCGCCGGGGCCACCCGACTAAGTAAGCGGAGCAGACGCGTCTTTAGCTGAGACTAAATCCTGCAAAGTCAACGGATGCCGCTGGCGGCGACAGAAGTAAATGCTACTCGTAGATGTGGCGCGTTCACGACTTTTTATTTATTGACCGATCGTCGCGTGGACTCGCGAGCCGCCGCCGCCGCACCATGCCTGAGTGACGTGGAGCGGCGGCGGGTGAGCGTCCCCGGACGTCACGTTTTTGCCTGCAGTCATGCTAACTGCAACGCGCAGGGTGCGTGTGCACCCCGAAAGCTGCCCCGCTCGCTGGTGGGTACATGTCCTCGCTCACGACCTCTGCGCATGTACCCGTGCGCACGCCGAGAGGCAGTAAAGGAAGGTCTCTCGCTTGGCGATGTTAAGCTCCTGCGATTCGCCACACCCACTTGCCGCCGGAACCGTAGCGGCCCAGCAAAGACTGGTGGCTCAGGCGGACTAAGAATACTCCTATTCGTGCGAAGAGTAGTAGAGCATTATTACGGATTATCTGTGATAATTATTATGACCACCGAGCTGCAGCGCTAACGCCATCCTTCGTAAATATTCGTCACAGCGGTCGGCCATCAGCAGGACATAGCTCGGCTGCATGGCACACTAGGTAAGGCGGTTGCTTTCCGCGACCTCGGTCCCGAGGTCGTGGGTTCGATTCCTGCGGTGGGCGATCGTTTATCGCCACAGCAAGCGGTGGCGATAGCCGTAGAGGCTCTTCTGTCGCTATACAAAAAGAGGCCGTTTAATCAGCTAGGATTTATGTATTCATTATTTGCGGCACTTAAAAGAGAGAGGGCATCTAGCAGCTTCTCGGGCGACATTTATACTCGGCCAGCTGCCGCGAGCGAGACGCTGACTGGCACGATCGATCCTGAGGCGCCGCCCTGGTTTTGCCCAGGAGTGTCAGGTGCTCGCCTGAGACGACTGAGAGCTGTGGGCTCGAGCCCTGCGGTATATGCGAAGCGCTTGAATAGAGATCAAGTTCTCTTGGGGGGGGCGGGCGCTATGCAAACGAGCTAGGTTTTTAGGTGACTTGCCGCGGTCAGCAAACCGCAGGTCACGCTCGTCAGGCAGTTTATAGAGCTGAGCTTCCATATAAATGATCGTGCGATGCCGTCGACAGCGCGCACCGCCGCAAGAGACGACGAGGGCCGGTATAGGAGCACAAAAGAGAGCGAAGCCGCCGCGCGGATTGTCCATTTAGCTCCTCCTCCAGCTCGGGCGACCATCTGCTGTGGCCACTCTAGAGCTGCGCCGCCGCCGCCGCGCACCGCCCCGGCAAGTTCCTTTAGTCTCGCCATAAAAAATATGGTGGCCACTCTATGCAAAAAAAAAAGAAAAAATAACGGCGCCGAATGCACTTCTGGGAAGTGGCTGTGATCTTCCGCTCTGAAGATGCATCGAAGGCGCCCGCGCCTGACTGACTTATCCAGCGCTGCGTAGAAACAGTCGGTCGGCTTCTTCCTCTTGAGAAGCACCAAGACACCGCTGTGCGGCGGCGATGAATGTCGCCGTGCAAGCCTTTTGAGCCGCCCTCCAATCCTAACAGCCGCTCTCTCTCTCTCTCTCTCTCTCTCTCTCTCTCTCTCTCTCTCTCTCTCTCTCTCTCTCTCCCTCTCTCTCTCTCTCTCTCTGAAAGAGCCAGGTCACCGTTCGTGACGGACTGCGGGGCGTCCAGAGAGAGGCTCTAGAGGAGACGTTCTCGGCGGCACGCTACATCCGGAACCTCGCATGAGGTGTAAGCCACACGCCCTCCTTGGGCAGCCTGCCTGCTGCTGCATTCGCTCCGCGATCCGCTTCCTTGCCAGACTTGTTCGCACTGTCCCGAGCGGGAGCTTGCAAGAGTCCCGCCCGCACAGAGCCCCCCCCCCCGGGAGGATGCAGTTGACCAAATCTCCTACGTCAGAGGAGAGGAGCGGACCAACTCGGGCCGGCCGCGGATAAACTTCGTTATTTTTGTCGAATGGGGATTTTTATTAGCTTCTTCTAAACAAGTGCGCTCTTAAAAGAGGCCAGCGAGTCTCTTTTTTTGAAGAAACCGGAGAGGCGGAAGGTCGTCCTGAGCATATCGCACGTAGTTATCACTCAATTGGTTACGTGGTCTCAGCGCCGACCCCCGAGAAGAACAACGAGGCTGAACGGCACGATAGTGTCGAATTGACGCATTGGCAGCTTACCTTTGAGTCGACTTTAATTAGCAACCTTTGACGCGACGATCGGCGAATCAGAACAAACGTTGACGTGTCGTCCCGCAGAGGTAAACTTTTCAGTATGCCATAGGTCAGGGTCTCGTGAAACCTTAACCCCAATTGATGTGCCTCCAACGAACAGTTTCTTAAAAGTCCCAATTATCCACTGACCGCCTACCGGTCAGCCGACCTTCTTTAGGATTAGTGCTTAAGGATTTAAGAGATGACGATTACAGCCTACGCCTTTGGCGTACAGAGGAAGACTGGATGGCGTAATTCCAGAAATTACATTGGATGCGCACAAGCCCTCTCTCATTAGTCAGGTCTTGGCCCCATCCCTCTGGTTCTATCTATCGATAATTACTTGACGATTCCTTGCGTATAACCTTTCAGGCGACGCAGCTATGTTTGCAAGCTTACTCAGCAGTAACGCGCCTACGGCTTCGTCAGTGCGTCGAACTCGCCTTAACATGCCTCATTCAAACGCAGTTTTTCGATTTATGAAGTGGCATTTTGCATTCATGAAGCTGCATTTGACCTCCCATTTGGTAGTTTCGCGAATGCTGCGCTCTTTTACATTCACGCGCTGATGCAGTTGATGATTAAGAGAGAGAGAGAGAGAGAGAGAGAGAGAGAGAGAGAGAGAGAGAGAGAGAGAGAGAGAGAGAGAGAGAGAGAGGGGGAGAGAGAGAGAGAGAGAGAGAGAGAGAGAGAGAGAGAGAGAGAGAGAGAGAGAGAGAGAGAGAGAGAGAGAGAGAGAGAGAGAGAGAGAGAGAGAGGGAGAGAGGGAGAGAGAGAGAGAGGGAGAGAGAGAGGGAGAGAGAGAGAGAGAGAGAGAGAGAGAGAGAGAGAGAGAGAGAGAGAGAGAGAGAGAGAGAGAGAGAAAGAGAGAGAGAGAGAGAGAGAGAGAGAGAGAGAGAGAGAGAGAAAGAGAGAGAGAGAGAGAGAGGAGAGAGAGAGAGACAGAGAGAGAGAGAGAGGGGGGCTAGAGCCTCGCCACGGCCGGCCACCCTGGAGCGGCGATGCGCAGGTGCGCTGCGGAGCTGCCGAAAAACCGCTCTCTAGCCCCCCTTAGAACCCCGCGAGCCCACGTTCCCTCCCCGATGGAATTTTCCTAAAATTGCACTTATCTCGGCAAGTAGTTGTATTACAAGTCCTATTGGTCAATCCAGTGGCGTTGCCAGGATTTTCTTCTAGGGAGATAAGACCTGCAAAGTTTGTAAATAGGGGCAAGGCTTCGTGTAAGCGGTGCTAGACCCATAACTAGAAAGAATGTATAGCACAGAATTATATTGTTTATGCGACATGAACTCTGCGGTTCCTCATCGAATGGAATTAAGACATAATCTCGTCATTAGTGAAGGTCGGTGGGCGTACGAAGGAAGGGCGGGGCAGTAATAGAGCCCCGCTGCTTCCTCTGGCTCCGTCACGTGCTCAAGCAATCCTTCAATCGCAAGACGCGTAGCAGAAGTGGTAGCGACATGCAGCTAGATCAACGTGGCTGACTGTAGGTTTAGTAAAGCTGGACACCGAGCAGCTTCTACAGTGGCCTGGAGCGGTTGGGTGGGGTCGCTGTCGGTGTTAGGCGCCACTGTTCACGCGATACTAAAGGAAAACTCGTTAGACGCCTTGCAAAGACTATTACATAACATAATAACAGTATTATGCTGTGCTCGCAACTGCATGGCAGTCGCATCGTGAGGATTCTCATTGTGAGCGCCTTGGAGAGATCGTAAATCCTGTTAACAACAAGAGAGGCTATTAGCTCGTTTTTAGATTTTTAATTGTAGTATTCTTTTTCACTCTATTAATATTAGTCTATGTTATCTCGCAATTTACGCTGTTAATGCGTCTTCACTGGCTATTTGTTCCCATCAACATATTTCGGGAGCGAATGAGAACACTGGTATAAGTTGGCAGCATAGTTGGCAGCAGGAGAGTAGTTGTTGCATAGCAGTGGCTCTGGCGGTGGCAGGTCTTGTGGGAGTCTTACGGAGACACAGCTGGCGAACGTGAGCGGTAAAGGAGCATCTTTATTTATTACTCTCAAAGCGTACTTATACGAGAGCTCGATGAATCATAGCAGACGACAAGAAATATAACATGCATTAGTGGTCTGAAGATGCTCTATGTCAAAGGCTTAACTACTGGCCACACGCGAGGCATGTACATTAGTGTCGAGGCGCTTCGTTACTTGCAACAGCAGAAGATGCAGATACACAAAACATTGTCGTTGCGTACGAATCATAGAAATAAGTTCCACAGTCTAGGACCTGCAGAGCAAAACCTTTTGCTGCGAAAGGTCTTTAAGTGGAGGAATGGAAAAGCTAATTTATTGTCCATACGAGACCTGAGGGCACGAGGAGGCTGGAACTGGTGCAGCAGTTCAGCTAGGTATGAAGGAGGAGCCAAACCGTGGCCTTGGCCTTGTGGGTCAGCGTAAGAACTTGGCTCTGTGCTCTGCATCCGTTTATCAACCGGCAGCCATCCTAGCTCTTTTGGCGAAGTGGTTAAACCTCTGGGATTTGAAAACTAGTTTTGCAGCCATATTCATAGCCAGCTGCATTGAGCTTTTTTGCGGTAGCTCGGTCAAAAGAAATATACAATAATCCAGCCAAGACAGAACTAAGCACCTAGTTTAGTTTTTTGAAGGCCATTGTCATTTTGAAGGCCAGTTCCTAATCTTACATATGGAATGGACGTGATTGCTAGCTGTGGAAGCAGTCTTCTTAACGAAGCTTTCAAAATTTGGTTAGCTGTCGAAGACGACACTTACATTCCGAGACATGATGATGGTTGCACAACAGCACCACCTATTCGAAGAGCAAAGTCTTCTAATCCAGACACACGCTTACGGTGTCCTCTGAGCAGCGGTTCAGTTTTATCGTTGCTTAGCTTCAGGAAATTTCCCGACATCCAGGATCGAATGTCGGCAAGGCAAGCATTCAGTTTATCAGTCGCTGCAGCAGACTCCAACGGTTTATAAGATAAATTCAGCTGAGTATCGTCAGCATAAAAGTGATATCTTATTCCATGGGCTTGAATCACTTTTCCCAGAGCTTGAGTACAAATGGAGAACAGCAGGAGGTCCGAGGGCTGATCCTCGAGAGATTCCACGGGTGAGTGGTCTGGTGGATGAGACCTGACCCCTACAGGACGACATTGTTTGAACACGATTGGATAAGTACGATTTGAACCACGCCGCTGCTTCGTCTGCCGGACTGATTCTTGTTCTCAATCGTTCAAGTAGGACGTTAATGGAGTCGAAGGCAGCTGATAGATCTAGCAATGCTAGGGCAGTGAGTGACATTTCCGTCATCGTTGCTGGATAGGATGCCATTGGTTACACGGAGGAGAGCAGTTTCAGTGGAGTGCTGCCGCTTGAATCCCGATTGAAATTGTTCTAAAATTTCATTGTTTTCAATGTGTGCTATCAGCTGCTTAGCGACAATTTTTGAATAATCTTTGACCAAAAAGAAGAATGGAAGAACTGGGCTATAATTTGCAAGGACGTCTATATCTTATCCAAGCTGTTTAAGTAACGGTCCGACGATGACCGATTTGAAGGACTTGCGTAAAACCTCTTCTTTTTAGAGAAGCATTAGAAATCTTGGTTATCGCTGTGCTAAGTTAGTTTGCCGGTGAGGACCACAGAGATAATGATTTGGGGTCTTCAGGGGAGAGTTTTTTTTTAGTAGACCTTATTAAGGTAGCCACATAGCACGCAGAAACCTCGGGAAATCTTTAAAGGAAGGTCACAGGTTGCGATTTCGCAATAGCTTTAGCCAGAGGGAACTCTATGGAAGCACGAGTGTGTGCACTTTACATGGATGCGACAGAAGTATTTTATTGAGCTCATTTCTGCGTGGAGCCACGCTCACAAAAGCTGCAACCAGAGGATTTCACGAAAGGTACCAATAGTCTAGGCCTGAAGACCAGGTGAACCTAATAGTAGGCAATGGCGTGACAGGAACTTTTAAGGTTAGCTCGTAAACATTAGATTGGCCTTATCGTCGTTTAATTTTAAAGTTGATCCAAATGCGAATGCCGGAGATACAAGCTGTTGAGGAGCTAAGAGAATGTGAGCTGCCGGAAGGCCGTGAAATAACAGAGTGCAGTTAGAGCCGTGTCATCTGCGTAGACATAAATGACAGGTTGTGCTTAGCGGCTACATCGGCATAAGAAGGGAAGCTTGAACAGATCCCTGTGGGTATACCATACTTAAAAATTTCACCTGGCAAACGATGCTTATTGACATCTACGCTCTGAACTATACAACTTTGCAAGAACCTAAACCAGTGCATTGAGAAGTCAGCTCGAGCTCAGGCGAGACGATAGGCGCTCTAAGAGTACCTGAAGATAGATGGCTTTACGTGTACCTAAGAAACCCGGCAGATTTAGCAGACACTATACATTTACCGGCGCTGTCTTTTCTGAATGGATTGCCTTACGTGGTGTGCGCTTCTGCTGTAGTTAGCGAGGCGCCTGACACTAATGAACATGATTCACCTGTGGCCAACAGCCAAGCCACCGATGCAGCACAGCGTCAGGCCACTAATGCATGTTATATGTCGTGTCGTTGTTGTGATTAATCGGGCTCTTATATATGTGGTAGTTGAGAGGAATAAAGGAGTCTCGTTTACCGCGAACGAGCGCCCGCTGTGTCTCCGTGAGACTACCACTAGAACAGCCGCCGCCGGAGACACGGTCACACAACACTTACATACGATGGCAGAGGCCAATCCAAACACCGTTCGATATATGTACTGACTAGCACCGATGGCTTGCTGCTACGGGCTCAGATCAGGTCAGGTCCGGTCCACCCTTCTCAATTCCTGGTAAAAGGATGTATAGAATACCTAATAGTACCATTTTGAAGCATTTTTTAACTTAACATCATTATGCTAATGTAACGTTGACACGTGCTGTTGAGCAACATTCTTTATTATTTACTAAATCTTTAGATGAATATTTACAACGGGGCTCGAGCCAGGCTCAGACAATTGGTTTCTTTTCGGTTCTGCTTCGGTTTTTTCCGCTGTTTATATTACGTCCTGCTTTCTTCTAGCGACACATTAACTATTACTGGAGGATCGTGGGTAAGTCGTTGATGATCTTAACCGATGGTGAGCCAGCCAGCTGCATGTCCGACACTAATCTTATCAATTCACATTATGGTACTCTCGTAAAGTATTTTTGTACTGCTATCACAATGACCTGCCCCAGTGAGCACTGGGAGAGCTTCAGCATTGCCCTACGGTCACGGTTCATTGTCGGCTTACTTGTCTTGACGATTGGCTTTCAGTCTGCCGTCTCAAAATTTTATTTCGCTAGCTATCAGTAGTACTGATGCATAAATAAGGTGACTCATACATGGATTGTATATTGAATTGCCGATCACGTCGCCCACCATTCCTATTCGGTCCTCCGGACACACTAACCTAGCCACCAGTCGCTTCCGGAACTTCTTTTGGAGAACAACGCCCCTTGTATTAAAATTCATACTTTGGGTCAGCATGGCAAACAACTCCTACGACGCTTTCTACGATTTATAACAAACAGCCTTGCTGTCTAATGTTTTCTGGCATTTCCTACTACTCGAACGTTTAGTGTCGGTAATGCAATGGCGACGAGGATGGGATCCTAACTAAAGGCAATGTGGAGTTCTGACTGCTTCCTCTGGTACGAGAGCTCTGCCGGGAAGTCAGAAAAGGGAATTGCGGTACATTGAGTGGTATACGGAGAGCGGACACGTTCAGATTACTAACAGATTACTCGAAATAACAGCCGTGAGAAGAATTTCGATGAGGATTCTCAACGTAATGATAGTCGTAAGCATCCTCCAGGGTAGGCACTTTTTGATTATTTGCATTATGAGAGCTCTGCCACAACTAGCCAGCCTTATGCTATAGAACAGTTGCACTAGTAAGGATCGTTCTGATATCCGTAGCTACTCAGTCTGATCAGTGTTACAAATGTGGTGGAAACTGCTGCAAAGTACACAGCTGCAAGAGCTCTGACGCTGAGTTTACACCATAAACGTCAGCACTTTCTTCAGTAGTGGCTATTGCGACAACTTCATGAAAGCTGCTATGTACGCATATACGGAGGTGAGTCTTGAGATGAGTGGATATGTCGCAAACACGGTTTTTCGTATGAAGCATCGGCATTGCAGGCAGGCTGATGCTTCTGACCTAGTTACATTTTGTGCCCCCGTGCCGGACTGTTTTTTCACGTGTGGTAGTCTCTGTTGGTTGAGTCGGCTTCACAGCTAGTTCGCTTATACTAATATAACGAACGATCTCACCTTGACCTGCAGTGCAGCACTGGATGACTCAGGACAATGGGTCTATTTTTGGAGCCGCTGACCAGTGCTGATTGACTGGACGGCACGTGTCCTTAGGCCAGTTGAACTTCCTACGCCACATCTGCTACCACTGAACGAAATGAGTTAATAATAATAATAATAATAATGCACTTGATAAAGCACCCTCAGAGAACTCAATCTCTCTCTAGGCGCTTTACATTTGCTGCAAAGGGAAATGCAATTGAATGGTGAGTAACATAATGCTTGATAAACAAACAAAATGAGTAACATGGTTAGGGGTGACATGCACAGGGTCAGCATGCAAATGTGGTTAGTGGTAGCATGCACAGTGTCAGCACGCATAAGCACATCAAGGACGAATCACAGGGACCCAATAAATGCTGTCTTAAATAGGTGTGTTTTTAAGTTCTTTTGAAATGTGGTCAGGTCAGGAGATGTTCTGACGCAGGTCGGGAGGGAGTTCCAGGCTTTGGGAGCATACGAACTAAATGAACGGTCTCCAAAGGATTTGAGGTTTGTACAAGGTATTTGTAGACTGTTGGATTCCAAAAAGCGGGTGGTACGATGCTTGACCTGATGGGGGAGTATATCTGAGAGGTAGGCTGGAGCCAAAGAATGAAGGGACCTAAAAGTGAGCGACAAAACCTTGAAGTCAATTCGTTGCTTGACTGGTAGCCAGTGCAGGTCGGCGAGAAGTGGTGTGATGTAGCAACGCTCACGACAGACAAGCCTAGCTGCAGAGTTTTGCACCAGCTGCAATCGCCTGATCGCACATGCTGGTAGGCCAGTAAGCAGTTAGTTGCAGAAGTCGATACGAATGTCACAAATGCATGGACCAACATGGACGTGGTATCCTTATCTAAACAAGCCCGAATTTTAGCAATGTTATGTAGCTGAAAATAGGCAGATTTGACTGTGGAGCTGATATGGTCGTCTAACGAGAGGTCGCTTTGGAACATGACACCTAGATTTTGAGCTGATTCCACAGGAGATATGCTGGCAGAGCCAATTTTGAGAGTCAGTCTTTCAAATTTTTGAATCAGACTGGGTTTGCCCATAACTAGTAAGCTAGTTTTATCATCATTTAGTTTAAGAAAATTTGCTGCCATCCATGTTCGGATGTCATCAATACATGCAGCAAGTGAGTTGAGAGAATTCGAGGTGCTCGAAGGCTGGGAGGGATCAAAGCAAAGGTACAACTGAGTGTCATCCGCATAGAAGTGAAAGCCTAGATTGTGCTTGGCAATCACATCAGCAAGAGGCCGAGTATAAACCGTGAAAAGAACCAGACCTAGCACGGAGCCCCGAGGAACCCCATATTTCAGAGGTACCTCAGATGATCTTTGTCCATTCACGTCAATACTCTGGATTCTTCCACTGAGATAGGACCAGAACCACTTCAGAGCAGTGCCAGTGATGCCCAGGCGAGATGAGAGGCGCTCTAGAAGAACTTTGTGATCGATGGTATCAAAAGCTCTTCAACAGAAGCCAATGGCAACAAGATTCCTATGCACGACGGCTTGCTCAGCCAATAATCATCATTTAGCACTAGTATATATTGAACCTGTTTGTTGCTTACACTTTGCCCGTCTTTGGTACGATCCACGTTTTGTTGTCAGCTGCGTTATTCAAGCTCTTACCATTGACTAGTGAATGGCTCCACGTCAGCACTGCATCTCAGTGTCCCCTGCGTAGGCCACGTCTGCGGGCCTTGGATTATCAGGATGCCTACTATATGCCTTTTTGATAGCCATTTATTAGCATCACAGGTGCCAGCATTACCCTCAGAATTGCCTGTTGCATTTCCGGGCCTACATTATATATATATATTTATTTATTTAGTTCGATTGCATGCAGGCTGGTACAGCTCCTTTCCTCAACAGCTGGTGGGAGCATCCCCGAGAGGGGACCTGTGCACAGCTGTGGTCAGCTTCTAATGAGGCGTTGACACAGGCCGATAACCAGCTGGTGAACAGATGGTGGATTCACCATCGGGGTCGGCCAAGGGACAGCCAGGGTCGAGGAGAAGAGTCGAGCGAGAGTAGGGGCCGAGGGAAGCCGTCCGCCCTGGGGCTCCGTGCGTTGGTAATAAACTGTCGGTGTTGGGCATCGGCTGGCTCTCTGCTGTACGAACAAACTACAATATATATATATATATATATATATATATGTGTGTGTGTGTGTGTGTGTGTGTGTGTGTGTGTGTGTGTGTGTGTGTGTGTGTGTGTGTGTGTGCCACAGTGACTCGGGAAGACGTCACGTATGCAAGGCTTCAAAAGCTTTGTGTGATTTTAGTTAACGCATCTGAATGCCGAAACATCCCAGTCATCGGCACTTGTTGCGACAGTAAATTCAGCAGTCTGCTTTAAGCCTCCAGAAAGAGTAGTCTATGTTTATAAACTTGCTCTGCAGTTTTCTAAGGTACACGAATTTCCGGAAGTACAGCCTAGGACACAGAAAACATGTAACTTTTTCAAGGGGGCCCGAGGCAGCAATGACCGTCAAAGCGCCCCGTCAAACTTGCAAGGCTCTGCGTTGGGACAACCGCCTACTATGCGATTCGTGGATTGGCACGTCCATTCGAGTGACTGCAGAGTTGAGCCGAGTACTCATATCACACAAACAGGCGCCCATGAGTCTATTGCGTTTTTGAAAAACCAATTGCGATTTTTCGACCTTTGATTAAGAGCATGACTGACTTCCCCATTGAGGATCCACAGTGGGTTGCCTTTTCAAAAAAGAGGCGATCGCACGATATTGAAAAATGGCTCCAATGGTCGGTCTCTCGTAACGAAGGTTTAGCAGCACCAGTCGCTTCCTCCGTGGCTGTAGACGTCCTTCGCTCGGCCATACCTTTTCTTTGCCAATGTCAAAGGCCAGTGCAACCTAGCCAGCCAGCCAGCTTTGCTTTCATGATGCTGCGAGCTGGTGAAGGGATTAACGAGCCAGTCCAGCCAACCTACGAATGATTGCACCACGAGAACCACGCTCAGTGGGCTTATGGGAAGAGCGGATGTTGGTACTTCTGGACTCGCCAATGCGCCTGTATATTCCCCGAAGATACTTCTGTCGGAGAGCAGTGAGTCCACTCATTAACCGTTGCACTCTCCAGGGCTAGAGCACAATTCCCAAACGTAACGATTCCTTTCAAAGCAACGAGGCAAGCACTTGGAAGTTCCCGGCTTCCATCGATTATGGGTCGGTTTAGTTCAAGCAGCTGATATCTGCCTTTCATTCTTGTTAGGACGGCCCGATACCCGGCGACACCTCCAATGGAAGCAAAACCGAAGCAGGATCGATAACTAAAATCTAAACCGGCCTTGCCTAGAGACCCAGCTCACAGCTGCTGCAAGCAGGAGCAATAACGTCCAGTAAGCTTATAATGACTTGCTGTGCTGCTAATATCAGGTCTTATTTTCATACAAGCTGATCCAACAGCCTTTTTTGTATAGCGATAGAAGAGCCTTAACGGCTATCATCACTGCTTGCAGTTGTAATAAAGGATCGCCAACGGCAGGGTTCGAACCCTACGACCTCGGTCGTGAAAAGCAACCACCCGCCTTACCAAGTGTGCCATCACGGCTCACCGGTCTTAAACAAGAGGCAAAGGCATAAGGTCAATCGAGGTCGTATCATTGTGGCAAGCTCTCCACACGTGTATTATCAACATTTTTCACGCTTTAAGGAACTCCTTGAAGCCTCGATATAGGTAAATTATTAGCAGCTGTGTACTTTTCAAAAAACCAGCAGCTATAAGAAGCCAAGCGGCACAAGAGGCTGAGTTCGGTTGGGACAGCAAAACCCAGCCACTTCAGCTAGATCAATGTGTGTGGGCCCCCCAAAAAATACTAGCTGCCTCGACAGCCTCCTTTTCATAGTGAGAAACGATCCTTTACGGCTATTGCCACCACTTGCAACAGCAATAAAGGATCGCCAACTACAGGATTCGAACCCACGACCTCAGGACCGAGGTCGTGAAAAGCAACTGCCTTACCTAGTGTGCCATCACGGCTCAACTCAGTATTTGAGCCATAAGGGCCTGGGAATGGAATTGGTCGAGCAATCTGCAGTCGACCTACAGGCTTGGCACAGCATTCAGGGCCCACCTTGCATTTGGAAGCTAAAATGAGCAGCTGGCAATATGATCAGCTTTGCTCAACAAACATTGTGGGCGGACAGGTGAGCAAATGCGATTTGGAACAGCGCGACATCGCAAAACCGTTGCATAATTTGGACAGGCCGAGTAGAAACTTCCGTTTGAAGTGAATTTCCCCATTTCGCGTGCAAGCAGTTTTTACACGATGGAAACGAGTCTCGTCTACGGTTAAAAACCATAAGACTTAGGGACTGCTGGCTAGGATTTCCGAGCTGACAGAAAATCGGACAAATCCCTAAGCACCAATGCATCATGTGGGGGGGTGCATGGCTGCTATGCTGAATCGGCACAGACTAAGAAACTCAAGGTGCAAACTCTCACTTAGGGCATGTGCTGTAAGCATAACAGTAGTCAGCCAACCGGATGGCTCCAATGCTCCACAAAGTACGCATTGCAAGAGCTCAGGAGTTTTTTTTAAATTAAAGAGGTAGAAACTAACTGTCGCCTGATTCAATAGCCACAATTTAGATTTCGGTCGACGAGCAGCTAGCTGCATGGCTCAAATGTGTGTAATGGGAGCCTCTTACTCCGGGACTACGCAAGCTGCTGCAGCACATCAAGGAGCAGGGACCAAGTCTCAATATAAGTACACACGCGCACGCACGCACACACACACACAAAGGTCTTGGAACTTCGCGTTGTAGGAACGCAGCCTCCCGGGAGCTCTAGCCGGAGCATGCAGTTCTCATCTTTCTGCCAAATGGCAGCAGCAATTGCCGGCAGCTCTGCAAGGCTCAACGGCCATAGTCAGGCGAGAGCGGACTGCTGCACGAGCAAAATAACGCCAGACAGCGCGCAGCAAGGCACAAGAGACGCCTGTCTCAAGTTTCGAGTCAACAGCATGGCCTAGCAGGCATGCTGCTACACTGCCCATTTGGTGATGTCGGCGCTTACGAACGAAAAAGGTAGGGCGACACGTCCACATCGTCAGCAGCAACAGTGAACGCAGAAAGCATAAGCCCAAAGCGCAGCTAGAGTAGCAGCGGATAGCAAAAGCAGCAGGCGGTTTGGACGCCGGAAGTCCATCGACGACCGGCTCCAGCGAAGGCTGCTGCTGCCACCGCTGCCTCGGCCACTTTCGACGGGTATTTAAATTTTTTTGCCTGTTATTCGCATGGAAAAAGTCAATTACAAGAAGAGCCAAGGTGCGACCTTCGGCTGGCCGAAGCACACGAGTTCACACACTGCATCGCCTCACGATGCCATAGTGGAGAGCACCGCACTCGGCTGGCATGAAAGCGTCAGCGCCGAGATCCAGCCACCGAGCAGCAGTAGCAGCTGGTGGCCGAGCATGGTGGCCGAGCGAGCTCGACTCAGTCGGCACTCGATAGCCACTCAATCTTTCTTCTGCCGGCGTGCGCTCCACCAACCGGCATCACTCCAATGGCCCGCTCAAGAGATCTCGACGAACGACAGCAGTGCTCAGCGATAGGGCGCGACCTTGAAAGGATAGGTCAGTCGCACGTCGAGCTCCTCGTTGTGCTCGGCGAGCGACACCTCCCGATAGTGGAGCACGAGGCTCACGAGCGAGTCGTGGATGAGGTATGGCTCGGCGAAACCAAAGCCGCTCGTCTTGCGCATGATTATGCAGTGCTGCACTTTGCCACTGTGCCTACAAACGAACAACGGCAGGCGATGGCGTGCTCGCGCTGCGCACATAGCCAGGCACGGCACAGGGAGCTCAAGCGGGCACGGGCAGATGGCCTCGAGGGCGCCGAGGCGCTGAGCGAGTGCAGAAGTCGGCCTGCCACCTCACACCGCGAGTACCCAGGTCGCCGCCGCTACCGCTACTGCGATTTATAATAATGCAGTGGCTGCAACAGCGAGCATACTTGCACGACCCATAACTCGATCGGGCAACGACAGCAGCTGCGGCAGCAGCAGCTGTGGCTTAGGTTAGCCGGGCTTACACGATGGACAGGGCAAAACGGCCTTTCTGAGCGCTGTCGCGAATGAGGAACGAGCCGTCCTTCTTTCCGGTAAGCATGGCTTCCGCATCTCGACGCTCGCAGTGGATAAACCAGGTCGACTCGTCACGATGATGCACCACGTCGTCCTCACTAACAGGCGGCGGCGTGGACTGCTTCCTGCAATTTCCACCGAAGCGTGATACTTACCTCGAGCGCCGCAAAGGAGGGAAAGCATTCGGAAGCGCACAAAATAAAATAGGGCAGGGCACACGGCTAGCTGCGATGCACGACGGCAGAGGTGCAGTGGACGTAGCTGTGCCTGCCGCTTGTGCTGCTTGCAGTCGTCACCAAGCAAGCTACCTCTCAGCTAATAGGCTAGAGGGCTAAGAAAGCACTAGACTCTGGTGTTGGATGTCACTGGTTCACCACCACAAGCAGGTAATTTAGACTCTTTGCAGTTGCACCAGTGATGTGTAACGCCTGCGTCTTGCTCGATAGCTAACAACGTTGGAGAATACGCACTCAACAGTACTCAGCAGTGTTTATTTCTGGTGCAAAGACGTTAATCGGTACCATAAAAATCTCCCGTCTGCACATCAACAGGAACGCTGAGCCCTGCGCTAGCCCCTGCATGCAACTGCAGGGACTAGTGCAGGGTGCTACTGTTAGGCAGCTGCACTGCCATTGGGCTGGAGTTTACAACTATTCGTAAAACGATGCTAAACGGTGTGACATCCGGCTGCAGAGTTTCCGTGTTACCGCTTCAGGGGGCCTTTTTAACCAAATGATACTCATAGCTGCCTTAACTCGTCGTGACCGCTATGCTTCGGGCAGGGGATAAGGTCGTTTGGTGACCGACATGGCTGACGACTAGGTCAGTAACAGCATCCACTTTGTAATCCCATGATGGTTAGTCAGTGTTGAAACAAGTGTTCTTTGGCCGAGGTGGATGCATGCTTGCTACGACAGCTACGCCACCCCATCAAATACCGGTTTTCTTCAACGAAGCCGGCTGGAATAAATCCAATCGGAGGACCCAAAAGCAGCGACTTCGAGCTCCACAGGTCAACAACGCAAGGCCGAATAGACACAGCGCTCAGCTAACATACTTCTCAAATGCCAACACAGTTGCCCTGGATTCTACACGTCAGCAAACACCTTTTATCTGTAAGTATGAGCAGCAGGCTATATTAGTGTACACTGGCCGGGACGCGAGAAGACATAAACCACTAACAACATTTGCATGCTGACCCTGTGCATGTCACCCTTAACCATGTTATTCATGTTGTTTGTTTATCAAGCATGACATTACTCACCATTAAATTGCATTTCCCTTTGCAGCACATGTAAAGCGCCTAGAAAGAGATTGAGTTCTCTGAGGGCGCTTTATCAAGTGCATTATTATTCTTATTATTGTTAATAAACCTGAGAAATTACTAGGTCTACGAATATCAGATCTATGACTAGACGAGAATCATTTGTCCAAATACAGCTTCATTCCTAAATGCTTTTCGAGTTTCGAAGGTCTTCATAAGCAATGATGGACTTGCAGGAGCTAGGCCACATCCGGCACGACGATTCGTACAACGCAGAATATCGTGAAGTCACGAATGCAGCCATGAAGTTGTCTTAGCATTTTACCGACTACTCGGAAATTCCCCGATGACCGTCAGGATTTGTCCAAAGCCAATTGGATATCACAGTCATCAATAGGCCGAAGAAAGCATGTTTTGTTTTTACGAGCAAACACGTGACCATTTAAGACACCAAAAACGGCTGTGGCAGCAAGTGCCGTGCACTTGCTCCAAATGCTGCGTCCTCTAAGCATCGAAACATGATAATGTAGGGCAGACCCCTCTGCTTGCAGCAACTACCTACAACTAATGGGGATTCACTAGCTATGCACAAGTTTGGCTTAAAAACGGAGAAGCTGAGCCCACCTCCTTTTTGCACACCACTCCAGTGTCAGTGCGCCCAGGACTAGGCAAGGCAAAGCCGAACCTTAACCTTGCATAAGTATTGCCACTCGTAGCAAGGTTCACTACCGGGTGGCCAGTTGACGGGAGATGCCATGTTCTACGCGACGTGCACACCTGCAAGCAAGGCTGCCACTCACGGCCACGTGGCAGCAGCCTCGCTGTGGCATGGCCACCGTGCAGCTTCGACAGCGCTCATGCTCGGCAGCAGACGGCGACCGGTGCTCGGTCGCCAGGCTGCCCGCTCACCCAGTCTCCTGCTCTTCCAGCATCTTGTCGATTTGATACTTGGACACTCCGCGGTTCATAAGGGCCCTGGAAAGACAAGAATTATCATCCCCCAGTGTACTTCACAATGAGTCAACAGCAGCCCCCGACTCATGCGACTGCACTCACCGCCATTCACGTGCACCTGACAGCAGCAGGCCGTGAGCGCAGGAGTTTTCTCACCGAAAGAAGGCAGCAAGATTCCGGAAGAAAAAGCAAAATACCATGCGTCCGACAAGCAAAGTAGACCAGATAGCAGCCACAGCACTCGAGGTCTCTGGTCGGAGCACGCCGAACAGACGACTGACAAAACCCTCGCTGGCATGATCGCTCTTCATACGAAGCAAGAAAGGGCTCCAGCGTCACGCTGGCCAAGCAGCCAAAGCCCAGGCTCGCGGCACGACGCGTGGTCGTGATGGCACACTGGGTAAGGCGATTGCTTTTTACGACCTTGGTCCCGAGGTCGTGGGTTCGCATCCTCCGGAGGGCGATCCTTTATTGCCATGCAAGCTATGGTGATAGCCGTTAAGGATCTTCTGTCGCTAGACAAACAAGGCTGTTGAATCAGCTAGTGTTTTTTTTTAAATCGAGGAACTAAGCGAGAGCCTGGCTTCCGAGTCGAAGCGTCAAGAGCACGACGACTGCTTTGTGGAAGCTACCCCGCTGTTGGACGTTTCTCGGTTCTTGCCAGTCATCTGCCACGCCCTCGCCTGCTCGCAGTGTGCTCTGATACACTAGGCGAGTTTTTAAGGCAAAAAGGCTCAGCAACTGCTCTCCATGAATTATATGATGATACTCCTATGCTTGACCTCAGTCTCACCATTGCCACCCGACTGTGCAAGCTGCCGAAGCAGCATCAGGCCGCTTACGAGATTCCCACCCACTCTAACCCTGCTTTTTTCGACTAAACAAGCCTGCCCGCTACATCCACAGGACTCATAGAGCAGAAAGTGCAGATGCCGCCGCTGCAAGGACACGGCAGCCGGCGCTCGCGAAAGCAAAGCAGCTCGAGCGATCGAAAGGCAGGTGCCACGAGTCTAACCGACTCGAGCCAGAGCACCGCTCACCGCTAGATAGCAAGCCAGGGTGAGCGCAGTGCAATGGAGCCCGCCTGTGGATGGGGCTGGAGGTGGCGGCGCACTCGCGCGTGTGCCACCTCGGGCGGCAAGGACCTGGGGGCGGCCGCGCGCTTGCACCCTCTCTCTTGCTCACTTGATGCACTGCTCGCGCTGCTTGTACGTCCGCCTGATCTCAGGCTTGAGGCTGTTGAGCTCGGCGATGAGCGACTGGTTGAGCTGCGCCTGTTCGCGCACGCTCTCCTCCAGGCGCTCCTTGCTGTCGATGATGCTCGCCAGGCGACTGACGAGCAGTTCGTAGTTCTCACGCAGCCTGCGCCGCGAAAGACAAAGATGAGACGACGATGAGAGGCGACGATGCGGCACCGAGTGTGAGCTGCTGCAAGCGCTCGCGATCGAGGGAGCCCTGTAGCGCTGCAGTTGCTGCTGCCGTGGATGGCTGTCGTCGAGGTCGGCAGCCTGGAGGGGAAGACTCCACCCACGGGGGGGGGGGGTGGGAGACCGGCGCTCCCCCTTCCCTCCGGGTGGTGGGCAGGCGGGCCGGCGCATGCAGCTCGCAATCTCTCTCTCTCTCTCTCTCTCTCTCTCTCTCTCTCTCTCTCTCTCTCTCTCTCTGTGTGTCTCTCTCACTTGGTGGTTTCGTTCTGCGACTGAGCACTGCTCTGGTATTGCTCCTGCAGCTTCATCTGCTCCTCGAACACCACCTTCGTCGCCTTGAACGCTTCGAGCGCCTGGTAGCGCATCTGGATGTCGTGCGACAGCTTGGACTGCTCGCTTGTCAGCCGGTCGTAGTGCATCGTCTTCTCGAGGTACTCGTGGTTTTGCTGCTTCAGGACTGCATACATGGCCTCCACCTGCTCCATGCCGTCGTCTTCAACAGCCAGCTGCAAAGCGCCGCCGCGAGTCGTGACACGAAAGATGGCGGCAGTGCCTGCAGCCACAGGAGCAGTGAGTACTAGTGGGCCGTCACGTGCGGGTTTCGGGAGGGGTGGGACGGCGAAGCGAGGAAGCACCACTCTCGTTGCATCAGAGGCAGCAGAGGCAGATTTGGCAGCGAGTAGCTCCTAGCTTCCGGTCAACAGAGACCAATGCATTCGCAATCGGTTAAGGAGCGCAATCTGAACCCATAACCTTCTCATGAATGCCAAGAGCATTTTCCGAGAAGGATCGCCAGGCAGGCAATAAAGACGATATGAGAATACGAATATCTATTGCCCGTCACCACCCTCTCCACGGAGGTGTGCAGGAAGAATTGCAAAAAACTGTTGACAGCGGCCGCCCATGTGCAACTTTCGAATATCAAGGCAAAGCTTCAGCATAGGGAATAATGACAGATAAAAAGAATTTGCTCTCTCAACAGCAGGCTGCAACTGCCCCCTCCTTGTATCTATGGTGGCAGTATCGCTGCCGTACACTGGGTCCGGGGAGCTATGCAGATGGGCTATGCAGGAAACTCATGACAGCCGGCTGCACCAGATGCTTTAACGGGTACCAACTCTCTCCAGCTAGGGAACCGGACAAACACATTGACCTTCCCGGTCACAAGTGCCTTGTCACAATAGGGCCCGATCACTTGATGCCCAAGCACGAGGCAGATGCCGACGGCCACTGGGCTGGGCCTGTTTGCTGTTCAGCTGGGCACAGTAAGAGATCACCGCCTGTGAAGTAGCGTCCACCAAACTTGCACCTCTCACCAACATCGAGAAAGGTAAGTTGGGGCAGAGCTGTACCCAATAATAATAATAATAACAATCATAATCATAATAATCATCATCGTTTACATAGCATAGCACCCTAAAGAATTACACCGAGCTGATTTGATCTAGCGTTTAAGGTGCTCGCCCCGACCTAGGTCTGACTGAGGTCGTGGGCTCGAGCCCCAAGGCATATGTGAAGTGCCTGAATAGAGATTAGGTTCTCTTGGGGCACTATACAAATGAATTATATTATTATTATTATTATTATTATTATTATTATTATTATTAATCTCTTTCTAGGCACTTTACATATACCCAAGATTAAGCCACAAATGGAAACCGACTTTGACCTTGAAGGAGTTCATCAGGGGTGGCAACTAGTATGCTCCTACAAGAGGAGAGGAGCTCGGGCACGCTGGCACCTTTCCCTTCGGCATACCACGCACGCTCGGGGGTAGTTCGAGCAAGAGTGGGCATCACATCGTTTGAAAAACTTTACCGACCTCGAGAGCAGCAATCCACTGACAGCCATGCATGCAGGTCATGCCGTGCGCCACGGGGCACTCGCCACTTATGCATCGCTGACAAGCACCACGAAGCATCTGCCACCTCTACGGGCAGCAACCAAAAGTCGGAGTCAACAAAAGGTCGGCTATCACGGAAGCACAACAGACGATTCGGCAAGTGCCTCACCTCCTTACGAGAGATGGGGTACTTCAGAGTGGTATCCAGCGAGCGATTGTACTCGGCCAGCGAATGCTCCCGGAAGTGATTGACCAGCTCAATTACAGAACCAAACGCGTATGGCTCGAAAAAGCCAAACTTGCCGTTTCGGTGGTATATCTTTATCAGCTTGTTTGTACCACCCTTCCTATATAAAAGAGAGCGATCTTGTAGACAGCCACATTGAACACTACACAAAAACAAATAGTCGTGAAAAAAATAGAAAAGCCCCTCCCCTACACAAATATTACATTTAAACGCAGACATGTGGACAGAAAATGAAGGTCGACCTGACCGAGTCTAGCCAGCAAATCCAACGACAACATAGACACTGAAGACACGCACAACCTTCACAAAATTCTTGTTGCACCATCTGCTGTGCCATTCACTTGTGCCAGCAGATGGGTTTCAATGCACCACATAAAAACACATTAATGATACATGCTCAGTATCTCACATCAACTTCTAAAATTCTGAATGTAATCGACATACATGTAATCGTGTAAAAGGAAGTCATCTCCTAATTCGCTAGCCGTCACTGACTAATATAAAGAGTACCCAAACAATTTTTTATATATAATTACGAATGGTTGAAACTAAAAATTAAGCTTATTTTAAAATTGAAATTGATACTAACATCGTTCTTAAATATGAACACAATGCAACTTTCAACTATGAGAATGCATCTTGCCAGTAGCATTTATACTCGCATAGGCTCTTTCCTCGTTGGTTAGCTGCAGGCTAGCAGATCAGCACTGATTAGAACATTGGGAATTAGGTTTCTGTCATTGATGGTACAGTTATGAACAAATCTTTGGAATAATTTGCTTAATTTTTCGTCTTTAAAGATTTTTCTACATTAGGAAAGAATTGTAAGATTGCCCGTTCGTAATGGCTGGCTCACCGGCTAGATCATCATGCACTCATGATCTCCCTCTAAAGCAAAGTTGGAGTTCCCGTGATTTTTTAGGAGTATAGACTACCATTTAAGGCATTCAAAAGTAAAAGTGTTAGCGATAAGATATGCAATTAATATTAAGCTATCTTCTCTTTACAAATTAAATAAGTCTCAAAGAGGCAGTAGAGAGCAGAGTCTGACCTGAGTCAGCACTCCCAATCTGGTGTAAACGTGCTCTACAGGATATACGGACGAGCAATTGGTTCAGCCAACTTAAAATTATTGAGGCAACAGACAGCCTTTGAGAGGCTTTCACTATAATATTTAGGTCACTCTTCAGCTAAAAAATCTATTCATATCCCGCAGGGGCTGGAGTACAAAGAATTAAGAGCATTTCCTGCAAGGTAATAACACATAAGCTGTCCACACGCCCTTTAATATGGTGCACAAGTCCCAAACCATATGAGCGATAACAATCTCCGATTGTATACTGATACATAGTAGACCAGGCAAACACGGTTCCCATAAATCTGACCAAGCTGCAGAGTAGGAAATTGACCGATGGTTTGTCAAACCATTACGACCAGTTTCTCCTAGACCGTAGACTACTAGCCACTGGTTGACCTTCCAAAGCCTCTATTATATATCATCCAAGTCTGCTATCAGTCGTATGTCAACAAAAATGTTCATCGGTGAAGCAAGTAAATGTAATGTATCTCCGTCTGTAACTCCACAAAGCCAAAAAAACTATGTGGGTGTTATGCAGGAGAGTTTTGTATATCGCATTCACAGCCTAAGCGGCTTTCGGTATGAATTCGGTAGCCAACAGACTTCGCCTCACGCAACAACAAGAAAATGGGAACCACAGCAGAGTCATGAGAGCAGTTGAGGTAGTGAGTAACATGGAAGTAGCAGCCCAGGAAGGCTGGAAAAGATGTGACACTATCCGGCAGCAGGAGAGTAGTTGTCGTTGTGTAAGAATCGTGAAAGTGAGTTCCACAGTCTAGGACCTACAGACCTAAAGCTTCTGCTGCTAAAGGTCTTAAGGCGGAGGAATGGAAAAACTAATTTATTGTCCATACGAGACCTGAGGGCACGAGGAGGCTGAAACTGGTGCAGCAGTTCAGCTAGGTATGGAGGAGCCAAGCCGTGGCAGGTATTGTGGGTCTGGTAACACACTGCTCTGTATCCGTTGATCAACCCGGCAGCCATCTTTTAGCAAAGTGGTCAAACCTCTGGGATTTGCAAACTAGCCTTGCAGCCATATTCATAGCCAGCTGCAGTAGCTTAGTGGCTTTTTTTCAGTATCCCAGCCAAATGGGAATTACAATAATCAAGCCGAGACAGAACTAGGGAGCTAGTTAATTTTTTGCATGCCACTGTGGAAGACAGCTCCTAATCTTAGATAGGGATTGGAAGTGATCACAAGCTGTAGAAGCAGTCTTCTGAATGAAGCTTTCAAAATTTAGGCAGCTGTTGAAAGACACCTACATTTCGAGCACGTGGTGATGGTCGCACGACAGCATCACTGATTAGAAGAGAGAAGCTTTTTAATCCAGCCACACGCTTACGGTGTCCTATGAGCAGCAGTTCGGTTTTATCGTCATTTAGTTTCAAGAAGTTTTCCGACATCCAGGATCGAATGTCGGCAAGGCAAGCATTCAGTTTCTCAGTGGCTGCAGCAGATTCCGACGGTTTGAATGACAAATACAGATAATTATCGTCAGCATAAAAGTGATATCCTATTCCATGGGCCAGAATCACTTTTCCGAGAGGTTGAGTATATATGGAGAACAGCAATGAACCAAGGACGGACCCATGAGGGACTCCACAGGTGACTGGACTTGTGGATGAGACCTGATTCCCACACGACATGGATTGAACACGATCAGACAAGAACGATGTAAACCATGCCAGTGCCTTGTCTTCCAGACCGATCGTTGGTCTTAATCGTTCAAGTAGGACATCACGATCAATGGTGTCGAAGGCAGCTGATAGATATAGTAGCGCTAGGGCAGCAAGATTCCCGTCAGGTTTGAGTCTTGCTGATCAGTGCCAAGTTTGCTAATAAAACACTTATGAAGGCACCACCGACGAGACTGCACTCATCGTATGTGCAAATGTAAAAAAATATAGAGTAGATGTGTCCAACAATCGAATAACTGTTTATGGTAAATTTCATAAGAAAAACACGCTATAAATGACACCTGAAGTTTTAACGATTTCCAAATGAAATAAATGCATTAAAAACAACTAGGAAAACCATGTCTAAACCGCAAGTAAACCTGAAGCAGCATAACTACAAATAAAAATGTTACCGATCTCTGCATAATAATATGACTTGTGTTCCGACATGTTGAACCTTGGTACATGGATGATACATATAAATGCAATCAAACGTCATTGAATTTAATTATCTGCAATCGTGGACATTTACAGAAAAACTTATCTAACCGAAATAAGAAATGAACTGAACAATGCATATGCACAAGCAAAGCGGAACTTATATTTGTAATTTCGAGTTGTTCTGTCAATTACTGGCCAAGTTATGGAATTTACAAGGCAAGAAGCTACACTGTAAATGAAGCTGTCTAAAAGTGACAAGCATGTATCTCAACAAGCTGCAAACATATACCTCCATGTACCAAGGTTCAACAAGTCGGGACACAAGTCGTATATGATGCTGAGATCAGTAACATTTTTACATGTCTTTATCCTGCTTCCAGTTTATTTACATGTTAGACATAGTTTTTCTAATCGCTTTTTAATGCTCTCCTTGCATTTATAGGTGCCCCCTCTTCCACCTTCCACCTCCCCTGCCCGGATTCCAGAGGGAGGAGAGAGAGAGGAAGAGGCAGAGGGAGAGGAAGAGGGAGAGGGGGAGAGCCAGACAGACAGACAGGGAGAGAGAGAGACAGGGAGAGAGAGACAGAGACAGACAGAGAGAGAGAGAGAGAGAGAGAGAGAGAGAGAGAGAGAGAGAGAGAGAGAGAGAGAGAGAGAGAGAGAGAGAGAGAGAGAGAGAGAGAGAGTGAGAGGCATCTCTTACAGTAAGCAACACTTTAAACATGCTTCGAGAGCACGAGAAAAACCGACTTGGCCCTATCTACTATTTCAGTGCCTCGTGACAGCACAAACTGAGCTCACGACACCAAATACAAGAAACTTACTGCAACGCTCACATACTATCAACTTCAACTGACTTGACTCAGTGATTAACGACAGATGATGAATCGAAGCTTCCAGATCGAAGCCTCAATCACTGGCATCCGAAGGTACCACCCACCAGTCCCCCCTCATCGGGCTGCTGTGGAACATTGCCTGTAGCCCCTCACGGCCACTCAAATCACGTTAAGCAGCATTGCACCCTAAGCATGCAACGGAGCGGAAAGACAAGCGCTAATCGCTAGAGCTCGTCTACTAGAGCTGCGTAAGTGCGCACGCAGGCCACCACCTGAGTGTCAGTGTGTAGTCGCCGTGTGTCATATTGGTGGACGCCATGCGGACAAGGAACGACCCGTCGGCACTGTCGCTCAGCCGCTCGTTCACTTCCTCCTTCGAGATGTCACCCCAGTACCATTCGGCATCTTCGAGCCTCATCGTGCCGGGGTCGAGCTGAATCAGTGGCTGCGGTGACATGGGCGGCCGCGGCACGGGCCTTGGGGCCTGTATACCTGCGATCGATATCAAGATGCTGTAGAAAAAAATGGATACAGCAAGCAAAGAAAAATATACCTAGGTAAAAAATCAGTCCCCGCCCAGTGCAGATAAATGCAGCCACGCCAGGTCAGCTGGCCGGCGGCTACTAAAACATCACGTGGCTGACAGAGCACCTGCAAAAGTGGCCGCTGCTGCTGTTAGGGCAACAATCGGCTAGACGGCATGCAGACCCGGCTTGCACGAGCATGAGCTGCCACTACAAGAGTGGCTTCACACGTTCGGTAAGTGCCCACGACAGAATTTTAAGTCACGATCTTTGAATCATTTGCTTGAATAGGCCGAGCAATCCCACCCCTAAAAGGCAGACCGTGTGGCCGCAACGTTTTCAGTCTCCCTTGACAAAATTGGACCGATTAATGCTTCCGTGAAGCCATGGCCACCTGCTGCAAGTGAAGAGTCACAATCTGCAGCCTCCTTTAGGAAGCTTTTCAACTGAGATGCTCGGGTAGAATGACTGAGGCCAGAAAAATAAAGAGATAATCCTATGACAAACATTCTTCAGACTTCATGGATGGTAAGCAATAGACTAGCTGTAGCTCCAGCTTTTTATGCTTCATTCGAGCTTTTACAAGAGCCGTTCAAGAGTTCATCGTTGGACCAATACTCAATAAGCCACGATCGGATTATGACGAACTCACACTGATTATAGCATAGCCAAGCCTCAACAGGCAATATAATAATAATAATAATAATAATAATAACACACTTGACAAAGCGCCCTCAGAGAACTCAATCTCTTTCGAGGTGCTTTCATTTACTGCAACAAAAATACGATCGAATGGTTAGTGCTCGATAAAAAACAAGAATAACATGGTTAGGGGTGGCATGCACAGGATCAGCATGCAAGTATGGTTAGTGGCAGCATGCAGTGTCAGCACGCATTAGCACATCAAGGACGAATCACAGGGACCCACTAAATGCTGTCATAAATAGGTGCATTTTTAGTTTCTTTTTAAATGTGGTCAAGTCAGGGGCTGTCGTGATGCAAGTCGGGATTGAGTTCCATGCTTTGAGAGCATACAAACTAAATGCACGGTCTCCAAAGGATTTGAGGTTTGTACGAGGTATAGATAAAAAGTTCGATTCTTAAAAGCAGGTGGTACGATGCTTAGCCTGGTGAAGCAGTAGATCTGATTGGTAGGCTGGAGCCAAAGAATGATGAGACCTAAAAGTGAGTGACAAAACCTTGAAGTCGATGCACTGCTTGACTGGTAGCCAGTGCAGGTCGGCGAGAAGTTGTGTGATGTGGCAGCTGCGACGCTCATGACAGACAAGCCTAGGTGCAGAGTTTTGCACCAACTGTAAGTGCCTGATTGCACATGCTGGTAGGCCAGCAAGCAGTGAGTTACAGAAGTCAAGACAGGATTTCACAAATGCATGGACTAATTTGACGTGGAACCCCTGTCTAAACGAGCCCTAACTTTAGCAATGTTATGTAGCTGAAAGTAGGCAGACTTGACTGTGCAGCTGATGTGGTCGTCTAACAAGAGGTCACTTTGGAACATGACACCTAGATTTCGTGCAGATTCAACAGGAGATATGCTGGCATAGCCGATTTTGATAGTTAGCTTCTTCAATTTCTGAATCACACTTGGTTTGCCCATAACTAGAAAGTTAGTTTTATCATCATTCAATTTATGAAAATTTGCTGCCATCCATGTGTGGATGTCATCAATACATGCAGCAAGGGCGTTAAGAGAATTCGAACTGCTGGAGAGCTGGGAGAGATCAAAGTAAAGGTACAACTGAGTGTCATCCACATAGAAGTGAAAGCCTATTCCCCGTCTAAGCCTAGGGTTAAGGTGCTCGCTCTTTATGACGCAGATTTCTCTTATATCGTCTGCATGCAATCTAGGTGTCCTGCTGCTATGTGACCTTGCACAACGTAATCACGTCGGCCCCATACTTAAGCCCAGAATCGTACTGCTCAGACTGCCTCCATTAGAACCGCTCTCTTCCCGTGGTGTGACTAACGACATAGGTTCAGAAGTTCGGGTAGCTGAGTCTGAAATTCCGGTCGCAGCGTCGCAACAACAGTAAAAAAAATGCACCCTTGAGAAATTGCCTACCTGCTCCCCAGATTCCCAGCTGCAGTAGTCGCTCGAACACTGCCTGGTGGAACTGAGCATTCTTGACAATATTACTGAAAAGCAAAAGAATTTCCTTCAAGCATTACTTGGCGATCCAACGGTCAAGCAGCGGGATCGGCGGCAGGGTCAAATGAATCCCGGAGAGGAGCGCAGAGTTGGCTGCAGCTTTCGCTCTGCCGACCCGAGCGCAGGGCAGAGTGCATTTCTTCAAACCAGCAAGCGGAACAGCAAAAGAGTCCAAAAGGCGGCCACATTGCAGCCCCACGTCGGTACAAGAAAATACAAATAATTGGCTCACGTGTCGGCAGAGGCCTTGCCAAGCCTTGTCACGGTCCCGTGAGCTGCTCGTCCCACCCCCCCACCGACCCACCCCGACGTCATACTGGGAAGCCGTCGAGAGTGGCCTTCTAGCATTGCCTATCATCTCGACCGGCTATCGGTGGCACAGATCTGTCGAAGGTCTCGAGCTGAGAGTCTGAGCGTACTCTGCCACACTCGTACCCGCCCAGCTTTGCCGCGCTGGCAATCTGACTGACAAAGACGTTTTAAGAGACTCGGTAGAGTCACAGTTCACTTCCTAAACAGGCCGTACGAGCGGCAACACCAAGGGCCGGCAGGAAGAATTCGTGTTCAGGAAGCCAGCGTCGTGGGCGGTCGATCAGCGCTTGCCGACGAAGCGCTGACGTAGGCGTCGCACGTTCAGCTTCATCGGAAAAGCCGGTCTTGTTTTCACTGACAAGACGTGGGAACGTGAGTGTGCACACTCGGAAAACGTGCGTGCACGAAATCGACGGCTACTTTGACGGCGGTAGCGGCCCCATACAGCCCAAGCCGCGCCCTCTCGCCCAAGCTTGGCATAGGCGCTCACATGATCCGCTCACGAGCCGGTCGCAGGATGATGTGGCAAAAGACGGTGCCCAGCCGCAGCGGTCGGTCAGGCTGCGGCTGCGAGGAGCAGATCCGGCAGAAGTGCGCCATCATCAGCATCAGAACCGAGTGGTGGTGCGGTGGCAGCTCGTTGACCAGGCGCGAGAGCTCGGCGCTGCTGCGCGCTCTGTCGTCCACACCTACAAGCATGCAGCTGCACGCACTAGCCAGACCCATGTCATTCGGTCCAAATCGACAGGAATCGGAACCGAGGTCGCACTGCTGGTGAACCTCATGCTCCAGAATAGTGCCAAATCAGCAAGGCAGCTTTGCAAACTCTCGCAGCTGCACAGCAGCTGCACGGCATGTGCGCAACGCCCGACTCACACCGGTAGTAAATGTATGCAGCACTGGCTTACCGTGGACATGCACCAGGCAAACTCCTCTTGCTTTCTCTTTCCATCCCACTATCCCGCTCCCTCTTCTCTCTGATCCACTCCTAGCACTAAGCAGGCATTCAGGCAGGAATAGCAAGCATTCGTACCACGGCAACCGTTCTATCATGCCCACTTTGACAAGTGACAGGGATGATTTCTACAAGGTACACATCGTTGCCTCAGCGATTCTTATTCTCACGATTTTTTACTCTCAAATCAGGATGTCCTTCTGGTCACCTCATACATATACTTTCAACAGCAGATACCAAGCTGAAAGGTCTCTTAAGAAGCCTCATGGTCGAAATCCAATTTTCAAATGCACCCCATGCTGATACAAGGCACCACTACTAACAATGATGCAGCAGCATATTCAAAGAAAACTAAGATTATGACAGCTTGCAGGTAAAAAACTGTGCTCATGAAGTCTATTGCTTCTAGATCCACCAAATACAACCCCGTGGGCCGTCCTTAACATTTGCCTATGGAATGCACATTCCAAGTCCAACAAAACCCAAATCATACGCACAATCAATGATTGTTGACAACGCCTCGACCAAATGTCTGACTATAACCAAAATCTTTCTTTCACACCCAGAGGTCAACTAAATCAGGTGGTAGAGGAGCAATTCATGCTAGTTCCTTGTTGATTTTAAGCAATTTGCAGTTCCCTCGAAGCAGTCTTTCAAATATATTGCATTGAGACACCCGCCCAACCGTAAGCTACCAAAAGTGGCAATCTTCTATCACCCACTGAGTATAGAAACTTGCTTTATTTCAGATTTTTTCATATGTCACTTCTACCATATGTCCAGAAATCGCCCTTCCTAGTATCGGATTATTTTAACACTCATTTTGATAACCCTGCTGGCTTATTTATATGCCACATTTTGCTCATTGGCTAATTCAATTTCTCTTGAAACTCACGTGCATGGCCCCACTATCATCAAAGGACACACTGTCGATGAGATATTCTCTTGCGATTGCATGCTTTCAACTTCTACTATTAACAAAGCCTGCAATCTGACAACACGGGAATCTCTATTTCTCTGCAGTATGTATCTTGGTCGGCATCGAAAATTGCCTGCAAATCATAAAACCTAAAGAATGTTGATATATCGAAGCTGTCTGCAAAAACATCTTCATAAATATATGAATGCAATTTATTTGCATAGCGCCCTAAGAGAACTTAATCTCTTTCCTGTGCTTTACAAATGCCGCAGGGCTCAAGCCTACGACCTAGATCGTTGAAGGTGAGCACCATACCCATGGGCCAAACCAGGGCGACTTCCTCAAAATTCTCCATGTAACCTACTGTCACTGATGGAACGTTTTAGCCTGATGCTTGCCGAAAGACATGGTTTACTACAGGTGTTTAACTAGTTGGGAATACTAAATGCAATCTTAAAAAAAACATACGGAAGATCAGATCGACTGGCCATCGATTGGCATGCGAGGACTATTCTAGGCCGCACCAATTCATCCTAGTTAAAGCTAAGTGTAGCTACTATAGGAGCATAGTGCAAATTACAGATGCATAATTAAAAGAAATGTTGATGTCGACCATCACCACACTATCTCTCTAGCCACACCCAAGTCATCGCCATGCCTAGTGATCCTTGCAATCATCTAGCCAATCGTTTTTCCTATTCCTTTGTAATGAAATGTAATGCATCTCCGTCTGTAACTCCACAAAGACTTATTCGGGTGTTATGCAGGAGAGTTTTGTATATCGCACTCACAGCCTAAGCGGCTTTCGGTACACATTCGGTAGCCAACAGACTTCATCTCACGCAAAAAAGAGAAAGTGGGAAGCATAGCAGGGTCAGGACAGCAGTTGAGGCAGTGAGTAGCATGGAAGTAGCATCTCAGGACCGTTGGAAAGGATGTGCCATAGTCGGCAGCATGAGAGTAGTTGTCGTTGCGTAAGAATTGTGGAAGCGAGTTCCACAGTCTAGGACCTGCAGAGTCAGGACAGCTAGGACAGCTGATGTCGCCAACGGTCTTTAAGCGGAGGAATGAAACAGCTAATCTATTGTCCATAAAGGACCTGAGGGCACGAGGAGGCTGGAACTCGTGCAGCAGCTCAGCTAGGTATAGAGAAGCCAAGCCGTTGTGGGCCTTGTGACTTGGCGTATGAACTTTGTGAGTAAGATAGACAAAGGCAGAAAGTCCATCCCTAAAGTAACATCCTCCTTGAAGTATTCAACATATCTTTCGGGCTCTAACTTGAATGTCCACCACAAAGCCGGCCCCTGATGCCTGTATCTCGAATTTTGAATCCCAGTCTAAGAAGACTGCTAGCCGTTTAGACCTCATGCCTACTGCTCTTTCTGGGATGCCTAGACTGACTGGTACGACTTGCATAGCTAACAAGTACATTTGCCCTCAAATGCAGGTTCAGTACCACCATCTTTCAAAGAGGCTATTGTCAGGCTACTCATTAAAAAGCCGACAACATACCAAGAGAACTTAATTAAAGCAACTTCCACCCAGTCCCCTCAATGCCGTTCATATCAAAGACAGTGTAACGAGTACGGTCAGACCAGTTACAGACTTACATCAAAACTTCTAACCTAGAAATTTCTAGTCATGTTTTAGAGCTAATTACACCAAACAGTACTGCTGCTGGCATAACTACCGACATTCACAGGAATGCTGACTTAGGTAGCCTTACTGCTAGATATGCTCGTATTGATATCATTGATCACCATGTCCTTCTTAAGAGCCTGCAGTCTCGCCTAGGACTGGTTTAGGTTACAAGTGAGATAATTCAGAAAGTAGATGCCAACGCCAACGGTCATATAGAGCCTTAAAAATTAAGGTGTGCCCCATGGATCTGTTTTAGGATCACTCTTATTGACAATGTATACTCTTCCCCTTACCTATAAATTACCAGACTAAATTTAGGCTTTTTTAATGCAGATAACACACTGTAACAGTGCTTCAATCCTTCTTTACCTTCCAGCATCTCAAACTCTCTCAGCTTGCAGCATGTATTGCTGACATTCGTGTTTAGATGACAGGAAACTTTCTCAAATTGAGTGATGATAAATAACTTACTAATTATGGGCAAACCTAAGGTCACTCAGAAATTGAATTGCCTAACCCTCTATAGTGGCTCGGCCAGCAAATCGTCTGCAGCCTCTGTATGGAATCTGGATGTCCTCTTCCAAAATGACTATTCACTAGAATGACTCGATGATCACATCAGCTCCACAGTCAAGCCTGTCTTCTTTTCACGAATGTAATATTGGAAAATTTGGGCTTGCTTAGATAAGGAGATCATAACCAAGCTGGTGCATGCATTTTTGACATCTGGCTAGGTTTCAGTAACTCACTTACTTATAGGTCTTCCTGTCTGCGCAATCCAATGCCTACAGTTGGTGCAAAATCTGGCAGTAAGCCTTGTCTGTCGTGCCACATGACATTAATCAAAACTGGCTCCCATTCAAGCAGCGCATCGAAATCAATCAATGGAAATAAAAAAAAATCACTCACCTTTAGGTCGCTCCATCTCTTGCTCCGGCCTATCTGTCTGAATTACTTCCAAAACCTGCTCTCTCCCCACCTGCTCTCCAGACTAGGGTCGTTACCTTGTGCATCTACCAAACTTCAAATCGCTCAGAGAACGTGCCCCCAGTTCCTATGCTTCCATAGCCTGGATATGACTACCGACTGATATCACATCATCTCCTGATTTGAAAGACATTCAAAAAAGCTAAAAACCTTCTCCGCATGAGTTGCCCTTGGTGTGCCTAAGTGTTCTGAAATTGTGCATGCTATGACTAACCAATAGGCGTGCTTCTTTTTGCCTGGAAAAAGATTTGGTTCACTACGGGTTTTCTATCAATTTTTAGTATCATTATCCATGTATGCCTGAACATTTCTGTTCGTTTTTGACATGCCTCTGGCACTAAATTTCAAGTTGCTTCGGCGTGAACTAAGATGAATATCGTCATCTCCAGTTGTTTGATCTGCATTTACAGTATCGACTTTCCTCCTAAGTTGGCACCGACTTGACCCCAAATTCCTTCTGGTTTTAGCTTATTAAGTCACTAGATCTTGTGATGGAGCCAAATCGGCCGACTATTGAGCAGTAGGAGCTGCTCCTATTTAAAGCTTCCTTGTTGTACCAGGCAGCCAATAAAAACTGCAGAGGCGAGTTACACACGAACGCATGCACACACACACCCACCCGCCCGCTGGCCCGCTAGCCAAGCGGCAATGGCTACGCATTGCTGACACTATAAGCCACGGATTGGCCGGCAGCCGAGCTGCTAAGAACAAAGACAGCACACTGAGTGTTACTGCTAGAAGCAGCACAGTGCAGTCTGAATGTGCCACACTTTGACAATTATTGAAAAGACAAAGAGCCACCAATTCAATTAAGCCAAGATGTCAATAGGACTGTGTAAGCAGTGGCTGCATGTAGGTTTCCCTCCTCGATTCGGCCTCTACGGACATGTCAACAAATCCTGATCACTTATTGCTCGGTAACAGTTACAGTACGGCATAAGAGTTACAAGATGTATAGACATGCAGAAGTACTGACAGCAACTGACCAAAGCCATAAAGCAGCCATGGCGACTGACGACGACAGTACTCACGGACAGCCTCGATGAAGTCCTCATACAATTCTACAGGAATCAGCGGATTTGGAAGCTCACGCAAGTACTTCTTGATAATGCCGGCAATGGTGGGGCTGTCGTACTCGTTAAGATCGATCTCATATGGCGTTGCTACAATGAAAAGACATCAATATGGCATTTCTCCAGAATAAACTGCACAAACCAATTCTAGTTGCAGCAGCAGGCTGTTCATTCAGATCTATCTTACCCGGCTTTGCCACAGTGACAAGACATAAAAAAGCATTTCTGTCTCAAACACCAATCTACTGCCTGGTAGGACAGTTTGGACCTGTATCGATCGTTATGTGAGCATGTTTACCCCAACCTATGGCAGTGCCACTGCCTAACTGTTGTCGCACGCCGGTACTAGGCTTGGCCCCTCACCCGACCTTAGCTAGAGAATCGCAGTGTAGCACTCCTGCTGCTAGGCGGGAGCCTAGACACTAGACAATCGGAGCAAAGCGTTCCTGAGTCCAGCTGACATTTCCTGCTAGAGGCAACGTCTGACTTGAGTTAAAAAGACAGCATTGTCGAGTACTGTTTAGTACGAAAGTTTTCTAAAGTCGTTGCTATTCAGCAAGCCTACCTATTAAGCACACCTACGCATACAGCACACCTGTGCTACTAAGCAACGAAATGCATTCTACAGAACACGGTCTGGTTGTACTTGGACAAAGCATCAGTATATATCATATCATAAGTATATATCATATGTCATAAGCATATACAGCATGCAAATAAGGAGAGCACGACTATGGTGTAGGCCGTGCAAATGAACCCTTAAAGCAACCATAAGCGCGATCTGAACAGCCCAGACCAGACCAGACACTAGACAAACAGACAAGACAAGCAAGACAGAATGTGTGTGTGTGTGTGTGTGTGTGTGTGTGTGTGTGTGTGTGTGTGTGTGTGTGTGTGTGTGTAGATTTTATATAGCACCCTCAGAGAACTGAATCTCTTTCAAGGCATTTTACAGATGCTGTATAAAAAGCATTACCAAATGATTGGTAGTAACATCCGCAAGCCAATGGTACAGCATAAGCAGACATATGCACATGAAGGACGAAACTGCTCCACCACAAATGCGTACGAACTGCAAGCACTGGCAAATGCTACCCGAGTGTGGCATCATAAATGGAGAGAATACACGTTCCGGTAATGCATACACAGACACTTGACCACCAGAGCAGTGGCTCATCAGCAGCAAAGACTGCCCACCAGTGTAACTCTAACTTTTAACCCACACTGGTTCTTCACTCATGGAGATTCTCTCTTGCATCTTCACAACGAGCCATACTTCCCCATTTACAACCATGGCCCATTCTCTCGCCTGGGCATCTGCTGCCCAACTGCATGACTGTGTCTATGCACATTACTAGATGATTCAACAGCCTCTTTTGCATAACGATGGAAGAGCCTTTACGGCTATCACCATCGCTTGCAGCAGCAATAAAGGATCGCCCACCGTAAGATTCGAACACACGACCTCGGAACCGAGGTCGTGAAAGTAACGGCCATACCTAGTGTGCCATCACGGCTTACCGCATGCAACGAACGATCAAAGCACGTAGATGGTCATTCGGTAGCACCAAAGTGCACAATTTTTTTGCCGCATCAGCATGCCGATCACCCGGAGATTGATGCTCTGCTTAGTAGCCACCAAAAAGAGAGCCTTCTGTGCCAAGATGTGGATTGAGCTATCGAGTACGATGTGAGAACTGCTTGCTCTCAAATTACGACGGTGCTCCAAAAAATGGAGAAATGCAAGCGCAACTTCAAGTTAAGAACAGCCTCAAAGAGTCTGTGAACCGGTGGCTGTTTCAAGGAGACACCAGATGGCACATCAATGACCCCAGCACCAATCGAAGGCATGCACTGGTCTGGTGGCTGCTGAAAACCACTCTGTTGCTCTGTTGCATTGGCACCACAGACAACAGTTTCTTACATAGACTTCAAACTTCTTACAAACCTA
This sequence comes from Cristatella mucedo, assembly GCA_009760855.2. Classification (NCBI taxonomy): domain Eukaryota; kingdom Metazoa; phylum Bryozoa; class Phylactolaemata; family Cristatellidae; genus Cristatella; species Cristatella mucedo. Next base: position 572,666 of record WPIO01000082.1, read on the forward strand.
CACCTGCACTGCCTGCACTCCTGAATGTTCTGCCTACCTGTTGGTGCTAGTAAATTCTCGGGCTGCCACAAATTCGTTCCAGACGTAGCCTTCGGTAAATCAGGCTTTTAGTTCGTAGGAATTTCTCAATGGGGCTAGCATGACAACACGAAATGCAAATGCACTGCTGCATATGCAGATTACAGACTAGGTTGGAAGAGGAAGTCAGAAGTAGTTGGGCTGCTGGTCACGAAATTGTTCAACTGTCGAGACTAAAAAAGACGGCTGTGTGTGAGTGCAGCTGTCTCCCTCTCCCCCTCTCTTCTCCTCATAACCTTCTCACGGTGCTTGAATTGCTTTTTAATGATACAGTCGGGGCAAGCAGAGCAACCGAGCAGGCCAGGCACTTAGCTGAGAGGCAGGTGCTGTGGCTGCCCCACCTTCCTTACCACTAGGCTGCTACTACTGCACCTGCTACCACACATAGGGAAACCCACTCACCTGGAACAAATTACCCACGTAAGACTCAGTCTTCTGGGGGGGCGGCAGGCATTCCGAAATAGTGCACCAGATTATTTGGGCTGGGCAGCAGCAATAGCTTGTCACGGGCAAAAGAGGGCGGGGTCGAACGTCCGAACAAAAGGCACCAGATCGCCATGCAGCGGCAGCCAAGATGGCAGCTCTGAGCACGGCGCAGCGACAAGCTAGCACACCGGTGACATCAAAAGCTTTCTTCAGTCTGTTGACCGCCTCGTTGGACGGCGTTGTCCTGTAAGCGTCGATCAGGTCGTACTCTACAAAGCAGAGGACGGCACGACGTAGGCAGCTGAACGATTGGGGCTGGGGGACGCTTCGAAAGCGAGCGATAACAGCACGGCAGGCGCGGGCAGTCGCAGCAGACCAGCGAGGACGATCGCGGGCCAGCCGGGCTGGAGTGGGGCACAGCCGGCCCCCCCCCCCGAGGCTTGGGGCGCAGCTGGGCAGCGCTTGGCGCCCGTCTCACTGCTTTCCCTGATGCGCCTCTCCAAAACCTCCGTGCAGACGACAAGCACGGCCGGAGCTCGACTGTCAACCATTAGAGAGAACTGCTTGCCGAGCTCCTCTCCGAACATCGAATCTGAAGCACACACACACAGCCTGCGTGCCACTAACGAAGCCGTAAATGAAGCACCGGAATGCTCTTGCACGTCGATGGCAACAATTAAAACGTCCGGCCATTGGCCAGGCACCGGAAACAGGCTAGAAACTACCACGGCCAGACACTCCTCCCTCACTTCCCGCACCGACGCCCGATCGACAGGAATCGGTGGCAGGACATGGCTTGCGAGCTCGATCTGCCCCTGCCCTGCTGCTGCTGCAGCTTCCAGCACGTCGGTCCATGGCCCGGAGCTCTCAGCAAAGCTCGGGAAGGGCGGTCGTCGCGAGACGGACAATGACATTTCACCAGTCGTCGTCTAACCCGAGGAGTGCCTGTCCCCAGCATGCAAAAGCAGTGGGCGGTTCGACGGTGCTTGCAAACCGGGCCGACTGGTGCGCCAGTCGAGGCGATGAAGGCCGCCCACAGAAGGCGAGGCGGTGCTGCGAAAGTGGTCAGCGACGCACACGCAGCCACCTCAGGCAGCACATTCGGCCGTTTGCATGTGCCACCACTCACCGGAAACGAAGCTCGGCCTGCGCAAGTGCGGCAGCCGCTCAATGCTACACGACGGCAGCTTGCCAACCTTGCACTGGCGGTGAACACACAGGCCACAGACTGCAAAGGAGGAGTGCGAGTGCAAAGACTCATGCTGCAAAAACACAGGAGACACAGCCAACGTCGAACCCCGCTGAGGCAGCGAGTCGAGGCGGCAACGTTGCTGCTGCTGCTGCTGCTGCTTCGAGAGAGAGAGAGAGAGAGAGAGAGAGAGAGAGAGAGAGAGAGAGAGAGAGAGAGAGAGAGAGAGAGAGAGTGAGAGTGGGAGTGAGAGAGAGTGAGAGCTGTCGCCGGTAGAGTGGCTGTGGCTAAGGCAAGCAGGCATGACAAGCAAGGCCAGGCTAGGACGCTGCCGGGAGTGGAGAAATGAATGGGGGGAGGACGATGGCTCTGACCGGTGCACTGCAGCCCCTGGTGAAGCAGGCCATAGAGTGGCTTCTCGCACACGTGGCACTGCTGCAGCGACGAGAACGAGTGCTCCTTCAGGCGGTGTTGTGATGCCTTGCTGTTCCTCGGCTCGCCCGTGCCTGACCTCTGCAATGCATCGAAGACGCAATAGTCAGCAGCCTGCCGGCCGGCTCGAAGATGCGGAAGCCACTGGGTGCAGCGTGCAACTCGGCGATCGATTGCAGCAGAGGTGCCGACCACTGCTACCATCGGTACGAGCAACAAGCCGGCCTGTAGAAGTATAGAAGTGCTTATAGTAGTCATCAGCCGTGCCTATAAAAATGCCTACAAAACCCAGCGATGTCTGAGGCCTGCCTCGTTATGTGGTGCTGCTACTGCCGCAGTGCCTTTTATCACTGTGCAAGACGGTCAGCCGTTAAGCAGCTAGGCCAACGCTCCCACACAGCGCTGCCCAAGTGCTTCCCACAGAGCCTGCTGCTATTCCACACAGTGAGACTGCCTCGCACACAAGCACTCGCGTAAAACTGACCTGGCCAGAATGCCGACAGCACAGTTCATCGACACAAGCCAAAATCGCCTTCTGATGGAAGTCATCTTTTATACCAAGCTCCTTCATCGGAATAAAGACATGAAAGTCATGTTACGGTCGACCCGGCAATACGTGTCATGCTAAGAGGCCACCTTAACTAAACAATGCAGAAGTAAATTACGGCAGCTTTTGCATAGGGCTGTGAGACTGAAACAAGGAATGGCCCTGATAGGCCTCAACAGAAACAACAGAGCAATGCACGCGTGTGCCACGCTGCCGATCTGGCGCCGACGGAATTCTATAGCAAACGCCGGGAGAAGCTAAATGAGCTGACAGTACAAGCAGCTCGTGCAAAAGGTGTTGCTTGGGTGCGAAGCATGCTCCCCTAAAAAAGGCTATCAAATGATGCAGCACAGGTAAAAACTAAACTTGGACAGAGTTGCGGTACAACCCTTTGTTCAATAACCGATAAAAAATTATATCAATAACACATACATATAGCATCCTAAGAGAGCGTAATCTCTTTCTAGGCACTTTATGTATGCTGTAAAGAAAGCATGATCAAATGATCCGTGGTAATATGTACAATGTCAACATGCCTGACATGGTTAGAGGTGACATTCCCAAGTGTCAACACGTGAAACATGGTTAGTGGTAGCATGCCCAGTGTTAGCACGAAGAAGCACACAACGGACGAAACACAAGAACACTAAATGCTGTGATAAACAAGTGCATTTTAAGCTTCTTTTTAAATGTCGTCAAGTCAGGGGATGTCGTGACATCAATCGGGAGTAACTTCTATGCTTTGGCAGCATACAAACTGGCAGCACGGTCTCCAAAAGATTTGTGATTGGTTCATGGCATAGCTAACCGATGTGAGTCACAAGAGCAGGTGTGCAATGACTAGCCTGGTGGGTGATAGGTAGGATGAAGCCAGAGAATGAAGCGACCTAAAAGAGAGTGACAGGACCTTTAAGTCGATGCGCTGCTTGTCTGGGAGCAAGTGCAAGTTGGTGAGAAGTGGTGTGATGTGGTAACTGTAACACTCAGGAAAGACAAGCCTAGCTGCAGAGTTTTGCACTAACTGTAATCGCATGATTGCAAAGACCGGTAGACCAGCATTCACTGACGAATGCAGAGACAGCATGTCACACACAAATGCATGGCCCAATTTGGATCTAGTGTCCCTGTCTAAGCAAGACTGAATTTTTGCCATGCTATATAGCTGAAAGTATGCAGACTTGACTGTGAAGCTGATGTAGTCATCTAGTGAAGGAATGGGAGGGCTTGGAGGGATTAAAGCAAAGGTACAACTGAGTGTCATCTGCATAGAAGTGAAAGCCTAGATTGTGCTTGGCAATAACATCGGCAAGAAGGGGAGTATAATTTATGAAAAGAATTTTACCAAGCACAGAGCCCCAAGTACCCTGTACTTCAGTGGTTCTTCGAATGACCTTTCTCTGTTGACATCAATACCCAGTAGTCTCCCACTGAGATAGGATCTGAACGATTGCAGTGTAGTGCCAGTGATTCCCAGACGAGACGAGAAGAAGCTCGAGAAGGACTTTCACGATCTATTGTATCAAACGCTGCCGAATAATCATCAAACCAAGCAGAGAGACTTTACCTAAGTCTGCATACCTGAGACGGTCGTTAAACACCCTAAGCAATGTTGACTCCATTGAGTGACTAGCTATAAAACCAGACTGGAACTTACTGGCACTGTTTGAAGTTTCAATATAAGAGTTCAGCTGGTCTGCCACAACTTGCCGAAGTGTCTCTGATAGGAACTGTAGAAGGGAGACTGGGCAGAAGCAGTTCAAGTTCTCTTGGTCAAGTGCTGCTTTCTTAATTACTGGCCTAACAACAGCTATTTTGAAAGGTGCAGGGACATGATCTGAGGCTAAGAACATATTTATTGTGTTATTTATGCATGGCAGTAGCAGGTCTACATATCGTAAAAGTAGGACGGTGGGAATAGGGTCTAGAGGACTAGTAGTCTTCTTTGACTGGGTGATGTAATGTATCTCTGTCTGTAACTCCACACAGCCATAAAGACTTATGTAGGTGTTACGCAGGAGAGTTTTGTATAGCTCACTCACAGCCTAAGTGGCTTTTGGCACACGTTCGGTAGCCAACATACTTCAGCTCATGCAACAAAGAGAAAGTGGGAAGCATAGCAGAGTCAGGAGAGCAGTTGAGACAGTGAGTAGCATGGAAGTAGTAGCTCAGGACCGCTGAAAAGGATGAGCCATAGTCGGCAGCAGGAGAGTAGTTGTCGTTGCGTAAGAATTGTGGAAGCGAGTTCCGACCTACAGAGCTAAAGCTTCTGTCGCCAACGGTCTTTAAGCGGAGGAATGGAACAGCTAATGTATTGTCAATACAGAACCTGAGGGCAAGAAGAGGCTGAAACTGGTGCAGCAGTTCAGCTAGGTACGAAGGAGAGTGACTGGTGATGAATTTCAGGATGAGGTCACTCGTAGCCTCCTTGAAAGTAGACATTGAGGTGCTGCAGAGAGAGAGAGAGAGAGAGAGAGAGAGAGAGAGAGAGAGAGAGAGAGAGAGAGAGAGAGAGAGAGAGAGAGAGAGAGACAAGACCTGCAGTAACAGTAAAGAGCTAAATATACGCACGTGATAACCTAGTCAACCCAGGGAAGAAACGCCCATAGCATCCGCTGATCGACCATCGTGCCATCACAGTTCCCCTTCTCTTTTAGAAAGAGAACAGGCGGCTCCAAGTTCTTCGGTTTCAAAGACAATCTGGCAGCCATGTTTAAGACTGACCATAGTGGTCTACCGACACGTTAAGCACCTCCACCCTAACATACCGAGCACCCGTCGAGCGACAAACAACAGAAGAGCAAGCAATGCACGAAGGTCATTGCTTGACCAAAGCCAGTGGTCAAATCAATCCCAGCCCATTGATCTACAATCCCGCTTGATACTGGGCAGAAGACTCACGACAGATCCCTCGAATTGCACACTCGAATCCCACCAGCCCTACCCTGCCCAAAATCAGGGCGCCACATCACCCGGGACGGTAGAGAAGATGGCAAGACGGCAGAGGAGGTGGCGGCAAATCAAGTGAAGCAGTCACATGGTGACGGCTTCCTTTACATACCCTCAGCTTTTCTTCCGAAAACGCAGCCAGTTGCTCTCCTGTGGTGCATCGCTTTTTGAAAGGCTCTATGTATCGATACAGGTTAACCGTTGCCAGCCACTCTAGAACATTGACGACCGTCCACGAGCTCAGTGGCTGAAACAAAAACAAAACCAGTCATACAAGCAGCTCGTCACGGCCGGGCTGCAGTTGAAGGGAAACAAGGCGGCACAACAAGCAGCAGATGCAGCCCGGCCGTGCGTAGTCCAAAGTAAAACCTGTGCACTTTCGAACAGCAAAAGCGCAACTGACTGCACACAGGGTCGTCTGCAGCATTCGCTATCGCAGTAAAACATTAGCACAGCATTAGTTGCAGGTCACTCACGACTGGCGAAGGAAACGTCTCCATGCTTTCGGCCTCAGCCAGAGCGGCATTAGGAGCTGTACCGTGAGGTCCCGGACAAACTCTACCCGTAGAATCTTCTGCGTTAACGCACTCGTTGTGAAAGCACACCAGACAGACTGCAACGCCGGGTAGCAAAATACCGAACTACGTCTTGGCCGCATGCGGGTGTCGATGCACGCTATGCAGCTGACCGGATGCAATTTCTTCCGACCAATCGACCGACCAGCGCTTCTTATGCAGCAGCTCATGGGAGCTACGGAGTCTCGCGAGATACACTGCTGCCGGCCACGTGCTCAGGCTCAGACAATGTTTCCAAATCAGGGCAACATACCATCTGTAAATAGAGCCAGCAGTGGCGACACATGTGCCCATGCGCACACACAAACACACGTGACCACACACACGGGCGCACACGCACAAACACATGCACGGTTGCTCGAGTGCATACGAGACACAGGCTATGTTTATGTGTATGTATCTCCGTCAGTAACTCCACAAAGTCATAAAGACCATGTGGGTGTTACGCAGGAGAGTTTTATATAGCGCACTCACAGCCTAAGCGGCTTTCGGTATGAATTCGGTAGCCAACAGACTTCGTCTCACGCAACAAGGAGAAAGTGGGAAGCATAGCAGAGTTAGGAGAGCAGTTGAGGTAGTGAGTAGCATAGAAGTAGCAGTTCAGGACCGCTGAAAAAGATGTGCCATAGTCGGCAGTTGGAGAGTAGATGTCGTTGCATAAGAATTGTGGAAGCGAGTTCCACAGTCTAGGACCTGCAGAACTAAAGCTTCTGTCGCCAACAGTCTACCCGGCTACACTAGCTGACTTTCGGTGAATATGGCTGCAATGCGGAGAATGCAGCTGCCATATGCTCGGATAGCCGAGGCAAGGAGAGCAAGCATGCATCCCACAGCAAGTAAAGCGAGATACAGTCTCACTTTCTTTTCAGAGAAGCTATCAGAAGTGCCAAAATGTACGGGGCATTGATGCATGACCTTCATCCAACACCTCTGCCGGCTGCCGTGTTTCTCCAAATGTATTGAGGATGATTAGACACAGAAAAAAACGCGACTTCGAGACAGAAGAGCAGCTGGTACGATGCTAAGACTGACTAGGATGTATTTCGAGCCAGAGAAAGAAAATGAATGGATATAAAAGTGGGTGATAGAATCTTCAAGTCGATAGGCTACTGGATTGAGAGCCAGTGCATGTGGGTAAGAAGTGGTTTAACGTGGCAGTGTTGAGGTTGACGACAGACAATAAATATTAGCTAATTTAACTAACAGCCTCATTCGTAAAGCAACAGGAGACTCTTAACGGCTATCACCACTGCTTGCAGTTGGCAATTAAGGATCGCCCACTGCAGGATTCGAACAAACGACCTCGGTGGTGAGCAGCAAGCACCTTATACCTCCTGGGGGCTACCACGGCCCTAACAAGCCTAGCAGAAGAGTTTTGCATTAACTGCAAGCAACCTATTGCACGGGCAGGAAAACCTGCTAGTATTCGGCTACACAAGTCTGGAGCGAAGTAAAAATGCACGAACCAGCTTGGTTTCGGTATCCTTATCAAAGCAAGCCCGAATGTCTGGAGACCGTGCCTTCAGTTCACATGCTCCCACAGCCTGAAAATCGCTGCCGACTGAACCGTGACTTCGCCTGACTTGACATTTAAAAAAAAAAAAACTAAAAACCCACCTGCTTCTAAGCCTGCACTTTAAAAGCCCACCCGTGCCGGTCGATTAGCTGGGAATCAACCTCCCATTCTCTTATTCTGGCTCAGCCTACACTACAGCCAACAATCGGTAGCTGTAACCGGTAGTCAGGGCACATCGTCACCAACAGATTAGCTCTTTGCTTGCTCTCTCTCTCTCTCTCTCTCTCTCTCTCTCTCTCTCTCTCTCTCTCTCTCTCTCTCTCTCTCTCTCTCTCCCTCCCCTCTCTCTCTCTCTCCATGTTGCTCTCTTTTTCTCGAGCCCACTTGCTCACCAGACTTTGACCAAATGTAGAGCAGCCCGAAAGCGCCAGCGGCGAGAGCATCGATGGGCAGTCATGATGCCAACCGAGCATCGGACAACTCGAACGTCACCATTTTATTTGCGGCACGACGACGGCATCACTTGCCGTGCACCTCTGTAATCCTCCACCCCTGCCCCTCAACCACAGTGCCCTGCACCTCTACCGAAGCACAAAAACTCGCATAGTCCAAGGGAACGATGGGCAAAAAAGCATCGGGCAAGATTCGCAATAGAACTACCAGATTCGGTAGCAGTTCAGGTAAGTGAGCTCCTGCAAATCGACATTGACAACCATTCGTCCAGACATCGCTGCCAGCAGAAGGTCGGCTTGCACTACGGTTTAGTGGCACTTACTTTGGATAGCTAACGAAAATGGGGGCTCGCACGCGATCGAGCACGATCGTTGAATGATAACAAAGGCCACCAAGCAGCAGACAGAAACAACAAAACGCCAATGTTCGTCAAGCAGCTCGTGGCTTGACAAAGCCCTTAACAAAGAGATCGTAGGCCTAGTAAATAAAGCACAAGATAGCTCTCATGCACGGGCAACGAACGAGACAGCACTAGTACGGCATAGTACTTCTGGCGGCTGATTTCCTCTCAGACCTGTTCAAGTGAATGTGGCAAGCTCAGGCAAAGCAAGGCATAGTGTAACTTGACATCTGCGAAAGCAACTGCATGTCTCACCTTGGCACCGAACACCGACATCGCCTTGTCCCCATATGTAATCTGAACCTAGCAGGAAGAAAAACCAGGAATCTGTGAATCAGCAGCCGTGTCTTGGGGGGGGGGTAGAATCAAAGTGCAGCGATCTTTGTGATTAACTTGACGGACTTCATGATAGACATAAGGGCAAGGGTAAAGTGTTTGACACTAACTGCTACGCAAATAGCCTCCGCAGGGAAATTACAAGCAAGCTTACAGATACGTGGACTGACCAAACAGCACCCATGTGATCAAACGGAAAATATGAGGTAATTGTCCATACGAGCTCAGATATCCATCAAGGTTGTGCTGAGTCAAGCAGCTCTCCCTTGACAAAACTGTAGTTGACATAGGCAGCCTGAACCACAATTGGTTCTAGGAAGGTGGGAAGCAACAACAGAATGGTCAGGGGAATGTTCGACACCGTAGTACTAGCAGTAACAAGTTCATAGATAGGGCACTGCACATCAGAACATAATCGGCAGCTGCCTTCTCCCTGCTGGCAAAAATTCGCCAAGCATAAATTGAATTGAGACCCTGCAACTTCATCGGGTGCCTGGCCACATAGCAGTCGTGTACATTCAATTAGCGATTACATGTCAATTAGCGATCATGTCGAGTGGTATGAGCTGCACGACAAGTGGGTGTGCTTCTGATTTTTTTGATGCATTTCTGTACACAGAAGATCATCGTATTCGATGCCACTCGTGGTGCTAAACTCATATACCAGTGACTCCATAGATTATGATAAAGTTGGAGAGTCAGCTTCATAGCAATGCAACCCGACGAAATACCCGCGCCTCAATGCAAACTCATTCTTTCTGCCTACAGTAATACAGCGGTGCCAATTAAACTCCGTTATGGCGTGCATCATTATCAAGCAAATCAAATCTGGGCTCAGTCACATAATATCTTGGTGATACATCGCGAAAATGAGCTTCCACAAATATATGGCAGAATGTTTAACAATGACAATTGTAATAAATATATCCATAGCGCCCTAGGAGAACTAAATCTCTATCTAGGAACTTCTTGTAGACTGGAAAGAAAGCATATGAACCAATTGGTGACAATGAGGATATGCATAACTGAAGCATACTTGAGCAAATGTGCATGCTTACCCTGTGCATGTCACCCCTAACCATGTTATACATGTTATTTATCAAGCATGATATTATTCACCATTCAATCGTGTTTCTCTTTGCAGCAGATGTAAAGCGCCTAGAAAGAGACTGAGTTCTCTGACGGTGCTTTATCAAGTGCATTATTATTATAATTGTTGTTGTTATTATTAAATAATGAGGAAGGTTCGCACCGGTGAAGAAAACCCCTGCTTGAAATGCTGGCAGGTCTTTAGGCTTCCTTTTGAATGTCATCAAGTTGATGGGTACATCGTGATGTCAGCCAGTAGCAAGTTCCGGATGCTCGAATCGAAACATCGATTAGGAAGAAAAGAAATATGCTGGCCGACTTGTGTTCTACACTTATCACACCGTGATGGCACACTAGGTAAGGCCGTTACTTTCACGACCTCGGCCCTGAGATCGTGGATTCGATTCCTTCGGTGGGCGATCGTTTATTGCCACTGCAAGTGGTGGTGATAGGCGTAAAGGCTCTTCTGTCGCTATACAAAAAGAGGCTGTTTAATCAGCTAGGATTTTTTCATCACACGAAGTAAACCCAAATATCATTTAACCCCCCAGGCCCAGAGGCAAGGCTGGCATGTCATGTGCACAGCACGTGTGCTAAAAAGCTCAGGGTAGGGTAGCAGAGGTTCGGTTTGCAGAGCTCAGGCACCTGCTTCAGGCTGATGCTTCGGTTGCTGTGCTCCTTCTGCGACTGTATTGAAAGCACTGATTCATTTCACCGAACCCCTTATATCACCCATGACCCCAATCCAACCAACATGCAAGATAATATCGCTGGATGTTTGTATAAAGCTCTACATGTGATGCTGGGCTCAGACTGCGGGCTACACCACTCGAAAAGGTGGGCATAACCAATGTGGTTGGACTGGGGGGAAGCCATTAAAGCCGAGCACACTTGCTTCTGTCCCCCACATCGAGCTACCCGGACACCTACAAAGAAACACCTGGACGACCAAACATGAATGCCCTGGTTGGATGGAGAGTGGCAGACAAGATGCAGCCAGTGAATAATGCTCGGCAGTAAGCTGTCGGGTTATTTGAATTAGGTTACCGAACGTGTGCCATGAAGACCCATACCTTTCAGAATTACACCCCACCAGGTCAAACATCGTACCACGCACTTCTCAGACTCATATCGTTTAGCTTAACCTCGTATGAGCTTCAAATCCTTTGGAGACCGTACCTTTAGTTAGTATGCTCCCAAAGCCTGAAACTCACTCCCAACTGATGTCACGACATCCCCTGACCTGATGACATTTTAAAAAAGTAGCTTTAAACACATCTGTTTATCACATCATTTAGTGGGTCCTTGCAATTCACATTCTGTGTGCTTCTGTGTCCTCTCTTCTGTACTGACACCGTGCATTCTACCACTAACCAATTTTTTTTAAATATTGGCACTGAGCACCTCACCTCTAACGATGTCATGATTGATGACATTGTGCATTATACCACTTGTCATCTGTTCATGCTTTTCTTTACAGCACATGTAAAGTGCCTAGAAAGAGATCCGTTCTCTGAGGGCACTAAAAAAATGTATTATTATTATAAAACAGGACATCGGTGCTTTTTTTCTTTAGGCCTGAATAGTGGTAAGCCGTAACCCATATAGCCACTACCAGACGTGACCTGCCGCCTTCCAATTGTGCACCAGCCTATCTATAAGCAGAATAGGGATGGTGAATACATGTACCTCAAATAAGTTAACACACACACATAAAGAGTATATGCATGCTGAACGTCAAAAAATCCTCACCCTATAGGCTAGCAATGAACCATTCAAACGACAGCATCTTGCGAATTCAAAGCTAAAAAAATGATGCCATGGCAAATTTTTTTTGGAAACGCAGGGACTAGAGGTCATCAGCAGACTCGCGAAGTCTCGAGAACCCACTGCCCACAAATGCAACTGCCCGCAAGTAAGGTTTCACTGCTTTGAAGAAGCGATATCCCTGCTGTGCCACGAGTTCGGGCTGAGGGCAAACTTCAGTCAACAGCGACCAATAAGACATGGTGTACTGAGTGGTGGTATCGGATACACATACATACACCAGACTAAGAAGGTGCTGCATAAATCGGTCTGAGTCTGGTGGAGTGGACGTCTCGTAGCCGCTTGCACTTTGCAAGAGCTGCAACTGGCTAGGACAAACCTACGAGATCACCCCACTGGCACGGCCACACCACTGCCACCGGCACTTCATTCCACTTATCGTGTCACCCACTCTTGTCATTTCTTTGCTACGATGATGCAGCCCCCTGCTGCACGCCAGTGCCAATCAAATACTGCACGACAAACACTTGCGTCTGCTTCGCCAAACCAAACCGTAACTGGATAATTGCACACTGACCCTGTCAGTCTGTTCGGGTCACGTCGGTCACATCCAAGAGCCTGCCTGCGGATGTGGAGCACTTTTTGGGTGGCAATGTGTCCTTTTGATCTGCAAGGGGGCCCTCCCCCAATTACTACCAGTCACACAGCAGCTGCCTAAAAAAGTGCTCAGTGCTGCGAAGCATGGCAGCTCTCGTAGACGCCCATTCCTGCAAGCACTCGTGCTGCTCATGTCCGTCGTGTCAGTGCATTCATTGTCTGTGCACGCGCACCTGCGTGCGTGGACGCTTGCCAGCTTGCAGTTGGCTTGCGTGGCGGAGTGTACGTGAGCATGCATAACAATGCCCGGCATATCTCTGCACATGCATGCTCAGTGAGAGCCCCGGTCGGTGCACTTGTTCGTCGTGGCTCACGTTGCTTGCTAACCTCGAGCATGCAGCACAGCGCTACAGCAGATGCCCATCGTGACGACCAGCTGCTCGACACCCAGCACGAGCGATGAGCAGACGGCCAATCAAGGGAAAGCAAGCATCTGCTAACGGCGGTAGCCTCTGGACCCGGCTTTTCAGGATCGTTTTCTTTCCCTGCACCTCAGCCGTGATTGACTGGTGGTTCCCTTGCCGTCTGCTGGCCCGGGCAGGTCACCAAGAGCCTTCAGGCTGAGCTGTTTGCCACACGGCCAAGCTGCCGAGAATTGCACCAAGACAGAGCTTCAGGCATCGCGCTTAGTGAGAGGGTTAAGGTCACACCGAGCGGGCGCAGGTGCAAATGCTAGCTAGCTATTGCTGGTCAAGCAAGCTCCAACTAGCAGGCCTAAAACTGAACTCGACACAGCTGCCACATGCTGCTGCCGGAAGGGGCCCTGCCTGCATCGGCATGCACCCCTAGTTGCATGAAAAGTGAAGAGCAGGTCAGCTGATTCAGCAGCCTGACTCACATACTGGCAGTCGGCCCACTCTCGCTCGGCCTCCAGCCAGCGTAATACACGATTGCCGGCACCGCAGGACCCGAAGACGGGTGGCAGCCATTCTAGCCTCTTCCCGTCAGAATTGAGTCAGCATGTTCTCTGGAGCGCCATCAGCACCATCGACTTTTCAGAATAAGCTGCCCAGCGCCTAGATGGGGGTGTGGTGGTCCTTCAAGTTCGGGCAGGTAGGCTGCACACTCGCTCCCACTCGACCGTCCACAATTTGGTAGTCTGGCAGTCTCAAGCAAGATTGCTGGATTTCCAATAGGAATGGTGAACGCACAACCTCGGTTGGCAAAGGCGGGCACCTTACCCTTAGGCCAAGCTTCCCAATTCGGAGTGTCACGCCTGCCAAGACATTAGATGCCAGCTTTACCATCTTGCATAACTAAAGACATTGTAGTTATTAATTATCAAATGTCACATTTTTACTAGAGTTGCCTTATATGTTTGCCATTTAGCCCAGAAGACTCCAACTTAAATTTGTAAGATAGGCCTGGATGTCAGCTGCCCAACATGGTGATAAACATTATGCTTCGACAGTGCAACGCTGAGTGTATTTCTGTTCCTTTGATTCTGTTCTTGTTGACCGTGATAGCAATGCAGAAATTCTTCACCCTTTCCTCTGTTTCGATGCTCTCCGTTGTTGCAAATTCATTATTACCATTAAAGTTTGGTACTCTCTACTCACTTTCAGTGGTCTTTAACTTTTGGTTGGGTTCAAACGAAAATTAATTCTAAACTATCAAATATATGCTAACATCTGCATCTATATTCGGACCAGCTCACCTTGCATTGGTGACTTCCACTTATGGGACGTATGCATATGTACGCGACATACTTGACATTAGTACAGGACATTTCGTCAAAATTATGTAGGTCGATTTGCTTCCCATGCACACAAAAAATACTTACGGTCGACAGTGAGCATTTCTACAAAGAAATGCTATTGAACAGCAGCTAGAAAGCACTTCCGGCTTTTTTTTCGAATGACAGTCTTCCCATTCACTGTGGGTGGCAGCTACATATAGCAGAAAACAGACATCAAGGACGGTGGCGTGCACTGTGAATTGTACATGATTTTCGATGAGAAGTGAAGCAGAATCTTTGATGCACCGACCGGCCGAAAGTACTCAGCAATAGGGCTGTGAGCAAACTCATTTGGTCTCGAGTTAGGACCGATCCCACAACCCTTGGCTTTCTGAGCCGATGGTGCTCTGCGTTTACAAAATCAATATTCCATTGAAGCACAGTGCTTGCGGCCATATTGTGGCTAAGAATGCCAGCCTTGGAGGGCACAGCTGAGCTTAACAACCAAATCAGCCATACAACTATTTTCTGGTTAGGCATTTGATGCAGATATAAAAATGACAATATTTCTTGCTGCAAAGGAAGCTGCAAGATACGGGCATACTTTTTTCATAAAGAGTGAATTGAAAGACTCCATAGAAGATTGTGCAGTTTTGCCAAAATTAAATAGAACCGAACAAGCATCTGCTCTCAAATACCTGTATAATTGGGTCAGCATAGTGATACCACAACTCACGTGCATCGACCGGTGGCAGCTGAAGCAGCCAACGGCAGTCAACACACCCGAGTTTGCACACAGTTTGCACATTCAATGCACTTACACGATGCACACATCAGCGGCCTCACAAAATAGACCCTCTTCAGTTGGTGATCGTGACGTGGCGGAGCTTTCGATGCGGCTGGAACAAAAACACCATCAGCTGTCATAATCTGATTGCAGCACCGATTGCAGTGGCGCAGCGACAAGCGGATGCAAAGCCCCAAGAACAAACGAAGCCGGCCACGACAGCGCAGCACAAAGTGGTGGCTCTGCCTTCTCCATGCTGCCTTGTGCAGTGGCCGAGTAGGGGTAGCACAAACCAGCATGGACAGCACATGGATCGGCAGCACAGGCAGCCAGCGTTTTTCCCTAGCGCCCACACATCCCCCACCCGGCAGCCACTATCGGCAACCACTGAACAGCAATCAACTACATCACAAATAGCATTGTTGCAGATATGCTACGGATGCAACCACGGTAAGGTTATCTTTCTGGCAGTAATTCGAAAGCAGTTACATGTAATATATCGAATCGAACAGAAATCGGCCCCAGAAAGAGCACAACAATAGCGGCCCCACACACGACACAGCTTAGACGACTGTGGCTAAAGGGATTCTGATGGTTTTTCACACGGACAGTATGATACCATTGATGAGGCTTGGTGACATCTCCGGAGGGGGAGGAGTGGAGGGTCTCAGACGTTTCTGCAGCTGCTTCCTGGCTGGCATACCGGAACTTAATAATAATAATAATAATAATAATGCACTTGATAAAGTGCCCTCAGAGAACTCAATCTCTCTCTAGGCGCTTTACATTTGCTGCAAAGGGAAATGCAATTGAATGGTGAGTAATATCATGCTTGATAAACAAACAAAATGAATAACAAGGTTAGGGGTGACATGCACAGGGTCAGCATGCAAATGTGGTTAGTGGCAGCATGCACAGTGTCAACACGCATAAGCACGTGAAGGACGAATCACAGGGACCCACTAAATGCTGTCCTAAATAGGTGTTTTTTTAAGTTCTTTTTAAATGGCGATGAATATGGCGATCTCTAATCTGGTCGCGTTCCCAAGCAGCCAGGTCGACAGTGGACATTTACCGAAATAACAGCGAGTCCGCAGTGAAAGCTTTCCTCGATGGCCAGCCACTAGTCTGCCATCTATGAGCATGATGGCCAGCCACTAGTCTGCCATCCATGAGTCTCACCTGATGTTCGCCCTTTTTTTGTCTCCTGCTCATTTTTTCGGCTCAGCATCTGCGAGTAGCAGCCGAAGTGAGTAGCACTGCAGCTAATCGAGCAAACACTTTGCTTACAGCTACTGCCTGCAGCTGCGGCCTGGACGACCAAACTCTCCCTCACAGTGGGCTTGCTTTGGGCCTTTTCTGCATGGCATTATGGCCTAACGATTCGCTTACGGGCGAAAGTGAAGAGTGCACGTACAGTGTATGCAGGCAGGCACACCTTGCTTTTGACATAATAATAATAATAATAATAATAATGTACTTGATAAAGCGACATGTGTAGGCCACGATCAGACGTCACCCTAAACCCTAAACCCAACATTAATCATCAGACGGCTAAAGTTATGAGCTAACAGCACACCGGTGGAGCCGAGCTAGACACTAGACTGACCATGTTTTTCTTGTCATTGAACATGCTTCTAACCATTCGATCGTGCTTCCTCTGTAGCAAATGTAAAGTGCCTAGAAAGAGGTAAGAGTTCTCTATGGGCACTATTACTAATGTATTATTACTATTATTATTATTGTTATTGTAGTCGAGCTGAGGCCACAAGACAAGGCTATCCTCTCAGGGATGACAGCCTCGCCCTTGCTCCAGTCAAAGTGGTGCACGTTGGCTTCCAGTGCGACGCTGGAAAACATGACAACATGTACTGAGGCAGAGCTAGTGTGTGTGTGTGTGTGTGTGTGTGTTCGCGCGGAGCACCCGCGTTAACAAAGCTGCTCACAAAAATGCACAGCCGTTCGAATTGGAAAGCCGCACGTATCAAAACAACTACACTACAACAACTGTGTGTCTGCCACACGAACTGAGCTAGCATAGACATTGCAGTGGCACACCGAGCGCGCTTACACGTATTCCTTGTCCGTTGCAGAATTCGCCCGAAAAAACGAAGTTCTTGCGAGCATCCTATACAGAAACCGTTACAGCTAAGACCTGTTTAAAACTTATCTGATTTTTTTTACCAAAGCAAGTAAAAAACTACATCCTTATGGACATCTAAATGCTTATCGCTTCGGGCTGCTGGGTCTCCCAGGCCGGCATATCAAATGCATTATTATTATTATTTTTTATAGGATTCCAAGGTCGGCCATTTCATGACCAGGTCATGACCTCGGCATTAGGAATCCGGGCATTACGAATCCTCGGCATTAGGCATCCAGGCTGCTGCAGTGGCTGATTAGTGAGACTGAAACCAGGGGCAGCGCACGACAGCTCTCGCTGTGCACTCACTTCAACTTCTCACTTCAACGACAACTTCCCATAAGGTACAAAGCCAATGTTAGGCAAAACATCCGACAAGCTTAAAAGATCCCAACAACTGGCCTACGGCCTCTGGTCCCGACTCAAAAAGGTGACACTGACCGCCTTGCCGGTAATGACCAACCACTTGCTGATGGCAAGCACCTGTTTGTATTTGCAGGGGCCAGACAGCCCCTACAAGCCAGTGACACTGGTGCTAGCTAAGGCTAGGCCTGCCAACCAAAACGAAGCCCACTAGGCACTGGGGCCACTAACTACAAGTAGGCCGCTGTTGCTGTCACTGCTGCTGGTGCCCAGCTGCTGCTGCCACTGCCGGCTGACTGCTGCCGCTGCTGCACCAGCTGGCGCTGCTGTTACTGTCCTCCATAATTGAGGGTGGCAGCAGTGGAAGTGAGCTCATCACCAACAAAACTCGGTAAGTCGGCACATGGAAAACATATAGAGGATTTGTCGATTTGCAGGAGACTTGCAGGGATGAGAGCAAACAAGCCTGTCCTGATCTTCCGACTGGGCAATCCAGGTCTGCTTTAAAACTGAAGCAAGCAGTCAGATGCTTTAAAAGAAAAGCAAACACGAAAGCAAAGCGAACTGAAGAGATGGTCGTTTGGGCTCCCAAAAACGACTTGGCACGTGTGGCATGCTCAATTGAACCGGCGCTCCTGCCGGCTCCCGAAGGAGATCAAAAACGGAGCAAACGAATGAAGGAGGAGGGTTAGAATGGATGCACCGAAGCATGGGTTTCGAAGCTTCGGAGGCTTTGAAGTGCATATGAAGATGGCCTGCCTTGCCTCCAGGAGCCAATCAGTAGCGAACGATAGACAAGAAACCAGGAAGAAAGCACTGGCTTATTAGTGCTCGACAATACACGAACTCCTTGCACAGGCAGCCGGAAGTGGCAATAAAAATCGATAGACTGAAAATTTGGAGTAGTTCATGGGTAGGCACTCCATCCAGAGTCTGAGGCACAGCTTGCTGGCAGATGCCAGCCAGGGGCACGAGGCAGCTCAGGGTTTCCGGCTTTCGGCTGCACCGATCCAGCAGCAGCAGCAGCAGAAGCAGCAGCACATGTAGTCACTCGACTACAGCATGTCGGTTGGACAGGTCGGTTGCCGTTGCAATGCTACCCAGACAAACAAATAGCAGGCACAGACCTCAGCAGCAAGGCTAGACCAGATGTCCACAGAGTTACCACCGTTTTAGCTACAGCTTACATTGCTGAACTAAGGCACTCGGGCAGGTGAGAAATCAACTGCAAGCTGACTGACTACAACGCCCGGATTTGCTGCCCACATGCACAATCGAACAAGCCCAAACTGACGACGACCTCTCCGACGTGTCTGACGAAGAAGTATTCACAGTCGATTCGACTGTCACCGATTCACCAGCAACCAAACGATCGATCTAGTGACAAAAGCATATTTGGGTCCAAATGTCTTCTGCCTAAGAATCCGACTCAGAAACTCTGTGGCTACAACGCCCTAGAACCCCTGCAGCAGGGGTGAGGGGTGGGGCTCAGCGAGGTGGAGTCGCTTCACCCCCACTGCATTTTCGACAAAGCAACAGCCTTAGCTTTTAACACCAAGGCATAGGCAGAGGGACGTCGGAAGCTTGGCCACCCGATAGGTCTTCTCAGCATTCCTATGATTGGCAGCCCCAGAAAAGGTAAAAGTCTGACCTGCCTCTTGGCTTAAACCCGGGGCTTTGCCTACGAATGCTGGCGACTGCATGGTGAGTCGGGTTCTACAGTTTCCACTTCTGCTGCTACCAGGGAGGCTGGCATGGCTAGTTTAGGGAAGCCGATAGGTGAGGCCCCACCTACTCATGACATGAGCCGAAAAACAAGAAGGCTAACAAAACATTGTGCAATCTACTGCCTCTCCTCCCCAGCCCAACTACCAGAGAAGAAATTGGACCATCGGGGTAGTGAGAGATGCAGCTAGCCAGCATGCCCGGCAGGCAAGCAGAGGCATGGCAGCCACACCAGAAGCCGACCACCAGATCGCCAGCATGCAGTAGCACGGCAGCAGTCTCCTACCCCCCCCCCGACAGCCTGCATAGTACCCTTCACACCAACCAGTTGCATCTTACCCTTCGCACCAATCAGTTTGTGCAGCTAAACTGCCTCCCCACAGCGTGTCACGCCCAGCGATCAGGCGATGGCTACAGGGACGGCTGCAAGCGGTCAGGTGGCAATCCTCCCCGACTGGCATGCTTCCCCCATCCATCACAACCGGAAGGGCAAAGGGGGAAGGAAGGGGAGAGAAGGAAAAATTCAAATTCGACTCAGGCACTCAAAATGAAGTCACAGATCATGAAACTGCATCAATTGCTCCTCACTCCCTGCTATGAGCGAATAGGGTGCAGGTGCAATCTAGAGTAAAATGGTCAAAGTCCCATCAAGCTCTGAAGAAGAAGCCGAATGCATGAAGGCAGAAATATCTTGGCACGCGTTAAGAAATACTTTTTTTTGTTTAAACATCGAAGATGCAGAACCACAAACGGTCAGCCTGATATCGCGCGCACAACTTGGACAGGTACAGGACCAGAGAACGACGAGGCTATGAGAGATTGCTGATTGGATCAGAGTGAAACCTGGTGAGTGTCTGCCTTTCGTTTGACGCCGCATGTGCCCCTTATTTTAACATTTTAACGATAGTACGACCGGCCACGAAGCATCAGAACAAATGATACAAGAAGCAGGAAGACACTAAGTGGACAAGACAAAAAGTCTGCTAACTAAGCCACAAGTGCATAACATGCACCCTACCGAACAGAGAGAGAGAGAGAGAGAGAGAGAGAGAGAGAGAGAGAGAGAGAGAGAGAGAGAGAGAGAGAGAGAGAGAGAGAGAGAGAGACCTTCAGCACCTCGGAAGACAGTCTAATTGCAGCCTCAGCATCCAAAACCGAATTGGGATCAAGGTAGTACGCAGCAGAAAATTAGCAGTAGCCTTTCAAAACCTGGCAGCACGGCCGGCGAGGCATATCGTACGTCGCAATGGCCAGGCGTAGCAATGGCCAGGCATAGCGTAGCAACAGGTCCTAGTTAGCTGCCGTATGCCAGAGGTCACGAGCTTTGCAAGACGAAAGACTCCACAGAGCCCACTCTCCTCCCACTGCACCAGCGTGGGAGGAGATTTGGTCAGCGCTCGAATCTTGCAAGGCAGCGATGTACTACGCGGTTTATTAGGTAGGGTCCTGCACTAAAAGCAGCAGCACTAGGCACCTCTACCAATCCAAGCAGTGCCACTCTGCCCCCGAAGGCAACCGAGTGCAGCTGCTGATGGCATGGTCTGTCAACAGCAGCACCTAAAGGTGAAGGCTGGGAAATTCAAATTGGACAGAACCAAGCAAGATGAGAGCTGAACCTTGACGCTGAGCCCTGTCGGTTGCCTTCACCGGGACTGCAACCCGGCATCCACCCTTCCACACGGCGCAGGCGAGCGTGGTGCACTTCGACCTTGCTATACAAGCCACGGCAAGTGACCGCTGGGAAGAAGTGTATACATCTGCCACAAATAGACCAACGAGAGACCAGCAGTGGGTGGAATTGGAGACCGTGCAGCGAACAGGGGGAGAGCCCGTGCTGCACAGCTGCTCAGCTTGAGCTGCCTCGTGGGCCCTCCCCCTCCCCCCTCCCCGTCACACACAATTTCGCGTGCTCTCCCTCGACCGGCCACGTCGAAGTCCTCACCACACTACAGATGGCACTCGAATAGATGTAGCAAAATCGTAGATCTGTCCTCAATCTGAGCTCAAGAGATCGCTGCCCATGCCAGCCTGTGCTGCATCTGCCGGCCACTGCGTCTTTGCCACTGCCGACTGTTACATAGCCACCTGGTGAGTCTCTATTGCTGCAGCATTAACACACTGCTCCACCGGACCCATGCATCACTTGGAATTGCAGGGTACTGAGCAACCAAGTTACGGGAAGACACGAACCTTTTCGCAAGCCATGGCACGTGGCTGAGGATAGGAACAGTAGCAGGTTCAGTCTGAGCCAACCAATACATTTAACATCTAGAAAAAGTGAGCATTGTGCTACGGCACCGTGTCAATAGCAGGAATATATTAATCAGATGACACTGTCGATCAACCATCGCGGAATAACTTCCTGCAGTGGAATCAAGGGCAGTTCGACTAGTATTGTCTGTGTCTTGTCATCTCAATTCGATTCATGTACGACACATCGATGTAGACCTGTATGCATCAAGATGGCAAACCATGTCAATTCCCTAAGCACCTACAGCACGATAAGATACCTTATCCTGCAGCAGCGCACTGCTTACCGATCGATTCATTGGTCGAGTAAATGTTGGATTCTGCTTGATGGACTTTCGGCTCCTCCTCAACTGGCACAATTTCAACATACGTGCCTGGGAACTCTCCCGTCTGGCCAGTTCTAAGGTTTTTTCCGGTCAGCCAGACCTTCGGTGACTTGTAGTCATCCAATGCCTCCAACTGGCTCCATTCGACTTCAATTAGGTCTCCAACAGCTATGGCAATATCTCCAGGTTGAACTGGAGCATGATCATGTATGACTTTGTACATTACGACCAATGCCATGATATCTGCTGCTTGCTGACTGCCTTCCAGTGCTGCATTGGTCGAGACCTCATTGGTATCAAAGCACACACGGGCTAAAAACAGCAAGAAAATTAGTGAGACTTCTATGGCTCGAGCTACACTCGCGGGAGTCGGCGAAAAATCTTGTATAAACGCGCAATTCGAATGCTAGCTGATTGAACTGTCTCTTTTTTGTATAGCGACAGAAGAGCCTTTACGGCTATCACCACCGCTTGCAGTGGCGATAAAGAATCGCCCACCGCAGGAATCGAACCCAGACCTGACCTCGGGACCGAGGTCATGAAAGCAACCGCCTTAGATTGTTATCGAACAGTCACAAACCCAATCCAAACACAGCGGCTGCTGCAGTCAAGAAAACGTGACTGGCGTGCAATGAGGCGAATTCTACATACAGTACGTGAGCATCGGCGATGTTGCGGCACTCCACGGACATAAAAAAGGCGTCCGCTACAGTGTGCTGCTGAGCTCACATCCGCAAGCGAAAGTTTAACATCCTCCAGGCAAGCGTAAAGCGTAAGCTATCGATATCACTGGAAGGAGCCTTATTAAACACGGATTCGAGAACCACGGCAACTGCTAAAGAGCAACCAACTCGAGCTGTGGCAACGTTGCGGCTTCTCGGTGGTAGATACACTCACACTTGAAAAAAGCAAGGCTCTAAAATCCCTCCTAAAATATCTCAGTCCACAAAGCTGACTTGAGAGGCTGGAAATATGATCGTGCAGGCGCACCTGGACCTCCACTACACGGATCGTGCAGCCGGATAATTTCAGTCACATTTAAGAGGAACATCTTGGACAATATCCTGGAGTCACGTCAAATGAAGGCTACTAGCCGTTGAACAGCAGCAAACCACCATGCGCCCCGCGGTCCAGCGGCACTCGGTGCAAGCCGGCTGCGTGCCCTGAAGGCAGGAAATCAGCTAGGTGCCAAGCGACCGTACAGAGGCGCAACTTACACTCAAACGTGAGCTCCTAGACAGTGCGAAGAAGCGCGCCACATCTGAGGTGGCTGTCTGCACTACCTTAAATCCAACCCCGCTGGCAAACTATTTACGCCCTAGGCCGTGACGTCAAGGGCGGATGTTCCTGGCCTGATGCTTCCGGGTACTCCGGCTGAGGCCTGCGGAGAGCGAAGAACCATGGGTGTAGGCGGAGGAACTAAGAGGACATGATTCCACCCCAACGGTCTGGGTCAGAGCTTGGCCGAGTAACTACAGCCATTCATAAGCCCCCGCCCGCTTCCGTTCTAACCGGGACGTGTGCCCGTCGCAAGAGTTCCTGGCAGTTTACAATGTTCCCAAACCCTGGAACTCACTCAACTGGAATATCGTTTCCTGATTTGACAGCAACCAAATGGAAGCTAAAAAAAAATAGCTGTTCCTCGCAGCCTTTGCTGCGCAAGAGCCAGTTGTTCTTCGCGAGCCTGTGTATTCTGACGTTGTTCAAGTTATGACTAACCAATCGCTTCGCTTCCTTTTGAGCTTACTTTAAATGCCGAGAAGGAGATTTAGTTCTCTTTGGGTACTATGCAAATGTCGTATGAGGATGATGATGAGTATTATTATTATTACTATCGTGAACTTTCACCTCTGGCCACCTCCTAGAGCCTGTTAGCCCGTTTGGGTGGCTACCGGTGTAACGGGCTAGAGTGTATCCCAGGCCGGAGTATCACCGGGCTTAAAACGGCCTATGCCACTTTATACCCTCTAGGTCAAAGTATACACCGTCAATTCAATAGTTTTGAGCGATACACTCATGAATCTTTATGCGATGGCGCGTGAATCCACGCCGGAGCGCCTCTGGCACCGCGTTCTCTTCTCTCTCCCCCGTTCCTATCCTAAGGCACTCATTACTCCGATCTCTCACCAACCTCATCTTTTCTACAAACTGTTTCTCAAGTCGGAATGCTGACTACCGTATGCGTACCGAAAGCCCTCGTGCTCTGCACACACACACACACACACTGTGTACGCTGTAGAAATTCTTTAGCGTACCAATTAGGGTGCCTTTTCCGGTTATAACGACGGCTGCCTGAGTAGCGCTGCTGGTGCGGGATTTTCACTGTTCGGCTTTAAATCCACTGAACCGCAATCTGCTTTCATATTTTTCTTTAGCTTCAGCTCGTATTTGTCGGCTTCATTCGAGTTGTGAGTGTCCCGCATTTCAAATTGAAGACCGTCGGCGATCGATCCTTCTTCTAAGTAGAAACAAGGCTCAGGAGTGAGCTTCCACATTCTCTTCGTGCCGGCGTCCTAGCCAGTAACGATATCGCTCATTGCACTGTTAAAGGTGACAGCAACTTCACGCTTTTTGACAGAGGGCCTCTTGGCTAATTTTTGGAGTTATGACAAAACATTGTTCACAGTCTTTTCAGTTGTTTTCAGCCTTTCACATGTTGATGAACGTCATTTTTTATTTCTTTTCAACAGTCAAGTTCAGAGATTTTGGCCAATGTCTCATCTCGGCCAAAGCGACCACCGGAAATTAAATTCTCCTGACAGGCCTTCAATAAAGTTGGCAGTCGGCTTTTTGTGATAACTTCCTTCTCTCCGCGGTTAAAGAATCCCTCCATCAGCTCGATACGGCTTAGCTGCTTGTCTGAACTTAGACATGGCGATTAAACAATCGCGAACGTACTATCGAGGAAATGCATGGCAATCGACCACAATGGCCTGGCTTTGATTTCAATATGTTTCAAATTGACTGTGAACTTGCTGCTCGAAGCTCTAATTGGTACGCCGTATTAGTACATTGTACATTCATGTGCTACCGCATGTGTACAACTTCAAGGACTCTGTCGACTGACGTGGACGAAGGTACTATTTTACGGGCTCCAGGGCAGGAACTGTCGAAACTTCCCGTATTGTCTCGGGCCATTGCCATCGGTCGTCATGTAGTGTCCATGGTTGAAGGCGCACAATCGGTTGACAGTATGTTCGCACCCAGTGACACGTAGGTGACGTGATAATTGGAACTACGAAAATACAATCTCTTGTCAATTTGAAACGGATTGCGGTAGAAAATGGGCCATTCCCGCCGATTGCCGTGCATTGCCCTCGATTGTACGTTCGTATTCGTTTTAAAGAATGCGGTTGCACTTTTAATGCAGTGTGCTACAAGAAAAGTTGGAGCTTCCCTTAGCAACTGTCGACCCATACTTAGTGAACCGTTATGAATTGGCGTATTTCCTCAGGCCATTGCCGTCGATCGTCATGCGTTGCCGACAATTGATCACGCACAATGGGTGCAAATTATGCGCTCGCGCAGTGAGATGCTGTGATGGCGCATTAGGAAAGACTGTTGCTTTTCACGACCTTTGTCTCGAGGTCGTGGGTTCGAATCCTGTGGTGGGCGATCCTTTATTCCCGCTGCAAATGGTGGTGATAGCCTTTAAGGCTCTTCTGCCGCTATACAAAGAAGGCTGTTAAATCTTTTTTATGCTACTTGGAATGAGAATTGGAGCTTGGTGCAGCCGATTTTTTGTTGCTTTGCCACGGATTGTGGTATTGGAACCTGCTATCCCTGTCGATAGCGGTGCATTCATGATAATTAACAGGTAAATAAAGCTTTTAAACTCTACGGTTTCACTTTTAACACAGTAAAATGTTATTTGCAATTACAATTGGACCTTCGTGAAGCCAATTTTGGTCGGTTTGCCACGGATTGTATAGATTGCTTCTTCAAGCTGAGCCATTGCCGTAGATTGCCATGAATTACCCGAGATTTGACGAGCGCGATTGGTCACAAATTATGCGGCTGCACTTTAAACAGGGCGCTTTGTAATATGCATTCAAAATTGCAGCATTAAGAAACCCATCTCCGAGCATTTTATAGCGGAATGCTGTCGGTTGCAACATTGGTCCGAGCCATTGCTGTCGATTGCCGTGCATTGCTGATGAGCAAAGCAGCTTGAAAATGCTATGGTTTCACTTTGGACGCAGCGGAATGTTATATGCAATGACAAATGGAGCTTCGGGTTGCCAATGTATCGCCGATTGGCCGCGAGTTGGGGTATTGGCGCGGGCCATTGCTGCCGATTGCCATTTAATCCATTGCAATTGTATGTGCATGATTGGTTGAATGGATGCGATTGCACTTTAAACACGTTGCATTGTGTCGCGTCGGAAAAATTTGATCTTGGCCCAGCCACTTTCCGGTGATTTGCGATGGATTATAATCGATTGCCGTATTTTCTCGAGCAATTGCCGTCGATTGCTATGCACTGCCAAAGATTGAACGCGCAGAGTGGGTAAAAAGCATGCGTGTGCGCAATGAGATTTTAGGTGGAGTCAGAACTGGAGATTGGTGCAGCCAATTTCTCGACATTTGCGATGGTTGCGGTATTAGCCCTCGCCATTGCTGCAGATTGCCGTGCATCGTTGACAATTAACGGGAAAATAAAGCTTGAAAACTCTACTGCTTCACTTTTAACACAATTAAATGTCAAATTCAATGACAACTAGAGCTCCGCGAAGCCAATTTGCTGTCGATTCACCACGGATTGTAGTTGGTTGATGCTTCGAGCCGAGCCGTTGCCGTACATTGCTATGCATTGCCCGAGATTATGCGAGCGCAACTGGTTAAAATGATGCGTTTGACTTTAAAAAATATGCTTTGTAATTTGTATTCAAAATTGGAGCATTGAGAAACCAATTTAGAGGCATTTTGCATCGGATAGCTGTAGATTGCAACATTGACCCGGGCCATTGAAGTCGATCGCAGTGAATTGCTGCAGAATGGTCGAGGCAAGTATATTGAAATTCAGCGAGTACGCAATAACTGATGAGTATGGAAGCGTGCAATCATAATTACAGCTTCTAGTGTACACATTCGGGTCGCTTTGCGGCGGATTGCGGTATGGGACCGGCCGTTGCAGTCGATTGCAGTGCATTGCAAGAGAATGTGTAGGCACAACGGAGCGAGATTTTGTGGGTGCTCTTTGAACCTAGCCTAGTCTTATATGCAATTTAAATTAAGTTTCACGTTAGAGATTTGAGCATAATTTACAGTGAATTAGAGTGGATTGCGGTATTTCCTCTGGTTATTTTGGGTGATTTCCGCTCGTTGCCAGAATGCATGGATGCACAATTTTTTTCGTGGGTGTGCACACAACGCAGTCCGCTTTCATATGCAATAAAAACTGGAGCTCGGCGCCATCTATTTCTAGTAGTTTTGCGATGAATGCGGCGTATTGGAGTGGATTTCGCTACTGCCCCAGACTATTGCAGTCGATTGCACGAGAGAGCTGCCGTCCCAATGCAAGTGAAGCATCAGGAGTACGATTTCCGCTGAGTTTACTACCATATGCCTTATCGAAAAAGGAGCTTTTCGCCCAGGATGTCGTTCGTTGTCTACGGATTGCAGTGGATCGTGGTACTGGCCCGGGCCGCT